>OZ007501.1:150548956-151748956 GCA_963931805.1 Microdon myrmicae | reverse complement strand
TACACCTTTGGATTCAAATTCTGTTCTGGAAACCATAGTGAATGATGCTTGTGATTGTAAATTGAGCCACGAGAATATAAATTCTAGATTGAAGAAGAGGCCATATTGTAACAAAAACTGATAAACCATATCACCTCGTAAGAATGTGGCTAGGCTATCGCGTCAAAAGACAACAAATCAGCAAAAGCCGCCAAGCTTCTTATAACAGGTGTCTGACTGAAGCTTTGTAGAAATCACAAACTCATCTTAACTAATATCATGCCAGTTTCTTTTATAAAGCTAACCAACGCCACCGTCATACTATAAAATTTACTAACGATAAATATCATTTGAGAGTAAACATTTTGAAGGACATTCTGTTAAATAAGTATCGGGAATTGATTATTGTTGATTATTATTAGTAACTAATAAATGCCCGCTTAAAGGGATTGTCATTTTTTGTCGCTAAGTTGGCACAACTGTCCTCTATCCTGACGTGAAGTTTGAGCGCAATCTCGTATTTAATTTATTTAGATTGTGCATTTTCCGGAATTAGTTTTCGCAGTGAATTGTCTTTTATGTTTTCTGTCAACTCAAAACGGCTACATCAAAATGGTAATTTGAGTTTTGGAAAGAAAATAAAGTTAGTCAATAACAGGTGAATACTGCGGTTATTCGACGGTCTTGGTGAGATGGTGTATTATAGTGGTGCAACGTTCATGAGTTTTCTTCCCACAAACCTGGCCTTTTCAACGAATTTGCTCCAAAAAACGGCACATAACGCCCAGATAACCTTCTTATTTACCATCTGCCCTTCTGACAAAAGCTCCGAGTGCATAACCACGTGATAATCAAGAAAACATTTGACATTACTTTGGCTTTTGATCGACTTTAACGTCTTTTTTTTCTTTTTGGCTCAGTTGGTAGACGTAATTCCGAAACTTGTTGACTGGTTTGCATGTTAAACTCGTAAGCCCATGTCTCATCGCCAGTTATAATATGTTTTATGATTGTGGGGTCGGAATTTACTCGTTCTAGTATGTCTTCAGCGGACTTTACGCAATCGATATTTTGAAGAAAATAAAAAAAACCCAGAACATCGTTGAGATCAACTGTCAAAATCGAGTACTGTAAATAAACTAAATTACAGATCGCGCTCAAACTTCACATCAGGATAGAGACAGTTGGGCCAACTTAGCGACTAATTTTGACAATCCCTTTAAGCAGCCGTTTTAAACGATCAATTCCCGGTACATTTTGACAGAATATATTCAAAGGCCAATGCAAAAACGCAGGAAATAAAGAAAGGAAAACGGATAGGGATGCAAAATGCATCGCATTGCACTCCACAACTGCTTTGGTTCCTTTTCGCCCTCTATATTAATTTTAAAACCTAATACCCTTAGGATATCAGAACTTATTATATATCTTCGTCTAATTTTATAAAGTGGCCTTCTTAGCTAAGTTCTATGTGTTAACTCTTGAGGACACATTTGATTACATATAAGAAATTAGCTGAGTGATTAACATTTATCAAGCTTTTGAAGTACTTAGCAAAGTGATATGAATAAGCAAAAAAAAAAAAAAAACAAAACAAAAAGGAATGTTCTGAAAACCTTCATCAAGTTTAAAAGAGAAAAGTATCAGATTATTTACTGGAGCCAAGAGTGTCGTCATTGCCAGTTACCCATACAGCTTACTGTGCATCACGTAGATATTTCATGCACTGCACGAAAAAGTTATTCTGGGGAATATGTATGTTGTTTATTTGTGTTTAAAAATGTATAAAATGAATGCATAGCTAAAACGTTTTCTAGGACAAAGAAAACTATTGTTAAATCTTACTTTCTGTGGTAATTATACGATGGTACACACTACACAAACACAATCATCGTCTTCAGTAGCTCTAGCTGCTTTAACATGCTGCCGTACTGATTAATGATACGCAGAGCACAGCACTTAATTCGATGACACATAATACCCATGTAAAAGGCTCTCATCGATTTAAACTGCGGAGGCATTATTCATTATGGTTGTAAGTGAGGACGCTGGTGTTGTGCCTATTCTCATTTTTAAGACTATCTTCTTAGTGGGAAATTAGCCTCAAAAATGCGTCGATTAAATCGAGCTTTAGAAAAACTTGCTAGCGGAATAGTAGCCAACTCTACAGTAGCCATTTTCTGTTACAGGTGTTGGTTTGAATCAAAATAAGATTCCCTCCATTTCTGAATGAATGAGGATAACGTGTTGACTCCATGTTTTATTTAAAGTACCATGAATAGAACAACCTTTTATGGGAACAGGGAGCGCCGACGCCTCAAGTGGTAAACTTGTCACTTCAGATCCTGCTTCCTGCAACATGAAGGGAATTACTCAAACATCCACTGAACATGGAAAATATTTACATGTGCTACGTTTCCTTAGATACATTTTTATATGTAGCATACGAGTACGTTGTCTTATGTCGCTTTGTATCTTTTGCTTTAGATTGCAGTCGTTTTTTTAACGGTGTAAGTATGTCGTATGTCGTATGTCGTATGTCGTATGCCTTGAATTCAGGGAAAATGAATAACCGGGGGCACGTAACACATCCGGAGTAGACCACACAAGCTTCATCCATTATGTGGGCTTTTGTCTCCTTCATATAGGACAACGGTTAAAGTTTGGCTTACAACTGATGTTTCAAAAAGGACACATGTACAGACTGAAGATTATGGGACTGTATGTTATGAATAGTTGCATTACAAGGACAATTTTTTTTATAATCATGCATCATGTCCCGCATAACTGAACACGCATCCCTGCTCCTTACGCTTACAGCAATCAACAATGACGAGTAAAATATCGACATGGATACCAAAAATAAAAGAGAAAAAAAAAAACAACTATGACAACTTACCAACAATACCGTTATTTGTAGTAGCCATTGTAGTTGGAGGTATCATCCTTTACATATAAATCGCACGTTCAGCAAGGAGCGTCGGAGGGGTACTCCTCGTATTTTATGTTGCTCACGGACGAGTTTGTATTCAAATGAGCATTGATTTCGGTTGATTCCCGGCGATGCTGGCGTGTGGGGTAAACCAAATTCTGAAAATGCATTTCCGTTTGCATTTCAAATGGCATCGTCGAGGAAATCGGATGCCTATCCACCAGGTGGATGTAAATGGTGATTATTCAATTAGAAGTGAGAGCTTGGAGGAGCCATGGTAGAACTGATTTTTATCATTTGTTATGCTGCCAATGGCAGAGGTCGACAGTCATTTCCAGCTACTCTGTAACATGTTAATTAGCTGACTTCCCTGCGAAATGGGTGATGAGAGATAAGCCCAGATGCATATATTTGAACTGTTTAGCAATTTAAAATAGTTGCCTTACATTATTGATGGTTCTGGACCACTGCTGCAATGGAAGTAGTTTAACTTACTCCTTTAGTATTCAAATATTAAATCCATACGTCGTTGACTTCTGCCCTTCGGGATCGTTTGAATGATCAATAAAGTTTCAAAGGGAATAGAAAAGGAATGTGGGTATAAGTAATGAGTGACATCATATACTCGTTTCTTTGTTGGGTGTGTTAGCTTGTTGTTTAAGTAGTTAGTGGTTTGACATGTGGGGAAAGGATTCATCATTCGCAATTTATAATTTCCTCACCGGTGGATATTTAACAAATATCAATAGACAGTAACATCTCAGGGGTTAATAATTAAAATTCCACCATTTGATAATTCAGCGCCATTAATATCGATCACATCTAATTGCGAAGTTGTTTTTTGTTTTTCAGACTATCCTCATTGTATTTTTCTAATGGGAAAGCCAAAAAAAGTTCAGCTTCCGCTACTTGCCATCATTTTACAGGAGTACATAGTAAGTTTGTGGCAATTCCAATAGAGACACAACTAGTAAAGAACACAGCACCAAAAGAGAGTTGAAAAAAGTCATTAGCGTCATATACTAGAGCATTAACGGATTAGAGCTTATGTAGCGAGTTGAAACATATTCCCATGCACGTGCATATAGTCTGATGCGTCGATACTTTAGTACTAACATTTTCAAAAGTGGGTTTAATCACATTTTCACTATAACCGCAAAACACTATAAGTTCATTGGCATATGGTTTTGGAGGCTCTTAGTGGAAATTTAATGTATGCTTCAACTCACATGTCCCATCTGCGTTAACTAGATTGGTACTCTTGTGCACTGATTGTTTTATGAGCGCATTGATTGTTTTATAGATGCGTAAAAGGCAAATTACGGCGCAAGGCTAATAATCTTGCCCGTAAAAATAAATTATTATGGAAAATTTAACAAGCCTCGAAACTTGCTAAATAAGGCCAAGACTGGATCCCGGTTGTAGTGCCGATAATGATGATGAAAAGGCAATTAAATTAAATTACAACAAAAAACTAAGAACTAAGGAAAAGATGTGGGTGGGTCTTTAATGTTTATATATTACAACCGGGGGTAAACACGTGATATGGTAGAGCAATTTAGAATCTAATAATTCGACTGAAGGATAATTCTCTGCGTTTAAAATTGATCATAGGTGAGAAGCGGTGCGTACTTACTAATTGATAATTTTCACCAGTGAATATTTGAGAGGGTGGCATTCAATTTCTGAATATACGTGAGCAATGTTTGTGGCGATATCTCTAAAATTGATGCAGGTGTGATATGTTCCGTCCGTATGCACGAAGCTTGCTCACCAATGCCCCGTGCAAGACGGGTTCAAAAGCCTTGGAGATATCCAATGCGATCTTTTCCATCTCCTTAGATAACGAGACAGTAATGCTATCGGCCGGCAATGTTGTGGGAGATACTTTTTCCCTCTCTTTGGGATTGGCTGAACTCGAGCTATCTTCCAGCAAGTAGGAAATGTCCTCCATGATTAAGATAAGCGAAAGAGTCTGCCAAGAACCGGCGATAGTTCTGGAGCACAGTTCTTAAACACTACTGGTGGTATTCCGTCCCGGCCGGTTGCCTTCTTACAGTCCAGTTCATGTAGAATGCGTTGAATAGTACGCGGGTGGAACCTCACATGCCGCATCGAAGACCGTACCGGCGTAATCACAGGTGGCTCCAAAAGACCGACATCGAGGTTTGAGTTCACGGAAAATAAAATTGGGGATATATTAGCTTTATCTTTTGAATTTGTGACTAAAGGTCCCGCTGCCATGCTGGGAGAAAAGAGGAAGAAGCGACGTTATTGCTAACAGCCCTCGCCATTGACCAGAAGTCAGAAGCAAACCAGTTGGGCACTCAAGGAGTTTATTGGTTACTCTTTCATTGTACGCCTTTTTCGCGGTATCAATCAGCTGGTTGCAAGCGTTTCTGATTCTAACACAATTTGTTCTGTTCTGGAGCATCATTGCTGAAAAACTCTATATTTTGCCGCTGTAATCAGATCGCATTTGTTATCAAACCAAGGTTTCTCAGATAAATTTCGTTTGATGGAATGCGGAATGTAAATCTCCATCCCGAAAAGAATAATGACCGTGATCGACTCCGTGCATGCGTTATCATCGGAGTCTCCCAATAACACTTCCGACCACGGAAAGGATGCGACGTAATGTCGCAAATCGCCCCAGTTAGCAGCCCCACACCTCCATACAGGTCGGTTATTCTGTTGAAATGCAGTGGTTGCATGACCGATACCAAGCAGTGTGCGGAGTTTCCCAGTGGCACAGCAACATCTACACTATAAAAGCTGAACTGGGATGTCAAAAACAGAACCAGGGTGTTCGCATAATCACCTCGGGTATCCGGCACTCCCGTAGGTTCCTCCACAGGTTCAGTCAAGTTGCGGCAAACAGTGAACATTTCCGCTCTCCTCGCAGCTTCGTCGATTCTATAAGAATATAGCAACTCGCTGGAGTTGACTCCAATGGCAGCTACTACAGAAGCCGGGTGTATCTGTGTTCGAAAAATGTCGCTGGTCGATCGTCATTCGGAGAGCGGTAAAGACAACAAAGAAATTTATCAGAACTCCTCAGCACGATTTTCAACCACATGATGTTCAAGTTATTGGGTTCTAACGCCTCCATCCATTGGCAAGCCAGATTAAACCGCGTGAAGATGCAGACTCCACTCTTACAACTCGATTGCAAGCCGTTTCCTGAGCAACAAAGATATGTCAAATCAGTTGACGAATCGTCCTCGGTCTCAGTTAGGGCAAGGATATCAGATTTCGCCGTTTGCACATATCGCTGGACGGCGTTTACATTCGTATTGGTGAAATCGATGTCCTTGATGTTACAAAATACCGCTATCAGTCCGACGTCGACAGAGATTCGAGAACGAACCCGATTACCCGATGACGAATTTCTTAAAGTTCGGTTATTATCAAAAGGCAAGTAACGATATGATTTCCACATCGCGGGATTTATAAATCATATTTTCAAAAACATTTTTTTATTTTGATGATACAGATGTTTCTGTCGTATCTTGACATGCGTTGATAGGATGCAAATACGCACACAGACATGATTTTCGTCACTTGTGCGGTCGAGGATGCGATCATTTTTCATTTGCCTACTGGGGGTGTTCCTTTAAGGGCACAATTGTGTAATTTTACATCTCAAGATTGATTTTATCTTTCGATGAAAAGGTGCACTGTAGACAGTGGCACAATATAGGAATATTATTATATTACATTTACATTCGACGTGATAGAGGGTTGAAAACACTCAGCACAACGAATTATATTGGAGAGGGATTACTTTAAATTGAACAACATTTATCAAAGTCAGAGCGCGGGGGATATCGAAAAAGTTAGTATGGACACGACAATTCACCGCTTTCTACACAATGCAGAAATATCCGCCTGTGGCCAAGGCCTCTCGTAGACCACATGATGCTGTCAGAGTTGTGTGGAACAGAAATCTACTCTACCCTAATGAATAGGTTATGCGAACTCGAAAGAGTGACACGATATATTGCATATAGCAATAGGATACCAGCCTAAAGAGCTCACCAGCCTCGCGAAGGAAAACCCAAAGTCAGTTCAACGGGAAGAACGGTAGGGGATACAGGGATGTATTTAAATATGTTGGCGCAGCGGTGTTACATACAGCACAACTTAGTGAATCGTGGTCGCCAGTGGTTCAGATCGCTGGTATCTTTAGAAGATTACACATCCTTTGGCACAATCATAAAAAACGATTGGTCTTTAAGCAAAAACAAATTTCCCATTTTTGTACACTATGTACAGGGTTGTTATTGATACCCCTGGCAAAGTATAGGAATTCCAGCTATGCCTAGTTTATCGAGGTTACATCAAATGGGGTAAACTACTGATTGCATCTTTATAAAGAAGGATTTCGCTGTACTTTTCGCGTTCTCAAATATGGGTCCCGAATAATGGATCAATCATGTCAAGTGCTAAGGATAGAGATTTGTTTGGCTCGCAAACTGTAATTCATAGCCAACAGGTTCTTCTTTAATGAAGAAGGCAAGCTTGCGATTTGGTGGCATTGGTTCAATAAGTTATGCATTTACTGGTTTTTGAGCGCAAAGTCTAAACATCTTAGCCGAACATATTAGACACAGTGAGAGAATGTTGATGAACATAAAAAAATAAGTGGAGGAATCTGAAGATCACCCACATTAATTTTATAAGATGCAGATTTAAGAACATCAAATACTACTCAGAAACCTTTCTATTGAATAAGATGTTCACTCAGTTACAAAACTGTAATTTAGATATAAGAACAGATTGCTAAATTCACTTTGGAAATATACATTGTCACCGAAGTTGTGTTGGATTGATTCTCATGTTCAGCAGATCAACCCTTCAATTGCGCCGAAAACCACATTAAGAATCACCAAAGGAGTCGAATGTTCCAAGACACTATTGTGTACAAATATTATCTGAAGTTTTAGTTGCAATTGGCCACGTTTGTCAATTTTTTTTTCCTGTTTTCTTAGTTGGTAACACGATGACAAAGTTGTGTCAAATTTCACGTCATTACCTTCGTTTTGGAAAAAAGTTATGTTATACTTATGTTTCACGAGTAATAACAGTGAGGTTGGCGGTTTAAAATGCGCGATGAAACTTCTGATGTAGAAGCATTAAAAATGTCACATGAACACTTCGGTTATGTCGAAAACCCAATCTTATAATAGGCAAAAAAAGCTCAAAGAGAATGGTGAATTCAGGCGAATCGGTAATCAACATTGTGAAAAATGTACTTCGCTTGAAAAGTATTAAATCTTGAGTAGTTCAAAAAAAGAAAACGTTTTTTAAAAAAAGGCCGAACGCTTTTCGATAAAAATTTGATAAATCATCACCTGAAATACCGCAGAATGATTTCTGGTTATTCCTTAAATTAAATTCAAGAAACTCTAGGACATTATCTCGGCAGAATTAAGGAGGTAAGCGCCGAATCGCTCGCTGCGTGCTTTGAAGGTCATTGCGGAAATCGACTTTAAGTGGTATTTCGAAAATTAGAAAATATCGGATTCGTGTACCATATATTAAGTTTTTGAATACTCAAATTAGCGTTTTTTAAGATCCTAAAATGGCAGAGGTAATAGAAAGGAGATTAGTAGCATATATTGCCTTTAGCTTGTAAAGGTTAATATCACAATACTCGCCGGAGATCATATGAATTACACATTGCACATGAGAGAACTCTATAATTCGGAGATTAATTTGATAAAATAAAGTAACAAATAAAGACATTTACAAAAATATTTTTTATCGCAAGATACTTTTACAAACTACAAAATATATTTTTATGTTGACATTTTCTATTCAATTCGTGAGCAATTTTGAAATATTTTTTATTTGAAAACATTAGAAATCAGAAGCTAGGTGGCGCAGCTGATGCATGGATCGAAACCAAAATTTATACCAAAAGTAAAGCGGTTTTGAGGAATACACACTAACACGCTCAATCCAAAGGTACAAGGTAAATGCGTGATATTACTGCTATACATAAAGCCAACAGACCAGTCGGAATCTATCATGCCTCGAACAGTTGCGTTCGGAAATTTCCATTGGTAGCATATGGATGCACTTGCTTTCTCATTGATTCTGTTGTATGCCAACAAACAACCCATTTGGATTGTGGGATGTACTCGTTGCCAGTAACTTGCATCAAAACCTCGTCGTGATATAGTTAGAGCTCCACTGTACCAATGCCTTAGGTATCTGATAGCAAGTGCTACGTCAGCGTTTGCGTGCTTTGGTTCTTTCCATTCGACTAATAACTCCGTGCCTAGAGCAACGTGCTCGGTAATGCTCCGCAGAAAGGACAATGTGGCATGCCCCCGTTTTTTAGATGGCTTGTACAGATTTATTGAGTACGTTGTCGTTGGACTGAATAGGTCAACGGAAGCGGCCTGGTACGAGAGAGCATATGATTTTTGAAAAATAGCTCCGATTTTTACGCTGCTCCAAGGATAGTATATAAATCCAAAATTGGAAGCTAGTGAACTTGGATTTATATCTGCATATATTGTAGGGGTTCTCAAAACGTCCAGATAGTCTTGCGAGTTGTAAATGCCACCAATCCGGAAACCTGAAGGCCTTGTGTGACTTAGTATCCAATTCAGCGTTAGTATCTTGTTTGGTGCTACTGATTTTCGTACTGCCAGTTCGATTCCGTCGTAGAACTGTGGCATAATCTGTTGGGTTAGGCTGTGTAATTGGTCAATACTTCCCGGATTTGTATAATCGGTTTGACCTTGCTTGAAATAAAAGCTGGGCGGGAAGCGTGGATAACATTTTGGAGGACACCAATCGCACTTCGTATTCATGTTTCGTATACTGTCATCATTGGTACGGAGAATAATTGTGGCAAAAACGCCGTTTATTTGCCGCACAAGAAACCGAGATTTGAAGTTCAACAAAACCGAATTTTCATTTGACTATATTTTCCAGGCACCGATTTTAGACTTCGTAAAAATATTTCAGTGGGAGTAGTTTTTGCACATAGCACACACGTGTTAACAAAAAATAAGCGGAAGTACAATATTTAAATATTTATGCAGATATTCGGCACAGTTTATGTTGATTTTAAGAGCTACTTTCCATGCTTTGCAGTGGATGACATCAGTTACTGTGACTTCGAAGAGATTTCGGATTTTCAAAAAAGCATTTCTGTGATTTTAATGCCAAGTCTGCAGTGCCAAACTCTTACCTAATGGAGTTAGATCACCGATTCACAGCACTTTACATAACTTATATCTTCTCGTACGTTACAAAATAAATAAAACAAATGGTTTTCTTTCTCACGGATAGAATTAGCCTTTATCTTGTTTTACTTCTGGATAACGTAAACCTTTCATGGTTTTGTAAATAATAGTCTCTTTACAACTACCAGCCGTACCACACATATTCTACTTTTTGTCCTTTTAAAGATTAACTATTGCACTCCGAGAACGTGGTTTTCGTTCGGTTGTGACAAATACGGGCTTATAAAATCACGGCGCTGAGAGAAATTCTTAAGACTTAGTAGTATTATTAGAATCTATCTTGCCATTAACTTAGTATTAATATTATTAGAATCTATCTCTGTATGAGAACGGTACAGGAAAAACTCCAGATGGCACACAAGGAAAAAGTACAGAAAAACAAATATTTCTGCTATCACATGTGATCCTCGTAACTTTTTTTGATCTTTTTCACAAACGCTCGCACAAAAGGGCACTTTGAGGGACCTTGAGGAATTTTGAGATAATGTCCCAGTAGAGTGGGATCGGATAAAGAGAGAGAGAGAGGATAAGGAAATACGCATTGGTCTTGATATGGCTTCAATGTGTGGATATTACGATGAAGAAGAAACGCATGTCACATTCGTGTGGTTCGGCTAAAGAACGAATGTCTGTATTTATCTTTACGTTTGCAATGGGAACAGTTGACTATCAATGAGAATTGATACGAATTCTTTGATTGACGTGCATTGAGGGTAAGCGTAATCAGCGTTTCGCGATCTGATTTCGCAAAACATGAAGATATTTACTAAGTTTTTCATTTATCATCTTGAAAACTTAAATTATAAAGCACAGTGGGGGCTCAAGAAGAGGAAAGAGGTAAAGATGGTGTCAAGGCACATCGCCCTTGAATACCTACATTTTGTAGGTGCGGGACAACACAAGAACTGGCACAGGGTTCCATGTTCGTTCAGATCGACGTAAAAATGATTCCCTATGTTTATCAGTTCGTCTAATATTTACTTTTATTATGAACTCGAATGCACGCTCTGATGAAAGACTCGGGTGAATGCTTGCGACGACATTTGCAGAACAGGGGCAAGCAAGACACGTTACGCTTATGTTCTTAACATATGTGATTGACGGCAGTGCATGTGGGTGTTTCTTATGAGTTTCCTTCTCCGATCTTGCCTCCTTTCGAGCACGTACAGTACGATTCTTGATACTCCAATATAGGAACTGAATTTCAGCTTTGGACGAATGTATGCCTTGCAAACAATAGTTAAAGTATTTCTTTCGTCTCTTAAGAAATCCTAAGTATTTTGCTTAGGTTAAGAATCGAAGTGGTTCGAGTGCCAAGTAGAATTTGTTGGCTTAAAAGGCACATGTAACATTTATTAACAATCCACAATGGAAGTCTATGGCCACGAACGACATCCGTTGAATTCATCCATTCCATTCCTATATCATATGGATATCAATATCCTATATCATATTGATATCAATATCCTATATCATATTGATATCAAATTTCGAAGGGCTCAGCATACACTGGTGATTGAGTGCAAAGTCGAAAAAGCTAGTTCAGCATGTCCGAAGAAGAGAAGAGAATCTAAATTCGCTGTCATCAGCCAAATAAAGTATTGGTGTTGGGCTGATGGGTGCCAGATGAAAATAACAAATACAGTGGGCGACAGTACAGCTTCCTGAGGAACACCAGCATTACTCTGATATCAAACAGAATTAGCGATATTAAATAGTATAAGAATCGAACGCACAGAACGAGTCTTATTTATGTACGCCGAAAGGCATATATAAAAATCAAGTTGTAATGTGTAATTTAGAGAACTCGCATAGAGCCAGTAAGTTAATTTAAGGACTGTGATTGTAGAAAAGGGTTTACCATTTACCCCTAATATTATACATGTAAAAAGAATTAGGAAAATAAATGTGGTTTAAAAACTAAAAAAAAAAAACGAGTCTTATTTCAACAAAAGAGCAACGTTTTAAATCCTGTCAAGCTGGCTCTCAGTGGAGTGGCGAATAAAGTGATTCTACTTTTCGGTGAGCAGCTGTTGATATGAAAACCACTTTTTCGATCACTAGTATAATATTTAACATAACATCGTGTTCGTATAAGGTGTATTAATGACTCTATAAATATCAACAATAATTACTATTATGCGATGATAAAAAGAAGTAGACGAAGGGTGTTCTTTCTGGGATAGAAGTTGTCTATTTAGGGATTTCCATATGTTTGATTATTTTTGAGTAGAACATAGAACATTTTTTGCAGAAGTTAAGCAAGTGAATAAGTTATTGGAGGAATTGTAACTGGGCTAACAGATATGTATGTTTTTTAGCTAGCGCAACATGACGGGATGGATTTTTTTTTTCACTTCTTTTGGGAGAGGCAAACCTATAGTGCCGGGTGGGCGCCCTGAGATGCCAACAAAAAACTGTTGCAGTTCCTCTTGAACTACTACAGGTTGTAACGCTCCGGGAACACTCGCGCGAGAAGGGAGTTTCACAGCTTCCTCGCTCTGTAACGGAACGAGTTCTGATGCAGGGATGATCGCGCCGTCGGGAGATAAGACGTAAACTGGCGCTATCCGTCGGATTGTCTCGTGGAGCGCATATAAACCGAATTGGGCGGAACAATACCAAGAATCTCCGAAGAACAGCACCCGTGATAATATCTGTAAAACAGACAGAGGGCGGCTACGCGCCTTCGACGTGATAAAAACTGCAGTCCCGGTGTCAGCGCCGAGTCCCTGATCAAGCGGATCGCTCGTCTTTGTATGCTCTTAAGTAGGTCGCGGGTATGTTTAGGAGCGGAGCTCAAAACATGAGAGCAATACTCCAGCACGGGTCTTATTTGGGATTTATGCAGGAGAAGAAGTTGGGCTGGAGTAAAATATTTCTTGGCTCTAAAAAGATAACTCAGTTTTCCTGACTTGGCGATGCTCAACACGTGTTTATGCCACGATACATTCCACCAGACTGTGACGCCGAGCAATTTCAAGCTTTCCCCCAATTTGAGGGCCAGGTCATTCATCATCAGCTCGGGAACCTATGATCTACTTTTCTTTGTGAATGTTGTATATTGTGTCTTCGCTGCATTGAAGTCGACGAGATTGGCCCCATCCCCACTGCAGGACCCTACCTAGATCCCAATTCAGAGAGTCAATCTGTCTACATCTCAGCTGATGCGACGCAGATGCACCAATCAACCGAACACTTGAGAAGGAGGAAACAAGCGTACAAATCATTTATGTGAAGCAAAAACAAGGTTGGAGACAAAATAGAACCTTGGGGCACCCCTGGATTAATAGGATACAGATCCGAACACTCGCCGTCCACAACAACCCAGATCGATCGATTTTCGAGGAAGCTCTTGGTCCTGTCGGAAAGCTGCTGGGAAAGTCCATATGAACGAAATTGGCTCAGCAATGCTCCGTGCTACACGCGGTCAAAAGCCTTGAAGATATCCAATGCAACCGCCCTTGACTCACCATGCCGCTCAATCGCAGATGTCCACATATCAGTTATAAGTGTCAAAAGGTCTCCCGTGGACCGCCTGCCACGGAATCTGTATTGACGATCATTCAGAAGTCCGTTGCACTCCAAATACTTAATTAACTCAGTATTGATGACTTTTTCCATCACCTTAGATAACATAGACAGTAATGTTATCGGTCGGTAATTTTGTGGGAGACCCCTTTTTCCTCTCTTTGGGATTGGCTGAACTCGAGCCACCTTCCCGCAAGTAGGAAATGTCCTCCGGGCATAAGATAAGCAAAAGAGTCTGCCAAAAATCGGCGATAGTTCTGGAGCACAGTTCTTAAGGACTATTGCTGGTATTCCGTACGGGCCGGTTCCTTCCTACAGTCCAGTTCACGTAGAATGCGTTGAATAGTACGTGGGCGAAATCTCATATCGCGCATGGAAGACCGTACCGGCGCGATCACAGGTGGCTCCAAAAGACTGGGATCGAGGTTTGAATTCGCGGAAAAGAAATTCGCGAACACATTAGCTTTATATTTCGAGTTTGTGACTAGTGTTCCCCAGCCCGTCCGGGGGAACGGGGAGGAAGGGAAATTACTGCTGACAGCCCTTGCCATTGACCAGAAGGAGCGTGAACCAGTCGGGCACTGAAGGAGTTTATTAGTCACTCTGTCGTCGTGAGCTTTCTTCGCGGTATAAATCGCCTGGTTGCACGAGTTACCACCCCTAAAATATAACATAGTTAACACTCCTAAAAGAATAAGCTAGTTAACAATCAAAACATAAAACACAGATAGTTCAAAATCTGTTCAAACTAATGTTAGTCATAAAACACGAACAAAAGAAAACGTGAACCATTGTATACTAATAATAGAAACACAGATGCTTCAAAACACGAAACACAGATACTTCAAAACCTGTTTAACCTAATAGATTTAAGATATTAATAGATTTAAGTTTGAAAGATATTAATAGATTTAAGTTCGTAAGATATAAATAGACTTAAGTTCGAAATGTAAAGGACTGTCTGACTACGGACTCGCATACACGTGCTGCTCAGCGGAGATAATTAATAAAAGGAAATATATAATAGTTTCCAAATAAACACACAAAAAGGTCTTTTCTTTTTTGTAATATTTTCTCCTAGAACGGCACAAAATAACTCACACGTTTCTGATTCTAACAAAATTCGTTCTGTTAACATTGGTGGGATTGGAACGCCATTGCTTAAAAGCTCTGTTTTTTGCCGCTGTAATCTGCTCGCATTTTTTATCAAATCAAGAGTTATCAGATGAACTTAGTTTGATAGAATGCGAAATGTAGATCTCCATCGCGAGAAGAACAATCTCTGTGACCGACTCCGCGCAGGCGATAACAACGGAGTCTCCGAAGCACACCTCCGGCCATGGAAGGGATGCGAAGAAATTTCGCAAATCGTCCCAGTTAGCAAGCAGTCCCATACTTCCACACGTGGTGAAGCTATAGCGTTAAGCAAGGATGGTGATTTGAACAAACGATGAAACGGGTGAGAAGCGAAGCAATGAAGCATCAGGCTACTGGCCGCGTGTACGAATTCGATTTCTAAACTCAAGTACACTGATGTGGAATTGTTATGTTATCGCTATGGTATACAGCTCTGATACATTTTCATATTCGATTTTCGTTCGGTGTTCTTTACTATTTGCTTGTGTATTGTGTTTGTATCTGTTAGAAAAGCCACAAAGCTACCTAGGCCGGTCATTCGCTTGAAATGCAAATGGTTGCGCAACAGATATCAAGCAGTGATCTGAGTTTCCCAGTGGCGTAGAAACTTCTACGGTATAAAAACTCGGTTCGGATGTCAGAAGCACTCACATGGATTCCTCCACGAGTTGAGTCAAGTTGTGGCTAACAGCAAACATTTCCGCCACCCTCCCAGCCTCGTCGGTTCTGTTAGAATGTACCAACCAGCCGGAATTGTTGACATTAAAATCGCCAAGGACGACAATTTCAGAAGCCGGGTGGTTGCTTTGTATCCGGTCGGCGGTATGTGAATGATGTTCGAAAAGTGTCGCTGGTCGATTGTCAAAGAAATTGAACAGAATTCCTCAGCACGACCTTCAACCATATGATTTCCATGTTATTGGGTTAAAACGCCTCTATCCTCTGGCAAGCTAGATCGGTATGCGCGAACACGAATGTAAGTCGTATCCTGAGCAATGAAGATATGTCGAATCAGTTGACGAATCGACCTGTATCTCAGTTAGGGCAAGTATATCAGGTTTCGCTGTTTGCAAATATTGGTGGACGGCGTTTACATTCGCATTGGTGAAACCGATGCTCCTGATGTTACAAAATATCGTTACCAGTCAAGTGTGGACAGAGCCTCGAGAGCGAGCCCAATTATGCGATGACGAATTTTTTAAAGTTCGGTTATTTATCATAATATCTGCATGATATTTATATGATAAACCAGTTTACCTCCGGAATTCCTTATGCCAGAAGGTACCATCATGACTTGTCTCCGTATCGTTCAAGCAGTAAGGCATCTCCCTTACATTCAAGCAGAAGCAAAGATGATGTGGTATCAAAGAACGTTAATAATAATCAGTAATCTACTTTCTTTAATGTTTTGTTGATAACGAAATTGTCGTTAACTATTTATTTGATTTGTTATATTATACATATTACAGGTGATTTTTTTTCAATACCTTCAGATTGAAGAAGGGAAGGAGAGAGTTAGGATAGAATGCATCTAAAACAATAATTCTAAATATTTAGAAACTGTAATGACCGTAAAATATGCGGTTTTGCTAAAAAAATTGTACTGTCTATTGTTCGGTGCATCTGAAGTTAACCTTCAAAAAAAGAGGAGTGGTAGAAAGGCCGGCCTTCGAGATACGGACAAGTATGCCCTTCATCAATGTCTTCATCTTCTGGCTGATTTACAACATCCATCAGAATGTTTTACTTGATTTTGGCATCAGAAATAAGGAAGAGTTATCTATATTGATAGTTTCTGGATTGCTGTAGAGGTCTTTAACTACAAACTGAAGGAATAGTAAGAAGGAAATTATACGAGACCGGTCAGTCTTTATTATGGCAATGAATGTACATTACGTGGGTTGCTTAGAAAGTATATGATGAGGTGAGGAGCATTTAATAAGTTCAAATAAATGAATTATATGACTATGACTTGGAGAAAGGAGGTATGTAGTATACATTGGTGACATTTTCTTAGTTTGTGTACAGATTCTTTGTTTGTTTCGCATTGTCAAGCTCCACATTGGTAGTGAGTCTACGTTGGAAATACTTTTTGACATCAAGGGGTAGCAGGCCGCTCTATCAGTTTCGTCGTGGGACCGTAGTTGTTGGTTAACTAAAATTGGTGAATGCAAATATTTTACCACAATACCCGTCAGTTACAGAATGGGCATCGAAGGGTTAAACACAAGGAACTG
Source organism: Microdon myrmicae (assembly GCA_963931805.1). Lineage (NCBI taxonomy): Eukaryota > Metazoa > Arthropoda > Insecta > Diptera > Syrphidae > Microdon > Microdon myrmicae. The sequence continues at coordinate 151,731,872 of OZ007501.1, read as the reverse complement.
ATCATCCTTAAAAATAACTGAGGATGATACTCTTTGTGGATGGAATTGTGATCGATTTAAGCCTGTAATTTTTACCTTCTGAGAATGACTAGAATTGCTGCCAGAGTAACTACACTTTCAGCAGTTCCAGTGCTGTTGACATATTTCATATTACATACGCGCCGACGCTAGACGTTCACAAATTTAGATTACAATTATTAATTTTTATGACACACCATAACGTGCGATTGTCTCTTATGAAACAAAATTACATATTTCTGTACAATGCTATGGAAATTGAGTCTGCGCGTTCATCGCATCGACATCTTTCAAAGACGCATTGTGTACTCATTTGCACACAATTCCAATTAACTACAATTTGCATTTGATCTCAAAATGTCCCCAAGCAGCTTGGTACTCATTACATACACTGCGATAAGTTCCAGTCCCGGGTTTTAATTAAAATTTACATTGTTAACGCGCTCAGTTTTTAACTCCCAACTAAATGATCGCTGTTAATTTAAAAAAATTAACATTTTCTTGTAGAAAATTTAGGTAGCTCCTCCAGGCTTAAGGCAGACTTCGAACGGCGATTACTTATTATTATTTTTTCAGTCAGTTATATCTCGTCACGAATTGTCACATGGACAAGTTATTTGGATCTCATTGCCATGGGGGCAGTGAACACTTTGTCGTTAGCTTTGCGGTAAGTCATGTCCCCTGAATTGATGTGGTCGCTTTGTCGCCACAGTTGCCCCGCGTTATTAATTAATTTCAATTGTTTTGTGTTTTTATGCATAGATCTCCCACTGAGTTGTGCTGAGCGGCTATAGACGCAAGATATCATTGAATTGATGGGAGCGAAGGTTACAGTATTGCAACATAAAGAGGGGATTGGACTTATCAACAATGACCGGGTGTTAAAACTGTTTTCAATTTCATTCTTAGTTTTTAATTGGTATGCCATAGAAAGGAGACCTGTCAGTCATCGGCGCGAGAACACAGATACTTCTTCGTCAGATTGATGATGGATTATGCGTGCAGTTCGTATTCTCTGCCTGCTTCTGGGCTTCAATCCATCATTTTTATCATTCCAAGACTGAACTGCGCCAGGGCAAAAGATTATTTCACACTCGCAACGTCAACTTAGGAAATTAGAAAAAAAAAGAAGACATCACAGAGGAGCAATCGATCATCATTAAATCGAATAAATAGCAGTCCTTATAACCGATGAAAGGATTTCTAGGATATAATTCTGCATTAAGTGCCTGGGGATTAAGTGAGTTTTAAAAAAACTACAGAATGGGACAAAAATGCGAAGAAAATTATTTTGATGGATGATGGTGATTTCATTGAAGGGAAATTAAACTCAGGGATTATCCTACGAACCAAGGGTTAACGTAAATGACTGCGTGTTGAGATATTTTTTCCTTAAGAGCTAGTCACATTCTCTACACGAGATCTTCAATCATTGTCAACATGGTAAAGAGCAGAAATAAATAAAAGTGGAGTGTCCTGGAAAATGGTTACGTGATTTCATTGTTACACTAAAGCCTTTGATTTCCATCCATTTAAGATATTTAAATTCGCACATTGTGTAATTGTTAGTCATGAAAATGAACTGATTGGGTGTTCCAGACAAGGCCAATCACTTTCAAATATTTATAACTATTCACAACTATTAAAAACTGTTTTTGAGATCTTGTTTTGAGGTAGTCGGTTTTCGTTTTGTTGAAAAGATTTACCGTACACATATCACGGGCGATTGACGTTTGCTTTCGAACAATAACATCTTATAGTTTCTTGACCTTTTTATTAATTCAGGAGTAGAAGAATAAACGAGTAGAAGAATACCTGAACACTATGTACGTTCGCGTTTTGAGAATAAATCCTGTGGGGTTAATTCTATAATGAGCATCACAATAAAGATTACTAACTATGTAAGCGTTTGCGTATGTTTAAGAACTTCTATTCACCCTTTCACGTCATCTTAAAAAATGCTTCAATTAACATTGGAGGGTGTCAAGCATACCTTGAGCCTTCAAAGAAAGTTTAGATATCGCTATTTTCACTACAGCTTCAAATGTGAGACTGTTCCAACCAAGTTCGAAGTAAAAAAAATTGAAAATTGCTCCAAATAGTTTGGTCGAACGAGTAATGGAAATTCAACGTGCTGCCATTAACAAAGGGTTGAATTCTACAGTGAATAATGGACATGAAACTGTGGGGGGCGAGAAGTTGGGTGTGCCGCAAACGGATGCCCCACAAAAATGTAAGACAGAGTACTCTACTTGAGTGGCTTTATACTCGGGCCACAAGAAAACATGCTTTTAAGTGCAAATATTGTGTTTAATTAATACGACTGGAAACGCGTTCGCGTCCCCACAGGGCTACGGGGAGCGGGAGAAAAACCGACCGGCGCGGGCGATGGATGGAATGAGACTCAGCAGTGTAAGTTCGCTAGTAAGGGAAATTCGGCCAGTGGTGCATGCTCTCTTGATTAAGGGATGCGTTTCCTATTACAAGAGAAACGTGAAGTCTCTCTTTGGGGTAGGTAACCGGATCTCATAGAGAAGATCATGGTGGTATGCATGTATGTGTGAACATTGGTTTTTTCATGGGACAAGGCCATGAGAACGAAGCTGAAAAATCAAAAGGGAATAATGGGCATCAATGAGATGTGAGTTCGGCTAAGTAAACAAGCTGTATCTCATTGGGTGCTAATTGATTTCTGTTTGCTCATGCCGCGAGATCATGAGAAACGGATCCAGAAAATATTGAAAGACATAAAGGAATTTATGAGCTGAGAGTTCAGCTAAATAAACAAGTTGCAACTCATTAGATGGTAGATGCATTTGGGATACAACAAACTATTTGGATTGTTTATCGCATCGCCAGAATGCCTGCGAAAGAACCGAATTCTATTGTTTGCACTGGTGCGTGCTGACAAATTTGGTTGTAGCGTCTATTGCGTTAATTGTATACAGCTTCGTCAATAAGCTGCTAGGAGTTGCTTTGTCGTTGGGTGAAAAGGTCGCCAGCCAATGTGTATGTAGGGAAATTTATTGTATACATGGTGAGGCTGGGAATAGGCGACGCAATGATCATTATCCCTGGTTATGATGGTTACATGGCACTGTAACCGATATGTTTTCTTTCGGGGATATGATGTTTGTTCCGTAAAGAATTCTCTGTTGGGAAAATTTTGCCGATGCGTTGATGCATGGAAAAATGCCCTTGTTGGTGAAATTCTTTTTAGGAATTTAGGTAATGCGTTGTATGCATTAATGTCCTTGGAAAAGGAAATGTTTTCAGGTACCAATGCGATTGCATTGGCGGGAAATAATGGAAGTTGGGTTGTAATAATGGGGGGTTCTTCGGGCCAGCTTAAAAGAACCCGTACAAAACCGTTTTTATAAATATGAAAAAATAAATGAGTGACAGTTCGAAACCATTGGGAAAGTAAGCAATAATTTGAAAAGGTGATAATTTAACTTCATCCCAAGGCATGTGAATTGAGCGGTCAGAGAGATAGACTCATGCCAACAGGAATACAATTTTGGTGACAAATCTGTCATAGATTGTTCATTGAATAACCCCACTTTCGATACACCGCCCGTGTTGCAAGGACAGCAAATGAATAAAACAAATGGAAATACCCTAGGAAAGATTGCACCCTAAACGTACCCTAAAACGAAAGGGTAATGAGTGAAAGAAGAATGCTCCATGGAGAAATGTGACGTGGTCATGTACTGACACTTCTCTTTATGAACATTTTAACTTCAATAGATCTCTCCCTACATTATAAGAGGAGTCCCTATTAATGGTGATGCATGGGAAATAGAGAGATCTACATACAGCATGTTTGATTCGAGTCCTGAACCTGATGAAGAGCCGAGGGAAGAGGTCATTCGTTTTATGCGAATCGCTACTAACGAAAAAGCCTATCCGACAGTTGATTTCGCCGGACCGAAGGGATACGCCTGATTATTATTAGCTGTGGTCGATGAAGTCTCGTTTTTGTTGTCATCTTTCGTCAAGCAGATTGGTGCAGGGGGCAGAGTCGATCTTCATAGAAACAGTCGATAGTTAGAGCATAAGAAAGCATGACTCGCGGAGGGTCCAAAGAGGCAAGGGCTATACAGCGTTTTGCGAGGACAATGAATAAAATGCGGTTCGAACTAACCCTATGACGGTTAGAATCAGAGCAGAAGATAGAATCCAGGCCTAAATAAATCAGACTGTGGTGCGTGGACGTGGTGATGTGTTATCCTCGACAGTTATTTATTGTTGTGCGATTTTCTAATTGCTATGGTCTACAGCTAAGTTTTTTGCTTGTTCGTGTGTATTGTGTCTGTTCAAGGTACCACAGATCGATCGAATTAAAGACAATTGCCAACTTGACGGGAAATGATAATAAAAACAGCAAAAAAGGTGCAAGGAAAAAAAACTAATCTGTCCAAGAAAACTAAGGAAGAACCAAGTCTCTGAGCCAATCGCCTTAAGCACAAGTTGAGTTGGGTAGAGTATTCCAGTGATAGATTGACGACAGAAGTGATAGATTAAAGATGGATGTTGTAGAGATCCGCGTGAAAAAGAGAGATTGTTTTTGGATTAACAGCAGAGGACCACATGTATACTTATCAGTAGAAAAAAGAAAAAAGAAGGAAGTAGATCAAAGAAGTGAAGTAGATCTGACAGCTAACTGGCAGTGCTATCTACTGTCGAGTGGATGGCAAAAGAAAGATTGGTGGAAATGAATCCGCCCAGAGCCGATAAAGGATTAACACATTACACACCCAACAGACATCTTAATTTACTGTCACATAGAAATCAGGACTTTCAGCGTGTAACGACGCCGCGGCAAAAAATGTTACGTATTTACTGAACTGTTCTATTTTTTTTTTATCCAAACAGTCATATGGCAATCAGTTGTTGGATTGGCATTGCAAACAATTTTAGCGCCAAGTATGAAAATACACAAATGTCTCTAACGAATTATGTACAATATACGCTCACGGAAAGTCGTTGCCAACTTTTCAACTTCATGACTCACATATGTAATCGGTACTTAGACAAGTCATATGATTCAGCCAATAATCGCTCCAAAAGAGATCGGAGCTGGTTAAAGCATCACAACTTTGTTTGAGTAGGAAATGACAGGTTTTAAGTAATTTTCTAACTGAAGGAAGAACTTGGGATGTTGTGTGAATTGGTCCAGCTTTTTACCGTTTCACGATCATGCATCCATCGCAAGCGAATGAATCCCCAAACAGTAACCGCAACGACAAGCAATATAACCGCATAGTGGATTTATAGCGTATTGCGACGATAGTGAAGACCGTGTGATTCGAACTGACGCTATGACAGTTAGAATCATAAAAATGTAACCAATGCTCAACACACCAGGCCACTGCAGCTTGTACGAATTCGATTTCTAAACTCAAGTACACCCAACTGATGTGGGATTGTTATGTTATCGCTATGGTATGCGGCTCTGATGCATTTTTTTATTCGATTTTCGTTCGGTGTTCTTCACTATTTGCTTGTGTATTGTGTGTATCTGTTAGAAACGCCACAAATTTAAAATTAACATCACTAATATAATATTTTGTTAGGGATAGGAATGTTCTTTTTTGCACCATCCTATTCTCTATTAAGTAGTACTAAATATATTACTAAATTACCCTTAAGTTCCCGTTTTATGCTTACTTCCATATGTAAAGCTGTGTTTGAACTTATTATAAAGATATAAATACTTTTCACTATTGCACGTGTTAGGAATGAAGTTTATTGCATGCATTGATGCACTTTTTAGGGATCTTTCAAAGCTTGAGGCAAATCAAAAATCCATGTTGGTTCATTTACAAGTTGCTCGAAGTTATTTAACTCGACGAAAATCTGGACACGTTGAGTAACCAAAACTCCGCACCTAATGAAAATTATCCGGTAAGACATTATTCTACAGATCCGGGCTTCTGCACATAAAAATGGTCCTTAGTAAGCTTCCGAACATGAAATTTTGGCCAATACGTTAAATGGAAAAATAGTATCCCCAGTTAATGGCGTCTGATACCCACCATGAGCCAGTCAAAGAATTGTTGGGCTGACATTCACACCCTGGTAGCTTGATTTTAAGAAAAATACATTATGAGTTGCTGTATACTAAAGCAACAGTCTGTAAGGTTAAATGAACTAGTGTGAGGAAAACGAAAATCAGTTCTACTGTTCGTGTGACAATGGGGATATCAGTACCGGAATCTATTAAAGTTAAATTGCCCATGTTATCGAGAAACCTTGAATCACTGTAAGGATGTCACTCTGTAATATATTTAGAACACCCGGCTTCCTTTTTCCAATGCATACGTCAGTACCCTCAAGAGGACGTTTATTACATCTGCAACAAGCCTAATAAAAGAATGCCCTTTCAACCAAGAGCATCACTGCTTGTACGGTTATCATACGGCTTTGTTCAAAGTAAGATATACCATATATGATGTTCATTGCGGAGTGGACGAAGTAACTGCAAATTACTTTTGACGGTCTTTTCTGAACCACAGTCTTTCAACAATACCCCCCATCTTGGCTCTATATTAACCTTTTCATTGAGAACAAAGGGTTAAAGCTTCCTGGAAAACATCCTACTTGCATACACTTGCATTTCCAGTGATACTCCGATACGGCGTCCCTTTGAAATTCATCACGTTCGTTTTTTAAGCAGATACGTCCTTCAGATATTGAGCCGTTTTTCTATCATTTTCGTGCCGCACATCTCATGTTAATAACTCATAGGCCGGTGTGTAATCGTAAGCTATAAAGGATGCTAAATAGGGCGCTTCAAGAATTTTCGTTTAGTGAGAGTGAGTAGACAGCAAGTCGTGGGTGTAGTAGAAGAAAGGAAACCTATGAAAGAATACTGTGCGAAATTCCGTGTCGGTAATTTTCGTTTGGCTGTTGTTAGGCTCTCGTTATAAATTGAGAACCACCCACGATAATAAGTTGAGTGCTGAGATTTGTTACGAGTAGTTAGCAAGGAAGACTACTTCAAAGCATTCGGCAGCATAGAGGATCCAGGAGGAAGTTGATGAGAGCTTTACACCCTCATGACTTTATCTTTTTCGGGATCTAGCTTATGTGAGGAGTGACGAGGATATTTTCTTAAGCCCCTACCTCACCACTAATCCATTCAATAACACTTGAAAACACTCATTTTATTTATGGAAATGAGGTCAGAGGCATACCTTCTGGTTAGGTGAGCTTCAAATTACTTCCGAGAATTTTATTTACTTGGTTGCCAATGCAATGGATACCACGTTTCGCGGCTCTATAGTATTCTCAAGGGCCAGCTGACAATTCCCATCGTTGATAAATAACCATTGGCAGTGTTGTCTCATGATTTCAAAGTAACTCATTGCCCCCTTCCTAACTGCTTGTCGCGTCGAAGAACAACAATGAGTATATAACTCAGAGAATTTAACATGACAATGAACGCACCATTAACGCAGTCCACAAGCCTAGACCTTCATCAATCTGCACTCTGCCCGGAGTATTTACAATGTAGGTGTGTATCCAAGTTCTTTGATTGTAATCAAGCGGCTAAGCTGGAGGTTAATTTAATTAAGACGCCCACCCCTTTTTCTGTTTTCATTGCTAATCAGAGAGACGTTCGTGCCTGGGCACGGGCTGAGCCAGGGATTTGTGAATAGGCAGCGTTTATCAGCAGAAATTAATGGTGTTACGTTATTTGCAGGTTTTCTTCATGGGTAGTAAATTTTGAGAGAATATCACGAACGAAAATACACACAACAAGGGTGTAAGTTGAAGCGTAATTTTAGTTTTTTTTCCTGGCAACTAATCTGCTTCATCAGGGCCACGGCCAAGTGGAAGGAAACTGCTCGGGTGAGTGAATTTGACAGACTGTTTACCTACATTTTTGTGTGACTCCTCTGTAAGCTCTCACCACATTCCTTTAGACGACATCGGTCAAATTATTTTGAAAATGAGTTCAACTAATTTGGTTTCAGAACGTTCTTAGTTTGTTCAGAGGTTGTTTGAAAAGATGATTGGAATGATTGACAAGATAATAACCTGCCCTGTGCATTGCATTAAAAAGTTTTGAATTTCTGCTGCACCACGTGATATTAAGATGATTTCTTATGTGCAATTTGAAGGTAGCCTGTTGGCTGGCATCTATTTATTCCGTCTCATTGGCTGAGTTGGCGAGGAGATTGCGTCATGCATTTCTTTGCTCAAATGTGGGTTCAAGTGACGCCTCTTGCTATTATGTACCTCGGCACAATTACCGAGTGGTAGTTTGAGTTACAATGCCTAGTTGCCTGGTGAAATATCACCACATTAAGTTTTAGGTTCCGTGAAACGGATGGAAGATATCCTTAATTATCTTTTGGAGCTTGACAGATGGACCCGGACGAGAAAACATAGCCTCTCAAAGTGCCGACTTAGCTCTACAGGTTCGCCATTCCCGAGGAAAATCAAATAAGAAAAAAATTCTTATAAAAATTGGACATCAGTCAGAGTTTTTATATTTGTGTGGTTTGGCTAAAGAACGATTCGCAGTGTATATCCATACGTCTAAAGTTTTTTAATGTGAAATGATGCAGATTGTCTGACTGATTTGTATCACGGAGCGCATTCACTAAGTTGAGTAATGATCCCAATAATACATATAGAAAAGGGATAAGTAAGATAGATTACGTTCATATGCTAGTGAAAGAGTTGCAAAATTTACCCCTTACGTCCCCAATTAGTTGTTCATTTTACGTCCCAAAAATCACGTACGTGATTTGTTTGTGCGTAATGAACAAAAGACCATTTAAGAAAATGGAAGATATAGCGGGGGAAAGATACAAACTCTCAAAGGTAAATAAAGTGTTGGTGCATCGTAGCATAATACGTTAGAATGATATTGACAGAGGTAAACGCCGTTGAAGTGGTTGGAAAAAGACAATAACAAGCGCTGGAATAGTCTCGAAAATTCGGCAGAACTCTGAACGAAATTTACGTCGCCGTGGAAAGAAAATCGCTGGCGACGTAAACTGTTTTAGAGTCAGAGCTGAAGCCCTGGATAGAAATACATTTCGGCCTCAGACCTTGGATATTCCAACAGGATTCAGCACCAGACAAAGCACGCATTAATAAAAATACCTCAAGAACAACTTCCCAAACTTCTTCTCATCGGCCAATGACTGTCCAATTCTCAAGATGCAAATCAGCTGAACATTCGTGTCTGGGTTATCTTAAAGAGCAAAGTTAGCTCTAGGAAAACACCAGAGTGTCAAACAAGCGTTTCGCCGGGAATTAGCCAAAATACGACAAAGACAAAGCCACTTGCCATAAGGCTGGGGGTAGTTAATGGTCCGTGCATCGGCATGGACGCGGATTCTACCATCAACCCCACTAGTCCGGTAAAGTTCCAAAAATGTGTTCAGCCGAAATTCGGCGGAAATGGTTCCGACGAACACCAAAGGAAGAGCACAACAAAACTCCACGACGACATCGTTCACAAGGAGGAATAAGAATTGAAACACTGGTTATAGTTCTGCAATGATTTTGATTTATTTAAATTGATTAAAATCCGGGGTGTTCACAATTATATGGTTATTGGTTTTATTATTCTTAATGTCAGTCAGCCGCGAACTCTCTTACAGTGAACACCAGTTTTGAATAGTGCGCCAGTTAAAAAGTGAAGTGACTACCTATTTAAAAAGTAAAAGTATTTCAAGAGAAATTTTTGACAACAGATAAAACTCCTAAGAATTCACAAACAAAACACAACAAAGACACATCAGGTAAGAAATCCAAAATATGGCCCTAGGGCCAAGCCAGCATACCGGCAACAGGTTCCTAGAACTGGGAGAATGCTCACTCTCAGGCTCTGCAACCAACGTGCCAACAAAAAAGAAAAGACAATCCGGCAGCCCATTGTATTTCGATTTCCCTGCTTTGCCGAACAAAGCAATTTTAAAAACACCTCGGTTTATTCAAATTCACCCAACCGATGCTTCAAGGCCACTAACATCTGTTAACGTCTTTGTGCTGAACAGAATAATTGATTCTATTAGTACACAGTACGAAAGAATAACCCTGCTTAGGGATGGCTCCATACTAATTCTAGTCAAAGACCAAGATACAGCAGATAGATTCATCCAATCCAAACGATTCGAATCAATCTGTCCGGTCGACATAAGACTACACCCCAAACTAAACATCTCTAAAGGAATCGTTTACGCCCCCTGTCTTATAAACGTCCCAGAACCTGATATATTATCAGAAATGAATTCCCAAGGCATTGTTGATGTATTTAAATTCACCAAAATGATGAATGGAGAAAGGAAGCCCACGGGCCTAATGCTATTTTCATTTGACCGTCTTCAACCACCAACAACAATTGAAATCGGCTGGTACAACACCAAGGTCAAGGAATACATTCCGAGGCCTATGCGTTGCCGACAATGCCAATTACTAGGCCACACGGCAAAATGGTGCAAAAATACAACGGCATGCAATACATGCAATCTTCCACCCCACCCTGAAACTGAATGCATAAGAACAATCTGTGCAAACTGTCACGGCCCCCACCCGCCATCTTCCTCTACATGCCCAAAATATATGCAATACCAACAAATTTTAATAATACAAACAAAAAATAAAACATCCCTATCCGATGCTAAACGCATATACAGAGAACAAAATCCCATACAAACAACAAATTATGATCTCTATTCGGAGCAAATAAAGAAAACCGCTTCCGCATCAAAACCACCAACTGGTCCCAATTCAGTCCCAACAAAACACATACAAGTCCCAATGCCCGCAAACAAAACTGCTACCAAAGAAACACATATACTTCCCTCCACCTCCTATGCAACCTTAAAGGAAATAGAAAAGAGAAAACACCCTATCGTACAACAAAACACCCTATCGTACAACAAAACACAATAAAAAACAAAACACGAAACGCTTCTCCCATACAAACTCAAACACACTCCAGCAGAAATGCAAAAATCCCGTTTAGACTCAACGGAAAATTTGCCTTTACCTGATCATGGAAAGATATGATCCTAATCTCTGTCACCAACACATTGACTCCGCGGCACAGGGCGACTCTCACTCAAACCAATCCGAGCGGATTGGACAACTGAGTGAAACGAGCTGTGTGGCGCGGAGTCAGATATCCAATCACCGTTATATTGACTCCCCCACTTTGAACACCACAACAAACACTAACAACAATCCAAACGATCTTTTAATGCTTCAGTGGAACCTGAATGGGTTCCACAATAACTATCACGAACTACAGATCCTTATAAAGGAACTAAAACCAGCGATCATAGCATTGCAAGAAACTCACTTACCCCAGTCCTCAAATGCTAAGGTGCCTCGGGAATACAAAGCCTACTTCAACAACCTCACAGGAAACAACTCCTCTAAACAAGGGTCCGGTATACTAATACATAGGGCCCTTAACCATAGACACCTCAACATTACTTCCCCTTTCTCGGTTACCGCAATCGAACTTACAGGGAAATTATGTTTAACTGTTATCTCAATTTACATCCCACCCAACCAACCATTCAATCTAGCGGATCTGAATAACATGACTCAAAACATACACACACCAATCCTCCTAGTGGGGGATTTCAATGCATGGAGTTCAATATGGGGATCACGAACAACAAACAAAAGAGGTAAAATCGTTGAACAATTTTTGCTACAATCCCACTTGGCAATACTGAATAACGGCAAGCCAACCCACTTTTCCACACACAAAACCTTTACAAACGTAGACCTTTCCATAATATCAGCCCAACTTTCTCCCATAACTAACTGGGAAATATTAGACAATCTGCATGGAAGCGATCACTTCCCGATTAAAATCTCTGTCTCGACTGGCAACGGCAATAAGAAAAAGATCAAACTCCTCCCCAAGTTCCAATCTGACCGTGCCAATTGGGATAAATTTTAAACATTAACCACACAATTCCTTAGCTCCCATAGCGTAAAAAAAAATATTAACCAAGAAGCAGGTATTATTACAAAAATGACTAGAGCGGCCGCCAACATGTCCATTCCGCAGACAACAAGAAGGTTCCATAAAACCGTTGTCCCATGGTGGAATACCGAACTGGCAAGATTACGGACCGAAAAACAATCAGCTTGGAAAATCTTCAAGAAACATCCAACGGACCAGCATCTAATAACATATAAAAGGCTTAACGCCCAGTTTCGGAGAACAGCCAAAATTGAAAAGGCCAACTCATTTCAATCCTTCACGGCAAAATTAACACCCAATTCCACCCCAAAAAAGATATGGTATGATATAAAAACGCTCACAGGCAATTATAATCCCCCTGGCATTACGGCAATAAATACCGGCATTAACATACTTACATGTCCTCAAAAAATAGCCGAACATCTAGCCGAATCCTGGGCAAATATAAAGTTTAATTTTCATCCAAACTTCCACGCAGCAAAAAAACAAATGCAGGAACACCCAATGCGAATAACCACCCTAGGGAACACCTATCTCAATGCCATAGAAAGTCCCATAACGGGAATAGAATTTGAATCCAGTCTGCAAAAGGAAAAACCCCGGGCTTCGACAGAATAGATTATGCTATGGTCAAAAACAGCCCTCCGATCATGAAACAGCGTCTGCTAGATCTATTTAACCACATTTATAAATCAGGCGTCATACCACAAACATGGAAAACATCCACTGTCATACCTATTTTAAAGTCCGATGGGGAAACCGACACAATCAATGGCTACCGCCCTATTTCCCTCCTCCCCTGCTTAGGCAAATTGTTAGAAAAAATTATTGCACAAAGGCTCAACTGGTATTTAGAGAAATATACCCTTATAAGTATGCAGCAAGTTGGATTTAAAAAAAGTCGAGGTACAATGGATGCCCTCCTTCACCTTGATAACTACATTACTTCTGCACTTTCCTGCAAAAAGCATACATCCATTCTAACAATAGATTTCGAAAAGGCCTTCGACCGCATCGGCCCCCACGTCATACTGAACAAACTTCAAAAATGGGAAATAGGAGGTAATATGTTCAATTTTATCAGATCTTTCCTGTCTAATAGGAAATTCAGGGTAAAATCCAACGGCGTTTGTTCCGGGGTACACAATCTAGAAACCGGTATCCCCCAAGGATCACCACTCTCAGTAGTTTTATTCAAAATAGCGTTTGAAGATCTAAGTATTATACTGGCAAAATATAAAGTTGTAAAATATTGTATCTACGCAGATGATCTCATTGTATTCAGTAATGTCAACAATTTAGAACTTATCAGTCAAACTTTTGAAAATATTCTCTCAGATATTAGAATGTGGGGTCATTATTCCGGAGCCAAAATCTCAAACAAGAAAACCAAAATATTACACATATGTAAAAAACACTGTTGTAATAAATTGTTAACAGTTAACTTTGAAAATTCCACCATCAGCAATGTTAATACACTAAAAATTCTAGGTCTACAACTTGACAGTAAATATAACTTCAAAAATCAATGTCTAGCTCTTAAGAAAAACTTAGATATAAGGTTAAATATAATTAAATACTTAGGATCAAAAAAGAGTTTTGTTCATACTAATACACTAACAAACATCACCAGAGCAATTATATTATCGAAAATAGATTACGGCCTACCAATATACGGGAAATGCAGCAAAACTAACCTACAACTAGTGAAATCCCCCTATCACGCAGCAGCCCGAATAAGTACAGGTGCATTCAGAACCACCCCAATAACAAACATTCTAGCAGAAAGTGGACTCCCGACGATTGAAAATCGAATGAAGTACCATTCAGCCAAGCTAGTTGTCAAACTTACCGCCACACCGGAGACACCCATAGTGAAGGATATTAAACACATCCTTAGGAGGAAACGACCCCAAAGGCACTTGTCGGCCCTAGGACAGGCAATATTACTTGCGCACCAATTCCGAATAAACATTAAACCACAAAAGGCAAGGACAATTCACCCCCCATGGTTATTATCACCTAAGATATTCAACACCGATTTAAGCCTACTCCCAAAAACTAGAACAAACCACCTAGAATACCAACAACACTATCAACATATCAAAAACCAACACCGCCAGTGGAACCTACTTTTCACCGACGGATCCAAAACAGAGGACGGCACGTCATTTGCGATAGTCAACAGCGCAAAAATAGTAATCAGAAAGGGACTTATACCCGAATTCTGTTCCATATTTTCGTCCGAAGCAACCGCTGTACTGGAAGCAATTAAGTTAGTAAAAAAGGACAAGACACTTATTTGTACAGACAGCCTATCAACCATCCAAGCAATAAGGAACCCAAACAATAGAAACCGAATCATTCACTTGATCCAGCATAGTTTGTTCTATAAACAAAACAAAATAAAGCTTCTCTGGGTGCCAAGCCATAGTGGGATAGCAGGCAACGAAGCAGCAGATGCTGCTGCAAAACTGGCCATCAAGGAACCCCTAATAACCTTTTTCGTTGAAAACAGCAAGGACGTACATAGATACTTAAATAGTGAGCTCCACAACTTAGAACAAAAGGACTGGGCAGACTACAGGCATATGTATGCAGTAGTAAACCCCAGAAGAGAACCCATCACATATCCACCAACAGCCGCAAAACATAAAATCAGGTGCTTCCTCCGGCTGCGCCTTGGGCACACATTTATCACCAACCAACATCTCATCAACAGGAGTAATCCCCCTACCTGCCACATCTGTACATCCAACTCCAACCTATCCTCCAAACACATACTATTTGAATGTGCAGGGGTAAAAGACCTCGTTCGCCAACATTACAACCACGACATCCTCAACATCATATCCCAACCATCATCATCTAATATCGATAAGCTCTACAAACTACTAACCTTAGTTAAGTTACAAAATCTAGTGTAAACAATATTTAATATTTATATTCTAGCCGAAAGCCTTAGTCGCTAGTGCTATTAGTTTTAAGTTACCATGTAATTTACTTGCATTGTAATAAATAATAGTAATAATAATATTCTTAATGTGTGTTATAATATTTTTAGGTGCACCACCGTGCTTCCGGTTCTCCGGGAAGAGTGGGTTACCGTTGTTGTCCTTAATACCGATTATAACCTTCATTATTGGTTACGTGATAATTTCGCGCGTTTTAAGTATTCGTTTTGCGTATCGTTTTCGGTGAAATATTCCTTGGGTAAATTCATCTTCCCGATTATAAATGGAACGAACCTATCTAAAGAGAATCCGAGGAAATCGATCCTATCGAAGGTAAGAGACACAACCAATCCTAATGTCGAAAGATCCTGACAGACAGATTAGCAGAAGAGATCCTGTGAGAGGCTCTAAGGGTAAAAGGAGAGGAGATTTTTATCGAGCCCAAGTGAAACGAGTCTGCAAGTGGAAAAAATCCTAATAGATGAGTATGGGAAAGGGTTCCTAAGGAATTTCGAACTAAAAAGATAAAACGAAAAAGACCAGCGACAGATAAGGGTGAGCGCGTGAAAATTGTACAGTCTCTGCCCGAAAATATGGAAAATTATCCCCGAGTAATTATTTAAAAGCATGTTACAAACATTTTTAAAAATATATGTATATATGTATATGTATGTGTATATATTGTATATATATCGAAATTAAAATTTTAGTTTAAGTTTAGGGGTGTTTGTATCTAGAATTTTCCCCTTTGGTGAAATTTTTGAAAGAATTTAATTAATTGAAGTTTCTAGGTGTCCCATTTGTAATAAAAAATTTTAAGTCATATTGTAGGACTCTCTTTGTCCCTTTAAGAGAATATAAAATTTATGTTAGGAGCTCTATTTGTGTCTCAATGTAGCTGAGATCTTTGGTTGTGTTGGCTGCTGTGGTCATCGCTTGGTGACTCGTTGTTGTTGATGCTGCATCTATTGTTGCAATTGTTGCTTTTGTCCTTGATCACCTTATTGTTCCTGTTGCTGGTGCCGTGGTGGTAAGAGTATATGGCTGCTGTTACTGTTGTTTAACCTGCTGTTGCACTCCTTGTTGCGCACTTGATCACTGTCCCAGGGGGTAGACCTTGCAGTTTCCTTTTTTCACTTTAGCGAATTGTTATGCTTGCCACTCGATTTTACTCGGGAATCTGGAACTGGTGTAAGCTGTGGTGGAATAACAAATATGAGCGTTGCTTTCTGTTTGGTTTGTTGTTGTGGTTTCAGAATTATCGTCTCTCTTTAGCATTTTAGTATTGTGGCATCTAACATAGGCTTCAGCACATCACAGTCGCCTTCTAAGTGGTGCTTCAATGTTGACACTATTCGGTTTTGCGGCTGATATTTTTGCTGCTGTCTCTCTTTTTTTTTCTATTTTGTTTACATTTTTGCACTGTGCCGGTGTTTAGCCCCAGGCACGCTTTTATTATTTTAAAACATTCTATTTATTTATATTTTTCAACTATTCCGGTGTTTAGCCCCGGGGACGCTTTTATTATTTAAAAGTTTTCTGTTTGTAGCGGGATCTATGGATATCCCACTGCTGCCACCATTTTTGTTATGCGGTCCTTCTCTCAGGTAGCGTGTCTCGTCCGGAAAAGGGCGAAAGATCTCTTTAGACCGCTCCTGAGGGGACCCGTTGCGGTTGCTACCGTGCTTCCGGGGCCTCCGGGAAGAGTAGCAACCGATTGCCGCAAAAGGAGACCTGAAATTCGGCCGGATCCAATAGTAAAAAACTGCTTTAATTTGGGATTTAATAATTAATTCTAATATATTTTAACTGATTGGTGTCCTTAAACGTCGAACACCAACCTAGAGACTGACCCGAATTTTTTTTTTTTTTTTTTCAAAACTGTATTTATTAACCATAATTAGAATTCGTACATTTAAGTAATACAGTGACTTAAAATTAATTTTGTAACAATTGCTTACATGTAATTATTATAATAATATATACATTTTCCAAACAATATTTTATGAGATACAAGATTAGATGCGTATTTATAAATTTAGTGGTATTATCTTCCTGGAAAAGATCAGAAAACCAGGAATTTGTTTTTTCAACTTTACTTAATCTAAACTTAATCCTAATTATATAAATCATCATCATCGGCACTACAACCGGGAACCGGTCTTGGACTTATTTAGCAAGTCCTGAGGCTTGTTAAATTTTCCATAATGATTTATTTTTTCTGGGCAAGGTCATTAGTCTTGCGCCAGGGGCTCCCCGACTGGGAAACGAACCCCGGTCTCCTGGGTGACAGGCGGGTATACTAACCACTATACTATCGAGGAGCCCAATTATATAAATAACTTAACCTAATTTAGCCTGATTACAGTATGATTTTCATAAAGCCATAAACAAAGTTTTATAATTAATGGGATATATGTTATGGATTAAAGGATGTGGAATGAGGCCAGTTATGGGTTAGAGGTAGAGTATTTCTCTCCGGTTGTTCATTGGAAAAGCGTAGGATGTTGGAAAATGGTTGGACGTTACAGTATTTGAACTGGTTAGGGGTAACTTCGGTGTTGTGGTATATGATCTCATTTGAATCATTTACCAGTCTGCCTGAGGCGAAGATAGCTCTGGTGTGGAGACAGTTGGGGTAGTTAGTTCGGATGTCTAGAGGGTTCTCTAAGAGCGAGGTTATTATGGGATTGGGATTATTTTGTAGGTTTTCGATAAATTTGATAGACAGTTCGAGGAATCGTCTATCGAGGCGCTCGATACCAGCGGTATTGTAGAGTTCGACGTTACCATAGTACTTATAGGAGTTAGGACGACGATGTAACCCAGAGATATACCTAAAACATTTTCTTTCGAATACTCGTAATTTCTCCATTTGGGAGGGAGTGATATGGTACCACAATGGGCACGCGTACGTGAGTGTAGGCCTGATAATTTGTTTGTAAATGAGCAGTTTGACTTTGTGAGAGAGACTATTAGGTTTCCACATTACTCTTCTACAGAGATTAAGCTGAATTGTGGCTTTTTGAAGGGAATTTTTAATGTGGGAGGAAAAAGACCAGTTATTAGAAAAAGTGATTCCCAGATATTTTTGGGTTTTGGAGGGTTTTATTAGAGTGTTGTTTAGGTTAAGTTTAATTTTGTTGTGGCAGCGTCTAGTGTTGTTTGTACAGTGCTCGTGTTTGTCCTTGAACATTATGAGCTGCGTTTTATTTGGATTAAGGTGAATTTTCTACTTATTGAAGTATGATGATAGGTTAGGGAGAAAGTTGTTAATGCGATTTCTTGCAGCCTTAACAAATTTGCTGCTAGAGTAAATTAATGTATCATCAGCATAATTCAGCATCACAACATTAGGAGATACGGGTTGAGGAATATCCGCGGTATATAACAGATATAAAATTGGCCCTAAAATAGAACCTTGGGGAACACCCGCGGTTATGTTGTGGGTTTCTGAGACGGAAGAATTTATTCTCACAACGAATTTTCTGTCAGAAAGATAAGAGGCTAAGAGCTTTGTTGTGTGAGAGTTTAGATTAAATATGGAGTGCAGTTTGTACAGCAGCCCTGAGATCCAGACGCAATCAAACGCCTTAGAAATATCGAGAGATATACACACAGTAGGACTTTGGTTTTGGAGACCAGTTGTAACATCGCGTGTATGTGTTAGTAGAGCATGACATGTGGATTGTCGCTTACGAAATCCGAACTGACAGTTAGGGATGAGGTCATTCTCATTGGCAAATGAGAGAAGATTTTGGTAGATCTTGCGTTCCAGTATCTTACTTAGTGTACTTAATAGGGATATTGGACGATAATTGCAAGGGCTATTACTACTACCGGGCTTCTTAATAGGAATTACTACCGCAGTTTTCCAGTTCTCTGGGAAGTGCGATGCATTAATTATATGATTAAGAAGAATGAGGATGGGAAGTAGATTCGATGGGCGTAGCCTTTTAAATAGAAGGCGTGGGATTCCATCTAATCCAGTTGACTTTTTGTTATTTCCTGATCTTATGATCTCGGATAATTCGTCTGCAGTTAGAAAATTTGTAGTGTCTAAGGGGTGTGAAGCTATGTTTGTGTTGTTAAATTCACCGATGAAAGGAGTAAAAGATGTGAATAATCTGTTAGAGATGTATTCGTTTACTGTGTTCTCGAAGCCAGGAGTTGAGAGAGAATTATTTTGCTCATGAATCTTTGCAAAGTGTTCTGCGAGGCAATTTGCTATGTCCGTATCGGACTGGGCAATATTATTGCTGATTGGGTTGATGAGATGATCAATTCGGGGTTTATATTTACGACCAGTTAATTGGTTGATGTTTTTGAAAAGATCCCGATTTGGTTTGATATTTTTAAGTGTGGAGATGTAGTTTTCATCTGCGAACTTTTTCAACTGCTCATTTATCAGAGTGGATAGGAGTTGGATTTGGCTTTTAATAAAGGGGCAGTATCTTGTACGAAGTTTACGGCGGACTTTTTAAGGCGCAATAATTTGGTTAGGATGCTGGGCAAAGGCTTTCCTAAATAGTTATGAGGAATGGTTGTCGGGGTGTTGTTGCTGAGAGCCTCCTTAAGAATTTGCTCTATTCTTAAAGATGCTTGATCGATTTCAGTAGGGAGTAAGTTAGATGCTTCAGGGATATACAAGTCAGAGAAACTTATCGCTATTTCCCTATTGACTTTTCTCCAATTTGTTTTGGTGAAGTTTGGGACAGGGTTTGACGAGTAGAGTGGGTCGAGAGAGGGGATTTGGATCGTGGTGTGAACGGAACCATGATCAGAAGGAAATATAAAGGAGACTGTAGGTGGACCCGCTGAATAAACATCGTCGGACTTGAGGAAGAAGTCGATTGTTGACCTGGCTGAGCTAGAGACACGAGTTGGCTGTAATGGGGTATATGGATAAGACTGGAGGAGGGCTAGCAATTGGCGACCATATTTGTTGCATTTATTATCATTGAATGCTATGTGACGAGCATTCCAGTCTCCTCCGATTATAAATGGAGCGGGAACGGACTGCTGGATAATCTGCGAAATGTCAGTATCTGGGAAATCTGGTTGTCGTGAAGGGTGAATATAAATGGATGCTAAGACGAGCACTTTATTTTTCTCACAGAAAAGTTTTACTGCTGTGTATTCAATGCTGGATACACAGGTGAATCTAATTTCACTGAATTGAAATTTTTTGTGAATTAATATGCCGGTACCTCCATGAGATCCATTAGTTCTGGGGTTAGAAACTAAAGTATAATTGGGAATTGAAACTCGGGAATTTGGTTTGAGCCAGGTCTCTGAAAGGAATAGGATATCTGGGGAAAACTTTTCAACAAACAACCGGAGGTGTTGCTTACGTATGTTAGAGTAAATGGATTCTGTGTTGAGGGAGATAATGGTTAGTTTAGAGAGAGCTGGAAAGAATATGGGAAGTTATTAGTGAAAGAATCTGACCTTTTTTCTCTATTTCTGACATCTTCCTCAGCGAAGGTAGCATGGCTTGTAAGCTTTGGATGTATCCCATGATGTCCAGATAGAAGTTTTCAGTATTGTTGTTAGGGGGAGTGGTAGTGTTGAGGTTTCCTCTTGCTGCATCCGCGTACGATATTCGGGTCGGGTTGACTTCGTTTCCTGCAATACTGTTGGTTTCGTTGTTGTTGTTGTTGATTTTATAGTTGTTGCTAATTTCCGTCTTTCCAGAAGTTTTAGCTTCTGAGGGCATTGGGAAAAATTTGGCGGATGAGGGCCTCCGCAGTTACAGCATTTAACTGTGATCTTTTTGTTGGTCATCAGCGTTGACGGTTTGTATTGTTTCAGGTTCCAGGCCTTGTGGATTTACCTTGCATTCTTCGAGCTCGTGTTCCTCTGCGCATCTGCCGCAACGTCTTTGCTGGTGACATGAGACCGCCAAGTGTCCTGATTCTTGGCATCGCTTACAATGAAGAATTTCTTCTTTGTGGGGCTCTTCGATTGCGATTTTTTGGGTAAACAAATATTTAATTTGTTTAAGTTGCTTGATGTCCTGATTAGGTGGGATTTGTATGATCCGTAGAAGGCGTCATCTCCATACTGGCATCGTCGCTGTTTTGGGTGGGTTGCTTTAGGGAGTGAATTTCCTCCCGGAGTTGCTTCACCTCTGCTGAAAGCTGTTGAATGTATTCCACGGCTTCGTGGAATTTTTGTTCGTAGTCCATGCGTTTTACTGGATTTTCCATTTTTGTAGTCTTTTTAGATGAGTTTTGAAGAGTTTCAATGGCTCTTCTCTTCCGTTCCAAAAGATATTCCCGGGTAGCGCTCGGGTCGTTGTCTGGCATCTGTGAAGACAGATTTCGACTACGGCATCCAGCGAAAATTACACGTGTTTGTATAGTTAAAATTTCCTTTTTTTTTTTTGTTATTGTATATATATATATTATTATTTTTTTTTTAAATATTTTTTGTTGTTTTTCTATTGCACTACACAATTTAATAGTGCACTTAGCACACGTAAACATAAACACGTGTAAACACGTTTCTGTGGACGTCCGCACTGCACGAGATCTCGACTGTTTATGACCCGAATCTGAAATTCATCACCCTTATAAGTGAAACCAAATCGAGATTTTGTATCCCGAAGAGATCGAATTCAAAGCAATATCTCGATTTAGATACTTTGGCTGGAGCTATGTGTTTGTTTTTGGAGATAAGAATCCGGTTAGGCGAATTTTCGGACACATGAGCGTGAGTATGGAAATTGAACATCTGGTTCAATTTACCATATTTGCTTCTGTTTGAGGATCTAGGGAAATTGATGTTTTGGATTATAAACGAATATTTGATTCGTTTATCGGGATTTTGTATTTTTTAATTTGGGTGATTGATTTGTTTGAATCATCCTGTAGGTGTTGGAATTTTGATGTATGTGTGGGGAAAGCATCTGGTAGGGCTCCTTGGAGCACTACATGTGCACTGATTAAATATTTAAACTCTTCGACTCCGAGTACTTGTGCCCATCCTGTTGTAGTTCACTTTATCCGCGAGCCTTGTAATTCCAATTATAGTTAAAAGATCTTTTGTCTACACTAGAAGTTGCAATACTCCACTGTGTACGATCAACTTTAAAACTTTAGGTAAAACTCGATTTGGTAGGTTAACGCTTCTCCGCAGCGGGGCGGAGGGCGGAAGCCGAATCGACTTGCTCGGTTGGATGGTGGCAAACGACTTGGCGATAATCATCTCGTGCAGATCTGATTCGCTAACGAGAGAAATTTTAGGTGCATTTTCCCTGAGAGAGAAAGTGTTCCCCTCCACTGGGGAAAAGATTTACCTACCACCAGAGAAACGTAAAGTCTGTCTTGTGGGAACAAGAAAACCAGATCTCGTAACGGAGATCATGGTAGTGTGTGTGTGATCGTTCAGATCCGACGTTGTTTACACGTGCTCGAAGCCAATGGAACAACGAAGCAGGCAGGCGGCAAAGGAAGAAGCGACCAAATGCTTCGTTCGGTAATGAGGGCCATGTTTACGCTGTGCATCGTCGCTACAACAGACGTTGGGAAAAAGGTGCTAATGGGATTGGTGGCAGAAACGAATCCCTTGCCTGCATTTGTATATGCAGGGTAATTAGTTGCGGCTGAAAAAGAAATTGAAGATTGTTTGTTAGTGGGAAAACAAACGATGAGTTGGATCTTAGGCATGTTTACATGCGTAGGAATATGGTTTATGGCATCTCCGGCTGGTATGGGAACCGAGTTCTTGTTTATACTAGAAAATGCTAGAGGATTCGGTTCCGATGATAATGATTGGGATGGGGGAATTGTTTGTCGATTGGACAAACGAATCGCGGGTCGGTTTATTGCAGCTGTAAAAACAAGCTGTCCGACATAGCATTTTAAATGATAACAAAGGGCGCCGAATGATTTAAAGGCCCTTGTAAAAGGAAATGTTGCAAGTATGCTGGGTGGAGATTGCGGTGCAGGTGTGGGAAAGTTGAAATTTGCCTGGGAACCGAATGTACCGAATAGGTTTTGGGATTCCTGAAAAGGTAGAAAGAAATCTTACAGGAAATTATATGCGAAGAGATGCATGAAGGTAAGTTTTCTTTTACAGGGACTTTTAGATTATAAATTTGATAACCTAGATGCGTAAAGCGCTAATGCGGTTGCATTAGCGAAAACTTATGCCAGTTGGGATGTAGTTATGGGGGTTTTTCAGGTAAGTGGGCCGTGGGGTTTGGCGGAACCGCCACAAGGCCATAATTCAGACCAAGGTTGGTCAAATCAAAAAACGCTAATGCATTCCATTTGAGAACACTTTTGTTTGTTTCAATCATCTATAAATAATGAAAATGTGGCATCTTAAATTAGTAACTGTTCAATTGCATTACCCTGTATATTACTACAGCAAACAAGTAGTTGAGTGGCCAGAAAAATAGCGTTATATCAAATAAACAAAAGACTGGATTCCGGGAATACTAGTTGGCACACAGTTGTTTTAATCCAACACCGTGCTTCCTCGTCACGGCCGAGGGAAGAGTGTGGACACTGTTTTAACGAGGTTAACACTTAATAGCTTTCACATAAATAACTCCATAAGGGAGGGAGTAAGTTAGAAAAGGTCTGTAAAAACTGATTGTATAGTTAGTTAGTTAGTTATTTTCAGATTTAATACACATAGATAAATAAATTACCAATATTTAATTTAAATTTAATTAACACAAAAAAAAAACAATATTTAATTTTCATTTTATCAACACAAAAATTGTTTAGCTTTATTTAAAACAAAATATAACGAACTAATTATAACAAAACTAAATTGATTTTTCCTGTGCGCTAGCATCAAACGTGCGTACTCTCTTGTGGTTTAAATTCTACCCCTCGTACCAAAGTACAAACTTTCTCTTTTACATTTTCTTCTTCTAAAGGTTTCTTTTGCATGAACGAAATCAAACTGTTACCGTTAGCTTCCTTATATGTTTTTCGGTAGTGCGACCATAGGTATTTTATTTTGTTTTACTTATTTTTGGAATCGTCACATAGGGTAGTTACTATATCTACCTGGTGACGATTCAGGGTTCATCATATTAAGCCGACGCTATTGCAGCTGCTTATGTACTTAGGATAACGATTTTTGGGAAATCATTTAGGAAAGTGTGATGATGGTTGGGATAGGTATTATGCATTATTATATAAGAAATCGTTTGAATTAATTGGGTATGTGTATGTTATATGAAGATATGGATTGTACATTGTTATTAGGTAAAGATGAAGTATATTTATAATATGGGAAATGTGTATATTATATGAGGAATGGGTTTTGATTAATATATGTTTATTATGTGGGAAATGTGTATGTTATATGAGGACATGGATCTTTGTATATTGTTATTAGGTAATGATAAAATATATATATAATATGGGAAATATGTATATTGGGATTGTGGGAGGATGGTATGGCTTCCGGAGCACTACACAGTCAGCAAACTGCTAAAATCAAAACCGCTGTCATGTAATATAAAACTCGGTATTTATAGAAACATACGGATGCGAGACATGGGAGCTTACAAAACGAGAGAGAATAGGTTGCGTGTGTTCAAGAAGTAAGTTTTAGAGAGTATCTTTGGCGGTAAATATGATGAAGGCACAACCGCGATTTGGAAGAGCTATACCCCAAACCTGCAATAGTAAGAATCATCAGGTCGTGAACACTAAGATGGGCTGGGCATGTAGTAAAAATGGGCAACGACAGAATCTTCCGTTAAATTCCGGAAAACCAGTGGTAAAGAGACTGGTAGGGAGGTCGCGACGGAGATGGGAGGACAATAAATCGTGACCTTGAAGAGGCCGGATCAGAGGGCGGAGCGTGGAAGGAAAGTGCATAGGACAGAGAACGAGGTGTTGCCAAGTCGGTGAGGTGAGGACTTTCGGCTAAATAGTGTCAATTAAACCAAAGTATCGTTGACTTCTTAGGAAATGAAAAACTCTTCAAATATTCAATGCGATAATCTTGTAATAGTGTATCGAGTGACTTCAATTTCACTAAGGTATGGCATCAGTTACATATATGTATTGGCAGTCGTTTGCTTCCAGATATTTCGAGTGCTAGTTAGACGGTGGATCTAGTATTCATAATTTTTGACAGAATAAAAATTAGTTCTATGGGTCGATAGAAAAAGGGAGTTATATATGAAGAATAGGGAAATGACGAGGTGTGTAGGAAAGATAGAGGAGCTCTCGCAGCGTAGTAAGCAAAAAAGATCATACAAGTATTATCAACAATAGAGGGATATGCCACCCGGACTAGCACTTCTTTTCCTTGCACTATTTCCAACATGTGATCTGCCCAGCTAATAGTCAAGTTAATTCGAGTGCCAAGTACAAAAAGTTTGCTTTGATGCAAGTGTAATTCAATGACAATAACTCTGCGTTGGAGAATTTCTTTGATAGCCTAGCAATGTATATCTTTGTTCCAAACAGAAAAAACAGTAATGGACGATATACTTGCAAAGCGATTTTCAAAAATTACAGTTTTTTTTTCTAAATTATCTTTGTTTGGCAAATTATTTTTGAAGATTGCAATAAATATAAAAGAAACCAAGCCGAAAGGCAATAATACATGACAGTAGTCACGCCAAGTTTAGCTTAGGGTGTCCGCGGGGGACCAGTAAGTTAGAATATAATTTAAATAATCTAGAATCTAAGATAATTATAAGAAAAAGAACGAAATAAAAATGTTCGTAAAATGAAAATAGAATGGTTGAATGTCAAGTTGGAGAAAAGTCTGTAATATGGGAAAACCTGATAAGAGATACGAGGATTGCCTCTTATGTTTCGGGATTTGGCAGCCCTAGCGTTGCAATCAAGCAATTGACAGCTCTGTCGTAAGGTTGGACATTTTTGAGGTTATACGCACTCAGAACGTTTTGACATACGAGCGCTATTTGTGTTGTTTACAGTAACTTAAAAGATTCATCTCGGCCCAAAAATAGAATTAAATCGTCAACATTTTCGTGCGATTATTTTTTACAACTTTCGGCGTGGATTAACTCAGCAACAGTGCATGGATGAACTTAATTCAACTTTTGGCGATGAAGCTCCATCAAGGGCCAGTGTTTATCGATGGTATGGTGAATTCAATCGTGGTCGTAGTTCACTCCAAGATGAATTTCGTGAAGGTCGTCCAAAATCAGTTGTTGTTCCGAAAACCATTGATGCTGTGCGCGAACTGATATTGGAAGATCGTCATGTGACCTATCGTGAGATTGAGACAACCTTAGGCGTTAGTGGGACCAGCATACATTCAATATTGCATAAACATTTGACTGTCAAAAAAATTTGTTCGCGTTGGATCCCACACAATTTGTCAATCGCCCAAAAAAAGGATCGTGTCAATTGGTCGAAAGAAATGCTCAAAATATACGGTCGCGGTGCTTCGAAACACGTCTATGACATCGTGACAGGTGGTGAATCGTGGATTTACGCGTATGAGCCCGAAAGTAAACAGCAGTCGACTGTCTGGGTGTTTCAAGATGAGCCAAATCCAACAAAAGTTGTTCGCGCACGAAGCACTTCCAAGCAAATGGTCGCCTGTGTTTTCGGAAAAACTGGACATGTCGCAACCGTACCACTAGAACAACGCAGAACAGTCAATTCTGAGTGGTACACAACCATTTGTTTGCCAGTTGTCTTCCAAGAAATCAGGAAAACCAACCGCCGAAGACGGATGACTCTTCACCACGACAATGCGAGCTCTCACACATCGGCTGCGACAACTGCATTTTTGAGCACCCAAAACATCGATTTGATGGGTCATCCGCCGTATAGTCCTGACTTGGTGGCACCGAATGACTTCTTTTTATTCCCGTACGTAAAAAACAAACTGAGAGGACAACGTTTTTCGACACCTGAAGAAGCGGTTGCTGCATTCAGAATGCATGTGTTGGAGATACCTCAATCAGAGTGGCAAAAGTGCTTCGACAATTGGTTCAAACACATGCAAAAGTGTATAGATCTTCATGGGGAATATTTTGAAAAACAATAAAGTGATTTTCGGTGATCAATATTTGTTTTTGTTCTCTAATCCCGAAATATAAAAGGCAACCCTCGTATTAGTTTTTTAGTACGCTGTTATGCCGCATTGTGGGAAGACGGAAACTAAGTTATCCAGACAGACTGAAATCCGAAACAGCTGTAACAGCAACTTTTTGGGACTTAGAGGCGCATGAAGAGAATTAATTGTTCACGACTGGGGGGGAAAGGCAGCCACAACTGAAATGCAAAAACATAATACTTCTTCAAACACATAAATACTATATGTATACAAAAATGTTTTATAAGGCGTATCATCCAAAACCTGTAGCCATGCGCCTTAGAAACTTTGACAAGTATAACTGATCATTAAAATTCATGAGAGGCTCAGGCTCAACACGTTCTATTTCGATATTAGAAAACGTGAAAATTATTTTGTCATTCTTCCACAGATATTTTCATCACCTCTGATGTGCTTGGAAATTAGTTCCACTACGCATGTGAAGTATAATTTCATTTTGTTTTTAATGTATTAGCAAATAATTATATCTGCAAGAGAAAACTGTAATTAAATACATTTACAGTGGATCAGTTTTTGCTGCATAAATTCGGTGGTTTTCTAAATCCGTATGACGTTCGTCGTACAATATAACATCTGACGCTATCATCATAACTATCTATCCAGTATATTGAGGAATATACCAATCAACCTCGGAAAAATATTAATGGGCCCTCAGGAATTGTTAATATTAATTTTGTTTTTTCTTCGGGAACGGGTTCAAAGGGGTCACAGGAACAAACGTTTTTATGTGGCAACATTCCCAAACGCATAAAAAGAACAAAGGTGTTATGTGGTGAGTGAAATAAATTTGTTTATAACGCCAATGCCTTTTGAACATGAGCCCAAAATTTATGTCGCATCGTATTTTCCAGCCACATATACCATATTTGCCCGTAACCATTGGCATTAAAAGAAGATAGTAAAAGCTTGTGTACAGGCATCACACATTGTCAGAAGGACCGATGTTCAGAAATTGATTACGACACGTTGTCATAAATGTTCATTCAGACCATTACTGGCTAAAGCTTGGTTGGAAGAACTGCACAGTGCACACATTATTGCGCAAAAGGGAAATGAATGATGTTTTTATGGGTTTTACACTCGGCACCAGTAGTTTGGAAGTAAGTAGTCGACATTTATAAATGGCGAAAGGATACAATGCATTTAAATGTTGGCACACCGATTTAAGAAGACATATTTGAAAAGTAGGGTGTGTAATTTGTGTTACAGAACGTACTTTGTGTCCTTTTTGCGAGTGTACGCACTTATCTTTGCACACAATCACAGGTCTAAATGCATTGATGCCGAAACAACCCCATTGAAAAGCAAATGTTGTCTGAGTGCTCAACGAATTTGAGATGTGGTGTAATCAATTTTTACTTGAAGTATTCATGCCTTTCGAATATTGAATTTGAATTCGATGCACACAATGAAATGAAACTCACAAGCTCTCAGAAGTTGTAAAATTATGTGCGGGAGATGTACAGATCGATAATATGAATAATGGATTGCTATGAAAAATATATTTGCAGACCACCTTGTAAGAATAAAGCGGAAACACCTGCAAAGACATGACAGTATATCGAAGAGAATGTTTTATTAAAGATTTACATCGCCTTGATAGTAAGAATGCTGTACTAATATTCTATGAGGGAGAAATCCAATATGAGTCGACA
The DNA here is from genome assembly GCA_963931805.1 of Microdon myrmicae. Taxonomy (NCBI): domain Eukaryota; kingdom Metazoa; phylum Arthropoda; class Insecta; order Diptera; family Syrphidae; genus Microdon; species Microdon myrmicae. The sequence continues at coordinate 151,703,187 of OZ007501.1, read as the reverse complement.
AATTTAACAAAAGTGGTTGTTACACATAACATTGCACTTTGCTGTACGGAAACTGCCAATACCCTCATCCAAATCCAACAAATAACCCTAACATTTATTCTGCAAAGAACCATAATATTACCTACATTATTTAATGTTAAAACCGACAAATTTCTCTCAGTGTAGCATCAATAAATTCTTGCTACAACCCATAGAATCCTTTCGGTGTAGCATGTGAAGCCTTATCAGATGTCTACCTATTGCTAAATGCATTCCATATCCCATACTCAAACCAATACCCCCCATATAAAAATCTGTTAAACATAATATTGCACTTTGCTGCACGCAAACTGCCAATACCCTCATCCAAATCCAACAAATAACCCTAACATTTATTCTGCAAAGAACGATAATATTACCTGCATTAATTAATGTTAAAACCGAAAGAATTCTCTCAGTGTAGCATCAATAAATTCTTGCTACAACCCATAGAATCCTTTCGGTGTAGCATGTGAAGCCTTATCACATGTCTACCTATTGCTAAACGCATTCCATATCCCATATCCAAACTTGCAGTTTTGCATTTTCCCCCAATTTCATTTCCCACAATGCATTCATTTCCATACCCACACCTGAATTGCAATTCTGCAATTCCAACACTCCATCATCGCGCAGGTAAATCTATCTGCACACCGTGCGCTATGGGAAAATCATTGCCCTGGAGTGAAGAATTTGCAGAGTTGCAAATTTGCGATTCTCATCGTCGTTGGCTTGGCTTTCGACTGCGACTGGCGTCAGGTGGCTGTCTGGAGGACAGCCATGATCGTGGGAAAGTATGTGGGTTTTTGATTTGGATTATCAGGTATAAATAAAGAGTTCCGTTAGGAATTAAATGAATTCGAATTAGAAAGCGCAAAGGGGTGCATCACGCCCCAAACAAGTAATTAGTATCCACCAGGCACCAGGGTTGCACCAATTGAAGTAAAGCTAGAGTGAAATAAAGAATCAATAAGTTAACCAAAACAAAAAGCTTTTTAATTTACCATCAACTCCTGAAAGACGACCAAGGCGGTTGGCCCCTCTGCCAACCGGGAGGTACACTATCTATCGTGGAAAACGCCCCGAAAGATCGTCCCGGAGGAGAATTCCCCGGCCAATTTACAAGCCAAGTAAGTAACTCATACAAATAAATAAATAAAAGTAAGTGTTTTATAGTGATATACAACATGGCTCTGTACACAACTGTAGAAAAATGTTCGTTGCAGTAATCATTTCATAATAGTCATTTACCATATTTTTGTGTGAAAATAACAACACTGCTTCCTTCAAGATTGCAACTTATAGGAAGTTACGAAGATGTCGAGGAATATTATTGTTAAAACGGATACGTGAGTCGGTGTAATGGCGGCAGTTCTTAACTGAGTGTCGATTTTCAAATATTTATACAACGTACGAAAAAAAAAGTGAAAGAATGGATGAGGAGACCCAATTTTGGACGTTTTTTACGAATGCCCAGACGTTTCTACTACCTGTGGGAGAGTGTAGTATTTTTTGTCTCATTCACGGGTCATACGATAACTTTTCGCGTTGAATACGCACATTGCAGTCATTTCTAGCTAGCTCTTTGAAATCTTTTCCGGTTTTCCTCAGTATTTTTTGATTTATACAACCGGTAGCTCAACTCTTTAGCCTTAATGGCTTCTCTGCACTCAGAATCGAACCATATATTTCTCTTGGGTCTGGTACGCTTTACCCTGTGTGGAATAACGACTCGCAAGGCAAGTAGAATCTTTCATTGTGTCTGTCAATGTGTCCGCTATAGAGTCAACATCGTTATTGAGAAAAAATAACGATCAATTTAACCTCCCAAAAAGTTCAAAGCTTCCCAGTTGGTTTTCTCGTAGAATCATACTGTTCTTTTGTGAGTTTTCTCGTTAGCGTTGCTGTTAGTTAGAGCAAATTTAGCTGACACAACACAGTGGGCTGAAGTGCCTAAGGGCGAAGAAACTTCATTTGTGTATTTGTTCGGGTGGGAGGTGAGAAACAGGTCTAGTTGGCAGAATGACCATCTATGTCTGGTATCCGTGTTGGCTCATTGACGACTTCAGTTAAACTAATAGAATATATAGGTGTTGTCTATCCGGAGTGTTATGCACATTGAAATCACCCGAATAACGATTTCAGTGTGGGGATATAGGGTCAAGATCCTATATATAGAATCAGACAGAGCATCAAATTTGTTAAAGGATACGTTTCTATCCAAGTTTGGGCATCTGTAAAGAAAGCAGTAATGTATGATATGCTTACGAACGTGAATTTTTAGCCGCGGGAAATTAACTTCTGGATTGGAGCAGAGTCCATATTGTAGCAGAAGCTGATAAGCAGATCGTCAGTTTTTCGGTTAAGCTAAAAGCTTAATGTATGCACTTGGAATAAGTTGATTGATCGATAAGTCAATAAAACTGAGATTTTCAGGAGGTTTCTGGCCATTATCGAAGGATTTAGTTATAGTTTCAAGAATATCGCGTAAATAATTTCCGTTTTTGGTAAGCTTTTCAAGAAAGTAGTCGAAAACTTGAAACATTTAATTAATGTAAGCATACTTAAATTTTAATTTTATACTTTTTTTTGCCAATAATTGGAAAACAGTGATGTTTCTGTTTGAGAGCAATACAAAAAATGTGACGGAAAAAACTTTAAAGGATCCCCATATTTCCACCAATTTTTACTTCTGCTGGGAAGATGCCTTAATTAGGATGAAACAATTATGGCTTGAGATAGGTAATTTAATACAGTTTTAGACAAAGAAGGAAGTAAATCCATATCTACTAAACGAATTGCTCAGTCATTTAGTTGTTGTTGGTTTATTTGTGTTAAAGTAAAGCCGGAATGATAAGACATACTGTGGAAGAATCACAAGATGACTTAGAAAATGCTTCTTTAGGTAATGAGGAAATTTTGTCTCCCTTTTTTTCCTTTTTTTTTCCTCTTTTTTCTATTTTTTGAGCACCTTCACCAGGAGGCACAAAATGCGCTAGTCGCTAGGAAATTCTGATAGCGTATAAGAGGAGCGAGGAGATTCGGTGGAGATAAATAGTAACCCATGAAACAAATATAGCATTCTTGATATTCATTTAAGATTCAACGTATAATATGAATCAAGTTAACAATTGCGCCCTTTTCGTATAAAAATAATTATCTCAAATTTATTATTATTATTACTCCCAGTGAGTTCACTAGAAAGATATACTAAAAACTCATAAAAAATGAAACACACAAATGCGATTACTTTGGTTCTTGTTGTGGTCTAATTTTCCTTAGTTGAACAAAAGTATAAGTAGACAACAGTAAAGGACAGTCCAAATTAGAGCAGTGACTATGAGAAACCTTTTACTTTAAATAACCCTCAAATTTACATTAATCCCAATGGACTCACTGAGTGCAATTATATGAACAGGAAATATACATTACGGCTATGGCGATCGTGGGAAGTTATATACCTTTTCTGGTGCCTCTGAAATAATACCAGTTATTATTTTTACTTTCTCCGCCTTCAGTAAGTCATGAAACAGTGTTTATCCCCTCACAACCAACTTTGTTCTCTGCACTAGGGAGACCGCTAGGACTGTGATACATGATTAAAGAAGTGGAGGTCCATTAATTCTTCTTTAGAATTATACGCATGCATTGAAAAACGCATACGACACCGGAAACCTCCCGAAACAGATAAGGGTGAAATTCGAGGAAATATACGAGAGCAGGAAAACGCAAAAATTAAATTTCCTCTTAAAATGTAACTCACTTATATTACTTACACGGGTGGTGAAATTTTACTCCCCTGTAGCATGACCCGACCGCAAAATTAATTGTCGGAGGAATCTTTCTCTGGTTAACTCACCTGAAAATAAAAGAATAAAATGAGATTTAGTTAGCATTAAAGATTAAAGAGAGTTTGATTAATAGTTTGGTTGTATAAGCATTAGATCTTGGGGATCTGCTGTCCGGCGACTTTACTCCTAATAAAATAATTTACTATACGAGGGGAAATCTGATAAGGACTTCACCGAATAGGAAACTGGGTCATTTTCGGGTGAAAGTATAATTAGTGGAAATTGAGCGGTTACTAATTTAAGGATCGGTGCAACCAATTGCATATATATCATTTACTTAGTCGAAAATATTACAATTATTACAATTAAGTTATTATTCACAACAGGTGTACATTCTGCCCTAAGCATCTCTTACAGGTAGCCATCCCTCTTTTTGTTCGTCCACCTTTCGAAAACACGGACGATATCCAATTTTATGAAATTAATTCTCAACAGCCGGAGTTTTGGAAGTCGAAGAAAAATTATTCTCACTATCCTTACATTTCACAAATGTTTTTAATTTGCGCTTGCTGTTGCTAATCACATTTACCTTATAATTTTAATTGTACCCCAATTAATAATAAAATATTAATATTAAAACTAAATCTCTCAGGCACAGCGTTTTCGTCCCCACCCCCTATTCCTGATTATTTTACGTACGATTTGTTGCGTTTTTCAATTTTTGCCAGCCAACTGCTCTTATATATCGATTACTATCATACGTTATGCAATACAAAAGAAATTGTACGCCGAAAGGCGTGAGAAAAAAAAAATTAATATTGTATAATTTAGAGTGCTTGCGAATAGCCAGTAAGTTAATGTAAGAACGATACTTGTAAGATAGAATTTAACATTTATTCTTAAGTGAAATCTGTAATTGTATTGTAAATAAATGTGGAGTTAAAACGAAAACAAAAATTAAAACTAAAAGGTAATTCTCTAGTAGGTTCTCAATTCAAACAAACTTTAGTAGTGTACTGTTTGATTCAATTTTAATTTTCTCATGAGTTTTAAACATTTTGTTGTCTCTTTTCTCCTTTTCAAATTGTCTTAAATATTCGGGTACAACTAAAGACAACTTTACCTGATGTGGGTTGTATTTTAATTTTAATTGGGAGTTTTCAGCACGGGAAGAAGAACATTTATGAAAATTTATTTTGAAGGCTCGAGTTACAAAAACAAGTATTTTTCTTACTAATGTTGTTGAAGACTGATTTTCTCGTTTATTCTGATATCTGCAATTCACCTATAATATAGAGGACTATTCTCTGATATACTACATAGGGTGGTAGTCCTGGAATTTTTAATGAAAACAAGCATTTTTTGGCAAAGTTATATTCATTCCTCAACATAGTTGCCTTCTAGGGCGTTAGACTAGGTATAGCGGTTTTCCAACGTGTCGATGCCCTTTCTGTAGTACAAAACGACCAAGCCTTCGAAATACGCCTCGGTTTCTGCGATGACTTCCTGATTTGGTCTGAATCCCTTTCCCTGGAGCCACGACTTAAGGTTTGGGAACAGATAATAGTCGCTGGGGAGCAAATCTAGCGTGGATGAGCAACCAATTCAAATGATAATTGGTCAAAATTGACGATCGCGTTCAAGAACCAGTGGAACGGTGCGTTATCTTGATGGTATAGAACTCTTTCTTTCGCCATATGGGACCGTTTTTTCTCTATTTCGTCGTTCAGTTTGTCCAATAACGCTGCATAATACTCTCGTGTGATTGTTCTTCCCTTCTGCAGGTAATCTTCCCAGCCGAACGTTGGTCTTTTGGCCGCTTTGGTCGGCTTTACAACCAATCTGCAGACTGCTGTTTGGATTCAGGTGTATGATAATGGACCCCGTTTCATCCATCGTCACAAAACGTCAAAAAAAGTTCGCTCGATTACGCTGAAACAACGGCCGTTAAATCATCGACACATTGTATTTTTATTCCCTATATTTATTGTAAGTTGTTCTCATCTATCAGCGAATACAAAAACAAAGAACACTAATCAGAAATATATCATGTACTTGGACAAGCAACTAATGAAAGTAATCAGAAATTTGTCACACATTTGAACAAATACTTTTATGAGGACAGTTTCCGACAATCTTGATATACTACGCTCATGGTCACTGATTCAACGGCTTTCTTGCAGTTACTACGACTTATGTAATTAGCATAACCAAAACAAAACCTGATGACTACAAAGCACTGATGACTACATTCAGAAGTTGTTGAAATCGCATTATTGTCTCGTCAGTCAAATAGTGATGAAGATAATAAACACGGATTTACTTTTAAACTAATAATTGTGACTCTTGTTGAAAATGCTCTATACGCACATGTCTATAAAACGAAAGTAGTGTCGTAAAAGATTTATCAAAAACAGCCGCCATAGCATCCTTTTGTGGTCGTGAAACCTCAAAACATAAATTAAACATTTCATAGCATCTCCCTCTAACTACAAGTCGCCCGTTGTCTTAAAAAGATTTTTTAGAGTTTGCTGGATACTCGTGGGATTCCGGCCACACGAAAACTAGGCGCTCATCCGAATATTGAAACGGCAATGCAACATTCACGGAATGTTACGCACGGAATGCTTCTTCGTTGGCAGGCCGAATAAATGGGGGCCTTCCCCCGAATACTTGTGTTTCGGTGGTGGTAGCATTAATTTCATTAACACTTCAAAAACACATGCATTCCCGAGCGGATGGACGGCTCAGATAAAATTTCATCGCGCATCGTTTAGCAGAGACGTTCAACAAATTACCCATTTCAATAGATCGAGCAAAGGGACAAGGGACAAAGCACAGGGCTGAGCCGCCTACGCAAAGTACATCCGAATATTTATGAGTATAATTAGCGCTGGACCAGGATTGGCACAGGACTTCAAAATGTTGAAATTGTAACGGGAAATGTAGATTAGGCCTACGATTGGAATTCGTTTAGTATTTACCAAGAAATTGAAATTAGAGCTAATCAAGTGATTACTAAGAGAAATCGATTTTCAATTGAAGCTGTGTTTGGGGAAGTAAATAATGAAATTTAGTTAAATCAATGTAGGAGGACAGAGATTGATCTGACTAGGTTATTTTGAAATTATTTACTTACTTATTTATTATTTATAATGTCAAACCAAACTAGTTAAGCAGTTGTTGATTTAACATTTGCAGTTTGAAGTCGATGTCTTTAGATTTAACAGTGCGAAATGCGGAAGACGGCAAGAGGAAATGAATACAAGATTTTTATACCGACGAGAAGTACTTCAGTGGCGTTTGGTTTCAAAAATTAAAAGCTCCAAACAACACTGATAAATTACAATAATTGGAATATCTAAATAATATATGATCCCAACGGACAACAATTATTTGATGTGCTTTTATTTCCACCTATGCTCCTAATTTTGGGCAATTTCAGTTTCCTAAGGTTTGCGACTGAACTTCGCATTAATAATACAATATCGATATATAAGTAGATAATTTCCTATTTCTCATTGAAAAAGGTTTAAAGGATTAAATTTCAAGATTTTCTACTAATATTGTAATTACTATTACTATATATTTGCTTATAGGAACCCGAAAGCTCATGACCTCACCGACTCGACTCCGCCATTGTTCCCTATCCCGTGCGCTCTCCTTCCACGTTCGACCATCCGATCCGATCTCCTCGAGGTCCAACCTAACATTGTCCTCCCATCACCGTCGCGGCCGCCCTGTCAGTCTCTTTCTCGTTGGCTTACCGTCAAGAATTCTATGCACGGTCCTGTCGTTGCCCATTCGCGCCACGTGTCTGGCCTATCTTAATCTTCACGAATTGATTACTCTCACTATTGAAGGTTTGCGGTATAACTCTTCCAATTCGTGGTTGTGGAGTTTCCTCCATTGTCCTGCGTCCTCGTCATATTTGCCGCCAAAGGTACCCCTTAAAACTTTATTCTCAAATCGCGGAATTTGTTTTCTTCCCGTTTTGTGAGAGCCCATGTTTCGCATCCGTATAGAACAACGGGCTCCTCGATAGTATAGTGGTTAGTATACCCGCCTGTCACGCGGGAGACCGGTGTTCGATTCCCCGTCGGGGAGACCCTGGCACAAGACTAATGACCTTGCCCGGAAAAAACAAATCATTATGGAAAATTTAACAAACCTCAGGACTTGCTAAATAAGGCCAAGACCGGTTCCCGGCCGTAGTGCCGATGATGATGATGATGATGATAGAACAATCGGCATGATTATGGTTCTATAGACACGGAGCTTTACATTACGTGACAGCAGTATAGATTTCTGCAGTTTATTGACTGTATTTAAATTCTCTGCCATTTTCAAATATCTTGCCCCTGATGTTTATGTGTGTTCTCTGAGGTCCATCTGTTCTTGCCATAATAATGTATTTTGTTTTGTCTTCATTTATTTCTAGGCCCACTTCTTCTGCCGCTTGCATGATGATTTCATTGTTTTTACTTACAGTTTCTAGATTATTGACCAAAACGGCGATGTCATCCGCATATGCGAACACTTGTGTGACCCCGTTCAGGGATGATCCGGCCATGTTGTCGTCTTGTACCTTTCTGATGACATACTCGCGGACAAAGTTAAAGACACATGGTGAGAGGCCATCGCCCTATTTTAGTCCGCCCCGGATTTCAAATGGTTTTGAGAGGTGGTTTTCTATTATAACTCGCCCTTTGTTTTCGTTCATGCAGATTTGTATGAGGGGGCATATTTTTTCGGGATTCCCAGCTCAACTACAATACGGTAGAGTCTTTGCCTTGAGACTGGGTCGTAGGCTTTTTTGAAGTCAACGAACAGTTGGTGAACCGTCTCTCCGTATTCCCACTTCTTTTCCAGTAGTTGCCTTATTGTGAGCATTTGGTCGCTTGTTGACCGGTTCCTACGGAATCCGCATTGGTAGTCTCCCAATATGTCTTCTCATCAGTATGATATTTATTAGTATTTTGTATGTGGTTGGGAGCAATGATAATCCCCTGTAGGTTTCGCAGTCAGATCTGTCGCCTTTTTTGAAAATGGGGACGACTATTGAGGTTTTTCATTCTTCCGGAATGACTTCCTTATCCCATATTGTTTTAATCAGTAGGTGGATCTTTCGAGCGGTTTATTGCGTCTACAACTTTATCGAAAAAGGGCTCTGGGATCAGAGGCTCGGCTGTATGTACGTCTGGAGCGTTTATTTGTGGTTGATGGATGCGCACATTGAGAAGGTTTTCAAAGTACTACTTCCATCTTGTCAGAATATTGTTTGTTTCTGCCACCAGACAGCTGTTTGTGTCTCGAATTATTTTGGCTCTCCCTCGGTAGCCATTTATAATTGAGTTTATGTCGGCATACATACCTCTGATATTCTTTGCTTTGGCATTTTCTAGGATTTTTTCGATCCGAGTCTTCTCCCATTCGCGTTTTTTGCGTTTGAAAAGTCTCGTTGTCTCCTTCCGAATTGTCGCATATCTTTCTCCGTTGACTTCATCATCTCTTTCTAAGTGAATCACTTTGAGGCGTTTACGTTCTTCGATCTTCGCCTGGCACTCATCGTCAAACCAAGGCTTGGACTTAATAGTTTTCTTAAATCCTAATACCTTTTGGGCTGTATGTTTGATTGTGTCTCTGATCGATGCTCATTTAGTGTCCACATTATTAGTTTCCTCTTCCTCACTCCTTCCATTCTCTAGGATGCTAAATCTATTTGTTAGTTCGCCCTGATATTCAGTCCTTTTGCGGAGGTCTTTTAATATATCAATGTCGAACTTTTTGCCCGTCTGCCGTGACTGCCCATGTGGGTTGTTGCAAACCGACTCCTAATTTCGCCCATCACTAGAAGATGATCGGAGTCGGCATCTGCTCCTCTATATGCTCTTATGTCAAAGATATTCGAGTGGTGTCTTTTGTCTATGAGGAAATGGTCTATTTGGTTACGCGTTACGCCGTCGGGCGATATCCATGTGGCTTTATGAATTTGCTTGTGCTTGAACATCGTGATTTGCACTACCAGATCTTTTGACACTGCGAACGTGATAATTCGAATTCCATTATCATTTGAAATGTTATGTAGGCTTTCTTTACTTATAGTTGGTTGGAAGATATCTTCCTTTCCAATTTTTGCAATGAAAACCCGGAGGAGGATTTTGACATCGAATGATGAGATCCCATCAAATACTTCTTCTAGGGTCTCGTCGAATGTGTCCTTCGTTTCTTCGTCGGTAGATTCTGTTGGGGGGAGTACGTTTATAAATATATAATTGTACCATGGCCCCTGTAGTTTTAGCACCGACATTCGGTCATTAATAGATTTCACATCTTTCACATGGAGCGTAATGTTCTTGCTTATGATGAAGCCAGTCCTGATTTTATGTGTAACGGTACCTCCACACGCTAGTGTAAACCCGTTGGTTTCGATTACTTGTTGTGGGAGTCGGACTTCCTGAAGCGCAACGATGTCCATTTTATATTGTTACGCTTTTTCTACGACCATCTGTATCGCGCCTGGTTTCTATAACGTTCGAACACTCCACGTCCCAACGCGTATATCCCGCTTTTTCCGTTTTTCCCTACGTCTTCTTTTTGCCGAGTCGATGTTTTCTTGATGATTTGTTCCCTTATCGTAGTGTCGGCTCATCACACTTACGCCTACCGGGCAAAATGAGAGCCTATCAGATTAATTTTGTCTACCTCACCATCTATAACAATTTTGTCTTTGATGATAGGGCAGTCTTGTATATTGATGCCGGCTTCGGTGAGGAGTGACTGAGATGATATTGGTAGTTTCAGTTTCGGGGTAGTAACAAAATCACGTGGGTTAAATTGTTTATTGATTTTTGGGAACATATTCCTCCCATCTTGTTTTACCTTTGTTTCCAATAATTGTTGGTGCTATTCCTCAACTGTTGGGTTATCAGTGTCTTTACATTATTGAGTAGGAATTTCGGTCTCTGTAGTTCAAAGTTGTGCGATACATCTTGGAACTGGCGATGTATTCGATTTATCTGCGCGATCAAAAAACTCTTATGTGTCTGTAAGGTCTTTATGTCGCGGTTTAATTAATAGTCTATACTATCGCGTGATTTCAGTTTTGGGACTGACGAGTCTACAGCGTACACCAATACCGTGCTCAGGCTCCCAATATAGGGATCGCACACCCCATTAGGGAGATTCCTATTGTTAGGAATACTAAAAGAGAGGGTACAACTCCTATTCTTGCCGGTCGCGTAACGCTGGAAACGGCACCAATTGTTCTGTCTAAAATTCAATTTAGGGACCTCATGCGATGTTGCAAAGCCATGTAAAAAATGATGAATTTACATTACGAGCAGTTATTTTGAGGGATGTAGTTGTGTACTGCGCCATTTTAAAGGATAAGATGGCCCAGAAGGGCGTTGACTTTCGCCGACAGTTCTGCTACAGTTTTGGTAAGATTATCTACCTGTACTTGTAGTGTGTCGTTTGTAGTGCTTATGCTTATTGCATCGGGTCTCCCACTGGGCCTAATTTTATCTATCCCCTGTCCAGTGCGTCTGTCAGCATATTTGCGAAGGATACACCTTCCCGAACATAGCTTTGGATGTTGTCAACTTGTCTTTGACACCGGCGACATTGGAGGATATCAGTTCTACGTAATTTCTCGAAGTGTATAATATGATTAAATATGTGCCTTATAGCTCGGAGGCTTTCGGTTTTACTCGCAGGTGATAACTGTACCGCTATAATGAGTAGGGCTCTTTTTTGATTAATAGAACGTGCCGGTGCATACCTGAATGCTTTCTCAATTTTTTTGTTTTTAAGACCGAGACTTCTTTTTTCTTGTCGGACTTCTTCTGGGCTGAAACTGGTATTAAGTCCTTTTATTAAAAATGTCTGAAGCTTATCTTCTTTACTTGTATATGTAAAGTAATCGGAGTTGATCTCCTTCAAAATATCTTTAACTTTATTACAATTGGTTTTATCTGTAAGTCTTAATGATAATTTACTCCTATTTATTTGTTTTATGGTGAATTTTTCACTGCCTATTTTTTCTTTTAATATTTTACCTAAGGTTTTGCTGTCCTCGTTGTAGTTGATGGGTGGTGGTGCTTTGATTTTTCCCATCATTGTTGTTGACTCCGCTATGTAATTTTTTTTTTTGGTTTCGCTGTTGTTTTTGTTTTCTTTGATGTTCTGTTTGGGTCCCTTTGTTGTGTTTTTTGCTTCGTTCTCCTTTTTAACTGAGCCATCAGCACACTGGCTGAGTTAGATCCACATGGTTCTGTGTTGTTTCTTTTTTTTATGTCCATGGGGTGTGTGTCGTCATCTTCGAGTATTCCCAAGGTGTTTCTGTTATCATTTTGATTATGGTTTTTTTGTTCCGCTCATACATTTTTTTCTCTTTAGGTCGTGTCATTGTTTTTTGCCTGATTTTTCAAAGACTTTTTTTTCTAACTGTTCCACTTTTTGTTTATATTCATTTATTGGTTGCATAGGCTGTATATACATTTCCTTGTGATAAGGAAATCTTTATCTCCACCGCCCCCAAGAGCCATGGCTTGGAGCACTTGTTCGCACACTTCACTGTCTCAAAGTCTTTTTTTCCCTTGTCTCGGATTTGTTTATTTCTCACTTCACACACAAGAACTAAGAAAACAAATCCCCTGGGTACTTTCGACTGTTAACCGGTGCAATAAATATTACTTGTCAGATACTCAAAAAACCACTTTCTCGGTAACCCGCACCCGAACTCTCCTAATGCCGATTAAGGTCAGTCACCTTACAGTCGCGCTAAATGTCACTTTAAATAAAAATTGCATGACAAGCAATATATTATTATTTTGTTTTTCACGCTTGCGACCGACGTGATATATTTTAGTTAATTATGATTTCGGTTTTCGCTCAGCACTGGTTATTATTTTTTTTTTTTTGCATTATTATTTTTATTTTATTTTATGCACTGTGTCTTTTATGTCACTTTTATCCACTTTTATCTTTTTTAGTATTTGTTTTGTTTGTATGGTTTTTTCTACTTTAAACCATTTCACGGTGCTTATTGCTTAATGATAGGTTGGACATCCTGCGTGTAAGTTCAAGAAATTTCGTACGAGTGCTCGCCGATGCGTTGTCGTTTTCGATCGATAAGTTGCTCCGCGATAAATAGACATCGATCACTCTCGACGGCTGTCGAATATCAACTCTTAACGGTACGGATTCCATAGCAGGTGGTCCTTTGTAATTAACATCTGGATATCTACAACTGAAAAAACAAGGTAAATCAATGGCGTGCGCATTAGATATCTCCAAGGCTTGCCATGGAGGCGATGACACCGATATCCTATCTCAAGAATAAGCGACATATAGGGAAATGGCACTGTAGATTTCCTTATAGAGAGTGGCAGTAGCTTCTTCTACCTCTAGATGATCAAAGCGAAATACGATTCTGCTAAGATACCCATTTAATAGGCAAAGTTAGCTTTACGGAAGTTGTAGGAAAAGTTGACGTGGGGTGGTGAGAGTCGGGATAAGCAGTCACGATAAAGGGATACGAGCAGCGGGGAGTGGTAATTGCCGATCATTGAAAGGGCATGAGGATTAAGGACAACTAAGAATAATAGGAGTCCGTTGTAAACACTAGGTCAAGTTGTCTCTCCATACTATTTGGGACATTACTTATATGACGGAGGCTTGAGGCCGTGAGACCGTCTATAAAGAGACATTTCTTGGTACTAGTGGGGTTTGAGGTGTAAAAGGATTGATCGCCTGACCATGTTCATTGGAGATGGGGGAGGTTGAAATCGCCAATAACAACGATATCGTCTAGGGAAGTACTTAACTCGGTTAGGTGATCAACCGCTGCTATTGCGAGTTCGTATGAGACGATAGGTTGCGAAGGAGGTATATACAAGCAAACGACGTATAAAGACTTTGGGCGTCGGTAAATTTTTTTTTTTTTGCGACATAGTCTAGATTGGGAGGAGATGAGATGCCAATAAGAGATGAGGTGACCCTATTTTGGAGCGCACCATGGCGAGGTGAATACGGACACATACCACCGTCATCACCAAAAACGTTAAAGGTGGAAGGGAATAGTTCTTGACTGTGTATACTGGGGATAAGGTTAGTTTCGGTTAGTGCGTATATATCGAAAGGGAGGGTATGTGCAGAATCGATTGCGTTTTAGAGCGGAAACCTTTGAAATTCTGATAGTAGATGATTAGGCGGAGAGTACTGACAGTCTTAGAGGGATGCGGGGAGGGCGACTGATTAGGGCCAAAAAGACTGGTCCTTGTTGGAAGAAGTCATTTTCTTGTAAATATATTGACCAAAAACGAGAGATTTTTTGACGCTTTTTGTGGCAGCATATTGAAATTTTTGTGGAATTTCATAAACAGGTTGCGAAGGATAGGGAAGTCGGTAGGTACGCTTTGTAGACCTTTCGCTGAATGGAAACTGTGACGCTGGTTTTCGTCTTAGCTTCATAGCAGACCGAATCAGATTTGTCATGGAGGTACGAAATATGGAGGCGGGCATCTTCGTAGGTCAATTTATTTCTAAGTTTAGATAAGGCATAAGGACATTCAGATGAATCAGTGATGGATTTCTGTGTGATTTTAACAGCTGAAGGTAAGATGGGGATCGATAATTGGTCGACGGAAAGGGGTGTTGGGCAAGGGTGGGGTGTGGATATGGGATGGGGGAAAAAGAGGGTATACAGAGACACGCGATTTGCCTGATGGAGGACACAGCGCTGACATCGGGACAGCAGTCACTCTCATATCGAAGGCGCGTAGCGGACTTTTGTCTGTTTTACAGATATTATCATGATGACTATTTGCCGCGGATTCGTGGTATTATTCCTCGAAACTCATTATATTTGCGCTCCACAAAAATCCGATCGTTCCCACCAAATTGCAGTCTGCTTCCTTACGCCACGTACATATCTGTACCAAAACTCGTTCCGTAATAGAATGGGAAAGCTAAGCAGCTTCGTTCCCGCGAGGATGTTTGCGGAGCGTTATAGTTATAACCTTCAACTGTTTAAGAAGAGCTCCAACAGATATTTAATGGTATTTCTGGGCATATATGTATATAATAAAATCAATTTCGCCACCTTTTTCCCTAGAGATTTTTAAATAGTTTTATCAGTTTCACACTTGTTGTTGGAGTCGCATAATTCCTTCTAAAGGAAGACACCGCTTCAATACAGCCTTCTAATTTCCAGGAAGACGCAGTATGAAATAAGCTTGTCATGTCCTGGGAAGACGCTTCGCAGCTGGCCACACGATATCGGTGCCAGAAACTATAAAAGACGAAGGAAATTGTAAAGCGCTTCAGTTTCCCCCCTGACCAAAGCGCAGATTATCAGACGCCAAAGATGTGATCTGCGTTTACTATCGCACTCAAGACCTACCGGTCGTGTACGATTTCTTTCCCGCCATCCCCCCAACCAATTAGTTAGAGAACAATTGAACTAACCCTGTCCACACTATCCTTAGATACGTCCTTCACGTTTCTTTTCAGATATCTTGAGACCGAGCCCAACATCTTCACGGATGTGGGTGATTCTGGTTATCGCAAGATGACCTGAAGCCAGAGACAAGATGAAGGACACAATTGTCCTTGTCTCCCTAAAGTCGGCCTCTCGCCACCCCACTCTTTTTTTAAAGCGCTTTAGTTTTATTTTAGAGCTCAAGTATCGCGTACGCCCTTTCTCGATTGGAAATAAATTTGTATATATAATTGGAAGAATTTGTGTCATTTCAAAGGGATGTTGCCTCCAATTCTTTCTCTGTTTTCTCAGATACCCCATAACGCTACCCCGACCAATGATTAGGCGCGTCCAAGCTGATTTTTCTATCCAGGTACTTCACAGCACTTCCCCCCACCAGTGGGTTTCTTTTCGTTTGTATACATGATTGCCGTTTCTCTCCGCCAGTCGTAAGGAACACCTTGCAAGGAAACTGAAAAATAGTTGGCACGGCATATAGAGCTGTTGGAACCCGGTGGGATCGGTGGTAGGATCTTGCATTCCTCTGCAATTTTCTATTTTCAGGTATCCTAGACTGCTCAAGCCACTTTTAAAATACACTTCGTTGGAAGTTTTACGGATCCGGTGAGTACCAGCTGGTGATCTGTTCGGCGTAGAATCATAGACACCAGAGTTAGCTTCCAATTGATACACCTGCTTCGCAAACCACAAGAAAATATAAGAACACAAGGGAAATATATTGATGTTCATCTTTCAGAAAGACTTTTAAAAGTCAGCTTTCCTTTTTCGATCAAAATAAAAAGATCCGCCTCGCGTTTATCAGCCTAATTGGCAAATGAGATCCCTTACTCTCAAAATTATTTAAGGTTTATATGTTTTTAAGGTTAACTGTGTTAAGTACATCTCGTCGTAAACAGCACAAGAAAGTTATCTACTGGGCTTCTGGAAAACCAAGGTTACATAATTTCAATCCAATTCTATAATATTCGCTATTACCCAGTTTTTTTCTTAATAAATAAACCCAAGGATAATTGTCTTCTACCTGTTTTCTAAATGTACACAAACCAGCTCTGCATAAACGATTTTGAAGGCTCTATTGAAATCAACGTATTTTAAAAAATAAAAAAATCCTCATTATTAATGTGTTCTTCTAGTACAACGCATAAAAGTGATAATCTTTTGAAATGAAGCCCGGGCACCGCCAACTTGTAAAATAAGCATCTAGGTTATTACCTAATCTAATTTACGCTTTTCAGTAATATGAGATCCCGTCAATAGTTGAGTCGATGCATCAGTGTTCAAACGATTTCAAATATTATTCTGTAACTTATTGGGGAAGTATAATTGTAGATGTCTCTTAGGTGATATAGATCTAGAGAGCAGAAAAGAGAAAGGGATTACATTATTATATTATAATACTAGTGCAAAAACCTAACAAATCTGCTGACTTTAGCGTGTTAATTTTGTTTACTTATACTCGGGGAAAAGTATTTGTCAACCATTTTTTCAGCGCTCGAAGATCTAAACACACATCATTTATGATGAACTTGAGCTAGACTGAAGTCGCTCTGCGTCTGTTCTAATACGTCCTATTGTTAATTCATTTTCAATGATAAATCCAACGTGACATCATGGCTTTACCCTTGTTTATGCTACTGAATCAATCTCATATATTTAAGCAACAGTTGTTGTTGATAAAACCGTTAAAGTATATATATATTGATAAAGTATATAAAGGCTCTTTGACGCTTGAAGCCCCTCGGTGCCTTATTTAACGTCTCATACAATGGATTAGTAATTATTCATAATTTTGGGAGGCTGCGTCTTTCTCCGACTCGGCACCTTTTTTTACGGCCTTCAAAGTTTTTTGAAAAGAGTTTAGGTAAAATGTCTTTGTAACAAATTTCCCACCTAATCATGTCTAATCTCAAATGAAAAGAAAAAAAATGAATCTTGCTTCGTTCTCGAGCTGATGTCAAAAGCCTGTGTGATGGGATTTAAAAAAATAGGGAAAGGAATATTTTACGAAGGCAGAGTTTTACAAACTTTTGAAGGGGAATTTCATCTCTTAGGTATGTAGGTATGTAGATTCCATTAAACGTTCGGGCCCTTGCGTCCTAACTTTGGTGCCATGTTTAAAAGGGGTGACATTTCCTGGCTTTTTTCTTTAAATTTTGTAGCAACACATGGCATAATTTGTATAAACCACCCGTAGCCTTCGGAAATTGGATATCAAAAATCGAGCAATCGCGTATGGGAGGTGCAAAGTCTTCAAGAAGGGTCGAGAAGTCATTGAAGACTTGCCTCAGTCTGGACGCCCGTCAACAAGTTTAAAGGATGATTACATCGAGAAAGTGAAGGAAATTATACCCGAAAGCCGCCATCACAATTTGATAGAGGTACCACGCGAACTTAAAATCACCGATGAGTCCGTTAGTTCGAATTTGGTCCACGATTTGACGAAGTCGTTGCAAGATTTGTTTCAAAACTACTTTCCTTCAAAAACGCTATTGCGAATAAACTGAGTCGCTGTAGTTTCAATTCCACTTTCTTCGCGCGGTTAATAGCTGGTAATGAGACATGGGTCCTTCAGTATGCCATGAAAATAAGCCAAACAAGCATCAGAACGGAGAAGAGAAACCGAGAAAACCTCGTCAAAGCAGTTCAAAATTGAAAGTGATGCTTATTGTTTTCTTCGTCCAATTCATTCGATATGGTTAAACGGTTAAAAAATAATATTATCTAGAGGTTATGCGACATGTCTTGATTTGTGAGTGAATCATTTTTGAATTTTACACGATGATTATGCGCTGTTTCGCTGAGCTACAACTGAGACCAATTTTCTCGCTAAAAACTTGACGAATGTACTTGAACAATGACCGTATTCAACAGATTTGACACTGCGTGACTATTTCAACTTTCCAAAACTGAAGTTTCGACTATGGGGGACTCGTTTTGGGTTGATAGAAGCCATAAAACAAAAATTGGCCCGTGGACCAAAGGCCATCGTGCAAAACCCGAAAACCCGATGGTATACATGCTTCAAAGGGACCCCACTTTAAAGTAGACCAATTATTCAAGCATTGCCGATACTTTGTTGACAGAATGTATATAATAAAAAGGAAAACTTTAAAAACAAATTCTGAAGCTCACTGTCCCTTAATTGGATAGTTGTTTCCATCACTCTCAAAGGCCCAGACTTGAATTACGATTTTGAATCTATATGCATTGCATATAGACACTTCTGTAAGATAAAGTCAAATTATCTATGTCTCACTTTTTTGAGAAAAATGGTCTCTTCTGACTAGAAATTCATATGCGATTATTTAATAGTTAGCACTGCTCACGCACAATCAAAGCTCCACTCTTCCTTAACATCTTCAGATTTCAATCATCCAGACATTTTTCGAAAGTAAGAAAAGACACTTCAAAGAATAGCCGCTATACCTAACGATGTCAATGATCGGAGCGACGATTACAGAAACGATTCATATGTGTAAGTCAGTTTCAGTTGCAAAAGACATTCGTCGGCAACAGTGCCAGATGTCGATGTTAAATATAATGTCAATGCAGTTGACCCACTTCTTAACTCCCATCGCCCGACTGTCGCAGACCCTTCTTCGTCGGTAAGCATCAAGATATTCAATAATCTCCCCATTCCAAGGCACATTTAGATACAAGTCTCCACATTATAAACAGATCTATGTTCACATTTGAAGAACTCCCATTCGAACCGATGAGTTCAACAACTGCAACTCTGATCCGCTAGAGCAACAGAAAAGGCTACTTAAACTGGTGTGCAAGAAATGTTGCTCCTGACGCTGCTGCTCCCCACCGACCTCCCGGGTTCAAAGAGTTACACGTAAAAAGGAAATATCACTTCAAAGTTCTACTGTTGAGTTTTGTATTTTTTTTCACTTACAATTGATTAGATTACTTCTGATGGCAGGCAAGTGAACGCTTCGCTGCAACGAAGAAGGGTCGGGTTTGTCGATGCAATTGTCTATGGAGGAATGACTGAACTCGTTACAAGTGGAACCGATGATGATGATGATTCTGACATATTGGTCGGACATAGAAAAATGAGTACAAGTGCCTTGTATCTGAGAGCTTCGACAAAATAGAATCTATCGTTGGTAATCTCAAGAACTAATAGTGACGAGTGATGTTGCAGCACCAAATGTGCCAGTAGCACACAAAGCGCTGAGCATGTAGCATAAACAACAGCATCCGCACCTCTAAGCTTGGCGGAATGTCTGTTATTTTTTAATTTCAATTTAAGTGTATCAATTTTTCCATTCAAAACAATTTTTCAAAACGAATTTTTTAAAGTAACCCTTCGAACGGCGGATGGATTTAATCGTTTTCAACTCCTGTATCTCAAACTTCCGGATACAACTTTCAAATCATTCTCTGGCATATGTCACTATTTGAAGTGGAAACATCATCGTCATATAATTGTCTCGAAAATTTGGGAAAAGGAGCTACTATGTGCAATGTGATCTGGAAGTAGAATGAGTTAAACTTGGTGTTCTTGTTTTATCTTACTTATCTCACATAGATTCAGCACTTAGATGCAAGTTAAATTGGGTTAGTAAAGATTTCTAAACTATGTCACTCGCGGATATATTTACTCCAATTATTTTGCAGCTATTGTAATATGCGGTATGATTTTCTGCAGCCTGCCCTTTGTCGTATGATGTCTATGTTTGTGAAATTTCAGCCGATAACGGTCCATTTTCTATCATATAATTTCAACAAAAGACCTAGCAAAAACGAAGAACAGATAGCTGGATCAACAAACAAATAAAAAAAAAAGGACCCAAGTTAGAGAAAAAAGAAAGGCAACCAAAACAGAAAGTAAAACAATATTCAAGGACGATAATGATGAATTCGCCTTTATTTTATTTTGTGTACTTTGTTGTGATTTGCCCACAAAAAACTCTTTTGTAATGTGAGTGGGCATGGTGTCCTGAAAATGGTCATTTAGATGCTTAGGTCATGAACACTGCCATAACTCATCCGAATTTTTTAAATTAAAGAAAAATTAAAATAAAAGGAACCGAGTATTGACAACCGATACGGATAAAAAATTGTATACCATCAATCACGCTGTATAGCGAAGGGTATAGAAAACATGCGATTAAGGTACAAATGTATCGGGCCGAAGACGAAAAAAAACTGACCATCAAGCCTTTCTTTTATGTGCTTCCAAAATTGCAAATCAGCACCGTTTAAAACGTAGCCTTTCTGCAATGACCTATTACTTATCATTGGTCTGGGCAAACACTGACTAATGAATTATGAATTTAGTTTCGATTTAAAAGGGAACGAATGATGAGTGTATAAAAGTCGTTGACCAGAATTTTTAAGTACAAAATAGTTCTTGGTGAGAGAATATACAATGCAGGTAATGGAACTCTCTACTAATTGATATCAGAGAAATCTCTACAGTACACTGTTTAAGTTTGAAAAATTTATTAATATGGTTTCACATTATACTTGTGAGTGCATATTAATAAAATAAACTTAACTATGAACGGTGGTGAACACCTCTTACACTCTACCAAGCGCAAGTGTTGTACTTGTACGACAAGGTGAAATGGCTTTTCACAGTTAATTCGTTACTTGGCGTTTAATGCTTTTTGGCAATTTCAACAGACACACACGCAACGTCAACAGTGAAGAACTGAAGAAATGAAAATAGAATTGAAAAATAAATCATCAGAGCTTTATACCAGAGCATTACTGTAACAGTCGCCAATTTAAGTAGCGAACTGAAACATCCTTGTTTATATGCTTACAACGTTCGATTAACAAAAGAACTGAAGCCTACTGATCATTTAACTATCCTCGCCAATTAGATATGAGAACAATGATGAATTGATGAGGATTTTATAGAAAATATCATCTCTAGAGATGTAGAGCATTTTCATCTTAGTGACTCTATCAATAAGTAGAATTGCTACATTTGGTCTGATGATTGTCGAAAAGCCGTGTAGCTTTATTGAATGACAAGTTTCCTGGTTGTATAATCTTCCGAAAAGTCGCTAAGATCATGCCATTGGACACCTGTGGACTTTTTTTTTTTGAAGTTATGCTAAGAGTAAGCTTTATGCCAATACACCAACAGCAATTAAACAGCTGAATAATGAGATAACAACGTATAATGGCAGGGTATGTTATCAATAATTAAGACCATCATTTAAAGGTGTGCCACCGAAGCCAAGGCGATGATTTGATCGATATAATTTTTCACACATCATTGTCATGGAGCAAATGTTTCCATAAAGAAATCACCAATTTATTACATACATCCTGTTTTATTTAATTTTAACGGCTTTTTTTTTAAACAATTTGAACACCCTTTATACCTAGTTGTTAGTAGAAGTTGTTGTTGTTTATATTTCTGTATATAATAAAATACTTTCCAATTGTAGAATAAATATGATAGATGGATCGATTTTCAGATAAAATTTAAGAAAGTAGAAGACGAAAAACAGAGTTAAATGCCTCGTCATTTTGGCTGAAATAATAAAATTGTCGGAGCATTTAAAATTCGAAGAAAATCTTATCAAAGATAGTTCAATGCCAAGCGACAAAGCAGAAATATGTATTACTACAATAAGTACAAACTATGATTAGACCAGAATACCAGAAATACGAGAATCTAAAGTATCATTTTTTTTTTAAATTTTACTTCTCCCAGGAAAGGTGAACCTATATCATCACTTTCTTCACACGTTTTAGGAAAGCACCAGGTCTTGCTAGCGCTCTGATTTTTGTAGATAACTCATGGAAAAATCGAAAGAACAACACTGTAGAGAAATTACGAAAGGCTGTGCTAGGGAATTTAGGAACAGATAGCCTATTTAAATAACCTCCCTGAGGTAATTAACTTAAATTAAACCAGAATTGAGACTACCAGATATTTAAAAAATATGTTTGACATTTTAAAACAATACAAATGTCTTATAGAAGAATCTTCAGGGCCCTGAACAAAGGAAAGTTAGGCTATCTGGTCGACTTTGGACAAATTTTTCTGAGGACTAATTTCTGCAAGAGTCTTATCAGTACTCATGTATGGATGCGAGATCTGGGTGCTCAATAAAAGGCACTCTGAACTCTTAACCGCGTTCGAAGGGGAAGGGAGGACGATTCCGGAGACGCTACAACAATGAATTGTACGCAATCTACCTTGAAGCTAATGTTCTAAGAAAAATTAAGCTCGGTAGTCTCCGGTGGGCGGGACACCTAGCTCGAATGAGCGAAGAGGAGCCTCCCCGGAGAGTCCTTTGTGGCAGGATGTATGGAAGGAGACAGCGCGGCAGACCTTGTCTGCGATGGAGGGATGGCGTAGACCAGAACGCTCAGAGCCTGGGAGTGCCAAACTAGATGACATCGGCTCGAAATCGGGACCGGTGGAGAGATTTGTTAAATAAGGCCAAGGCCGGATCCCGGTTGCAGTGCCGATGGTGTTGATGGTGATGATTCATTACACACCACTCATTCGTATATTACCCTGAATAGATCTGACCTTGGCATGGTAGTAATTATCGAGGAATATGGGAATCTCTTTTTTGAGTTCAGCTCATAGTTTTTATACCTTGTTTTTAGTATTTGGCTATCTTCTCTCTAGATGGTAGGAATGAAGAACAGAATCAGATATATCTACCAAGGGTAGCGATGAGGATTGAGTAAGCATTACCTGAACGCCATGTGGTTTCAGCAAGACGATGCCACATGCTGTACATCTCAACAAACACATCAATTACAGCATTAATAATTTCGTGGTCGTATAATTCCTCGATAGTATAGTGGTTAGTATACCCGTCTGTCACGCGGGAGACCGGGGTTCGATTCCCCGTCGGGGAGCTTCTGGCGCAAGACTAATGACCTTGCCCGGAAAAAACAAATCATTATGGAAAATTTAACAAGCCACAGGACTTGCTAAATAAGACCAAGACCGGTTCCCGGTTGTAGTGCCGATGATGATGATGATGACAATTTCCAGCTTAAGTGATCAGAATTGACTAACCAAGTAAGGCGGTTTAACGCCGTGGAATTTTTACTTTGAGGTAGAAGGCGTATTTCCGCGAATTGAATTTACCAACCGAACCCGCCGTATCACTGATTTTCGGTCACATTTGTGTGAAACAGCATTCAACCGTAATAAGTAACATAGCTTTCGTAGAAGTGTCGTAGTTTTTCGTAGTTTTTTTTAATAGTTTTTTAAAATAGTGCGCCAAAACCACAAAATCGCAGCGTCGCATTAAAACAAAAAAAAATAAAAACGGCAGAATTTGGCTTACCAGCTGAATACGCGAATGAGGCTCATGCAAGAAAAAAAAACTCAGCTATTGCTTAAAACTGAATTGATTTTCCAAACACCTATAAGGCACAAAGCTTCATGCCGCTCTTAAATGTTAAATCCATTATATAATAACCAACGGTATTAATGCCAGGCAAGTATACCAAAGCGTTCTTATATCATCACCTTTAACGTGGAATTAAAGTCCTTTCCTTTAACAATTGAATTCCTTTCCTTCAACGTATGCCTGTCCGTATATTATCGAACATGTTTTCGATTGCATTTTTGCGTAAGACAATCTCTCTTCCGTCAAAGAAGTGGTTTTTCCAATTGCTGCGGCTAGCAGGTATTCAAATATGTATGCTCCAAAACATATCCTCTTCTGCTTTTTAACTCCCCACCAGTGTAACCGTGACATAATAAAGGTTGGTATGAATATTATATCTGAGATTGTGCGCAATTTCAGAAAATCATGTAATGTTTTAATTGATCAGGCCTGTTCGTCCCGACTTTTAGGGTCACAACACTGAATCGTGTCCTTTGCCACATTATAAAATCACAGTCTTGTATAATAAAGAATTCATGATATCACAACATCGTATTAAATGCCATTAACGATACAGAATCCTAAGGAAATTAATTTGAATCAATAAATCCAGGGTGTTCGATAGTGAACTTCTGTCGTTAAACTACGCCAAATACAGGTTGCTCGATATGTGCAGATCCCTATTGTTTTCCAAGTCTTTCTGTAGTTGGATAGTCGTTAAAAACAATTTCGTCGGCAACAAAATAACAGAGAGTGTCACATTTTACAGCACTCCGAGACAAAGTTTTGTTATTTGCAGCCTCCTTTATATGTCTAGGGGAAGCATTAACGAATTATATTTAACCCTTCCCTTTAATTACCCACAAAACTTTGAAACAAGCACCACTTTTCAGATGTTTTCTCTTTGACATGTCGACGTTTCGGGCACAATTGTCAGCTTTCCTTCTGCTTCCAGGAAATTTAATTAAACCCTTTGTGAGCCCGTGAATTTCAAAGTTAGAAGGCTCCATCTGCGTATCCATATCATACTAGAGCCTTAATGATTTAATATGATGGTGCTTGTTAAAAGCAAAGTTATTGTTTTGCATTGTTTGACCTTCGTGCTAGAAAAGTGCACTTTTAAGGTATCCAAACCGCGTTTATCTCGTCTACTAATACTTGATGGATTACCAACTATGTTCTATGTATAAAAGCAATGTAATATTTACTCTTTGCGTGCGCTAAGTAAATATACGACGTTTTCTTCGTTTTGCAATTTGTATGCATTTAATCATCATGTTAACATTCAGATAAGTGATTGCAATGAAATGCATACTTATTAACTTGGATAGAGGCACTTGCACCGTTCAAGGAAGTGCTGGATCCTTGAGATGCACCACAGAAACGATGTTTTGAAGTCAAAACGCAATTATTCCCCTCTTGTATTTATATGGAACGGAGTAACGTCCGCTTCAGAATCCTAGATGATATCTCGGTCCCATTGTTATCGGCGACTGCACGTCAACCCCATTAGCACCGAGCTTATGCTACAGCGACGTGTGCATATTTCGATGTGAAGCTGGCTGCTCAAGGATTTATAACTGCTGGAGATGGCACACAAAGGAAGCAAAAGCTGGCAGATGTCCTTCAAATCGAACCTGTTTTTCTGGCAGATTTTTGTCAGCGTGGGAGGGAGTACACCAACGAGAAGGACGCTGCAAAAGTCGCTTTCGAAATAAAAGATAACATATTTCCGCCATATCCAGTGCGCTCTTAAGGGAAAATTGAATTCCTGTCACAACAGTGAATACCGCTGGGAGTACTCTGCTGCCACCTCTTCAAGGAGCAAGCTCATTGGTGGTTCTTATGACAGCGCAAATTTGTAATTTATATGTCTCAGCTGTTTAACTGCATATTAAATATTTCTGCAGGTTTCTGTCATGATGAAAGATGAAGTGTTTATATTTCACTATCTATAACAGGCGTCAGTCTACCTTTATTTTTATTAAGTTGCATTCATATTTCTTTTTTAGTGAAAAAGAAAAAGTACCTACATCAAATACTGTACTGAGTATTGTATAATTGTGTATTGTGTAAAAAGTTGGGTTGGGTAAAAACTGATAGTGTACTTTTGCAACAGATGTTGTTACTACAGTTGTTAGCAATACTGGTGTCATTCACACATGTGGTTGTCACATTTTGTTTAACAGCTGACAGATTAGTCTTTACTCTTAATAAAAAATTTAGTGGTTTGGTTGAATTTTGATGATTTTACAATAAGTTGAAAATGGAAGACCTAACTCCGCATTTTCGCGATGTTTTACTGTTCTATTTCCTCAAAGAGAAGAACTCGCGTCAAGCTTGTCAAATTGCGTTTACGCTGACGATGATTTACAGGAACGTCATTGTCAAAAAGGGTAAAAAAATGTTTGCGCTGATAATTTTGATATCAAAGATGTTGCTCAGTTATGCAGGACCACCAAGGTTGATGACGACAAAATAGACTCATTGACCCACGTTAAATGACACGAGAGATTGCAGAAGTATTGAAAATCAGAAAAAAAAAGTGTTCACTTCCACATAGAAAAGCTCGCAAACGTAAGCAAGCTCGATATATGATTTCCTTATGAAGTCCTTTTTTTTGCAGAAACGTGAAGAAGCGTCTTCAAACGTTGTCAAAGAATGACAACGATTGATGATGAGAAATAGATTGAAATGTGGGACGCAAGCGTCTTGGTCCCAGCGCGATGATTCGCCCCAAACAACTTCGCAAGCAGATTTTCAGCAAAGGAATGTTATGCTCTCAGTGTGATGTGAATGGAAGGGTATGGCGTTTTTGAGCTCCTAGTAAGGAACGAAACAATCAATTCGGATGAGTACTGTCGGCAATTAAACGAATCTATCATTCAAAACCGTCAGGATTTTGTAAAGGAGTTGTGTTCCGTCACGATAACGCGAAACCACGCACATCTTTGCCCGTTCGTGGGTGCTTGGATGGGATGTTTTGTTCCACTAAGCATACTAGCTTGACACCTTCCGTGAGTCAAATAGCGTAACGTTCAGAGGAGGCTGTAAACTAGAACCTTATTCAAGTTTTCGCCAATAAAAATAGGGCTTTCCACGAACGGGAAGTTATGAAACTCAGCGAAGGATAGCATAAGGTCATCGAAGAAAACGGAAAATATATATTTGATTGGTCTGTGTCCTTTATATAAATAGACCCCTTTGAAAAGCATACAAAAAGTACGCAATAACTATTTACTCAACCCAATCAGAGGCCAATGGTAAGCTGTGTATCTAACGGTAAATCTCACTGAATTACAACAATATCGGGTTGAGGCGCTCAAAACAGAGTAAAATTTTAAATAAGAGGTGATAACTTAGTGAAAAGCAATTGGGTGTTTCTAATAGAAATGCGATTTCATAACATCCAATAATCCGTTTGGAAGAAGACAGATCTTAGATAATAGATGGTGACGTTTTATAAATTAATGTATTAAGATTTGGTTTTCAGAAACAGGAAACGCTACTATAGAGTTTGAAATAATAGTGAAGAAGATCGTGTGATTCGAACTGACGCTATGACAGTTTGAATCACGAAAAAAATTGAACCTAAGCGTTACCCATCAGGCTACTGACCGTGTTTAGAATTTGATTTTTAAACTCGACTATACTCCACTGATGTGAATTGTTATGTTATGTGTAAGGTATACGGTTCTGATGTATTTTCTTATTCGATTTTCGTTCGGTGTCCTTCACTATTTTTGCTTGTGAATTGTGTGTATCTGTTAGAGATGACACACCACTCCCTCCGCAGTAACTTCGTTACGATCAGATTCGTATGCGAACGACGGACGAACGAGAGAACGAGAAAACGTCGGAGGCTGGGCTCTATGCGGAAGTCGTGACCGTGTGTGAAGATCTGCTTACTGTGGGAAAGTGCGTACTGTGTGTACAGATCACGTCGTAGTCACCAATTATAGCGTTTGAACCACCACACTACGTTGTTCCAATAAAATGTTTTTTTTTTTCAGTAAAGAATAACCGAAAATGTACACCAAATGAACCCCGATTATTTTAGTTTTAGAGATTTTGACGAAGTTTGTACTAACAGGCTAGTTTTAGAAAGAAAAAGCAAAAAACAAAAAATCACAATGCCTGCACAAAACATAAAGAACTAAAATATTCTGAAAATAGCGACTGGTTTTATAACTTTCCTTAACTTTACAAGCATTTAAAGAAAATGTTTGTGTAACTGCTGTAGTACAGACTCACTAATTGATATTATGTGTGTAGTCGTACAGATTTGACGAGCTCTCTAATTATATTCTTATTAAGTTAGATAAGAAAATTACAAAGCAGATTCTTATGTACTGTGAAGCTGATTAGTTTTTAATATATAATGTATTACACATGATAGGACATTTTTTTAGTACTCCTAAACAGAGTACAGTGCGAGTAGAAGTAGTGGTGGAGGGCAAGGCGGGGAGGTGTCGTTGCGGATTGATCTCAAATACCAGGTAATTACTCGTACAATGACACGTTACACATAACCGAGCGGAACGTTCCATGATCATTTGATTCGATAGCAAAACGGTTGCCGGTTTTATTCCGTATTTTTAAAGTTCGTGTTTGATGTTGTTGTGTTGTCTCGTTAATTTGCTCTTTAAAAAAAAAACGTTTTATAATGTTATCCGTTGCAATTACCACCGTGCTTCCTCTGTTTAGAAGGAAGAATTGGGACCATACCTAAATTTGATTGTCTTCTTCAAATTTTCAACTCTCACTTATCAGGTAACGAAAAAAGCTAACGGCAGCAATTATTTATCATGAATGTTTAACATGTTTGGGTGTCAATTACTTTTCCACAGGGTCAGTATTATGAATGCTACTTAGGTGTTCATCTAAGATAAAGAGATACTAAAAAAGTATCTAAAAAATTTGTGAAACAAAGACCTAAATTTGGAGGATTTCAATGCCAGCCTAACAGGAAGGTACTAGGTTGTTTATTTCAGTTTATTTCTCGCTATTTTTTGGGTGACCAAATATTGATTTGTGTGAAATGATAATAAATTTAATTTCGAATATAAGTGAAATCTGTTGGAAACAACGAAATATTGAAAAAGTTTTTTCAAAAGTCAACAATAAAAGGCTCCTCGTTTGGTTTTTACGATTACAATAGCACCACGTATGTAGAGCTTGAGGCAAACTTCTGTATTGCTGAGAAAAATCCTGCAGATAGTAATTCCACAGCTAACGAGAGATGCTTTTCTCCGAAATTGAGATAAATGAGCAAGACAATAACCGATCGTTAAAAGTTTTGCCACCATCACAGATTGTTTTTTCATGTAATTCTGGACTGTGCTCTATGTTCAACATTTATGCAAAATAAAACAGAGAATTTTGTTGATTAGAAAGTTTATAAATTATTGCGTATACCACGAGAATAAATTGTTTTTAAATAAGTATTTACCTAAATTTTGGTGTAAATTTATCACAAATAACTAAGTCAGAAATTACCTTTGTGTTTGAAATTCTTCACAGCATTTGAAAGGGTATCGCCGAATTAGTAGACCAACCACACCTGATGCTATTTCGTTTTCTTGTCTATTAACTAGACATTTAGTTTATTGTGTTCACTGTGCAGACCCTTGTCTTCAGTGTGCAAACATCGTATATTTTCTGGGTTTGTGATTTATGGTTAGTGTCTCTATGTTAGTTTATTTTCCTATTTTGCAGCTGACATGCTTTGTATTGTTTTCTGTCTTTATTTGATTTATCTCGATACATTTTAGCTTTTTTACACGCACTAAAAGAACTATTATTAGTGCTACGATATGAATAGATACAATATGAACAAGAAACGGACGCTGATAGAGCGAGAATGGTAAGTAAGGAAGAAAACATTTTTGAACTACTTTCGACTTATTTAAACGAGAATTCGTTCCTGTTGCGATTATGTTTTCCTACCACTTCCTGTTTTTAAAGATAAATAAACAAACACTTTTAAACAACGAAGTGTTTATGATTCCGTGTTTAATTACAATAGACTAAAATACGTACTTTATTAGCTTAAAGCTCGTTTAAAGGGAAAACAAAAAAAATGCTTAAAAATTAGTTACGAACTAACTTGACTAAAGTTAGGATAAATAAGGAATTTAATTCTGAGGCCGAGAGGCGAGGTTGGAGGTTGAGGAAGATTTAAAAAAAAATGGTTTACTTGATGCTGTTTTAATGCAAGGATGCTAAATGGTTGATTTGGAGTTGATATTGATTGCCTTGGTCTTCAAGCCTATAAGGAACCCTAAAGTAATAAAATTATTATTATATATGGACTGAATTCCCATTAATTTTGAGACATAGCGGTAATTGTTTTCAAATAGCAAATGTGTCAATGATTGGGTATCCAATCCAATCCAATCCAAATAACCTTTATTAACAACCTTATATACTATTTTACAAAAATTAATGGCATTGGTTACAAAAAAAACACTAAAGGCTGTTTTGCTATTCAGCATAGGTCTCCCCTAGGCTCCATTTCCGATCGTATGATTGGTGGTACTGTTTCATCATCGGTATTTAATTCCAGGTTAGGATTTTGTATTAATGAGGCATCACTATATACATTTTTATAAAAATCAATGGCAATTCTTTATTATCTTTTCTTTTTGTTGTATTCTTATTATCTTGTCTTTCTTGCATTTTAGGTATCCAATCTGTATTTTCTTGTAGTTCTTTCCATGCTTTCTTTACTCCACCCGTACTTTTTATGTGGAATATGATGGTTTTTGTTCTTGTCTTCAATCTATGTTTTCTAATAATCTCGTTTATTATTTTTTTTTGCTTATCAATGATATTTGTGCTCTATTTCTTGGTCTTTGTTGTCTAAGACTTTGACGTTTCATTATTAAATCTTTTGGTCCTTTTCCTATTTTATCTGTTACTTTCAAAATTGTGTTATATTTGTTTTGTATATCTGTTAACTCTTTTACCAAAATATTATAGTTTTCCTATATACTACGTGTTTCTTTTATTTCTTCGTCAAGAGATTTTTGCAAATATTCCAAAGCATTGTCCGGTAAAGGCAGCTGTAATCGTCTCTTATTATTGGTACATCTTTTTCTTGAGGGTTTAACTATATCTCCTATGATTTGACTTCGTACCCTTCTATGGTCAGTGTTTAAATCAAACTGATTAAGTACCTTTCCATCCATCATCATTGGCACTACAACCGGGGAGCGGTCTTGGCCTTATTTAGCAAGTCCTGAGGCTTGTTAAATTTTCCATAATGATTTGTTTTTTCCGGCAAGGTCATTAGTCTTGCGCCAGAGGCTCCCCGACGGGGAATCGAACCCCGGTCTCCCGCGTGACAGGCGGGTATACTAACCACTATACTATCCATAAATAGTTTGGATTTATTTGTGATTATGTAGTCAATCTCATTTTTGACGATACCATTAAGTGATATCCATGTCCATTCTCTGCTACATTTTGCTTATTATAAAAACTGTTCATAATAAACAAGTTATGTTCCTGAACAAAGTTCTCGCTGTTAGTTAGTTCTCCTATTTGGTCATTTATATCACCCATTATAATCACTGTTTTGTGTACATTTTCCATGACAGCTTTCAGTTTGTTGTAAAATAAATCTTTTTCTTCTAGTTTAGCATTTTCCGTTGGTGCATAAAGTTGCACTATCGATACGAGACGTTTATTTCGATACAGATCAATATTTAGAACAGCTATTCTATCATAAACTCCAATGAAACCTTGTATTCTGATTTTCAAGTATTTTTGTACCATGAATCCGACTCCATACAGTCGGGGCGTTTCCTTGTTGTAGTGGAATAGGTAATTGTCATGTTCTTCGATTTTTTCCTCCGATCTTCGTATTTCACTTAATTTGTTCTTGTATTTAGTGTTGATATATATACTGTGAGCGTCAAAAGAAAGTGTACAGCTATGAACTGCATTTTTGCAACCCTGTTAAAGCAAGGGGGTTCGATCTTTTAGTAAAATACTTGTTATTTTTTAAGGTAGTTTATTTTCAATGAATTGCCATATAAAACTTAACAGAAAATAATGAAGTAAAAATACAATAAAAAAATAAAAAAAAAATTTCAGTTTTAAAGCGTCAAAAAAACGTGTACAACTTGCCACACATACCGTTAAATTTATTTTGTTTTCTTTACAACTCATAACTAATTGATTAAAAGTGTTATTGAGTTCATTTCCATCGAAAGTTGCTTGTTGCTTAAATTATTTTTTTAAATTACTTCAAAATTGGTAAACAAAGTACGGTAGAAACACGACAACTTATTATTAAATTAAGAAAGGAAGGAAAATCTTACCGCGAAATAGCCAAAACAGTGGGCAGATGCCATAACACGGTGAAAAAAATTTTGGAGAAATTTCAAAAGTTCAAGGATGTAAAAGATCGACCTCGTTCTGGAAGGCCAAAAAGGCTGTCCGTAGGTGATGAACGTGCTATTGTCCGGGAAGTGCGAAAAAATCTCGCGTCTAGTGCAGTAAAGATTGCTGAAGACATTACCCAATCTTTTGGAGTCAACGTTAGCGCGAGCACTATTCGACGGACCCTCCACAGCAGCGGGCTACACGGAAGAGTTCCTCGCAAAAAGCCATACATTTCTGAAAAAAATCAGAAGCGAAGACTTCTTTTTGCCAAGAAGTATCAAAAAGAAAGTTCTTCATTCTGGGGAAATGTTCACTTTAGTGACGAGAGCAAATTGGAGATTTTTGGTTCAATAAAACCACCAAAAATATGGAGAACGAAAAAAACTGAATTTGAACAAAGAAATTTAAATTCAACGATTAAGCACGGAGGCGGTTCGGTAATGGTCTGGGGATGTATGGCGTCATCTGGAGTTGGGAACCTCGTCTTTATTGACAGTACAATGAGAAAAGAAGATTATCTTAATATTTTAAGAGGCAATTTGCCAAGTAGTGTTGCAAAAACTGGGTTTAAGTGATTCATGGGTCTTCCAACAAGACAACGACCCCAAGCACACATCGAAAATAGTCAAGGAATGGTTACTTTACCGTATACCTAAGCAACTGGATCACCCTCCGCAATCCCCAGACTTAAACCCCATCGAGCATTTGTGGGAGTATCTGGATAAGCAGATCCGAAAGAGGAACATTTCAGACAGAGAGTCACTAAAGTCAATTCCTTGTCAATTCCAACCGAATTGACAAGGAAGCTAGTAGAGTCAATGCCCAGACGCATTGATGCTGTTTTAAAGGCGAAAGGGAAGCAGACAAAGTACTAGTTTTAAGTTTTTTATCTTTAATTGAATAATGTACACTTTTTTTGACGCTTTAAAACAGAACTCTTTTTTTTTTATTTTTTTATTGTATTTTTACTTCATTATTTTCTGTTAAGTTTTATATGGCAATTCATTGAAAATAAACTACCTTAAAAAATAACATAAGTATTTTAATAAAGGTCGAACCCCCTTGCTTTAACAGGGTTGTAAAAATGCAGTTCAATGCTGTACACTTTCTTTTGACGCTCACAGTATATGTTGTTTGTTTTTACTATTTTTCTCATTATACTCTTTTGTGAGCATATCTGGGGGTTATGGTTTTTCACCCCATGGTGACCAGCCGGGTTGGGGAGGTTGTTGTTTTTTCTTTGTTGCTTATTCATTGTTTGTTTGTTTTTCCGATTACCAATGCCTGCCGCATCCTATGCTTTAGATAATGCATGTTTTTTCGTCAGAGAGTGAGATCTGGCTCTCATATAAGCAAATGCATGTGTTTTTTGTAACTTTGCTGGGGCCAGTATGGGTTTGGGTATATTACATACTATACGAGGGTTGCCTCTTATGTTTCGGGATTTGGCAACCCTAGCGTTGCAATCCGGCAATTGACAGCTCTGTCGTAAAGTTGGACATTTTTGAGGTTATACGCACTCAGAACGTTTTGACATACGAGCGCTATTTGTGTTGTTTACAGTAACTTAAAAGATTCATCTCGGCCCAAAAATGGAATTAAATCGTCAACATTTTCGTGCGATTATTTTTTACAACTTTCGGCGTGGATTAACTCAGCAACAGTGCATGGATGAACTTAATTCAATTTTTGGCGATGAAGCTCCATCAAGGACCAGTGTTTATCGATGGTATGGTGAATTCAATCGTGGTCGTAGTTCACTCCAAGATGAATTTCGTGAAGGTCGTCCAAAATCAGTTGTTGTTCAGAAAACCATTGATGCTGTGCGCGAACTGATATTGGAAGATCGTCATGTGACCTATCGTGAGATTGAGACAACCTTAGGCGTTAGTGGGACCAGCATACATTCAATATTGCATAAACATTTGACTGTGAAAAAAATTTGTTCGCGTTGGATCCCACACAATTTGTCAATCGCCCAAAAAAAGGCTCGTGTCAATTGGTAGAAAGAAATGCTCAAAAAATACGGTCGCGGTGCTTCGAAACACGTCTATGACATCGTGATAGGTGATGAATCGTGGATTTACGCGTATGAGCCCGAAAGTAAACAGCAGTCGACTGTCTGGGTGTTTCAAGATGAGCCAAATCCAACAAAAGTTGTTCGCGCACGAAGCACTTCCAAGCAAATGGTCGCCTGTTTTTTCGGAAAAACTGGACATGTCGCAACCGTACCACTAGAACAACGCAGAACAGTCAATTCTGAGTTGTACACAACCATTTGTTTGCCACTTGTCTTCCAAGAAATCAGGAAAACCAACCGCCGAAGACGGATCACTCTTCACCACGACAATGCGAGCTCTCACACATCGGCTGCGACAACTGCATTTTTGAGCACCCAAAACATCGATTTGATGGATCATCCGCCGTATAGTCCTGACTTGGCACCGAATGACTTCTTTTTATTCCCGTACGTAAAAAACAAACTGAGAGGTCAACGTTTTTCGACACCTGAAGAAGCGGTTGCTGCATTCAGAATGCATGTGTTGGAGATACCTCAATCAGAGTGGCAAAAGTGCTTCGACAATTGGTTCAAATGCATGCAAAAGTGTATAGATCTTCATGGGGAATATTTTGAAAAACAATAAAGTGATTTTCGATGATCAATATTTGTTTTTGTTCTCTAATCCCGAAATATAAAAGGCAATCCTCGTATCACTAAGAACGTAAATCAATGCTTAAAGTTTATTAAGTACGGCAGACGCATCAAATGACCGGGCTTGTTTGCATCCTTCAAATATTTCGTTTGAGCAGAAATGGTTTTTTTGTCGTAGTATATAGTGGTCAGTCCAATGTTACTTCGTCGTCTTATATGTTAACTTTTATTGTATGCAGTGTGTTGAGACTATGTGTGGATATTCAGTCAAGCAACAAACAATGTTTGATAGCGAAACCTCATTATTTTGCCCTAGGAGTGTACCACTTTGTACGACTTTTCTGCTTGAGATTTTTAATTCCCTTTTTGCATAGATGTATTGAGTTAGTGTTATGCGAGTTTGTGATCTTTGAAATAGGTTCTTTTATGGTGGATTTGCGCGAAGTACACATGCATATGTAATCAAATTGCTTCAATACCATTTACTTTATTCCTTTATTCATTCAACCTCAATAATGCTAACTTTCTCTCAACATGCGATGCAGTTTTTGATGCTCAAATTTTTTAACGTATTAAAATATTAAGAGGAGATGCCAGATTAGCCAGTTCAAAAAGTTGAGTTTTTTATTGCTGAAATCATTAGTATATATGTACATATATATTACGAAATATGCTAGAAGATTTTCAAAGTGAAATTTGATGTCTTTCATACATTACGGATGTGAAACGGACCGCGCTACAGGTTACCGCCAACGCGTAATTTTTTTTTAAATGCGCTTTTCGCAGTGTGTGCTCGCGAATAGTAATTGTTTGATGTATACAAACGATCGTTTTTATTGTTTGTTATTGAAGTTTATTACTTGAACCTACTTTTGGAGAAAAAAAAGTTGAAAGTACTTTTTTTAAGGAAAAGCAAAGGGAAATATGATAAAAAACGTTTTCTTCCAAATGCATCTTGATTACCCAATTTTTCAAATTTGATGCTAAAAGTGTGTTCAACTAATATCTAATTACCTATACATTATAATTTAACATAGTAAATTGTTTTCAGGTTAATTGGCGACCTCCAGACTACACGCCGATACTAAACTCTAACGACGAACCATAATGAACAACAGCATAAAAATATAAATAAAATGACCCCAAGCCTCGATCACTTTTAATCATTGCTTCCTTAAAAAAAAAAAAATTCACGAAAAAAGCTTAAAAATCAGCCTCTTAATATGGTTTCCCCCCTTAATACAGCAAATGATGAATGAACCCATAGCCTATTTTTTTCAATATTTTTATCAATTCGCATTGATTATGGTAATACAATAGATAATCTTTTTTTTATTCTTAATAATATAAATAGTTTTAGGGCCAAAGTGAAAAAAAAAATTGTTCAGCCGTAGCTATTCGTTTTAAGTTAATACACTCCATTATAATACTTTCTAAATATGAAATGCTCACACAAAAGGTATTTAAATAATAAAGCACAGGAAGCTCGTCTTGTTTATATGGTTTCGTCAATTCAGAAGAAAATATTGTTGAACAATAAAATCAGATTCGCGGTTTTGCATCTCTCGCAACAGGCTATTGAATGCTTCTGGTATGCCCAGGATCGGAAATGAAATTTGGTTGGGACGATTTTGCGCGATTGCAATATAAAAACACGTTTAATCTCAACCCTGAGTATTTCAAAAACTAGGAAAAGAAAATTTTTATATCTGATGCAGCTGTTTATCAGAACCAAGGAGTGTAACCATTACATACTGTCTCTCGTACTAGAAGAGTGACCGACAAACATATTCTTCATGCACTAATTAATTATAACGTTAATAATTTTGACTTGAAATGCTGCATCAGATATATAAGCAGTTCGCATAACAAAAATGGAGGTAAATATTGGTGACTAAACCTAGTCGAAAAATCTAGTTACGATAAGTTAAATTATGTACGACGTCAGTGATACCCAGTCCCCCAATTCACGATTTGGTGAATGCTACCATTTCTTATTTCGAGGTCTTTGTTTTTTATTTAGTTCCCATAAAACATAATGTAGAACGACAGACATTCGATTTAAGTAATCAGTAATACGATCCAACTAAGGATATTTATTCTAAGAAAATGCTAATTATTCTTGGTTTATATTGTTTATTTTATTTATTATTTATTACAATGTAAGTAAATTACATAGTAATTGAAATCTAGTAGCACTAGCAACTAAGGCTTTCGGCTAGTTTTATATCTTTATTAGACATACTTGCTTGTATTGGACTATATAAACCAAAAATTAAAAACAAATTAATATTCTTCCTGTAACCCTAGTTTTCAACTGTAACCCATAAAATTCGCTCAGCCATGTTGCATTGTTTAAATTAAGATACAGACTTTTTCAAAGGCA
Organism: Microdon myrmicae; assembly: GCA_963931805.1. Taxonomy (NCBI): domain Eukaryota; kingdom Metazoa; phylum Arthropoda; class Insecta; order Diptera; family Syrphidae; genus Microdon; species Microdon myrmicae. The sequence continues at coordinate 151,666,103 of OZ007501.1, read as the reverse complement.
AATTCCTCCAATCTGTCGATTTTTTATTTCACTTCATCTTCAATTCATGACTTTAAAAACATTCGTTTGTGGAAATGAGTGTCTGTTGGTCGTCAAGTGGAACTTGGTACCACATAGGCTTGGATACACAAACACTATTCATTTTAATTGCGCCAATTAAGCAGCAATTCCATATGAAGAATTAACAATCTAAACAAATAATTGAACCAAGCTCTAGTGTAGATACGAATAGTTGCATACTTCATGCACAGTACATTCAATGTTCTTTTTTCCGTTTAAGTGTCTTTTAGAAAATAAACTTTTTAAACGCCTTCCATATCTCGAATGCACAAATAAACAACCAATAGCTTTCAATCTATGAAAATATTACTTATGCAGAGCACTATCATCCTTTCGGAATTAGAGTATACAACAAGTGCTCCATGGGGTATGCTAAAGTTGTCATTGTAAGTACCAATACTTGAGAATGCCTTTGGAACGAATACTTTGATGGAGTTCCGGAGGTTATTCTGCCTGACATTCAATTTAAAGGAGAATGAAAAGCAAATAAACACTAAACGTGATGAGTTCTTCAGACGGCATATGTTATGTTAAATTCTAGGTCAAGTTCTGCAGATTCTTACATTCCCCAAATGTTCTTATTTTACAAATCGAAGCCTTCTGCTATGTGAGTTTTAAAGAGGAGTTAATTAAACGCATGTTTGGAAGGATTGTGGTTGATAGTGTGAAGACTAAAATGTGTCCTTGTAATACTATAAAAAAAGTGAAATCCATTTTCCTCTACCGAGTGTGCGATGAACCATATAGAGTAGTCGCACAATGCGCAGTGAACTTAAAGGTTCCCTTATTGTATGTGCCATTAAAAACGCTGAGAAACGAACCGATGTGTTCTGTAGCTATTGTAAACATAGAGCAAATTTTTAACATACATAATACAAGATATCTACCTTTTTTTTTTGAGATTTCCAATATACAAACAAAATTATCTATTATTTTTATATATTTTTAAGAGTCCTTAGTGTAGAAACAAAAACAACCGTGTGCATTTGTGTTTTTAATGGCAAATGATTATCACATTTATTCTAACAATGTTTTTGAGAACAGTCTAGAAACAAATACAACCGTCTTTATTTGTTTTTCCAGTAACCTGACAACTGGTTATCACATTTAATCTAATTTCCTGTTCATAGTCATATTTATCGCACCTAAAAAAACGTTTTCACACTTCGCCACTATTTTCAAACAAGTAATGGGGCAATTAATTTATTATTTAGAAATTCCGTAGATATTTAGTGTTCTTCAAACATGAATAATTATCCGCTTTAAGAATTTGTTACAGAGTATATGTAGAAAAATGAGGTCATGTCTAATCACGCTGCTTATGGTAATTCATTTTACAATCATCTCTATCTATTGTTCCATCTATCTCTACTCGTTCTAAATGTGCGGTGTTTATAAAGAGATTGCTATGAAATTTATTTGGCATTAAATTATACAGATCTTCAGATAGTTCCCTATATTTGCATACTGCGCAATTCACATTAAGCAATCACACCAAAGAATTTGCTTGCTTACGTATACACTTATGACCTTCTGTTAATATTTCCTCATACATTGTCCTAAATCCATTATTAAAGCAAAGAATCTGTTAAGAATGCTGTGTGTTGTTCTTATCGCTTTTCTCGTATTCAGAACAATAAGAAGTTTGTTTGGTATCTTTATAATTGCATAAAAGGAAAAACGTGAAAACGTTGATGGAATGTTGAAAAGAAAGCATTAATGCGTACAGTTTTTAACAATATTCGGTTCGGCGAATATAAAAAAAACATATTTGACCTAAGATCAACAGGTCTCACGCGAAATAAGTTGATTTAATGGCCACGATTCAACATCTAACTACTAAACACATAATATAAAAAACGGGATACTAATTTCATTATCAAAGATTCGCTCTATAAAAATGGAGCAACAACTAACAACACCAAGATTCCCAATAAACAAATACATTTTATTTTGAATTTCCTTTTTTTTACGTTAAGGGTCTCATCTAGAGACCCAAAAATTCCGTGTTTTTCTTGAATTTTGTTTCTCCAAGACGGAAGCAAATAATAATGTCAAATTTTGTACACATATTTATTAAGTATTTAGGTATACATAAGAATGTTGTTTAGTGGGAAATATTAAAAATTGTCAATTTTATAGATGGTGCAGTGTGACGGTTTGAAAAATGGTACCCAATCGGTCTCCACCATAGGGCTGTTTGCATCTCCTCAAGGGTAAACCTAACATTGTCCTCCCATCGCCATCGCGGCCGTCCTATCGGTCTCTTTCCCGTTGGTCTACCGTCAGGAATTCTACGCACGGTCCTATCGTTGCCCATTCGCGCCACATGTCCGGACCATTTTAATCTTTGCGACCTGATTACTCTCACTATTGTTGGTTTGCGGTATAGCTCTTCCAATTCGTGGTTGTGGAGTTTCCTCCATTGTCCTGCCTCCTCATCATATTTGCCGCCAAAGGTACCCATTAGAACTTTATTCTCGAATACGCGGAATTTGTTTTCCTCCCGTTTTGTGAGAGCCCATGTTTCGCATCCGTCTAGAACAATCGGCATGATTATGGTTCTATAGACACGGAGTTTTACATTACGTGATAGCAGTATGGATTTCAGCAGTTTACTGACTTCGTGTCAACTAGCATTGGCGGAATGTAGTCTTTTGTTAATTTCCTTCGACATTTCGCTACTGGCCGTCAGTATTGTTCCCAGATATTTAAATTCTATAACTTTTTAAATATCTCGTTTATGTGTGTTCCCTGGGGTCCACCTGCTCGCGCCGTAAGCCTATATTTTGTTTTACAATATCTTCATTTATTTCTATGCCCACCTCTTCTGCCGCTTGCAAGATTACCGTTTTTACATACAGTTTTTAGGTTGTCGCCCAAAACGGCGATGTCATCCGCATATGCGAGCACTTGTGTGACCCCGTTCAGGGATGATCCGGCCATGCTGTCGTCTTGTACCTTTCTGATGACATATTCAAGCACAAGGTTAAAAAGACATGGTGAAATGCCATCCCCCTGTTTTAGTCCGTCCCAGATTTCAAATGGTTCTGAGAGGTGGTTTTCTATTCTAACTCGCCCTTTATTTTCGTTCATGCAGATTTGAATGAGCGGGGCATATTTTTTCGGGATTCCCAGCTCAACTACAATATGGTAGAGTCTTTGCCTTGGGATTGAGTCGTAGACTTTTTTGAAGCCCGAGAACAGTTGGTGAACCGTCTCTCTGTATTCCCACTTCTTTTCCAGCAGTTGCCTTACTGTGAATATTTGGTCGCTTCTTGACCGGTTCTTACGGAATCCGCACTGGTAGTCTCTCAGTATTTCTTTTGCGTACGGTATGAATCTGGCCAGTATGACGTTTGTTAGTATTTTATATGTGGTTGAGAGCAATGATATTCTTCTGTAGTTTTACATAAACCACACGCGGGTAATGTACACAAAGGGATACCGCAGATGTGTGAAATTTTCGACGAACCTCTGCATACACGGACAGCAACGTTCGCGTCTGTGTGTGTGGGTGCATCCACACAGTATACCTACGAACAATAAGAAATCGTAGGACAAGTGAGGGTGCGATCTCCTGGATAGGAGAAATGCCTTGGTAAAGAGAAGACACCAAAGGAAAAGAGAATGGAAGAGAAAGGAAGAACAACCGGGTGAGTTTTCCATCCCCTGAAAAGAAAGTTTTCGAGTTAGTCAAATTAAAACGTTGGCGGAGGAAGGATCCTCAAGATATAAAAAGACGTGGTCGAGTGTGTTGGTGCGAACGAGTTTGTCGGCGTGAATCCTTTTTTTTGTATTCAATAATAAATAAAGGCATATCGCCATAAAAAAAGATGTTTTTATTTCGGAGACAGTGTTCGGCGGAACGGCTCCTCGATAGTATAGTGGTTAGTATACCCGCCTGCCACGCGGGAGACCGGGGTTCGATTCCCCGTCGGGGAGCCTCTGGCGCAAGACTAATGACCTTGCCCAGAAAAAACAAACCATTATGGAAAATTTAACAAGCCTCAGGACTTGCTAAATAAGGCCAAGACCGGTTCCCAGTTGTAGTGCCGATGATGATGATGTTCGGCGGAACGCAGTACAAATAATAAACCGCCTAATTGGTGACCCCGACGTGATTTGTATACACAACACACAATCTCCCATATATAAATAGAACTTTACCTCTACAATCACGACTTCCGTATAGAGCACCGGCACACTCGCCTGCTCCGACGTTCTCTCGCTCGCTCATTCCTCGCTCCGTCGTTCGCACACGAAGTTAATCGTAACAAAGTTACTGAGGAGGCAGTAGTGTGGCGTTTCTAAGAGATACACACACAATATACAAGGGAATAGTGAAGAACACCAAAAGAAAATCGAATAAGAAAATGCACCAGCCGTATACCAAGCAATAATAACATAGCAATTCCACCTCAGTTGAGTGAAGTTGAGTTTACAAATCGAATTCGTACAGGCGGCAGCGGCCTAGTGTGTTGAGCATTGCTTACATTTTTAGTGATTCTAACCGCCATAGCGTCAGTTTGAATTTCACTATCGTCGCAAACGCTATAGATCTTGGGAGCGGTTGCCTCTCCTCCATGCTTCATAAGCACTGCCGGTATGCAGTCCACTCCGGGAGCCTTATTGTTTTTCAATCGATTTATTGCGTCTCTGGCATCTGAGATTCGGCTCTATGTACGTCTGGTGGGTTTATTTGCCGTTGATGGTTGTGCACATTAAGCAGGTTTTCAAAGTACTGCTTCCATCTTGTGATGATATTCTTTGTTTCTGTGACCAAGCAGCCGCTTGTGTCTCGAATTAATTTGGCTCTCCGCGGCAGCCATTTTTGATTGAGTTTATGCCGGCAGACATGTTTTTTGATGATGATGTTTTTTGTTTTGGCATTTTCTAGGATTTTTCGATCCTAGTCTGCTCCCATTCGCGTTATTTGCGTTTGTTTCATTGTCTCCTTCCGAATTGTCGCCAATCTTTCTCCGTTGACTTCATCATCTCTTTCTAAGTGGATCACTTTGAGGCGTTTACGTTCTTCGATCTTCGCCCAGCACTCATCGTCAAACCAAAGTTTGGACTTATTTGTTTTCCTAAATCCTAATACCGTTTGGGCTGTTTGTTTGATTGTGTCTCTGATCGATGCCCATTTAGTGACCACATTATTGGTTTGCTCTTCCTCACTCCTTCCATTTTCTAGGATGCTAAATCTATTTGTTAGTTCGCCTTGATATTCAGTTCCTTTGCGCAGGTCTTTTAATATATCAATGTCGAACCTTTTGCTCGTCTCCTGTGACTGCCCATGTGGGTTGCTGCGAGCCGACTCCTAATTTCATCCATCAGTAGAAGATGATCGGAGTCGCAATCTGCTCCTCTATATGATCTTACGCCAAGGATATTCGAGTGGTCTTTTGTCTATGAGGAAGTGGTATATTTGGTTACGCGTTACGCCGTGGGGTGATATTGTGATGATTTATGAATTTGCCTGTGCTTGAACATCGTGCTTTGCACTAACAGATCTTTTGACGCTACGAACGTGATAATTCGAATTCCAATATCATTTGAAACGTCGTGTAGGCTTTCTTTACCTATAGTTGGTTGGAAGCTATCTTCCTTTCCAATTTTCGCATTCAGGATTTTAATATCGAATGATGAGATCCCATTAAATACTTCCTCTAGAACGTGTCCTTCGATTTTTCGACGGTAGATTCTGTTGGGGTGTGTACGTTTACAAATACATAAATGTATCATGGTCCTGTATTTTAACACCGACATTCAGTCATTAATAAATTTCACATCTTTTAGATGGAACGTAATCTTTTTGCTTATGATGAAGCGGTTCCGAGTTTATGTGTATCGGTACTTCGACACACCAGTGTAAGCCCATTGATTTCGATTACTTGATGTGGGAGTCGGTCTTCCTGAAGCGTGACGATGTCCATTTTATATTGTTTCGCGTTTTCTACGACCGTCTGTATCGCGCCTGGTTTATATAACGTTCGAACATTCCACGTCCCGACGCGTATATCCTGCTTTTTCCGTCAGCACAGCCTGAGTGATTCATTGTAGTTTAAGCCCCCACACCACGTCAAGGTTTCTACCAAGCGGGGGATCGATAGCATACAAGACATTTTTTGAAATTATATAATATTTGCCGGAGTCTGGAACTATTTTCATGGCGCAAGGCTAATGACCTTGCCCGGAAAAACAAATTATTATGGACAATTTAACAAGTCTCAGATATGGACCGGATACCGGTGGAGAGACTTTCTAAATAAGGCCAAGACCGGATCCCGGTTGTAGTGCCGATGATAATGAACCTATTTTGAATAAAATAATCAACATGGCGGACATGTAAACTTTAGGTACCGATTTTCCCTTTTTTTTGCTCTTTAACGTTGAATAGAAAAAAAAAATTATGAAAAATTCATCTACGTTTAGGTTCAGACTCCAATAAATTGAATTGACTTTAAAATAAATAAAAACCGATCCATGGAGTAGTTTCTGAGATATCGTGGAGAGTAATGTGGAAAATATGGTTTCGAGAAAAACGCTTTTAAAGTTTTGGTAACGTTGGTTACGGTGGGTCACGTTTTTATGGTATAATTTTTTTTAAATTGTCTTCGCAAAAACGGTTTTGAGGACTTAATGGTTTTGAGAAAAAATGAAAAACCAAATAAATTTTTAAAACTTCTTGCTGAGACATAGAAAACAAGATTTATTGAAATTAACAAAAACTAAACATTCGTTTTTGGAAATAAACAATTTTTTTTAATAATAGAAAATTAAAGCAATTTAAAAAATTAAAAAATATGTGTAAACAACAACTATTTTTTAGTGTTAGAAGAGAAATATCTTTTACATATTGTGTGCTCTAAGTTGAGTATATCAAATATAATGGGGTAGTGTAAAATTTGTGACAAGTGTGGAGAGTAGTAAATTAATATAAGAAGACAAATTGTAAAATAAGATTTAGAATTTAATCTTAATCTAAAGTTGTATACATTACCGATATGTTTAATAAATGCGTTTTAAGTTATAGAAAAAAATACTAAGGCCCGAGCTCCTGAAGGACCCAAAGGGCCTCATAGGGAAGTCAGTAACATAAATTCTTTATCAACGCATGACAATTGGGAAGCAGAGTTTGTAGCCATTTTATAGTGTATAGGAAGTATAAAATGTGCTGCTGTGAGAATGATGTAAAGTAAAGTGCACAGGGCAAGGAACGATGGCGTGGCGTAAGGAACTTTCAGATTCATTTATTTTTGCCCCACTTTTTTGTATTCTTAGATTCTAAATTACAGGCTAGTAAAAAAATGCTTAAATTTTAGCTTGATTATCTTATACGAGTATTATAATCTATTGGTCCCACGCGGATAATCTAAGTAATCGCATTTTAACTATTCTCGTACAGTTTGCCCTTCGGCGACAGAACTTGGTTTGTGTATTTAATTTTATTTATCAGTATGACAAGGAAAAACTAAAGAAAAACTTTGTGCAGATTTTTGTGTTTTCTAACTACATCTAACTTTTTTTTTCATATAAAACTTAACTTATATTCTACCCTTATCCTAGAAAACGAACTTTCAGGTTCCTACAGACCAATAAGTAAGTAAATGAGTAAGCTTAAAGTAAATGTGTTAAGCAGCATTTTTAACACCCGACGCGCATATATCGGAAAATGTTTATTAACGTTGCAATTAATGTGCTTCCCTTGTACGGTAAGATGCAAAACTGAGTAGCGGTCTTAGCCCAATTTTTTTAGTTTCATCATTAGGACACAGGCCTAGCGTACCGTGGTTATCTCTTATTCCAGTCGATGCGCAACTGAACTTAGTGACATTCACATACATTCCACCTCATCGAACATTTTTCCCCGATACCCGTCAATCAGATAATAGGCTCACGTTAAAAGTCAATTTCATAGGTACTCTTAGACATATGCAGAATGCTTCTTATTTTTCTCTTGTTATCTCAATAAATATTTATGCAAAAGAAAAGCTACAAACCTAACCTAACCCAGTGGGGGCTGTTAATGGCGAAAGGAATTTTTTACTCTTGTTTTTATTCCACCAACTGCTTTTATAAAAGGATTTCTTTTGTATGAGGGTGTGTCAAAATTTCTTTCTAAAATTCGCAATCGAAAGCGACCATTTTTCTCTAATTCAGTTAAGCTTTTTTTCATGTCTCGTAATCTCATTCTTATGTGTAATACGAAATAGGAAACCGATGTTCTTTGACAGTAAATCACCGTTTTTGTTTGATGATCTATGAACTAATTTCACTGTGCTATAAGATTCATGAAACAAACAGTACCTATCAGCTAACCCAAGCGAACCATAGCAGCATAGGTTTAAATAAAAAGTTCGACCGTATTCGAAGTTCTTCAGTTGACTTTTTATGTAGGGGGGTTAGACAAAGGTACTTGAGTAAAATATTCTTTGGATTCTATTATGTTAGAGTGTACATAAGAAGATTGTTATTTGGATATCAAAAGACATTTGACGGAAAAAGAGAATCAAATAGGCGTAGGTTTTATGTCTTCAAGCCTATGGGAAAAAGGGCATACTGAAATTTCTGCCTGCACTGAAAGGACTGAGATGGGTGGCTCTTAACTACTTTGAACATGAAGCCGTACATGTTGACAAATAAAAAATGTGTGAATTTCGATTGTATATATATTTTTGAATAACTTTATTAAAAAAAAGATGGAAAAGCTTTAAATAAGGGGGTTTGTGTTTCTCCTTGAAAAACTTCAAATAGGTCGAAATCGTTGGTCTATCTTGGTAGAGCGTGGTTCTTCCAGTGTTACTTCGTATTTTTATCGGATAACGTACCTTTTTTACGTCGTGTGCCTATAAAAAGAGTTTTAACAGATTTATAAATATGGTATTAAATCATACAGTGCTATCCAGAGATTATGGCAAGGAATTAGAACGTGAACACCCAAAAAGAATAATTATAATCCTTATAATATTAATAGATAGAAGGGGAGAACGAAAACGTTCTTTATCATTGCCTTCATTTTCCATCTTTATTCAAATTTAAGGAGATTCCAAAATTCGTTTTGAGTGTGCGCTTTATATTATAAAAAACATTTATTCAATTTTGTTGAAATAAATTAACTAAAATATTTGGGTTAGAGAGAGGTGGAATAGCCTTTAAAAGAAAAATGTAGAGAAATTTGAACCTCTTAGGTCAAAAAATTTAGGAAACGAATTTTAAGATCTGGACACTTCGCCTGCTTCACAGCTCTAAATGCTTGACCGTTGCATAAATTCTATTTACAAGCAGATGGCCAATAGGAAGGCATGACGAACGCGATGACAATGAAATATACTTCGTAACACCTGAAATCGTTGCAGAACGTTTTGCCATCATTCTGGTTGGGCTAAGGGATTATTAATACCCCCTATGATACCGAATCGTGGCGCAAGGCTAATAACCTTGCCCGTAAAAATAAATTATTGAAGTTTAACAAGCCACGGGACTTGCTAAATACGGCCAAGACCGGATTCCGGATGATGTTGATGATGGTACCAAATCAAACAATTCCTTTTGTGTGCGCGTATTATTGAATATAAAATAAAATAAAATTGTACAGGTGAGAAATTGAGACAGAAATAGAAAGAACAAGAGGAACATAAGATGTTAATATGATTTTGTTTTATTATACATATATCTGCAAGTTTAAAATGCATGTTAGCTTCAATTTTTTTTAGTTAGGACTAAAGGCTACATCCTATTTTATAGATATTTTTCATGTATTAACTCATTTGCTCTTCGCAAGCCCTCTAAATTATACTACATATATACAGGGTGCGCCATCTTATATGAATGTGAACATGTGAATATTGAATAACTTAAAAAAAAAAACCGATTTCCTTATATGAGGTATTTTTATTTAATTTGGTCCTTCACAATTTATTTGGAATAGTTTCTGAATACAACGTCAATCAAGTGCCCGCCTCCATTGACCAACGCAGGATGTGCCCTTTTTCTTGCGATTTCCATCATTTTTTCGAGCGTCTCCGGCGGTATAGCGACGAATTCGGGATGAATGTTAACCTTGAGTTCGTCAGTAGTGTGAGCCAGGGATGTGATGGAACTTTGTGACCGTAACCGAAACTATCAGATATCCGAAATAAAATTCTATCCGTAACCGAATCTGATATAAAAGTTTCGAATAATTTCGGATAGGGGGGGAGTCTAAGACCGGGTCGAATCAGAGCAGTAAGCAGTCCTTAACAAATCAAAGACGGGTTCTGATTCGGCGGACTAGCTGAAACCCCAAGACTCGTGGCAACAAGAACGAATGACCAATATCGAAAAAACAATCCTCCAAAAAACCCGGTAGGCGTAGGTGTGAGAGCCGACACTATCATAACTGAACAAATCATCAAGAAAACACCGACTCGGCAAAAATTAGACAAGCAAATACTGTCATACTGTCGAGAATCATACTGTACGCAAAAGATATACTGGGAGGACCACCTGTGCGGAATCCGTAGGAAACGGTCTACGAGCGATTAAGTGTTCGCAGTAAGGCAATTGCTGGAAAATGAGTGGGAATACGGAGAGACGGTTCACTAACTTTTCGTTGTCTTCAAAAAGGCCTACGACTCAGTCGCAAGACAAAGACTTTACTATATTTTAGTTGATATGGGAGTCCCGGCAAAAATGCCACCCTCATTCAAATCTGGATGAACGAAAATAAACGAAGAGTTAGAATAGACAACCATTTGAATTCCGTGTCAGACTAAAACAGGGAGATGCCCTCTCACTACGTCTTTTTAACCTTGTGCTTGAGTATGTCATCAGAAAGGTACAAGACGATAACATGGCCGGATCGAATGAAATCAACATGCAAGCGCTAGAAGAGGTGAGCCTAGAAATAAATGAAGACAAAAGAAATTGTATGGTTACGGCAAGAGTGGGTGGACTTCAGGGTGCACATAGAAACGTCAGCGCCAAGATATTTGAAAAAGGTAAAGAGTTTAGATATCTGGGAACAATATTGACGCCCAGCAACGAAGTGCCGAGAAAATTAACAAAAGACTGCATTCCGGCAACACTAGATGGTACCCAGCCAGCAAACTGCTAAACTCGAAACTGCTATCACGTAATATAAAGCTCCGCGTTTATAGAACCATAATCATGGCGATTGCTCTATACGGATGGGAAACATGGGCTCTCACAAAACGGGAAGAAAACAAATACCGCATATTTGGGAATAAAGTATTAAGGAGTGTCTTTGGCGGTAAATATGATGAAGAGGTAGGCCAATGGATGAAAACTGCACAACCACGAATTGGAAGAGTTATACCGGAGAATAAGATGGGACGGACATTTGGCGCGAATAGGCAACGATAGGACCGTGCGTAGAAATCTTGACGGAAGACTAACGGGGAAGAGACCGATAGGACAGACGCGACGGAGATGGTAGGACAATGTAACGTTTCACCTTGAGAAAATCGGATCGGACGACCCAGTGTGGAAGGAGAGTGCATAGGACAGGAAACGATGGCACAACCGAGTCAGTGAGGTCATGAACTTCCGGTTTCCTATCGGCCAATAAATAATAAAAAATAATAATAAATAATTATAATTTTAGTAAGTAATAAAAAAAAAACCGCGGCTATTTATCTCTGAGAATCACTGAATTTGTTGCTGGATGGAAATACCGGAAGTCCCTACTACCGAAACCCAGCTCAAAGCGCGAAATTCTTTCACATCTGTAAACTACAAGTGTAAAACCATACCAAGGCACGACTATATATATATATATATATATATATATATATATATATATATATATATATATATATATATATATATATATATATATATATTGTGACGCATATGACAATCAGTACTGGAATCTTCGAGAAAGTCCGAAACAAAGTACTAGATTATTTTAGAAAGTACTGGAAAACTGGAATAGAAAAGTCGAGACTATGGAACGGACGAAAACGAAACGCCAAATCAGAATGAGGAAACGGTATAAATACGTCGCACGAAGAGTAAGAAGTAGAAAGTGAAGCAAGCGATAAGTAAGAAGTAAAAGACGCGATAAGTACGGAAGTGATAAGTCAAGAAATCGTTGTGTACGGTAAAAGTAACCGTTGTGATTAACGGACTAATAAGGTGTTATATTAATTCAAAATCGATTTAATGGCTCTTATTAATTTTAAATAATTAATCCAGCGAACCCTAAGCTCGCTATAATATATATATATATATATATATATATATATATATATATATATATATATATATATATATATATATATATATATATATATATATATGTGTGTGTGTGTGTGTGTGTGTATATATATATACGTTTTTGTTACTAAAATATATTATATTTAAGGGTACATTCTCATCAGTAAGGTATATTTATTGTACTTTTAAGTACCTTTTAAAAAATTTTCAATTAATTTCATGATAACGCCGCGGTAGGGGCACGTTGCGCCGTAGACCGCTGCGAAATAAAGGACCTCGATGGCGACTATCCTACAGGTCATAAGATTTATCAGAAACAAAGAATCGAAAAAGTTTACTGGTACGTATGAGTGTTGTATGGCATGAACCAAATTTGAAATTTATGTGCGCTTTTAATGAATGTTTTTGTTCTTTTTTTGTTTATAAAAAAATCATATTACAACGTATCGGCATAATTGTGGCGATAGAGAGTTCAATTACGCGTATTTAAAAAAAAAAAAACATTAAGATTCGTTGAAAATTGACTGAGTTATCACAGCCGCCAGCTCGAAAAACGTTGTTTTCCAGAAAACGCGTTTAAAGTTTATAGTGTAGTAGCTACCTGCTTTGACTCAGTCGGTTCGGAGGCTCATAACTTTTTAACCGTTACGAATTTCGATTTTTCATTTTAACATGATAATCTAGACAGTTATAGCTATCGAATTCCGCAAAAATTTGACCAAAATTTGACCTAACTGATGAGTATGTACCCTTAACATAAATTCACAGGGCGACCCTTATTACTCCCTAAGCACCCTTTACAACAAGATGTATCGGTCTGCAAATTAAACAATTACCCTTGACTAGTCATTTAATTGTCATAGACCGGCCGTTGTAAAAAAGAACATCAAATGTTACCAACAGGGGTAGAAAAACCACCTTTGTCAGTGCTGATGTTTTTTAATAAGACCAATAGTGGGTATATTCTAACGCCCTACCTCACAGAGTTGAAAAATAATTCGCTATATTTAACCATGATACGGAAAATGCTTTTTAAACTCTGCTAGTTCCAATATTTTCCGACTGACTTGTGTATGAGGTACAGTGCTTGCTTTTGTATCGTATCTAGTAGGTGGTTTTGTTGTACCAAAGGGATGGGAAATATATTCATATGTTTGAAGATTACACGTGTTGTGAATTATAGGCCCATCTGATGGGCCGATGTATTTCGCTTAAGAAAGTTTTATCATCTTGTAAAATAAACGTATTATAGCGTTTGCGATGATGGTGAAGAACGTGTGATTCGAAGCGACGCTATGACGGTTAGAATCACTAAAAGATTGAACCAATGCTCAACACATGAGGCCACTCCAGCGGGTACAAATTCGATTTCTAAACTCAAGTACACTCAACTGATGTGGAATTGCTTTGTTATTACTTGGTATATGGCTGCTTCTTTTTGCTTGTTCCATTTTCTTTCAGTGTTGTTCTTCACTACTTGCGTGTAACGCTACAGTATTATCATTAGCGAGGTTGTGCATTGCGTTTTAAGAATCGGTAAAATATCACCTATAATAATGATAAATAAAATGGATAGCAGGACGAAGCCGCAGGGTCACATGTGTTACTGTGATATAATGCAGATTAAATGAATAGGTTGAAAGGTCAGAAAAAAAGGCACATGTCCACTGAATTAGAATCCCGATGACGATTGAATTAGTTACTTTTCGTTATGAATATCGATAATAGAGCTTGGTATCAGAATTTGTTGAATAATGTTACTAACGCATAGAGCGACAACTTACTTGAGAGCTAGGGCGGCATCTATGTACCTCAAGGACGTTTTATGCTCAAGCGTGATGTGACTATAATTTGCTATCAACATTTGATCGTCCAATTCTGAGTTATGTGAGTTCAGTATAGTAGAACATGAATTCACCAAATAGAATACAAAGGCCACAGTTTTCGGTAAGTTTGCTGCAACAGCCAGATTGACAATCACCAAAAAAATCGAGTTCCCAAATATTTCAAAGGTTTGTGGTTAATCAAAGACTAGAACCAAACCTTTGAAAGAATGGAAGATAGAACAGATTAGTAAAACATCCCGCACTTTCCATTTATTAAGGAAGTAACCAGTTAAATATGTGTGGTTGAAGAGCTTGAACAGTCATTTAGTGAGAAAAGAAACAGTTTAGAAATGCCATCAAACGGACAACCCAGTGTTAACATATAGAACACATTAAATAAAAGTTATTTTAATATCCCAAGAAACAGTTTCGTGCACAATTATGTTCTCAGTGAATGTCTGTACTGAGTTTTAAAGATTAATATAAACACAAATTACTATAAACATAAAGTACAATAAATCAATAAAACAACAAAAACGAAAGCTAAAAGTGACAAATCAGTATCTCGCAGTGCATTAATAATCAAAAAGAAGTGCATATAAAAACAGTTGAGTGAGGCGCAAAAAGTGTTCCAGACAATAAAAACAAAAACAATAAAAAGATAACACTTCGGTCGCAAACGCGAAAATTAAAACTAATAATATATTGCTTCTTAAGAAAGCAATTTTCAAATCATCGTTTGGCGCGAGTGCAAGCTTACTGACTCTTAGCCGACGGTAGGCGAGTTCAACTCAGCCAGCGGGAGAAATCAAGTTGCCGTGATTCAAAAGGTCGCCTTTGTTTTTTTTTTTTTAATGAAAACAAACTGGAAAAAACCAGAATGAACGCGGAGGACGATAAAAACACGACAACGCACAAACGAAAAGGCGCCCCGAAAAACTCCATTGTGACGCGAAGCAAAACCGCGAAATTGACGATGGATAAAGGAGATCAACAATTGGCGGACGACAGTGAGCTCCCCTTCCCCTCCAATTTTAACATATATGGGGCAAATAATTCATTCGCTTCTCTTGCATCCTCAGAGTCTGAGGATGAAGAGGAAGAGATAAGTGAATTGGAGGCGAAACTGGCGATGGCAAGAGCCCGATTACAGGAGAGACGCCGAAAGAAAAAAATAGCGGCGCTCGAACAAGAACAAAACCCGCAACAACTACATAAGCTAAAGCCAAAAGTCGGCCAACAGCAACAATTTCACCATCAACAGCAACATCAACTTCAACAGCAGCAGCATCAACAGCAACATCAACAGCAACATCAACAGCAACTATCAACACAAAAGCGATCAACGAACCAGCAAGCAACACAGCAGCAGCAAAACAACAATAACACCGGAAAAATAAAGATGCCACCAATCAACACCATAGATGTTGACTGTAAGGAATTGGTAAGTCTTTGTAAGCTAGCCATAGGTAACAATTTTGCAGTTAAAAGACTGACGGGTAACAGGCACGCCATTCAAACATATACGGTGGCAGACCACGACAAAATTAAAGAGGTCTTAAAAAGAGCCACCGCGGAATTTTACTCGTTCACGCCGAAACAAACGAAGAGCGTAACGGTTCTATTAAAGGGTGTCGACCCTGAAACGGAACCGGAGGCTCTGCTCGAAATGCTTCAAAACCTGAAGCACGAAGATCTCGAGTTTACCGCGGTAAAACCATTCACCACACCCAAGGCAAGAAGGGAAAACCGCAAGCTACCCTTCTTTTTGGTGCAATTAACACCCAGCAGTAGAATTGGTGGTCTAAGAAAAATTACAGTCTTGGATCATCAAATGGTCACATGGGACAAATTAAAAAAAGGCAGAGACATCCTGCAATGTGTCCGTTGCCAAAGGTTTGGTCACGCGGCGGCTAACTGTGAAATGCAGCGCCGTTGCGTAAAATGCGGAAAGGACCATAAGGCAGAAGAATGCCCTCTGGGAAAAGAAAGGGTAGAAGACAAAGCCCTTCTAAAGTGCGCAGTGTGTCGGAATGAGGGACACCCCGCTAACTATCGAGGATGTCCTAAATTCCGAGAAATAATGGCAAGAAGTGTGACCCGGCAAAAAAACACAGAGCCAGCTCGTACTACAACAATGCCCGTAACATCGCAGCGGTCGTACGCACAAGTTGCTTCGGGTGGGAGAACACCAAATCAGGCTACATCACAGGTAGCCACAAATACTCCCACACGGACTGAAACAACACCGCAAGCAGACGTGTTCGCAATCCTGCTCAATCTGCAGAGACAGATGACACAGCTACAAAGCCAAATAAACGAGATCTACTCGCATTTGCCCAGTCTAAATAACAAGTCGATATAAACCCTCTAACCACAACATCAATAAAAGCTCTTGTCGTGAATGTAAATTCACTAATAAGAACTGAGAGAAGAGCCAATCTTTTTAACCTGTTGCAAGATGAACAACCTGATGTACTTCTGGCGGGGGAAACAAAGTTAAACCAGAGACATAAGATAGGGCATAAAAACTACGATATTATACGAAGAGATCGACCTAACTCCTCTCAAGGGGGGGGTGTAGCAATCTTTATTAGAAAAGGGATCAATCATAAAGTAATATATAGTGGAGAAGTGCGCAGGTTCCGGGTGCTGGAAGCCTGTATCGTCCGCATACCCCTTCAGCAAGGAAGGGGTTTGTATGCGATTGCGGTCTACGCACCTGAGGAGCACCAACAAAACCTATTTATAGCGGAGCTCGAGACACTCTTTCGATGCTTACAATTGCACCTGGACAAAAATTACTTTATCCTAGGGGGAGATATGAACGCCAAGCATAGAAATTGGGGAAATTATATATCTAATGCCAGAGGAAATCAGTTGGCTGGCTGGTTAGATCAGTTTCATATTGAATATAGAGCTGACCTGCTAGCTACGAAATATCCATCGTTCCCCAGAAGTAGATCGTTCTTAGATATCTTGCTAATCGACTCACGACTGAGATTACTTAACACCAACAGACGAAACACAAACTGTTTACGGACAATTGAATACGACAGCGACCACTGTGCATTCACGGCAGTAATAGAGCTTCCGAACGAGCTCGCAGATCTGGAGGAATTCGTGATCCCGCAACCCTATAACTACAGGGCAATGCGATGGCCGCAGTTCACCAGATCATTAACAAGAGAACTTTGTTCGAATATCTTTAATCTGCCAGTAAACAAAAACCTGACAAATGACGAAATCGACAAATACATTCAACAAATGGACGAAACCGTAAAACGAACAATGGACAAAACAATTCCCAAAACAACAGTTACAGATCACATTAACATGTACAGAAACGCAACAATAAACGCACTCCACAAGAAAAAGAGCAGACTGCTATCGAAATTAAAACAATTACACAGACAGTTTACAGACAGACAAGACCAGGAGATAATATCACTGAAATCTCAATTAAAAAACCTCCAACAATTACTTAAAGCTAATTATAGATTAGCAACAAATTTGTATTGGAACAACAGAATTCGAGCTATAAAAACTAATAACCCGAATATGTTCCCACAAATAAATAAAATATTCAGGAGAAATAATCAAAATGAGAGTCAGTGTCTCCAAATTCCACGTACTGAGGTAAACAAGCAGCTGCTAACCAACATTGGCATAGATACAGAGAACGCTATCTTCAATAGTGAGCTCTTCGTGATCGAAGATCCTTTGGAGAAGGCGAACGCTGTGGGAGCTGTCTTTCAGGAAATGTACAAGGTGAATGAAAGCATTCACCGAAACCATGACCTGGAGGACAGAATTCGACAGAATCACCTGCACCTCCGGAATGAAATTTCACTTTGGCAATCGGAGAATCCGGGTTTTACGGAATTCAGTGACGATAATCTGTCAATTGACATTAATGCCAATGGTGGGGCTAATAGCCTTTTAATCACAAGGGAAGGAATCCAGAGTATCTTCGACTCATTAAGAAGCAAAAAGTCAGTGGGAATAGATGGAGTACCTAACATCGTACTCAAGAACCTGCCCCCAAAGGCAATAGATATATACACGGTCCTGTTTAACAACGCGTTGAATAATGCATATTATCCCGCGCGTTGGAAAACGGCTATCATTCAGCCCATCGCAAAAAAGGGCAAAGACTGTACAAACCCAATGAACATGCGTTCGATAAGTTTACTCCCAAGCATCAGTAAAGTATTTGAAAAAATCATTAACAAAGCTCTGCTAAAATGGGTAGACGACAATAGCATTATTCCAAATAACCAGTTTGGCTTTAGGGCGGGTCATGAAACCACACATGCCGCAGCTAAACTGGTCTCCGACATACAATGGAATAAATGTAGGAACCAATGCACAGGTGCCTGTCTGATCGACTTGGAAAAAGCCTTTGATACCGTCTGGATCGAAGGGTTGTATTACAAACTGGTCAGATATGGCATACATAAGCCTTTACTATATGTACTTTACGATATGTCAAAGGACAGGAGATTCGTGGTCAAAAGTGGTAATGTGACCTCTAATAAAACGTATAATATCAAGAATGGCTTGCAACAGGGTGCGGTACTCTCTCCGATTCTTTTTAACATTTACATTAGCGACTTATTAGATGCACTCCCACAGGCTATTGCGTACGCAGACGATCTCATAATTTACAGAACAGCTCCGAAAGTTGCGATCATAAATAGGTTAATACAGCGAGACTTCAACAAAGTGCAGCGCTATTGCGATGACTGGAAACTTAAGATCAACTTCCAGAAATGTGAAGCCATCCTATTTAGAACTCCATTATATAAAGCCACGTACGACACAAGGAAAAACTGGCGAAAGCTAGTTATCGTGGGACCGCATGGAGATAAACTGGAAACCAAGAGTTTAGTTAAATACCTGGGCATCTGGCTAGATCAATATCTGTATTTCAACAGACATGTAGAGGCTGCTTTGCTCAAAGCGAGAAAAACTTTTGCTATGACAAGGAGGCTATTTCACAGTAGCCAACTTGACAGCAGGGTAAAAGTCATATGCTACATGACGCTAATCAGGCCAATGCTCATATATGGTTGTCCAGTATGGTTTAACATAGGTCCAAATTTGATGGAAAAAATTCGGGTGTTCGAAAGGAAGTGTCTCAGAAGTTGTCTCAGATTATATCGGACACCGGAATCGGACTATAAAAAGTATTACTCAAATGAGACTTTATATAATGAAGCGTACATAAATAGGGTGGATAATTTTATGATTAAATTAATCAGAGGACATATTGCGAGAGCAATAGGCTCGTCCAATGACCTAATTTTCGGGGCCTATTATCCAAACACCTTGTACTATGAGAGCGTGCGTCGCAACGGCTTTGTTCCACCAGAGGCGTTCCTTGACTTGGATATGAAAGGGCTTATACAGGATAGATCCGGAATTCCGCTGATCTATCATGTAAGTAGATCATCCGTAGACGGGCGATTGTGCTACGACCGGGAAGTAACGCGCACCGAAGAAGAGCTCCTGCGCTTCAGTAGGGCTATCTCCCACAGAGACCGGGACGATAGTATTAGACAACGTCAACAGTTCTGGTGGTTGAATGGCATATAAAGACCTGGTTACCAAAGTCGGTATAGAATCACATTATCATCAGCTAGCTTACATAGACTTAGCTTTTCTAGAATTAGGGTAGTATAAGATTTAAGTTAAGTTAAGCTAAGTGATTTTACATAAAAAAAAAAAAAAAAAAAAAAAAAAGTAGATAAGTTTAGGTAAGTTAAGTAAGTTAAATTTTAAGAAAAAAAAAAAAAAAAAACAAAAAAAAATTGACAAAGTTTTTCAAATTTTTCTTTGTCTTTCAAATAATTATAAGTATTGCCACAAAGTTCTGTCGCCGAAAGGCAAATTATACAAATATTAAGTAATGTTTAGCTTAGAGCGTCTGCGAAGGACCAGTAAGTTATTATATAAGCTATTTAAGCTAGAATTTAAGCATTTTTTGTCTAGCCTTTAATTTAGAAACTAAGAATATAGAAAGAAAATAAAAAAATGTTTAAAAATGAGTGAGAAAAGAAAAGTACTTACTCTTCCAAAGTAAAGTGGAATTTCATCTATTCCATCTGAACCAATGCCCTTCTGAATATTCCGCTGAGGATTGGGATAGGAAGTTGGATCGTATGAAACTCGATGAGTGAATATGGGTTATGCCTGAGTAGAATGGAAGCTGACATGGCATTTGACGTGATTCAGATGGCTACGAAATATGGAACAGGGACCGGTAAAGGTCTAAGGGCAACTATCACTTAAAAGAAGTGGTGGAAAGTATGTATTTTAATTTTGACTTTTCTTAAAGTCTAGAGTCTTTTAGACGATTTTGTGTTCATATTGTTTCTTTTAATTTTTTGATGATGATAATAGGAAGTCATACTAAGAATAGCAAATTCGGCGCACAATGATGTGTCCAATAATGTTCCATGTGTTAATGGAATTATCGCTAACGTATAGAATCTGTGTTGGGTGATTTACGGTCTATATTAAGTTATTTAAATCCGAGAAGACTTCTTTCTGAGGTGCTGTTGGAATGGTCAAAGGTTATCATTTGAAAGATTTAATGAAAATAAAAGCTTTCACGTGCCTAATTGTTGAAACGGATGTTGTACCTCCTGGCGCAAAACTCTCACTGCCCGGCACTTAAACCTCTACTGTATTAAGGTCTGATGTTCTTTTGGGGTTCACAGATGAGAAAAAACGCCCATGCTAACAGTAGTTGGTCCAGTGTTGTTTAGAAGATTACCAGTACAAAACGTAACGAATATTACGCCACCGCATTCCCACTGTTGATTTAAAATCACTTGAGATGCTTGAAGGATATTATCGATTTTTCAAACAAATGCGCTATACCGGCTTGTATATATTTCCTAAGCACCTCACACGCACTCATGTTTATTTAGGATTTCATCCTGAATTTAACGCACAAACAGAGTATTCTATTCCTTTTGATTAGGGTATTTGCGACGGGTTTACTAACGAACTCAAATAATCGGTCGTTATAAAATATTGAAGCTGGTTATAATATTCACACACAAAAGCGTACACACTTAAAATGAATTAACGAAAAAAAAAAAGAGATTGAAAGTAAAGTAAAAGAACGAGTTAATACTAATTTATGAAAGGTGACCTGAAAGTGAAAGTGGTATTTAAGGCATGGTTTCTGCGATTGATTAATATTAACTTATTAATTTCATTAATTTGAGGCATTAAGTACAGCAGGTGTAATGCAGATGCTTAAATTCGAATGTAATGTAATAAATATCGCAAGTGTTATATAATGAAGTCATGCGGATACTCGATGAATGTCGTTCTCCAAATAAGGGCTGAGTTAATAAGATTATTTTAGTTCACAAACGGTACTATGAGAATCATCAAATATCAAAGAATGTGTACATGTCTAATTTAAGCTCACAATGTGTCCAAACGAAATGAAATTGCGTCCCGAATTGAATTTACTGATTCCCGCATACTTAGCCCATTCGGTGGCAGCGCCCTTATACTCCACTTAATACTCTCACGTGGAAATTCTTTAATCAGAATGCGATTTATCATGTGTAAGGAAAACCGGAGATTGAACCGCATCCGATTGGAGAGTTTATTTCAATTCTCATTGCAAAGTCCTTTGATGCCCCTTTACATGCGGGTGTGCATTTCAAGAAATTAACGGCTTCACGCGGAGGGAAAGCCGTGCAAAATATTCAGCACAATGGATTGCGTTAATTACCAACATTTATTATCACAGACAGCGAATCAAGTCAAAGCTTCACTTTTATCTCTGCACTTATCTTAATAATGGCACTCGAGGGTCATTCTATTACCTCAACTTTTTCATTGAGTATTTATTATTGAGCACGTAAAAACGTAAATCGAGTTGGATGAGCCTAGTGGCAACGTAGGTACCCGAGTGAAGATTATGTAAATTCAATATTATGAAAGCGGAAAAAATGTTATTAGTCTCATCGACAGAAAGTTAACGGCCCAACTTCGAAATAGAAATGACAATCATATATATACCAATGTAATTTATTGCGGAAAAACAGAAATTCATTGTTCGTCTATAAACTTAGTAGGCAACTGTCTGATCAAAAACATTTAGACACATCCAATAAATGGCTATGTGTATATGAAGATTTAGAAATCTGCGCGCTGAATGCATAATACAGAGAATGAAACGGATTATCTAAGCATGGGTATGATCAATTATTCTTCATTGATGTAATAAATTCAACTCCCCAATAGGAAAGACTTGTCAATTGAAGCTACGCATATATACACCCAGCAGTGCAACTCCATCCCTAACTGCATCACGACGAAGAGTTCACAGATTGTGAATTATATCATTTGCAATCCCTTCCACTGTGCTTAAACAACTCCTTAAGCTTCGCAAATCTCATTTGGGAAAACATTTCATGTCTCACAAGAAGTTTTAAGTATGTTTATTATGATTATAACCAGAGAACTTGGGAATTTGTAGACATAAGTTCGAACGCACCAAAAGGTGATGCGTTGCAACTTCGCCGTGATACATTTTAAATAACGCTTTGGTGAACAGATTAATTTTAATTATACCACATTTGACTAGTTGGTTTTAAACATGATTGTTTTGAGATTCCTGAATTCAATTTTAAAGCTGTTTTTAGAATAACAATAATGAATAGTTTTCCAATGTCCAATGGATTTAAGGAAGATAAAAGAACATCAAAATATTTTACTTGCCTATTAGTTGAGGTATTAATACTTAATGAATACGAAGCAAACCCTTTGTATAAATCTCACGGGGACAAGATTGGAAACTATTAAACGACATTCTTCAAATACGTACATAGATATAGGGCTAATTTGGATATTCAATCTAGAGGAAAGACTGTGACAACCGAATAACTAATAACCCGAAGCATCTGCAAATCTGTTTCCCAAATGAGGATGAGAAGAAGACATCTTTTGCCCAATGCAACGAATCTAGAAACTAGATAAGTTTGTAAACAGTCCCTTTGAGGCTGAAAACGACGCAAAGCTTGTCTCTGCAAGCAACGTTTTGTGAATTGTGTACGATGGGGGGAGAGTTTATTTGCGTTCATTTTCGAACGCTTGTTCAAAGTCTTTAGCACCTCTATGAATCATCCTGTATGGCAAACTACGATGAAGATGCTACCAGATCCAATTAACTGTGCTACACATAATCTTATACAAAAGCATTGCAGTCTTAGTAAGTCAATTAATTCACAAATTATCTCTGATAAAATACAATCTTCTACGAAATTGGAAAGAGAGGAAATCTTGGAATTTCGTTTTTCGATATAAACGATCAACCCGCTCAAACCCTCTTAATTTTCTGGCCATGAGTTGAACATTTTTGGTAAAAAAGGATGCTGGTAATGGATTTTAAGAGATAACCTTCTTATCCTTTTAAAAGCTCTCGACTGGAAGTGATGAATTTGGGGATGGCATCGTCCCTAAAAGAAAATCATGTCACATCCTGGCAGATATACATGAGTACAATAGAACATTTTGTGTATATCGAGCGAACGTTATCTGTGTAAGACCGACAAAAAAGATCATAATGAAGGCATGTTAATAAATAATTCGATGTAACAACACAAAGTCGCAAGGGGAGAATAAAAACACAATGAACATCTAGATAATGGAAAGGATTCTTAATTCAGTTAGCACACCTGCGCCATGTTAAGTTGGTTTTTTGGGGTGTTAGTCAATCTACTCTTGTTTATCATCCTTTTTAATTTGTACAATTTTGTCTCTTTTGGAGTACGATGCCTCGGAGATCTGAAAAAAGGACGATTCGAGTTTTTCTTCTGTTTTTTACACTTAATATATAGAGTCATACTGAAAAATATAATTAAAGGTAAACCAAATGCATAATAAAGTCCGGAGGATAAGTTCTTTAAAGCGAACATTAACAAGCATCTAACTCAAAGTGAATGAACGTTAACACATCAAACAGTGGGAGATATGTAACATCCGGTAAGAATATCAAAATGGAGATAACCGTTAAGAACTTAAGAACATCTAGTATTTAAAAGAATTTCGTTCTATTTTCATAATTGGCATTCGACATAATTCGCAACAGACAGACTCTGCATATTTTATAAAATTAATGAAACGTACGCAAGCTTTGAACAAGCATAAACAAAATTTTGCAGTACCCTCAAATGTCAAGGCAGAATGTTATCTGAAGAAGAGAGAAAGAGATAGACGGGACAAGGAAAAGAGTTATCGATGTACATTAGTTTTGAGTAACTGGAGTTTATAACGCCAAGGAAGCATGACCAGGCAAAGAATTCTACGTTCCTGAGATTTGGTTGAAAACATTCAATGCATGTAAACGTATGATTTAAGTTACATTTCAACGTGAGTAAGTTAAATGGCCTGATGTGCGGAATGTATTCACTAAGTTCTGTTGAATATCCTGCTCAAGGAAAGAGATAGGCAGAATATGTCGTGTATATGTTGTAATGAAGTAATTGAAAAACTCCTCACTGCTTGTTTTTGCTACCTATCGAGCACGTTCACCATTCCTTAAGATGTGCTTGACCAAATATTCAAATTGAATTACAGTTTGGGATGAAAACATGGAAAATTGTGGCCAGGATGTATGAAGTAAAGCATTTCTCTCATCTGTTAAGAAACCGCATAAGTTTGGTGCAGTTTTTACACCTTCAAATATGTGGTCGTTTCAATAAGAATCAAATTAATTTGAGAGCCAAGAATAGATAACCCCCTGGCTTTCACGGTGCTAATGTGGTTTACTGACAATGAGTCTATGTTGAGATTTTGCTTTAGCTGCAAAAGAAAACAATAGCTTTCGAGGACATTCTAATCTAAAAAACTTATCCTTCATTCGTGTAAAATTGCGACAGGTTGCGGAAAATGTAATTCCTACACGGGTTGCAATGTCCATTTGTTAATAACTTTTTACAAATAGTGCAGTACGAGATAGTGGTACAGGAAGACTACACACATATGCACTCTCTCTCTCTGTATCAATTTATTTTCAACTTTCTTTCTAAAACTCTCTTTACGTATCCAGCGCTTCATATTTCATATACATCTCCCTCTGTCTCATTCTCCCAAGATTCTTATCGAGTACTTCAGAACGTTCAGACGTTCGCTCATAGCATAGGTGAAACACGTGTTTGTGAAAGCGTGTAAAACGCACGTGTTAGTAAAAATGTGTGAAGTGCACGTGGAAAAATACTTTTAGTATTTTAACATTAACAGAAGAGTGTAATAAAATAGTAAAAACAGTAAAGAATGCTGGGCGACGGCCCCAGTGATGACCAACAATTCATCATAGAGCGTAAAAGAAGAGCCACCAACATTTTACTTAGCGCAACAAAGAAACCGACAACCATAGAGACACAAGCTATGGACTACCAAAAAAAGTATCTGGAAGCCGTGGAATATATCAATACACTTCGACTCCAGATGAAACAACTCCAGGAGGAAATTCACTCCCTAAAAACAACTAGTAAAAACAGAGATGACGTCTGGATGGAAGAAACGCCTGCTCAGCACCCCGGACGAGCCCCATCATCTCCAAAGCAACAATTATTGTCCCCCGAAACATCATCTACCGAAAAAAAGAAGACAGGCGGGAATCAAATGACTAACATACACGCCAAAAATATAAGACTAAAGCATTCGACTGTGTTTGGATCTCAGGACTGCTTTACAAGATGCACTACATATTTGGATTAAACACCCACACCACCAAACTTCTCACTTCCTACCTCTCTGGTAGAAAATTCATGGTCAAAATAAATTCTTCTCTCTCCCAATCGTATAATATAACCGCAGGGGTTCCGCAGGGCTCAATTCTTGGACCACTATTATACCTCCTCTATACTTCAGACAAACTGCAGCCTCAATTACACAATACCGTATTCTTGAATTACGCCGATGTCTAGTCCAGGAGCAAGTTTGTAAAAGAGGCAAGAAAACGCATTAATAACTTCCTCCCGAATATATCAACATACTTCAATAAATGGAAAATTCGCCTAAATCCTAATTAACAAACAACACAAGGCGCACCCACAATATAATTAGACTCAAACTAAATAACACCCAAATAAAACCTTGCAAAACTTTAAAATATCTGGGAATAACCTTTTCCAATGTCCTTTCATTCTCCACCCACATTAAACATACTTTACGTAAACAAATAATCAGACCCACACTCACTAGCTGGACATAAGACGGAGGCAGTTTTAATAAGCAGCCGCAAGAAAGTTGAAGACCTTGATTTGGAAATAGAAGGACAAATAATCAGATCCAGTCCTTATATTAAATACCTTGGTGTTATACACGACAGCATCTTGAGCTTCAAGGAACACCTGAGGAAAACGAGTGTCAAAAACTGCAAGTGTATGCAAAGTTTTAGCGGGACTGCTACCCAATGTTGGTGGACCCCGGCCCCGCATAAGGAAACTTATAACCTGTGTCAACACCTCCATTATAATGTATGCAGTTCACACATGGGCAGGAGCTGCACAGTATAAGTCGTACATGAGGGGAGTGAACTCAGCATATAGGCTGGCATCACTAAGAGTATGCTGTTCATTCTGAACGGTATCCGAAGATGATATAAATGTTTTGGGTGGGAGAACACCACTTGGCATTGCAGCTAAAGAAAATGCTGCATTGCATGAGGTCTCCCAAGAGAATCGTCGGAGAATGCGGCTACAATTAGAGCTCTCAAGCCTAAGAGAATGGCAACGAAGGTGGGATTCTTCCACCAAAGGAAGATGGACCCACACCATGATACCTGATATAGAAACATGGGTGATAAGAAGACATGGCGAACTGAATTACCACTTGACTCAGCTAATATCATGACATGGATGTTTTCGGCAATACTTGCACAAGTATAACCATGTGAATCACCCATACTGCTTGTATTGCGAAGGCAAAATAGAAAATGCGGAACACGTATTCACAGAGTGCGTGAGATTCGAGACCGCATGAACGATTTTGGCGAGACATATTAGACGGACAGTTACTCCAACAGGAGTATTAGAATACATGCTAAGTTTAAAACAGGCATGGTCCGTAACAAATGGTATTCTCTGTGAAATGATGCAACAGTTGCGAGTAACAGAGTAACATGTAAACTCCCTCCCGCCCCGCGATGGAGTATCTAAAAGAAAGTTCCGAGGGCATCAACGGGAATGTGAGCCCCGCGGGAGGTGGCTTTAGTCGTTAAAAACCCGGTATGTATCTGGATCGGTCCAGAGGTATCTTTTGAAGATTTCCACCTTCCTACCGAAACCAAACAAAAAAAAAAATCATTCACATATGCGTGGCCACTGTGGTATCATATAACACCAGCCCAAATGGAGAAGCTACGCACTTTCGAAAGGAAATGCTTCAGTCTGGTCACTGGTTTCAACAGACAACCCAACTCTTACAAATATTACAATAATAACTTGCTATACAATGCCGCTAATATTGACCGTCTCGATAGACGCTTCCTAGATCTGTCTATCAAATTTATTGAAAACCTCGCAAATAATCCCAACCCCATAATAACTTCACTACTACCAACTCCTCTAGATAACAGGGCTCACTATCTGAATTGTCTCCACACCAGCAGTCTCTTCACCTATGGAAGATTGGTTAATAACTCCAACGACGTAGTGTACCACAACACTGAGCTGGCACCCAATCAGTTCAAATACTGTAACATACAACCATTCTCAAACATTCTGCGTTTTAACGAACAACCGGAAATTGTTACCGCACCCGAGACCACAAACTGATTCCATGCCAACCTACCTCCTTAACCATCAATCCCTATATTCCCCAACTCACATTACACATTTAACTTATTATTATTAATATTAATTAGGTTAAGCTAGAATAAGTTAGAGTTAAGTTAAGATTTAGATTGGATTAAATTAAAAAAATAAAAATGTTCTGCCCTTTTCCAGGAAAACTGTTAATATTAAAACCTATAATACTGAAATAGTTATTTACACATTCAGTTATATTTGATGAAATGTGTAATGTACACATGTAAACAATTGTATCACTAGAATTATAAGGTAGCTATAGTACCTAATGTAAACATTGCTTATTGGTCAATTAAACACAGAATGTTAAAAAAAATCTCATTCTCCCTCTTTTTTTCCCCTGTGAAATGTAAATAGAAGTAAATCTACTCTAATTTGCAACACCTGTAAGTACCACAATATGGAATTGATATGTCTAATCAGAGCTCAAATGGAAGCACGTGACATTAAAATAATTTTACATCCTCCGATATTAAAGAACAAAGTAAAATAAATATTCAAACACGTTTTCATTAGGGAAAGTATTTCTTGCGTTCACTCTGTGAACAATTTGAAATCTCCTCTCAACAACATGTTCAAATAAATTTCCAATCATCGCTGGCCTGCGATAAATCTTCTTTCGCTTCTATTAATAAAATCTATTTCAGTTTCGAGTTCAAATGCTCAAATGTTGAATGTTTTCTCGAAATATTGATTACTGAAATCATAAACAAAGAATAGGGGAATCCTTCGTTCATCACTTCGGTTGCTCAAACGACTGCCTGTCTTAACGCCCGTGACCTGTTTACGTTACGAAAAAGATGTCATTTGAAGCTAGTCGAATAAAGTGCCGCTTTCTTCACTGTAATTATTAAATTAACTTTCATGGTTTTATAAAAGAAATTGAAATGTAAACTCGACCGCGAACTTCCGCCGGATGAATTCGAGAAATAAAAATTTGAGTCAATTATAGCTACAAAGCGGTTTGTCAGACGTGCAAGTGGCTCCATTTGGCTAATGTTTGCTTCACTCTTAATAATATCGAGAATGAGCCTTTGGGATTATTTCACTGGTGGCATTGAGGCCAGGAATCGATTTTCATTTTTCAGTGTCGTATCCACTTGAGGATTAACTTACGAAGGTTATACCAATTGAAAGTAGGCAATTGATATGTGCATTAGCGTGTCTTCATGCTTACGTGTAAATGTAACAAGATCCACTGTACTTAGGTCGGCTGCTGTAATTTCACTCAAATAAAGCCTACACGATTAGATTATTACTAGGTCCTTGTTGAAAAGGCATCGGTGTTCCTGCGTTATGTAAACAGATTTTCGATGCTATCGCCCAACTGGATAGCAATTAACTTCATTTGGGGTCTTTTATAGAATGATGGATCATATGTAATATTTTTTTTGTAAGACATATTGTCCATTCCGCAAAGGCTTATTGCAGCCAGGATCAACGTTATATGTATTATCAAAAATCTCGTTTTATTTATAAAATTTAGCACCTAATTTAAATATTTGTATGTACTGAATATTGCAGCAGTGTGATTATATCGGGGGACTTGTATTAAGGAGAGATATGTTTGAAAGTAATACGATTTAAATGTGTCATTATAAATAAGACAGCGCGCTATCCATCTTATGTCATCATGCTATAAACTTTAATTATATATAACTTATATCCCATCAGGCGGCAGTACTGATCTTTTGTGCAGACAGAAGCGTTACAAAGACACAAAAGTTCCGCACGGACCATCGCGTAGCGTAAGGTTCAACGTTTCCACGGTGCGTACCAATCACAAAACAGCCTGGTTGTATCTAAGACCCTCTCTTCTTTCCACGTCGTGGGTTATCTCAACACGTACGATACGACATGGCAGCATATCGAATTTTTCACTTACATCACTAACAGACTGAATTTGCTTCTCAATCCTAGCTTCTTCGGTTTTCAAGACACCGTGCTTAGTAAGTGAAGTTTCCTCTATCGAGCAGCAGTATTAAGGGAAAAGCCCACACAAGAATAATGATTTTTCAACAAAGTGAACTGAGGGAGTCGTAACGATATCTTTGGGAAATCGAATCTTATTCTTGCTAAAAAACATTACTATCAATATAGCTAGCGTAACAACTGGCATGATACTCCTTGATGTTCGGAAGTTTATTCCATAACGAGTAAAAAATATCAAATATAGGTTTATTATGTTTTCTGATTTGGGGTATAGGAAGATTATTAAAGAAATATAGATACCATACTTTAACAACATTTGTAGAAGCTACTCTAGCTAATATAATAAAATCCTTTGCATTGGTAAGAAGGCTGTTTTACGGCAGCCAAGTTGAAACCAGACTAAATGTTATATATTGCATGATCTTCATGAAGTTGGTGATTATATACGAGTACCTACGGTGTGGTAGTATAATCGGGATTTCAAAAACAGATGGGTTAACATTTACTCTTGGTTATGTAGACCTACTGAATCCGACTACAAAAATACTATCCCAATGACGCCTTACATAATGGAGCGAACATAAACGTGGATAACTTTGTAATCAAACATATGAGTGGGCAATGACTTCGTCCAATAGTCTAATTATTGATCTAATTATATATTATGTGAGGGTGCCACAACGGCCTTGTTCCACCCTATTCATTTTCGATTTTGATGTCAACAACATTGTAGAGGTTGAATTCATTGCTTTTCCACCTACGTCAATCTATCATAGATACGCGGTTATGTTGCGATTGGAAAATCACACGCGCTGCAGTTCTGCAGATTGGACAGATCTGAAATTCATTGACACCAGTTCTGGTGCTTGGATGGCAACTACTTGAAACCTATTTCCCATAAAGAGCAAAGGCAGACAGTTTTTATCGAGGGCAAGCTTACATAAATTTAGCTTTTCTATGTTTAAGTCAAATTAAATTAGATTTATGTTTAACAAATAGATAAATAGGTGAAATTCTAGCTATATAAATCGAGTAAGCTGGAGAAAATCCAAAACGGCAGGCAATGTGCACATTGAATGACCAGAGGTTTGGCAACAAACAATCAAATCCTCTCCAACTCTCCAACAAGCAATATTTGGGAATAACTTCAAACACTACATCTTCCCTTATTCTTTCGCTTATAGTTGATAAGATGCCAGTTATCAAAGCAAGGAAGAAAGTGAATCCATTTGCTGCGCATCACCCAATCAACTCTGCGTTGTCTGAAGTCACAGCAGCTTCACTTCAACATGAGCACAATCATCACTCAATGAGCTAAAATTGCTCTCGAACTCGTAACACTCAAGGGCTGAACATTAATGCATTGGACCAGAAGGTATTCTGCCTTATCGCTCGGTAAACCACTGTGGAAACTGTTTCATAGATTCTATTCAATAGGAAAACTTCCAAACAAACGGAAGTTATTCTGTAATAGCAAACATTTCCCCACAATACCCGTCAATTGGCGAATTCGCATCAATTCCCGTTAAAACTTAACTACAGAGCATCGTTCTTCAACCGAATTGCACAAATATAGAATATTTTCTCTGATCAGTGCATCGAAACCATTCCAATCGTTTTTTTTTCAATGTCATACATTGCAATTTAATTACTGATCGCCGAGAAGGTATTAATAAAAACAGATAGAGACAGTGGTCGTAACAAGTTAAAATTAGATTATTAGGAAAATTGATTCAGAATTTGAAAATTTATTTAAAATTTCTTCTAAAAATGTAAATCCTCGTATTTAGACTATTTTTTAATGATGTTTTTATTAAACTTATGTTGAAAACCCTTTTCAATATGCCTGTAAACTCGTTTTACTTGAAATGCAGTAAATTACTGATTCAGTTGGTTTATTTGTCTCTTTATAAATATTGGTGGAGCAAGCTCTTTCCAATCTGTTAAGATCTCTATGGTTTTGGATTAGCAGCCTTTGACTGCTTAACTTATACTCGACTCAACTCCCAAACTGCCGCCGTTTATGTTCCCTCTCGTATCCTTGTTACCCCGTTCGCATGTTTGTCACAGGAACAAAGAGAGCAATTGCTATAAATAGCCGATCCTAAGTCCGTCAGTCGGCAGTTGTGTGCTGTTCCGTCTCCAACATTCCGCCCACCTTGAACTGTGGGTTCAACCTTCTCATCTTGAGGTATCGGGAGCAGGACCAACAACGTGACGGGTCGGTTAAGCGTGCCCCCTGAATCTTTACAGTTGCCACCCGAACCTAGCCATCTCTACCAGGATGAAGCTCGGCAACCTTTCCCATGGATCAGTAGGTTGGAGATAGTTACTCGTCCTTCAGAAGCACCACGACTGGATTTCTTAGGTTTAGTTCTGGATGATACCATTTGTTGCGAGCCTGCAACGTGTGGATGGATTCGTTCTTCCACCGGGACCAGAATACTCAATGTAATGCCTGCAAGTACTTCTATCTGGACCGCCAGGCGATCGTTGTATCTCCCAGATCGACTTCCGGAACGCTCATAGCCGATCCTCCAACCAACGGTCGGCAATTCACAGCCTCGATCTGAGCGAATACGGCCGTAAACTCCTCGAAAGTCAGCAAAGCAATTCCAATAACTCGCTTAAGATGATGCTTCACGGACTTGATTCCTGCCTCCCACAAGCCACCACAATATGGGGGATGCCGGGGGAATGAATTTCCAAGTGATCCCGTTGGTGGTCAACTCCGCCATGATCCGGTCCCGGGTAGTTCTCCGGTTTATGTGCTCATAAACGCCTCGCAGTTCTCGACATGCTCCAACGAAATTGGTACCATTATCACTCCATAGGGTATGACAAAGTCCCCTACGCGCGAAGAATCTCTATAATGCTGCCAGGAAAGCCTCACTGGACAGCTCGCTAACCGCTTCGAGATGTATTGCCTTGGTTCCCAAGCATACGAAGAGACAGATGTAGCTCTTGACTCGCCTTGCGCCGCATCCTTTCCATGTCCGAAGAGTGATAGGCGTAATCAGCGCCGCCGTTACTAAATGGCCGTGCAGGATTAACCATGCTGGCTGGCAATGCCGCCTTCTGTTGAGATAGTACCCGTTCCTTATGACGAACGCAAACCGGGCATTCAGCGATGTCCTCGACTCCCTATAATCCAGTACCGGAAGTTCACTGCGGCGAGCAGTACAACGGCTTCCAGCGTGCATCAGCGCAAGTTCCTTACGAAGATCTTTGCAAGGGGAAGTTGTCGACGCAAGATTGGTGGATGGCGGCGTTCGTATTCCATCTTTGCTGCCTCCAGTCTTCCGCCCGCTCCGAGGATACCTTGGCCATCGATGAATGGGTCGAGCGCAACTAGTTCACTTCGTTTTGACAATTATTTCTCGGCTCGAATGGTCGCCACGTCCATTTTGAACGATTCAGCCTGAGCCGTTCGCAATACGATGGGTGCGGCCATCTTCAATTCCTCAGCATCGAGAATGCCCGACCGCCTGGCTGACCTGCTGTTCCCCCTTGCAGCTGTTGTTGTCGATGAACAGCTTCAGCCATGCTATTTTTCGCACCGTTCGAGTGAAGCTGGAGAATTTTCTTGCTATGGGCAGATCCTCCTGCTGGATTATAAAACACGATTCCTTTCGCTACTCGAGATCTACTGATGTTCCGGTGTCCGCCTCTCGGACTTGGTAAATAAGGGTACGGGGCAACCCGTACTCTTTGTCTCGAAGAAAGGCAAGCACTACATATCTGCTCCGGCGAGCTGTCTTGCGGTTAGCCCCCTTGACAGGGAATCCGCTGGATTTGAAACAGTTAGTACATGATGCCACTGGCTACTTGGCAACCATTCCAAAATGTTCGACGTACGATTCGGAATGAATGTCTTCCACCGCTTGAGATAATCCGATAGCCATTGCAGCACTATAGTGGAATCGATAAATGCGAAGCATTGGACCTCGTTAACTCGAAGCGCGTTCCTCACGAACGAAAAAAGCTGAGCCAAGAGATGGACTTCACTGGGGTTGAGGCGCTTGGATCCCATTAGCGAGAAACGTTGTGTTATCCAGCCGGCAGCTGCTGTCTTTCCCTCGATGACTTGATCCGACTCGAAGGGCCAAATTGTAAACTTGTTTTACTTGAAAGGCGGTGAATTACTGATTTAGTGGTTTTGTTTGTCTCTTTATAAATATTGGTGGAGCAAAACCTTTCAAATCTGTTAAGATCTCTTTGGTTCTGGATTAGGACGTTTGACTGCTTAACTTGTACTCGACTCAACTACCCAACTACCGCCGCTTATATTCTCTCTTGTGTCCCTGTACGCCTGTTAGCGTGTTTATCACAGAAACAAAGAGAGCAATTGGTATAAATAGCCGATCATCAATCCGCCAGTCGGCATTTCTCAGATAATCCAACAGTCTGTTCCCGCTCCATTTATAATCGGGGGAGACTGGAATGCTCTTCATACAGCATTCAATGATAATAAATGCAACAAATATGGTCGTCAGTTGCTAGCCCTCCTCCCGTCTTATCCATATACATTCATTGATTCCCCATTACAGCCAACTCGTGTCACTAGCTCAGCCAAGTAAACAATCAACTTCTTCCTCAAGTCCGATGATGTTCATTCAGCAGGTCCACCTACATTCTCCTTTAAATTTCCTTCTGATCATGGTTCCGTTCACACAACGATCCAAATCCCCTCTCTCGATCCACTCTACTCGTCAAACCCTGTCCTAAATTTCTCCAAAACAAAAGGAGAAATGTCAATAGGGACATAGCGATAAGTGTCTCTAACTTGTTTATCCCGGAAGCATCTAACTTACTCCCTACTGAAATTGATCAAGTATCTGTAAGAATAGAGCAAATTCTAAAGGGGACTCTCAGCAATAACACCCCGATAACCATTCCTCATAACTATTTAGGAAAGCCTTTGCCCAGCATCCTAACCAAATTATTGCGCCTTAAAAAGCAGCTCCGCCGAAAGCTTTATACAAGATACTGCCCCTTTATTAAAAGCCAAATCCAACTCCTATCCACTCTGATAAATGAGCAGTTGAAAAAGTTCGCAGATGAAAATTACATCTCCACACTTAAAAATATCAAACCAAATCGTGATCTTTTCAAAAACATCAACCAATTAACTGGTCGTAAATATAAACCCCGACTTGATCATCTCATCAACCTAATCAGCAATAATATTGCCCAATCCGATATGGACATAGCAAATTGCTTCGCAGAACACTTCTCAAAGATTCACCACAAAATAATTCCCTCTCAACTTCTGGCTTCGAATACACCGTAAACGAATACATCTCAAACAGATTATTCCCATCTTTTACTCCCTTCATCGGTGAATTTAACAACATAAACATAGCTTCACACCTCTTAGACACCACAACCTTTCTAACTGCGGACGAACTATCCGAGATCGTTAGATCAGGAAATAACAAAAAGTCAACTGGATTAGATCGAATCCCACACCTTCTTTTTAAAAAGCACGACTTTCAACCATATGGTGTTTAACTTATTGGGCTCCAATACCTCTATCCTTTGGCCAGCCAGTTTGAATCGCGTAAAGACACGGACTACATCCTCGGAATCTCGAATATAAGTCGTATCTTAAGCAACAAATATATGTCGAATCAGTTGACGAACCGACCTGGGTCTCAGTTAGGGCAAGGATATCAGGTTTCGCCGTTTGGAAATATTGGTGAACGGCGTTTATATTCGTATTGGTGAAACTGATCCTTAGATCAGGAAATAACAAAAGGTCAACTGGGTTAGATGGAATCCCACACCTTCTATTTAAAAAGCTATGCCCGCCGAATCTGCATCACATTTCCCAGAGAACTGGAAAACTGTGGTAGTAATTTCTACTAAGAAGCCCGGTGGTAGCAACTATCGTCTAATATCCCTAAGTAAGTAAGTAAGTAATATATCAAAATCTTCTCTATTTGCCAATGAGAACGCTCTCATCCCTAACTCTCAGTTCGGATTCCGTAAGCGACAATCCACATGTCATGCTCTACTAAAACTTACACACGATGTTACTACCGGTCTCCAAAACCGGAGCCCTACCGTGTGCATATCTCTTGAAATTTCAAAGGCGTTTGATTGCGTCTGGATCGCAGGGCTTCTGTACAAACTGCACTCCATATTTAGTCTAAACTCTCACACAACAAAGCTCTTAGCCTCTTATCTTTCTGACAGAAAATTCGATGTGAGAATAAATTCTTCTGTCTCAGAAGCTTGCAACATAACTGCGGGTGTTCCCCAAGGCCCCATTTTAGGGCCAATCTTATATCTGCTATATACCTCAGATATTCCTCAACCCGTATCTCATAATGTTGTAATGCTGAATTATGCTGATGAAACATTAATTTACTCCAGCAGCAAATTTGTTAAGGCTGCAAGAAACTATCATATCATATAAATATCAGCACTAACTAGTCTCTACACAAGAGTTATGTTCACCTCAGGCAGACTGGTAAATGATTCAAACGAGATCATATACCACAACACTGAACTTACCCCCAACCAGTTTAAATACTGTAACGTTCAACAATTTTCCAACATTCTATGTTTTTCCAACGAACAACCGGAAAGAAATACTCTACCTCTGACCCATAACTGAATTCACTCCATATCCTGTAATTCTTATATCCCCTTGATTATAAAACTTTGTTTTGTTTATAGCTCATTTATAATAATCAGACTAAGTTAGGTGAAGTTATATTTATAATTAGGGTTAGGTTTAGATTAAGTAAAGTAAAAATAAGAAATTCCTGGTTTTCTGACCTTTTCCAGGAAGACGAAACACTACTAAATGTATAAACACAATCTATCCTGTAACTCTTAAAACATTGTTTAGAAAATGTATGTATTATTATAATAATAACATGTAAACAGTTGTTACAAAATTAATTTTAAGTCACTGTATCACTTAAATGTACAAATTAAAATGACATACAGTTTAAAAAAAAAAAAAATCCGCCAGTCGGCAGTTGTGTGCTCTCCAACGATGCCCACCAAACGGATTATATGTGCTGACGAAGGAGGACTAATAAGATACGAGATGGCATTAATAAAGACAGATAGACAGTGCGCGTAACAAGTTAAAATGAGATTATTATGACTAATAAGATACGTGTATCGAAAAGACATGGGATTATTGTGCCCATAAAACATGATATTACTGTCTAAGCTTAAGCTCTTTTTTTTGTTATTTAGCTTTCTTTGATGTGCTACAAGAAATTGCACAGAGAACTGTGGGATGTTTTGAACAAGATGAAATGAAAGCCTTAATTCAGATTAGTGCCCCACAACAGATATTTCATAAATATTAAATTTCATACAACAAGTCATTCCTACAAAATTCATCATTTTGTTATTCAATACAACTGACAAAGTTACTGTAAACTTCTATTAAGCCCGTCAGCAAATAAATTGGCAGTTTTTAAATTTCCATATTTTCATCAAGAGTTTATGCCCTTTCTACCACGATATCCTTCGCTCTCTTTCGATAGGTACCCTGGCGAATTGATCGACGACCAAAAATTAAGTAAAATGCCTGTCCAGTTAAGTTAACGACCGCACTCTCGTGGTTCTTTACGACTTCATTTCGGGCAATTAAAATAGGAATACATTTCCAAATCGTAAATGGTCACCCTATCCTATTCTGCCCTTCTCTATTAGAGGCTGACTAGAATTATAAAGGGTACAGTGTCAATTATAACAATGCAGTGTGGGCGATAAATTGCCGAAAAATTCTCAACACCCTTCATGGCAGCATTTATAAAAAAAACCAAAACAGGAAAAATGACTGCGAGCCAGTAACTTAATTCGAATTCATTCGCCTTTGGACACTACAAAATAATCCATGAACATGAACCATTAGGTGGACTGGTCAATTGTTTCCTATAAACACAAGGGTCCGATACACCCAGCGGGGAAACAGGATAATCATAGTATTCCGAGAACGCAGTCGAGCTAAGGCGCATTATTATTTGGTTACTTTATTACACCCCTATAAGGGATGCAATTCTATCTGCACTTTCGTTCTTGTTGATTGCTTTTCCGTTTACTTCTATGTCATGACTCTCATTGGAAAATCCTGTATTTGTATAATTTAACGATGGCATGTGCCATCGTACAGACGAACCCTGACTCTAAACACATCGCCCCCCATACAAACAATGAGAAGTCATCTTCTAAGCCCCTATGACAGAATGCAGTCGCGAGGATGGCAACCTCTAAGGGGTATTAATTGTTTGCTTTTCGGTCTCTGCAATAGAAAATTAATAAACAATTTAATTTATGAGTTTCATGCTGCTACAAAGAGTCTTTGTTTTTCCCCACTCCAGTCAAACATTTGGGTGAAGTTTTCTAGTAGTTGGAACTCCATCCTTTAAAGGATGGCAAAGCATTTAATTAGATTGGTCCGCATTCGATGTGAATTGTGAGATGAGTTGAAAGTGCAAGAGTCACTAGGTAAAATTTAGTGTAGTTGAAGTGTTGGATAATTTAGTTAGTGTTTTTTATTGCTTAGTTTTAAGGCAATCGTGTTTTTTTATTCGCCCTGTGAATAAGGTAGAGCTAACATAATGATTAGTCGTGAATATCAATTGAACTCTATTTTGTTCTATTCTATGCACACTATTTTTATATATTTTTACACTGCGGTCATATTATAAAGAAGCCCAGATACTCGTACTTATGTATATCAATACCAAACCTCTTCAAATATCCATCAAGAAAATTTAATTCATACAAGTAAGAAAAAAAAACATTTGTTTTAGTTTTTTTTCGAAACAAGACTAAAGCTCTTTGATGCATTTCTATGATTTCAAAAAGGAACACTGGTCGCGCTTTGATAATAGGAGAACTACGTGGCAAGGACGTAGAACCACTGACTAATGAAAACCCTGGTAACGAAGAAGTCGATAATTATCTTTGCAGCATTGTTACTAATCCAATGAATCCCACCAACTCAAAAGTAGCCCAAAGAAATTTAATCATCGACACTTTGTACAGATGAGAGAGTACTTTGTTCTCCAAGGTGAAACCGTTTTATTTACGGTTAAGCGATCCAGAAAATCAGCAAAAAAAAAAAAAAAAAAGAAAAAAATATATATAACTGATTAAAAATCTGTAAAAACGGGAATTGCAGAACAGGTATCAATAAAGAGTAGAACAACAAAACTCATGTCATTAAAGCTCTATGTCTGTATAGGCTGTGAACACTCGAGAATTATCGGTGGATGCAGGTTTTATTGGAACTAGGCCAACTCCAATGAATAAGCAATATTAGTCAAAAAGAGGAAGTGTTTCGGGGCAGTGTGTAGGCTAAACGAATCCTCGATGACAGGGCTTTTCGGAATATTACGTTGCGCAAGGCACTTAAAAACTATACTTGGCGTTCATAAAATGTTGCATTAACCTTATTAAAAATAACAGAGCTGGTCCCTATGATAGAAACTTTGATTCCAATACTTTTGCTCTGGGAACACTCGAGCGGAAAGGGAGTTCTACGGCTTGCTCGGTCTGTAATGGATTGCATCTGTGATGCAAGGATGTTCACGCCGTCGGGAAATGAACCGCAAATTGGTGCAATCCGTCGGATTCTTTTGTGGAGCGCAAGTAAATCGAATTACGGGGAGGAATATCACGAATCTCCGAAGAACAGTCCCCGTGATAATATCTGTAAAACAGACAGATTAGATTCCCGTCGCATAGTCCCCATGATAATATCTGGAAAACAGACAAAGCATGTGGGCAGAACTTAACATCTGGCACTGAAGGCTGTACTAGTGCGATTATAAGTGGTTCTAAAAGACCAGCATCGAGGGCTGAATTCGCGGAAAATAAATTTGCACGTTACTAATGGAGGAAAAGAGGAGGAACCGAAGTTATTGCTGATAGGTTTTGCTACTGAACCTTTTTCGCGTGTCAATTGCCTGGTTGAGTGTGTTTTTGATTCTGACAAAATTCGTTCTGTTGAACTTTGTAGTGATCCTAAATCACTACTCCTATCCAATCCTCATTATTACCTACAATCCCAACCTTCTTCCCATAGTGAATCATACGAGCGACAAATTAAACCATAATTTTATTTGCCACGCATTGATTTAATTCCCGGGGGGATGGGAGAAAACATATAGGGGAAAGTTACTTTTTCATTTTTAAAACATTTTTTTATTTTTTTTTTATCTTCTAAGTTTCTAAATTACATGCCAGACAAAAAATACTTAAATTCTAGCTTCTTCTAGAACATACAGGGCAAAGTCACTGATTGCTTTCAACCCGGCGAAGGCCAGGACGATCCTTGTCCCTGTTCAATCCAAGTTGACATGCAGTCTCCACGTTACAGCCCTGGATAGCCACTCTGGCATCCGCCAAGTAGTGAACCAATGCATGCAGCGAAATCCTGAGAAAGGTTGGCGCAAGGCTAATAACCATGCCCGTAAAAATGAATTATTATGGCAAATTTAACAAGCCTCGGATATGGACCGAATACACGACGACCACCATGGAAACGAAAATGGCTAAATGATTTAAGAATTTTTTCATGGAACGTCCGCTCACTATACAGATCTCGAGCTGCACAGCAGCTAGCCGATGCCCTGTCCGAATATAAGGCTGATATAACAGCATTACAAGAAATAAGATGGACGGGGAGTGGTGTTATTCAAAGAAACGAGTATGACATTTATTACAGCTGTCATGCAAAACACCATGTGCTCGGGGTAGGCTTTCTAGTCAGCCAAAAACTGAAGCCTGCTATCATCGGGTTTAATGCAATAAACGAAAGGCTATGCACTCTTCGCGTGCAAGGCAA
This sequence comes from Microdon myrmicae, assembly GCA_963931805.1. Classification (NCBI taxonomy): domain Eukaryota; kingdom Metazoa; phylum Arthropoda; class Insecta; order Diptera; family Syrphidae; genus Microdon; species Microdon myrmicae. The sequence continues at coordinate 151,625,382 of OZ007501.1, read as the reverse complement.
GTTTAAGAACATAAGCCTCGTAAACGTTCACGGACCTACAGAGGAGTCCCCTGACGACGAAAAAGAAGAATACTACGAGAACGTCGAACGGGCCCTCAATGCCTGCCCAAGATACGATGAGAAAATCGTTCTTGGTGATTTGAATGCAAAAATAGGTCGGGAGCCGGATTTCAGGCACTACGCAGGTTCCCATAGTTTGCATGAGAATACTAATGACAATGGACTACGAGTCATCGAACTGGCAGCATCGAAAAACTTGGTCGTTGCAAGTACCAGGTTTTTGCGTAAAGATATTCACAAAGCCACCTGGGTATCACCTGGTGGAGTCACTCGCAACCAAATTGACTACGTGTTGATAGACCACCGCCACTCCTCGAGCCTGATGATGATGAAACGTACCGAGGTGCCAACGTCGACTTGGATCACTATCTTGTTGGTACAGTTTTCCGAGCGCAGATTGCCTTACGGTGACGTATTGCATCCGCGGATCAGGTTCGAATCAACACGGCTGCCTTACGCAATGAGAACACCAGCAACACCTTTGGTCATCCCCTAAGACTCGCCCCCGAAGAGCTCGACGGAGGGAGAGTAAGTCCTGGAGCCAGAATGCCGGGCGTAGAAGAAAAATGGACACGCCTTAAGAATACTGTCATTAGTACTGCCAACTCCATCTTAGGCAGTAGTAGTAGAGATCGGAACGACTGGTTTGATGATGAGTGCAAACTAGCGACTGAACGTTCAATGCAGCAGTCTCATAGGACGTGGGTACGCTAGGAGAAATACAAAGAGCTCAGTAGGTCTGAAAAAAGCTTTAGTTTCGTTCGTAATTTCGTTAAAACCAATCGAATTGTATTTTGACTTTGTAATTTTATATTGAATTAAAGTTCCATTGTGATAAACATTGCGTTTAATTATTTTCGTCGTCGTTCGCTCCCGGTAAACGCACCAGGATTCAACACAGACAAAAGAAAATGCCTGGGAAAAAAACTTTGTCTGTGAAATAGAGAAGAGCGTGCTCCGCACCAGGCGCGGAAGTTCTACCAAATAATCCGCAGTGTGACGGGGTACACACCACTCTGCACTTACTGCAAGGATAAAGAGGGTAATCTGATCACCTATCCTGAAGGCATTCTGGAGCGACGGGAAGTGCACTTCAAGGAATTGCTAAATGGTCAGCTCACAGAAGAATTGGAGGCTCCACCAATGCAAGATGAAGACCAAAAGCTGTCACCACCAAGCATTGAGGAAACATTAAAAGCCATAAAACAGCTAAAATAAATAAAGCCCCGGAGCTGATGCCATACCAGGTGAGCTGATCAACCAAGGAGGACCAGCGTTACTTTATTAATATATTTTACTGGCCTGTAGGAACCCGGAAGTTCATGACCTCACCGACTCGGCTCCGCCATTGTTCCCTGTCCTGTGCGCTCTCCTTCCACGTTCGATCATCCGATCCGATCTCCTCGGGGTCCAATCTAACATTGTCCTCCCATCTCCGTCGCGGCCGTCCTGTCGGTCTCTTCCCCGTTAGTTTACCGTCAAGAATTCTATGCACGGTCCTATCATCGCCCATTCGCGCTACGTGTCCGGCCCATCTTAATCTTCGCGACTTGATCACTCTCACTATTGTAGGTTTGCGGTATAGCTCTTCCAATTCGTGGTTGTGGAGTTTCCTCCATTGTCCTGACTCCTCGTCGTATTTACCGCCAAGTATACCCCTTAAAACTTTACTCTCGAATACGCGGAATTTGTTCTCTTCCCGTTTTGTGAGAGCCCATGTTTCGCATCCCTATAGAGCAATCGGCATGATTATGGTTCTATAGACACGGAGCTTTATATTACGTGATAGCAGTTTGGATTTTAATAGTTTACTGGCTGCATGCCAACTAGCGTTGCCGGAATGTAGTCTTTTGTTAATTTCGTTTGACGTTTCGTTTCTGGTCGTCAGTATCGTTCCCAGATATTTAAATTCTTTGACATTTTCAAATATCTTGCCCCTGACGTTTATATGTGTTCTCTGAGGTCTACCTGCTCTCGTCGTAATCATGTATTTCGTTTTGTCTTCGTTTATTTCTAGACCCACCTCTTCTGCTGCTTGCATGATGATTTCACAGTTTTTACTTATAGTTTCGAGAATATCGTCCAGAACGGCGATGTCATCGTTCAGGGATGATCCGGCCGTGTTGTCGTCTTGTACCTTTCTGATAACATACTCGAGCACAGGGTTAAAAAGGCATGGTGAGAGGCCATCCCCTTGTTTGAGTCCGTCCCGGATTTCAAATGGTTCTGAGAGGTGGTTTTCTATTGGGACAGCGTTACTATTACTATTTATTGGCCTGTAGAAACCCGAAAGTTCATGACTTGATACTTGCCTACGCAGATGACATCGACATCATCGGTAGAACCGAATCGGCTGTACAGGATTCCTTCATCTAGATCGAGCAGGCGGCACAAAAACTGGGACTGCACATTAATGAGGGAAAACTAAGTACATGGTGGCAACTTCTGCGAGGAGTTGGTCAAACTATCAGGGTAGTGGAGCACGAATTTGAAGTAGTGCAATCCTTTAACTACCTTGGGTCAATAGTATTAGTCGATCACAATATGGAAGAAGAAATATGCGAACGGCTGATAAAATCCAACAAAGCCTACTATGGCATATCAAGGCTCCTTAAATTCCGAAATTTATCGGGATGGCGTAGACCAGGGCGCCCAGAGCCTGGGCGTGCTAAACTGGATGACATCGGCTCGAAATCGGGACCGGTGCAGAGACTTGTTAAATAAGGTAAAGACCGGATCCCGGTTGTAGTGCTGATGATGATGATGATTTAGTTCGCGATTAGCCAACCATTTATCCATAATCCCAATCATATTTTCCAAGTGAATCATATGAACGACAAATTAAATTAAATTAAATTAAAAAGCCATTTGTTGCACATTGATTCAATTCCCATTAACCCTAACATTATGAAATGCACAAATCCAAATGCATTTCATAATTTCCTTCGGGAATTTGTTCAACCCAATTCCCATCCACTTCTTGAACCCCATTCCAATTGAAACACGCACAAAATCTTGCTTGTGCTTCTTGGAATTTTTTACAAATTTCTGCCTCCATAGAGTATAAAAGGGCGGCGCATTTTGGTTTCGATGATGAGTCGAATCAAAAAAAAAAAACCCAATAGTACAACTTTTCATTTTAAACACCCTTCCAGAGACTTGGAGGGAAGCCACGGAAGTAAGCAAAAACATACTAAAATATATAACCCTACACCCCCTTGGGATCAGAGCGTCATTTTTTAATAGCTCTATTTTTTGTCGCTGTAATATGGTCGCAATTTTTTTATTAAACATAACGTTTATTGGATGAATTTCATTTGATGGAATCCGGCATGTGAAGCTCCATATCGAGAAGAGTAATTTTCGTGAACGGCTTCGCGCAGGCGTTAATATTGGAGGAAAGCAGATCTCTAACGACGGAAAGGATGGGAAAATGGTCCCAGCAAGCAGCCCCATATCTTCGAACTTGCCGATGCCGCTTAGATTGGTTATTCGTTTGAGATGTATTTGATTGCGCAATCGATATCAAACAGTGGTCTGAGCTTCACAATGCCACAGTCGTTTCCACGGTATAAATGCTTGATGATGCTTGGATCGGCTGAAGACGCAGACTCCATCCTTAAATCGAAATCTGGAATACATGTCATATACTTCGCCACGAATATATGTCGAATCAGTTGACGGATGACCCTGGGTTTCGGTTAGGGCTAGGATATCAGATTTCGCTGTTTGCAGATATTGGTGGACGCTCTTTACATTCGTACATGTGAAACCAATACCTCTGATGTTATAAAATGTCGTTACTAGTTGACCATTGACAGTGTTTTATGTGACGGGGTGTTATCTCGCCTAGGAACCGGTTTACTGCCTATACCATTTTTTTTGGCGGTCCGAGCTCCAAGAGATGTCTCAGGATTTCTCGCGACCATTTCACGGAACCTATAGCTTGATGGGGTGGTATTTCAACGGGCGAGAGGGCTTTTGTCGCCTCTTACGACAAGCCGGGCTAGCTGTGGGTATATTCTAACGCCCTACTCACAGCCAATGAATGGGGTGCTAGCCTCACTAAACTTTGTGCGCAAGAATGAATTTACAAACATAAGGATCCATAAAAATTAAAAAGTCCCGTGAATATTGGCTTGTTCACAAAATCACAGCATTTTTTTTTCTATCAATGGATTTGGTAACTTTTGTTTGTATCTGCACGTGACATAAACGTCAAAATTTATACATATTCTTTTGTTGATATTTATGTTAGTTATTGATGATGAACATCTGCTATCAACTCACCAAACGCGAAGAAAATGCTCCATTCTTGACCGTGTGATCATATGTTAGGTGACTAAAAGTGGATTTCCCACAATGGTGTAATCTTTTGGGTGCACCACCGTGCTTCCGGTTTCCCGGGAAGAGTGGGCTACCGTTGTTGTCCTCCTGACCTACACTTTCCGCGCACTATTGACCATGTTGCCGCACGGTTTCACTGATGTTCTGAATTAAACGTCACCAAAGAGTTTGCTGCTGAGCAGTCACTAAAACAACACTTCCGTTTCTGTTACAAACTGATTTTATTTTTTGGTTTAAATATACTGATTCTAGTTTATATTATATTATTTTTGGGGAGGTCTTCTCCTCACACGCGCTACACACAGACTCTTTCAAGCGACTCCAGTCAAGTCACTCTTCCAACTCAAAATTCGAATTCTTAAATATCTTTATATTCTTTCGAAGGTCAAGACGCATCGCCACTTATCGTTTAATCCTTTGTTGGGGTTTTTCTTTGTGTTAGCCATCTGGCCAATGCAAACAAGAATTTTCGTGCATTTCAAATGGGTAGCACAAGATCCGTGGAAATTGGTTGTTAGTTTAGGATCTGGGAATCCGTGTCTATTAGCATATCAATAAACATCTGGTGTGTGAGAATATGATGTTTATGATGGCTAGAATTGTGTGTCGACGTATCGAATAGATATGCCTTTGTTTGGAGACATGCACTTTTAGGTTTTGGATCTTGTAGGTTTTTTAGGTGCTAATTGCTTTTAGCATACCTGGGAAAATAATGCATTTTGCTGTTTGATTTTAGGAAATAGAATTGAACAAATGCATTAAATTGAATAAATGAATTTGAATTCAATAAATGAGAATTTGAACGTTTAGTTCGATTTGGTTTGACAATGTTATGTTGGGAATATCAAATGGATTTTGATATAGGTAGGATTTGTGTTTATGTGGGAGGAAAATGTAATGTGGGAGAAAAATGGTAAGGCTTCTTGGAGCAGTACAGTGGTATCATCCGAAAAAGAAGCTGAAGTAGACGACATAAGACACCAGAAAGGCAAGTAGAGGTAGATATCCACGAAACTTGGGATTTTTGAGTAATCATTCCGGTACAAGGTTAAATAAACATACGTTTCACTCTATTATGCCTCTGTCTCCCAAATAAATATTCTTATGGGACATATTATTGATTATAGAAGAGTGGTGTTTGAAAAACACTGATTTCTAATTGCTTTTTACTGTAAGCGAAGCTACATGTGAAATTACAAAAACTGTTTGAACTGAACGAACTTTTCAAACACCCGTCATATATATTATTTTCCGTTTGCTTTACGTATTTTTCCTTTTAATCGTTGGACATTACAACTCTTACAGTTCAAACAAATCCCATAGTGTTCTTTTTGAATTTGATTGCAAACGTTCAACTTTAAAATCAGATATTTGAAGAACAATAGCAAGCAAAATATATTATTCTCTTTAGATACTCGCACGATAAATCCCGCACACCCTGGAATGTCCTCCTCAATAACACATTCGCTATCAACGTAAAATAATTGCAGAGTCAAGAGTCTGACGTTAGCAAATAGTCATCCGACAAACAATAATCTGAGAGTGCGGTGTTACTGTCTTGCTAACGACGTAGATGAATCAAATATCATTCTGTAACGAGTTTTTCATTTCCCTGACCATATATTTACCTGTGCCTTTGTTATTTGTTTCGCTTTATTGGATTATGTAGGTCCTGCCGGGACAGGTAGATGAAGGAGCCGCCACAGGAAACTAAATAACATACACGTTTCTACTGTCTAAGCGCATATACATTTCTACTTGTGGTCTGTAACTTTAGTTTAGCCATATAAATTCCTTTTTTTTTCTTTTTAATTTACTAACGTTTGTGCAAGTTTGTCCTTTTTTAGATTAAACTTATTGTGAACAAAGGTCAATAGAATTCCAAGTGGTTGTTCTGCCTTTCTATACTTTGAATGGTTAAGTTAATCCTTAAGAGCGCGATAAGCCCCTACCTGACCGTAGGACAAAGAAAGCCTCCACTGAAGGAGCAGTGTTTCTAGGATTACACATTAACGTGTATGTTTGACTTAGGGTGGTGCCTTAAGACTTTTATGCAACCAATTTACTTTATATGGATTCCAATCAAATTCCGTCTGCTCTCTATTGTGAAGGCACTGCAAGTAGTTGTTTGTATTGTATGGAGTAAGTAAACAGGTAGCGCAGTCACAAGGTTCACAAGTAAATTTAACCTGACAGGAAGAGAGATGTAACAGAGGTGTATACTTACATGCATTGTTGGTGTTATCGAATGGGTAGGGTACAGATACCTTGTACACAGATACTTTCTCTGGTGTTAACTTCCGCTCACTTGTTCCGGATGTCGGTAACGCAATGTGGGTCCGGTAAAAATAATTTCTCAACGCTTCATTGATTAAAGTCGTTTCACACGCAACATTGGAGCAAAAGCGAAGCATCAAACATGAAAGGGGTATGTCTCAAAATCGAAATTACAAGTGAACAAATGAATGAGGAGTAAATGGCAATCGACGCATAATAATGAAAGCAAGCATCCATTTGTTGGTGATCCCAACGACATGAGACAGAAGGGAAATTACAGTCTTAGTCATTGGTACTACAAACTTTAAATACGAATATAGAGAGGTATTGAAATGCAAACGTTGGCCGGGTAGTACTTCAGATGCGGTTTACAGTACACAACATAGTTGTTAACAGATGTAAGTTTAAATGTTCAGAAATGTGCACACCTTAGCAGAACTCTGTGAGTTGGATTTGTTTACTGTAAATGGGTGTTAGCCATTTGCCATAAGGAAGAGCATATCTGATTTCCTCCTTTCTTATTCAATGACTTCGCAAAAGTTTATCTTGGTTAGGCGAATAAGTGTAATCAGACAGAAGATATTAAAGGCTACTAGTCTTAAATTGATACGACTCCCTGAAGAACAATGCCCAATTAAGCCAATTGCATTCAGAGTTGATGTAGATATCTAAGTTGCACAAGCACACCAATAGTACATTTGAAAGTGTAGGCGATAGAATTGGCTCTGGGAGTAGGCATAGTCCCTGTTCTGGGCTTAAATAAGAAAGGGATTGACATTCAAGTAGTTTATGCAGATGTAGTTGCGGAAATGTAAGTTACGCTACAAAGATGTTTCGGATGGAGGGTAGTAATGTAATCAAACAAAAGAAAATATTCATGTTTTTCTATAACTAAGAGGCACTCTAATAAATAGTATAAGAGGCGTTTTTTACACTGACAGCAATAATGTATAAAATACGTAGAGTCTTTGTTATTTTAAATTGTCTTAGTTTAATAAAAACGAAAACGCATAGCATTGGGCATGGCTGAGCACATCGATACTGTGGATACCCGTGAATAGATGAAAAGCAGTCAAAAGTGTGCAGTCGATCATATTTAACTTAAATTCTATGAACAGAATGTTAAAAGTAATAAGTGCCGTCGGGTTTGTAAAGTTTTCGAATAAAATATAAACAGAAAGTCCGGGGGGCTTTTAAAGCACATTGCGACTGGAAGACGAATGAAAAAATAAGAAAAGACCTTGCATACCTACAGATTATAATAATAAGGAAATGTGGAGTATTTCACATTGGTGTGGTCAGAGAAAATTCTCTCAATTTACTGATCCCGAGTGAACATTCCCTGACATCATCCAATCACAACTTCGATTCGAACAGAACTCTTGGAAAAATTCGCAGAAAAGATGAACATACCTCCTAAAGTGTGGAGCGAAGGCTATCTAGGCTAACAGGTCAATTGAAAAGTCCCCGGCCTTCCATTGTAAAACACATTTTTTTGGCAAAATTCATTTTTTTTATTCAACATAATTCCCTTCGAGGGTGATACACTGATTATAGCGACCCTCCAACTTTTCGATATCTTTTTTGTAGTACGACTTGTCCTTTGCTTCAAAATAGGCCTCAGTTTCGGCGATCACCTCTTCATTCGACGAAAATTTCCTCCCAGCGAGCATTCTTTTGAGATCTGAGAACAGGAAATAGTCGCTGGGGGCCAGACCTGAAGAATACGGTGGATGCAGATGCAATTCGAAACCCAATTCATGGATTTTTGCCATCGTTTTCACTGACTTGTGACACGGTGCATTGTCTTGGTGAAGCAGCACTTTCTTTTTCTTCAAATGCGGTCGTTTTTCGGCGATTTCGTCCTTCAAACAGCCTAATAACGCTGTATAATAGTCGCTGTTGATGGTCCTTCCTTTTTCAAGATAGTCAATGAAAATTATTCCGCGCGCATCCCAAAATACAGACGCCATAACCTTGCCAGCCGACTGTTGCGTTTTTCCACGCTTTGGGGCGGGTTCATCGTGTGCAGTCCACTCGGATGACTGTCGATTGGACTTCGGAGTGAAATGATGGAGCCATGTTTCATCCATTGTCACATATCGACGCAAAAACTCGGGTTTATTACGCTTGATCATCTCCAAATACTGCTCCGAATCATCAACTTCTCGTTGTTTTTGGTCAAAAGTGAGCTCGCGCGGCACCCACTTTGCACACAGCTTTCTCATACCCAAATATTCGTGAATGATATGATGTACACGTTCAGTTGATATCTTTAGAGTGCCTGCTATTTCATTCAATTTTAATTTACGGTCATTCAAAATCATTTTGTGGATTTTTCTAATGTTTTCGTCGGTAACAACCTCTTTTGGGCGTCCACTGCGTTCACCGTCTTCGGTGCTCATTTTACCACGTCTAAACTTAGCATACCAATCCTTGATGGTTGATTTTCCTGGGGCGGTGTCTGGAAACTCGTCATAAACCCAAGTTTTTGCTTCAACTGTATTTTTTTCCCTTCAAATAGCAATATTTGATCAACACGCGAAATTCCTTTTTATCCATTTTTTTCACAATAACAGAAGTTGCTTCACTCAAAATACTATAATTCACAAACTAATGATCCGACATCTGTCAAAGGTTAGGGTTAACTAAAAATCATATGGATTTAATTCTAGTGCCGCCATCTATGTGTCGGGCCGGGGACTTTTCAATTGACCTGTTAAATAGTGTGCGGAAACTACATTTACTTTCTCGATTGCGTTGATGGCTATTTGGTTATGAACTATTGGCGGTGTAAGAGGTGAGGGAATAGTGTTATTAACATTGTTCACCTATGCCAAGAAATTTCTACTATCAGTAAGAGAATATGGTTTTTTTGGCTCAGTTTCTAGCCATGCAGAAACTTTGCACGTTATGTGCGTCGATTGTATTTATTTGCTGTTGGTTTCCTTCTCTAGTTTCCAATCCCAATCACAAAGCTCGTAACCGAGGTTTTGCTGACGCAACGTAATGATGGGAATTGTCAAAGACGAAGAAATTGCAATTGTGTATTGATTAGTCTTTGCGTTCCACAAGTGTCGAACGCAACTTCTACCAGCAATTGGATCTTTTGGTGGGCCGTGGGGATGACGTCAGGAACAATGGTGTCTCCTGGCGTGCAGCGACGTTGGCTTGCTTTATCTGCAACAATGACTACAAATGTACTTAAAAGGAAAGATTACCTTGCTTTGTAACACCAACTGTTGTTCTCCAGCAAATGAAACTCCGTTGAATCGCCCTTTATATCCGAACTAGTTATTTGATTTCTACTGATTAATAGGATTTTTCTGGATTACAATTGCTAACCCTATGTCGCCAAAAGCTTAAGAAGAAAGAGAAAGTTGTCAACAATGACAGCTCGAAATTAAATATTCATATTAAATAATAGCTGTTTGCTGACATTTGTTATTTTGTGAATGGCTGCATTTCATTGCGAATTCGCTGGTTGCATCCAGTGAATCCGCAACAATTAGGATGGTGGATAAAGAACATATCCACTATGCTAGTGATGTGACCGTATATGTTGGCTCATTTACGCGTTAAATTACATTATTTTAATCGACGAAGAGTAAAATATACTTATGTGCTGTGTTAGAATAACGAACTTGTTGAGATTTATGCACATTTAAATTAGATATAGGCTCATGATCCTATGCGTGGACACACATAAGGCATCAAATTTATCTAAGAATGCACACCTGTCCAAGTTCAGACTCTTCTATAGGAAACGTTAATGATTGCCGAGAACTTCATGTTTTTGTCGCGAGAAGTTTAATTCTAGGTGGAAATAGATACTGTATTGTGGCAGAACCTGATAAGCAGTATCACTTCGCATGAATGTAGCAATATCACGAACGAATGGTCACTAACGAAAAACCAGGCAGACACTTGGGTCTCTCTTACTGAACAAATTGTTGGTCTATTGTATGTATGTTTATTACATCGGCGCGAAACTCCCGTGTCATTGCAACGACCGGACACAAAAGTAAATACTGTCTCGGAATGAGGCTGAGACTCGCGTGAGGGAAAGTGATTAATAGCTTCGTCGTTCAATGCGTGCAGAAATACAGGTTACCATCTCTGCGTAATGAATACTTTGGCACTTTCACCACATGAAATTATTCGAGGTATTGATATTTGAGGGATCTAACTGAGATGATGATTTCCTAAGGAAACTGATAGGAAGATTCATACATTTTTATCCCACTGTACGTTTTTATTTTGAATTCAAAACGAAATTATGATGTGTTTGTTCAAGACAGATTGTACAATGAAATTTGAAATAAAAATGTCAAGGCAAGAGTGAAAGTGTTGCCTTGTTGGGGATTAAGTTTATAACGGAGATCATTTTTTACAATAGATTAAAAAAAGCTTTTAAAACGCAAAGTGAGTTATATTACCAATAATTGCCTCTTTTACAATGTCATAACTTATCAAGTGTAAAAATTACAAATAAATCAATATGAATTGGAAGAATCATAAAATTTCCAACATTGGAAGATAATCCACTTTCAGATATACTTTTTCATCAAACAGAATTTATTAGGATAGGGTTTCATCTCATTGTGGTAAAGAGAACTGGCCAGAGCCTTCCGTATCCTCTCCAATAGGCTTTGTCAACATACAATATCAAATAACAAAGATCTTAATTTTACAAGTCATCGAGGGATTCTTACCAGTCCTTCATCTTATAGCAAACAGAAAATCCCCTCAAAACAAACACAACAAATCTCATCTACAATCATTTCGACCATCAACCGAAACTCCCTTAGTACTACCACCAATAATTAAATATCTCGCAAAGGAGAGTTCAGGACAACTGTTAACTCACTCCAATTTAAATGACTTTCACAACTGCTTAAACTGACTGCCCTGCAATATAACAATACAATATCCTTAAGTGCACAGAGGTCATGCTTGCAGGAACCGCACACTGTATCTGTACTCTCTGCACAACAAACAAGAGTGCCTTTCATAAATGGCAAATACTTAAGGATAATCATTAGAAAGAAAAACGACTGAACCGCTATATATCGTCCGTATCAGAACCCGACCCGGATCGATAAAGTCATTATCATAATTTTCATTCCCCAATATCTCTTTGCAAACACTAGAATCCCTTGCTGTTCCTTTTTCAAAAAGAAATGAAAAAAATTAATGTAATCGCTTGTAAAGTCTTCCTTCTGGGTAATGCGCTTTGGGGTGGAATTCCGCAATTCCGTTCCAGATTAAATGAAAATATCCCACTCCCCTTCCGACGACGCTATCAAACTACGCATTGGAAAACACAGCTCGATATGCATAATATTCCAGCAGAGTCGGTTGTTGAGTTGCACTGTTTAAGTATCAAGATCCGATTCCCCAGCCTGTTTCGACTAACGACAGCGGTACAGACCGAAGCATCTTTCTGCGCCAAGTGGACCACTGCGTCAAAGCCACTCTATGCCTGAAAATCGACTTAGGTCTTCTTGATTTATTTGCTCCCAGAATTATGAGGATTTATTTGTGGACACGCGAATCCTGTACTTTACAAGATACCACTTGTACGCAGAGCCGGAAAAATTTGAACAACTCGGCAAGTTGGTCCTCGACGGATCGATGAGTGGCACATTACCCACCGGATAATAATCATCAAAAGCAACCCTCGTCAGGGAGCAGATGTTCTAATTAAATGATAAGATTTGATACACAACTTGGACTCATCGGATCCTATTCCTAGGCAGCTCGGCTCAATTTCGTTTTTTGATCTTTAATTACACACGCCGTGGAAACACCCACTATGGGAAGTTAACTGAACTCTAGGGATTTGCCGCCAAGTAGGATCAGGAAGATGATAAATGCAGGAAGTAGCGTCGCGTACGTGGTACTTCTACAGTGGTGGGTGAGAGGGTTCCGTTTATGGAGGATGAGTATCGTGCAGGGAATAATTAAATGACTTCAATTTGTAATAATTACGGTTGTTGTTTAGTTTGTGTCCTAAATCAAACGAATATCCTCCGTCAGTGTTGAAAGGCGACTTCTTGTTCAACATCTGCTAGATGAATAGAGGGAGCTCGAATCTTATTTGTAATTCTTGGCAAATGAAAACATTGAATACGGCAACTGTTTCATTAGGTAATTCGATATGTATATGTTCCTAAAAAATTGTTTTCAAAAGAGTATTTAGATGTTGCTGAGAGCGGAGGAGGAGCATTTATATCATGAAATCTGTTACCTAAGACAATCTGTGATAGATATCCGAGCACAAAAGTCTTAAAATAAGTTGGGGGGAGACTTTGAATTTAAGGAAGGAAATAATAATAAATTATACACGAAAGTCGTTCCACAAAAAGAGAATCTTTTCGTGTTGTGTGGCATGCGTTTGCTTCATCCTAACAGAAAAATCAAAAATATGGTCGGGTACTTCTTTATAAAACTTACTAGATCAGTTGTTGTTAATGTTTACAGATTCCCAAGAAAAAGATTCTAAGCTTTAACTTATGCCGATATAATTAATTGTCTAGTGCTGTAATGGCCGTCTTAATCTTAGTTGTTTCGTCGGCACGTGGGCAGATGGAGGGACATACACCTATGTAGGTAACTTTCTATTAAATAGAAAAAAATTTCCGGCAATAAGTTACTTTATATGTATAGTTGAGCGATATACATATAATAGAGCTATATATTAAGCCACGATTACATGGAGTAAAAAAAAAAAAAAAAAAAAAAAAAAAAAAAAAAAAAAAAAAAAAAAAATATATATATATATATATATATATATATATATATATTTACAATTTCCATCTTGTCACGATATTGTTTGTTTCTGTGACCAGACAGCCGTTCGCGTCACGAATTATTTTGATTCTCCCTCGGTAGCCATTTCTAATTAAATTTATGCCGGCATACATACCTCTGATGTTCTTTGCTCTAGAATTTTCTAGGATTTTTGCAGGGTCACACAAGTGCTCGCATATGCGGATGACATCGCCGTTCTGGGCGATAATCTAGAAACTGTAAATAAAAACAGTGAAATCATCATGCAAGCGGCAGAAGAGGTGGGCCTAGCAGTTTGTGTTTGACAGCCATTGAAAGCAGACAACCGCGTGAATTCTCGAATAAGCTACCCTTGTCGTGTATTCCGATATCATAAATGAATTAAGTACCCCTTGTCAAGTTTAGAAATGCCGTCAAACGGACAACCCAGTGTTAACAAATAGAACACATTAAATAAAAGTTATTTTAATATCTCAAGAACCAGTTTCGTGCACAATCATGTTCTCAGTGAATGGCTGTACTGAGTTTTAAAGATTAATATAAACACAAATTACAATAAACACAAAGTACAATAAATCAATAAAACAACAAAAACGAAAGTTAAAAGTGACAAATCAGTATCTCTCAGTGCATTAATAATCAAAAAGAAGTGCATATAAAAACAGTTGAGTGGGGCGCAAAAAGTGTTCGAGACAATAAAAGCAAAAACAATAAAAAGATAACACTTCGGTCGCAAACGCGAAAATTAAAACTAATAATATATTGCTTCTTAAGAAAGCAATTTTCAAATCATCGTTTGGCGCGAGTGCAAGCTTACTGACTCTTAGCCGACGGTAGGCGAGTTCAACTCACCCTGCCGGAGAAATCGAGTTGCCGTGGTTCAAAAGGTCGACTTTGTTTTTTTTTTTTTAATGAAAACAAATTGGAAAGAACCAGAATGAACACGGAGGACGATAAAAACGCAACGACACACAAAAGAAAAGGTGCCCCGAAAAACTCCATTGTGACGCGAAGCAAAGCCGCGAAATTGACAATGGATAAAGGAGATCAACAATTGGCAGACGACAGTGAGCCCCCCTGCCCCTCCAACTTTAACACATATGGGGCAAATAATTCATTCGCTTCTCTTGCATCCTCAGAGTCTGAGGATGAAGAGGAAGAGATAAGTGAATTGGAGGCGAAACTGGCGATGGCAAGAGCCCGATTACAAGAGAGACGCCGAAAGAAAAAAATAGCGGCGCTCGAACAAGAACAAAACCAGCAACAACTACAAAAGCTAAAGCCGAAAGTCGGCCAACAGCAACAATTTCACCATCAACAGCAACATCAACTTCAACATCAGCACCATCAACAGCAACTACCAACACAAAAGCGATCAACGAACCAGCAAGCAACACAGCAGCAGCAAAGCAACAATAACACCGGAAAAATAAAGATGCCACCAATCAACACCATAGATGTTGACTGTAAGGAATTGGTAAGTCTTTGTAAGCTAGCCATAGGTAACAATTTTGCAGTTAAAAGACTGACGGGTAACAGGCACGTCATTCAAACATATACGGTGGCAGACCACGACAAAATTAAAGAGGTCTTAAAAAGAGCCACCGCGGAATTTTACTCGTTCACGCCAAAACAAACGAAGAGCGTAACGGTTCTATTAAAGGGTGTCGACCCTGAAATGGAACCGGAGGCTCTGCTCGAAATGCTTCAAAACCTGAAGCACGAAGATCTCGAGTTTACCGCGGTAAAACCATTCACCACACCCAAGGCAAGAAGGGAAAACCGCAAGCTACCCTTCTTTTTGGTGCAATTAACACCCAACAGTAGAATTGGTGGTCTAAGAAAAATTACAGTCTTGGATCATCAAATGGTCACATGGGACAAATTAAAAAAAGGCAGAGACATCCTGCAATGTATCCGTTGCCAAAGGTTTGGTCACTCGGCGGCTAACTGTGAAATGCAGCGCCGTTGCGTAAAATGCGGAAAGGACCATAAGGCAGAAGAATGCCCTCTGGGAAAAGAAAGGGTAGAAGACAAAGCCCTTCTAAAGTGCGCAGTGTGTCGGAATGTGGGACATCCCGCTAATTATCGAGGTTGTCCTAAATTCCGAGAAATGATGGCAAGAAGTGTGAATCGGCAAAAAAACACAGAGCCAGCTCGTACAACAACAACACCCGTAACATCACAGCGGTCGTACGCACAAGTTGCTTCGGGTGGGAGAACACCAAATCAGGCTACATCACAGGTAGCCACAAATACTCCCACACGGACTGAAACAACACCGCAAGCAGACGTGTTCGCAATCCTGCTCAATCTGCAGAGACAGATGACACAGCTACAAAGCCAAATAAACGAGATCTACTCGCATGTGCCCAGTCTAAATAACAAGTCGATATAAACCCTCTAACCACAACATCAATAAAAGCTCTTGTCGTGAATGTAAATTCACTAATAAGAACTGAGAGAAGAGCCAATCTTTTTAACCTGTTGCAAGAGGAACAACCTGATGTACCTCTGGCGGGGGAAACAAAGTTAAGCCAGAGACATAAGATAGGACATAAAAACTACGATATTATACGAAGAGATCGACTTAACTCCTCTCAAGGAGGGGCTGTCGCAATCTTTATTAGAAAAGGGATCAATCATAAAGTAATATATAGTGGAGAAGTGCGCAGGTTCCGGGTGCTGGAAGCCTGTATCGTCCGCATACCCCTTCAGCAAGGAAGAGGTTTGTATGCGATTGCGGTCTACGCACCTGAGGAGCACCAACAAAACCTATTTATAGCGAAGCTCGAGACACTCTTTCGATGCTTACAATTGCACCTGGGCAAAAACTACTTTATCCTAGGGGGAGATATGAACGCCAAGCATAGAAATTGGGGAAATTATATATCTAATGCCAGAGGAAATCAGTTGGCTGGTTGGTTAGATCAGTTTCATATTGAATATAGAACTGACCTGCTAGCTACGAAATATCCATCGTCCCCCAGAGGTAGATAGTTCTTAGATATCTTGCTAATCGACTCACGACTGAGATTACTTAGCACCAACAGACGAAACACAAACTGTTTACGGACAATTGAATACGACCGTGACCACTGTGCATTCACGGCAGTAATAGAGCTTCCGAACGAGCTCGCAGATCTGGAGGAATTCGTGATCCCGCAACCCTATAACTACGGGGCAATGCGATGGCCGCGGTTCACCAGATCATTAACAAGAGAACTGCGTTCGAATGACTTTAATCTGCCAGTAAACAGAAACCTGACTAATGTCGAAATCGACAAATACATCCAACAAATGGACGAAACCGTAAAACGAACAATGGACAAAACAATTCCCAAAACAACAGTTACAGATCACACCAACATGTACAGAAACGCAACAATAAACGCACTCCACAAGAAAAAGAGCAGACTGCTATCGAAATTAAAACAATTACACAGACAGTTTGCAGACAGACAAGACCAGGAGATAATATCACTGAAATCTCAATTAAAAAACCTCCAACAATTACTTAAAGCTAATTATAGATTAGCAACAAATTTGTATTGGAACAACAGAATTCGAGCTGTAAAAACTAATAACCCGAATATGTTCCCACAAATAAATAAAATATTCAGGAGAAATAATCAAATCAAATTCCACGTACTGAGGTAAACAAGCAGCTGCTAACCAACATTGGCATAGATACAGAGAACGCTATCTTCAATAGTGAGCTCTTCGTGATCGAAGATCCTTTGGAGAAGGCGAACGCTATGGGAGCTGTCTTTCAGGAAATATACAAGGTGAATGAAAGCATTCACCGAAATCATGACCTGGAGGACAGAATTCGACTGAATCACCTGCACCTCCGGAATGAAATTTCACTTTGGCAATCGGAGAATCCGGGTTTTACGGAATTCAGTGACGATAATCTGTCAATTGACATTAATGCCAATGGTGGGGCTAATAGCCTTTTAATCACAAGGGAAGGAATCCAGAGTATCTTCGACTCATTAAGAAGCAAAAAGTCAGTGGGAATAGATGGAGTACCTAACATCGTACTCAAGAACCTGCCCCCAAAGGCAATAGATATATACACGGTCCTGTTTAACTACGCGTTGAATAATGCATATTATCCCGCGCGTTGGAAAACGGCTATCATTCAGCCCTTCGCAAAAAAGGGCAAAGACTGCACAAACCCAATGAACATGCGTTCGATAAGTTTACTCCCAAGCATCAGTAAACTATTTGAAAAAACCATTAACAAAGCTCTGGTAAAATGGGTAGACGACAACAGCATTATTCCAAATAACCAGTTTGGCTTTAAGGCGGGTCATGAAACCACACATGCCGCAGCTAAACTGGTCTCCGACATACAATGGAATAAATGTAGGAACCAATGCACAGGTGCCTGTCTGATCGACTTGGAAAAAGCCTTTGATACCGTCTGGATTGAAGGGTTGTATTACAAACTGGTCAGACATGGCATACATAAGCCTTTACTATATGTACTTTACGATATGTCAAAGGACAGGAGGTTCGTGGTCAAAAATGGTAATTTGACCTCTAATAAAACGTATAATATCAAGAATGGCTTGCAACAGGGTGTGGTACTTTCTCCGATTCTTTTTAACATTTACATTAGCGACTTATTAGATGCACTTCCGCAAGCTATTGCGTACGCAGACGATCGCATAATTTACAGAACAGCTCCGAAAGTTGAGATCATAAATAGTTTAATACAGCGAGACTTCAACAACGTGCAGCGCTATTGCGATGACTGGAAACTTAAGATCAACTTCCAGAAATGTGAAGCCATCCTATTTAGAACGCCATTATATAAAGCCACGTACGACACAAGAAAAAACTGGCGAAAGTTAGTTATCGTGGGACCGCATGGAGATAAACTGGAAACCAAGAGTTTAGTTAAATACCTTGGCATCTGGCTAGACCAATATCTGTATTTCAACAGACATGTTGAGGCTGCTCTGGTCAAGGCTAGAAAAACGTTTGCTATGACAAGGAGGCTATCTCGCAGTAGCCAACTTGACAGCAGGGTAAAAGTCATATGCTACATGACGCTAATTAGGCCAATGCTCATATATGGTTGTCCAGTATGGTTTAACATAGGTCCAAATCTGATGGAAAAGATTCGGGTGTTCGAAAGAAAGTGTCTGAGAAGCTGTCTCAGATTATATCGAACACCGGAATCGGAATACAAAAAGTATTACTCAAATGAGACTTTATATAATGAAGCCTGCATAAATAGGGTGGATAATTTTATGATTAAATTAATCAGAGGACATATTGCGAGAGCAATAAGCTCGTCCAATGACCTAATTTTCGGGGCTTATTATCCTGTACTATGAGAACGTGCGTCGCAACGGTTTTGTTCCACCAGAGGCGTTCCTTGACTTGGACATGAAAGGGCTTATACAGGATAGATCCGGAATTCCGCTGATCTATCATGTAAGTAGATCATCCGTAGACGGGCGATTGTGCTACGACCGGGAAGTAACGTGTACCGAAGAAGAGCTCCTGCGCTTCAGTAGGGCTATTTCCCACAGAGACCGGGACGATAGTATTAGACAGCGTCAACAGTTCTGGTGGTTGAATGGCATATAAAGACCTGGATACCAAAGTCGGTATAGAATCACACTATCATCAGCTAGCTTACATAGACTTAGCTTTTCTTGAATTAGGGTAGTATTAGATTTAAGTTAAGTTAAGCTAAGTGATTTTACATAAAATTAAAAAAAAAAAAAAAAAAAAAAAATAGGTAAGTTAAATTTAAAGAAAAAAGAAAAACAAAAAAAATTGACAACGTTTTTCAAATTTTTCTTTGTCTTTCAAATAATTATAAGTATTGCCACAAAGTTCTGTCGCCGAAAGGCAAATTATACAAATATTAAGTAATGTTTAGCTTAGAGCGTCTGCGAAGGACCAGTAAGTTATTATATAAGATGATTAAGCTAGAATTTAAGCATTTTTTGTCTAGCCTTTAATTTAGAAACTAAGAATATAAAAAGAAAATAAAAAAATGTTTAAAAAAAAAATGAAGAGGTGGGCCTAGAAATAAATGAAGACAAAACGAAATACATAATTATGGCGAGGTGGCCCTCAGGGAACACATATAAACGTCAGAAGTAAGATATTTCAAAAACTTAAAGAATTTAAATATCTGGGAACAATACTGACGGCCAGTAACGAAATGTCGAAGGAAATTAACAAAAGACTGCATTCCGGCAAAGCTAGTTGGCACGCAGTCAGTAAACTACTTAAATCCAGACTGCTATCACGTAATATAAAGCTCCGTGCCTATAGAACCATAATCATGCCGATTGTTCTATATGGATGCGAAACATGGGCTCTCATAAAACGGGAAGAAAACAAATTCCGCGTATTCGAGAATAAAGTCCTAAGGGGTATCTTTGGCGGCAAATATGGCGAGGAGGCAGGACAATGGAGGAAACTCCACAACCACGACTTGGAAGAGCTATACCGCAAACCTACAATAGTGAGAGTAATCAAGTCGCGAAGATTAAGATGGGCCGGACACGTAGCGCGAATGGGTAACGATAGGACCGCGCATGGAATTCTTGACGGTAAGCCAAAGGGAAAGAGACCGACAGGGCGGCCGCGACGGAGGTGGAAGGACAATGTTAGGTTGGACCTCGAGGAGATCGGATCGGATGTTCGAACGTGGAAGGAGAGCGCCCGGGACAGGGAACGATGGCGGAGTCGAGACGGTGAGGTCATGAACTTTCGGGTTCCTACAGGCCAATAAATAATAATAATAATATAAAACGAATTGAAAAACAAAATCAAATGAAAGTCACCGTTGGTATCCGGTGTACATGATACCCATTGGCTTGTAAAACTCAAATGCTGAACTTATTAATGTAACGCTCGCATAGAGCCAATAAATCAAATCCAAAAGTGATCTTACTAATAACTTCTAACTGTTCATCATAAAAAAGCAACAGATTACTTAGTTGAAAAAGGAAAATTAACGCAGAAACAAACTTTACTGATAATATAATACCGCAAGTCGTCGTTTTCTAGATCAATACACTTAAGAAATAAAGTAAAGGAAGCTCTCCTAGAACATGATAGACAGGTTCTTATTGTAGAAAATGCCGTGTTGTGTGAAACCGTATTTTGAGAGACTCAGAGCTAGTATAAAATGGGGATATGTTCCGAAACTTATTAAGTTGGCGGTATGGACATTATTTTAACGTTTGGGATGACCCAATTCTTGTGGAGCATGGAGCATAACAACAATAGCGTCTTGAAGCTCAAAATTTTCCGTTTTAAATAAATGTCAAAGTCTGGCACAAAACAATTTAAAAAAAAAATTTTAGTCATCCAAGCTTTTGGATTTGCTTTCCATTACACCGGCAAGGTATTTTTATTGACGCCTTTAAGGGTATGATGATTTAAAGATCTATAAACTATCAAGGGTTTAGTCATAAAGTCCCCCAACGCATTACCGCACAAAAGTAGCGTTGCACAATCTTAGACGCCTTATATTCGAGTGCAATTTTTTTCGATGTAAATGTTCTCCTGGGCATCTTTTTTCCAGCAAAGTCAAGCTTCATCGGCCATGAAAACTTGATGTGTTGTGTATCTTTGCTCCTGTACAACGTTCAGAATCTTTCTGGAAACATCTTGACAGGTTGACTTTTATGCTATGAATCGGAAGGCGCTTTTTGGATTTTGCAAACCTCTCTACGCCACGAAATAAAATATTGGTAGATGATTTTCCACGTTCTTTAAGGTGTTTATAAATAGTAAGTGCTTTTCGCTTAATGATAGGATTCGTTTTTGATAACAATCATCAAACCAAATGCTGAGTGGCTGTTTATTTCGCACAAATGGAAGATCCTGCATTATTTTTTCTGATTGTCGCTTCATTTTAATTTTCCGAAGACTTACTGTTTAATGTGAGATACTTTTTCTCCTTTTAAAAGGTGATCGAAGATTTGTATTTTTACTTTTAAAGAAATAAATTTTCTCATAATTGTTTATTATTTAAGCTTTTTCAGATATGGCTCAAGACTGAAATCATTTTAAAAAATTAAATCGAAAACTGAAGACGGAAAAGTCACTCTTTATCGTATTGTGTTTCTACCCAGGTTGCCAACTAATCGCTTAAGCAATGAAAATAAAAGGCAATAAAACAGGCCTTGCCGTTTCTGGGCCCCGGGGCAGCAATTGCGTTTCACAACAGATCGGTACAATAGGAAGATATCGCATACATTTTATCCCTTTGGAAGTGACGGGAATTTCTCATCACAAGCGCTATCTTTAAAACAACAAGTCTCGCCACAGATGACACGTAAACTGTATATAATGCTTTTCACTTTAACATCGGAATAGAGTTATATACAAATAAATTATAATTTAATAATATACTTTCAATAGTATAGTCGATTATACCTTCCAAGATTATTTTAAGGTAATTCAGTTTTCAAATATGTTAAACAAAAATCATGTTATCCAGTATTGTAAAATTGTTGTATAGTATTGGACAATTGTTTTCGTAATTTTAGTGTTAGAGCGAAACGCTGTTATACGAGGTTTTCTGCAATTTATCTATCGTGTTAGAGAGAAACCGTACTGTAGGAGCGCCACCTGTATTTGTCCTAACAGTGGCGTAGTCAAATTTTCTTGAAAATATACTCATTTCAATTTTTCATATTATTGGGATGCTATCTACATTTATTTGGCTCCTCGATAGTATAGTGCTTAGTATACCCGCCTGTCACGCGGGAGACGGGGGTTCGATTCCCCGACGGGGAGCCTCTGGCGCAAGACTAATGACCTTGCCCAGAAAAAACAAGTCATTATGGATAGTTTAACAAGCCTCAGGATTTGCTAGATAAGGCCAAGACGGGTTCCCGGTCGTAGTGCCGATGATGATGATGATGATCTACCTTTATTTACAGTAAACTAAAAAATATCAAAAACTGTATCAACAGATGGCACCATTAGCTTTTTCTTATTAACAGATTTATATAAATTAAAAAATGAAAAAAAAAAAATGCAAAATACCGTTTTTAATCGTTACACCACTATGTTTCTCACCAACTCATATCATTAGTGTCCATGTTCCTGGATTTGGATATTTCAAATTTAAGCTAATGGAATAGTTTGTGAAAAAAAATATTTTTCCAACTTCCAATTGCGAATGGGAAACTATGAGATCTACAAATTCATGAAATATACGTTATTCGTTACTGCGCATTTTCAGTAGATTGATTGCAAATTCAAATTAATGATATTATGTACATACAAATTAAAAACGTTGGAAAATTAATTAAAAACATTGTCCCGTTATTAACGCCCAGCACTTTTTAATTAGCTTAAGAGATTATCAGGTGTGCGGATGAAACTCCACTGTTGTGAGTAATGAACTTATTAAATAAGAAAAACATATCAAACTCGTAAGTAAACACAGAACTTTATTCTCGTCAGTCAGAGGAAATAAAACAAATTAGGTAATTGGTGAGAAGTGAAGTTTTCGAACAAAAGAGGTACATTATTCATCTTTGAGACTAAACAAGATTGAAACTAAATTAGGCCACGTTACTAGAATCTAGGGTACAATTACGTGTTATTTTCTTATCAACAGTATGGTAATATCGTCTCATATCGAGCAGAAATATTTGCTTTTGATTAGATTGCAACGGAATAGCGAGGCAAGTGTGTTCAAATGAGATAAACCTTGTCCGTAAAATTCGAGTCGAATTTAAAACATTTACTTGCTTTTGAATATACTCTAATTTCTTCCGTCCTTACGTCTGCTGTAAAACTTTATACCATCGTATATTAAAGGGGCAGTTTCATATACACTTAACTGGATGGTGCTGCATATTTATTCCTACCAGAGGGTTTTGTTGAAATAGCTTAGACTCAGATACAGTGATAAGATTAAAAAATATTATATTAAGTCGTACGTTTGCAACCTGAACAGGTATAAAGGTAAATGGAGGGAAACCGTACATAACATGACTGGCCGCTCATGAAGGGGTTCTGATGAAGAATTCATCTAAAACGGCTCCTAATTGTTGTTTAAATAAAAAAACCATCGGATGAATTGATATAATTAAATTGAATAGGGTTTTCTGATTCACAATTCGACAGTTTATAAGAGCAAACGGCCACAGATGAATACCTATTGAATCTGAACTTGGGGTCTAATTTTATAGACGATCAGGACTATGAGCTTGAAATTGAGTGAGATTGTTAGAGAGAAGTATGTCAAGGTTGCGTATAAATATACGCTGATAATGGAACCAAAAGTTTTCAAAAACTGTATAAGGTTTACGAAGCCATCAGGTTTGATAAACCACCAAAAAGTTATAAAGGATGTCCTAAATAAATAAGACATTGTGGGAGTTAACAATCATACAATAGGTTGTGAGATAACATATTGTAGGTGTAAGTCAAAAAGGTTTCTTTGTATTTTTGCTATGAACGCACAGTGGAAATGGTAAGGTATTACAGTAGTCAGTCAACACTCACGGTATACACTCTTTAATTATCTCTGTTATGTACAATATATGGGAAGTGAAAAAAACTAACAAATTTCGGAACAGAAGAAAAATGTATGCACGTTAATTCTGAACGGTGCCGTGTGGAAAATCAGACAAAAATAAGCAGTCTGGTGGAAGTTCTACAAGGGATAACTCAGGAAAGTAGTTAGCAAACCATTCATCGTAAGATCATAGAGTACCACGGAAATTCGACAGAAGACCGAACGTCCACGAACAAAGAAGGAACTGCCATTAGGAAATCCCTTTCATAAAAGATCTATGAAATGCCCTGCAGAGAAAGAGAAGCATTCTGCAATATCACGGATATTCATAAGTTTGTGTCTAATAAGAGGCGGATAAAGAAAGAACGCAAGTGATAAAAAATTGTAACGTTGCTGCGCTAGTAAATTAATAGCCCGTAAATAATTGATTGATTGAAAAAATTACAAAAATTAAAAATCTGTAAATAATAGAGGGCTTCGCCGCGTGCGAATTATCGCTCACCAACTCCCAAGCTACACTGCACCACACCATCTTGGTCTAACGTCTTCTTTCAAAAATCCCATTTTTATTTTGTTTTTAAAAACCTTGATTCAAACTTTAAAAATTCTAAACTATACTCTTAAGTTAATTAATAGAGGTGGCAGGGGAGCTACACCCGCTCCCCTAATTTCGTTTCTATATACTGCATCAGTTTCGATCAGTTTCGTAGTTTCTTTTTAGTTTGTTCCTTTTAATTTGGCAGTTTTTTAATACTACCTCTCTCACCGAAACAAGCAAAACTTTAATAATTATAATCAATAACCACACCCCCTATGTTTTTAGTAATTTCTAGCTTCTCAATAATCATACAAAACAACTATTACAGCTAAACTTAAATGATAATGATAAGTAATAATATATTCAAGATAAACTCGATGAAAAACTGTTAACAAGCGCAATAGAAATATTTCAGGACATTCGACAGAAAACTGCCATTTTTATCGGTTCACATTTAGCTGTGTTTTAAAGTTCACAGTTACTTGATACAAAGTATGTTCTAAACTGGTCGGAATTTTTGGTTATCTTAACGTCTGATGCTTCTCCTGAATACGAAAGTAATTTGTCGCCAGGAAAAATGTTTGGAAACTCTGGGCAGAGCCGAAAAATTATTTTCACAGTTGGTAGCAGAAGGTCCTATGGTATTAGGTGCGCAACTAAGTTCCCGTTGTTTGTTAATAGATGGCTCCAGCAATAAGTGCTGGTCGATTTCGACATATCCAAAACATCGTGAACCAAACTTAGACATATGGCAAACAAACCGCTTAGACACCGTGATTTTGTTGTGGCGTCATATACTTTTGGTTGCGTGGAAATGTCTAAATTTGGGCTAAATAATCGTCTTTTGTGGGAAGTGTTGATTTTCTTGATTGAAAACGGTGGGTGAAGCGCATCGAGAGCTTCTCAAAGTTTACAGAGATGCTGCCTTAAGTGTTGACGACCGTCCGCGTGAGAGAAGCCCAAAAACCTTCAAAGATGCTGAATTGGAGGCATTGCTCGATGAGGATCCATGGCAAATGAAACAAGATCTTTCATCTGCATTAGGAGTTACCCACCAAGCCATTTCCAAGCGGTTGCATGCGTTGGGAATGATTCAAAAGCAAGGAACTTGGGTTCCTTAGAATTTGAACCCAAGGGACGTTGAGTGTCGCTTTTTTCCCCTGTGAACAACTGTTCCAATGGCAAAAAAGGAAGTGTTTTCTTCATCGCATCATGATGAGTGATGAAAAATGGTTTCATTACAACAACCCAAAAAAAAAAAAAAGTCTTGGGAACTGCCCGGCCATGCTTCTACGTTGCCGGCTCGGCCGAATATTCACGCCGCGAAGGTTATGCTGAGTATTTCGTGGGACCAGGTCCGTGTTGTTTATTATGAGTTGTTGAAACCGAACGAAACCAACGCTGGGGAACGGTATCAACTTCAATTGATGCGATTGAGCCGAGCACTGCGCGAAAAACGGCCACAATATGAACAGAGGCACGAAAAAGTGATTCTACAGCATGACAACGCTTGGCCTCACGTTGCCAAACTCGTTAAAACCGCCCTGGAAACGTCCAATGGGAAGTCCTACCCCACCCGACATCTCAGATACAGCGCCGTCCGATTATTACTTGTTCCGTTCGATGGAACATGGTCTGGCTGATCAGCAGTTCCGCTCATACGAAGACATAAAAAAATGGCTTTTATGGATAGCCTTAAATGATGAATACTTTTGCCGTAACGGTATTCGAGCTCTACCAGAAAGATGAGAAAAGGTTGTAGCCAGCGATGGGCAATACTTCGAACGATTTGTTTGTAACAATTTTTTCACAATAAAGTTGCATTTTCATTAAAAAACAGCGAGAACTTAGTTGCGCGCATAATATATCTACGATATCTCTAATGTTCCAGAATACGAGGGTTGCCTCTTATGTTTCGGGATTTGGCAATCCGGCAATTGACAGCTCTGTCGTAAAGTTGGGCATTTTTGAGGTTATACGCACTCAGAACGTTTTGACATACGAGCGCTATTTGTGTTGTTTACAGTAACTTAAAAGATTCATCTCGGCCCAAAAATAGAGGTAAATCGTCAACATTTTCGTGCGATTATTTTTTACAACTTTCGGCGTGGATTAACTCAGCAACAGTGCATGGATGAACTTAATTCAATTTTTGGCGATGAAGCTCCATCAAGGACCAGTGTTTATCGATGGTATGGTGAATTCAATCGTGGCCGTAGTTCACTCCAAGATGAATTTCGTGAAGGTCGTCCAAAATCAGTTGTTGTTCCGAAAACCATTGATGCTGTGCGCGAACTGATATTGGAAGATCGTCATGTGACCTATCGTGAGATTGAGACAACTTTAGGCGTTAGTGGGACCAGCACACATTCAATATTGCATAAACATTTGACTGTCAAAAGAATTTGTTCGCGTTGGGTCCCACACAATTTGTCAATCGCCCAAAAAAAGGATCGTGTCAATTGGTCGAAAGAAATGCTCAAAAAATACGGTCGCGGTGCTTCGAAACACGTCTATGACATCGTGACAGGTGATGAATCGTGGATTTACGCGTATGAGCCCGAAAGTAAACGGCAGTCGACTGTCCGGGTGTTTCAAGATGAGCCAAATCCAACAAAAGTTGTTCGCGCACGAAGCACTTCCAAGCAAATGGTGGCCTGTTTTTTCGGAAAAACTGGACATGTCGCAACCGTACCACTAGAACAACGCAGAACAGGCAATTCTGAGTGGTACACAACCATTTGTTTGCCAGTTGTCTTCCAAGAAATCAGGAAAACCAACCACCGAAGACGGATCACTCTTCACCACGACAATGCGAGCTCTCACACATCGGCTGCGACAACTGCATTTTTGAGCACCCATAACATCGATTTGATGGGTCATCCGCCGTATAGTCCTGACTTGGCACCGAATGACTTCTTTTTATTCCCGTACGTAAGAAACAAACTGAGAGGTCAACGTTTTTCGACACCTGAAGAAGCGGTTGCTGCATTCAGAATGACATGGAGATACTTCAATCAGAGTGGCAAAAGTGCTTCGACAATTGGTTCAAACGCATGCAAAAGTGTATAGATCTTCATGGGAATATTTTGAAAAACAATAAAGTGATTTTCGATGATCAATATTTATTTTTGTTCTCTAATCCCGAAATATAAAAGTATACCCTCGTACCTACGTTTCAGTACGGTGATTAGTGAAAGATATAAATCTAAAAGAGACCGATCGCAACCCAATTGCGGGTAGGGGCTTTATGTCCCCAAATATAATATGCATCTCAGGCGCAACGCTCTCTTTTCCCTTCCCTTATATTTCCGTCCATTCCCTTTTGTAATATTTCCGTCCGTTGGGTTTTGTTTTGATAACTAATAATGTTTCGTTTGGTTCTAAAATTCATGTGGACGAAAAAAAAAGTATGTATATGTATACAACAAGAGACTGCATTCCGGCAACGCGAGTTGGCACGCAGTCAGTAAACTGCTGAAATCCAGACTGCTATCACGTAATATAAAGCTCCGTGCCTATGGAACCATAATCATGCCGATTGTTCTATATGGATGCGAAACATGGGCTCTCACAAAACGGGAAGAAAACTAATTCCGCGTATTCGAGAATAAAGTTTTGAGGGGCATCTTTGGAGGTAAATATGACGAGGAGGCCGGACAATGGAGGAGACTCCATAACCACGAATTGGAAGAGCTATATCGCAAACCTACAATAGTGAGAGTAATCAAGTCGCGAAGATTAAGATGGGCCGGACACGTGGCGCGAATGGGGGACGATAGGACCGTGCATAGAGTTCTTGGCGGTAGACCAACGGGAAAGAGACCGGTAGGACGGCCGCGACGGAGATGGGAGGACAATGTTAGGTTTGACCTTGAGGAGATCGGATCGAATGGTCAAGCGTGGAAGGAGAGTGCCCAGGACAGGGAACGATGGCGAAGCCGAATCGGTGAGGTCATGAACTTCTGGGTTCTTACAGGCCAATAAATAATAATAATAATAATAATAATAATAATAATAATAATAATATATATATATATATATATATATATATATATATATATATATGTATATATATATATATATATATATATATATATATATATATGTATGTATATATATATATATTAAATATCATATATATAAGTAAACGCTGTAAATTGGTTTTTTTTTTTGTGAAATAAATATACTTTAAATTAAAAAAAAAATATTTTGTCACCGCAGGAGTTTATCTAATTTACGGATAGAACCACTCGCCCGGAAAAAATTATTTTGTAAAATAGATGGAAATGGGTATATCGTGAATTAGTCCTGGTATCGTCTTGTCCGAGAAGTGAAAAGAAGACTACCATCACCAACAATGTGGGGAGATATTAAAATATCTTGCAAGCGCACTACAGCAGGCGAATCGTGGACTAATATAAGCACGGAAGTATGAAGCAATGCCTGCATTTTGAAAACAGGCATACACAAGAAATGAGATAACATATATAATATATATAGTGTTCACTTGACGTTCGAATTGTAAAGACGTGCTATATCACGCTTCTCGTCAAGTCACATCAAAAAAAAAAATCCAAAAATAGAACGAAAGAAAGGAAACCAAACAAAGCAACAATAAGTAAAACGAAAAAGAAAATAAACGCGTACGCGGGTTTTTTGTCAATAGTGCTAATTGAATTGTGTAAAGCACAAAATAATAATAATGGACACTATATCATACAATCAACAAAATGCTCTGCTGAGTAATACGGATAACAGCAACATTATGACGTATGAACAGCTAGCAGCAGCATATGAACAACAAGCACAAGCTGCCAACAACAGCAAGCGGTAATAAATGAAATGCTTCATAAAATCAACGCACTGGAAAACCAAATACATAGAATCACAGGTATGTGGCACTATCGCTTTGCGAAGAGAATATCATACAGACAAAGCGGAGCTGGAGAGGGAAACCTCTGCAGTTTATAAACCACGAAAAACTGATAAGAGTCATAAACAAAATACAATACCGAATGTAAACAATATGACGTCTGCTCGTGACTCAACAAATTAGGTTACCAAAAAAGGGAAAATTCCACCAATAGATGTGAGGAGTATAAAGGATTTTAATGCCATTTGTCTGTAGTGAAAGACAAAATTCAATTCAAAGCATTATCCAATAATGATATAAAAGTAACTTGCGAAACTGCAATCTTAAGACGGATGTAAGAACTCAAGATTTAGAATTTCATACCTACCAACTGAACAGTGAGAAACTATTTAGATTCGTAATCAGAGGACTTCCAGCTTCAATGTCTATAGATACAATTCAATATGAATTGTGCTCACTAAATCATAAAGTGGTAAAGGTAACAAACATCAGATAAAGTACCACGTCCAATAATGGACAAACAATTTTCAGAGACTTCCCATTGTTTTATGTTGATATAGTTCAAAATAATAATAATCAGTTTATGAAATCCAAGAATTATTATGGTGTAAAGTATCGATTGAACCGCCCAAAAAGCAATCAAAAATATAGAGCGATCGGGACCAACCACAACTGATACTAGCAACACACAAATGAACAATAAATCAATTGAGAAAGCAGATAATAAAAGGAGACTACACCCTGTCAATAACGACCCTACCATCATGGATATGATGAAGATGTTCAGTGTATTTCAGGATTACATCAAGAATAGCATCAACTAGCTAACTGAAAGGGTAGGTAAACTAGAAATTTTCAAAAACCACCGACCAAGAAATCCAAGAAATAAACACAATGAGTAATCGCATCCTAAGAATAATCACTTGCAACGCAAATGGGCTCAAAGGAGTGAAGAACTAGAAATATTTATAAGAGAGCAGAACATAGATATACACACTTTCCTTATATGAGCTTCACAAAAATCAGCGCTTATATAGTCTACTCTA
The DNA here is from genome assembly GCA_963931805.1 of Microdon myrmicae. Classification (NCBI taxonomy): domain Eukaryota; kingdom Metazoa; phylum Arthropoda; class Insecta; order Diptera; family Syrphidae; genus Microdon; species Microdon myrmicae. Next base: position 151,594,915 of record OZ007501.1, on the reverse strand, counting down.
CTACGCACCCCAGCGACCGTGCCCGTGGAGGTACAGATCTGATAATAAAACAAAATATAAACCACTTCCAACAAGAAGAAATAAAAGAAACTTTTGTTCAAGTCTCCATTGTTACTATTAGCCTTAATGGAGCTGATTTAAATGTAGGTGCTGTATATTTCTCATCTAGACACACAATTTCAAAACAACATTCACGGATATCTTCAAGAAGCTCGGACCAAGGTTATTAATTGGCGGAGATTTTAATGTCAAGCACACTGCTAGGGGTCAAGGTTGATTACTCTAGGCAAGGAAAAACAATTGCTTACAGCCATCAAAGAAGCAAAGTTTTGTTCACCAACATACATTATCGATTTAATTATTTCGAAAGGAGTGTCATCGAATTATATTGAGACGGATAGTTTAGTTGATTTAACGTCTGACCACACTCCAGTACTACTAAGATTGAATGCAGCTGTTGCCAGAAACAACAGAAAACTAAATCTAATTAACAAATATACAGATTGGAAAAAATTCCGAAAAGAGCTTGACAATCAGATTGAATTAAACGTTAGATTGTGAAGAATTGGAGCACCAAGTACAAACATTTATGGAAACACAACAAAGCGCAGCCGCAACAGCAACTCGCACTACCCTATTGAGATTAGAGATCAAATCAAAGACAGGCACAAAGCTAGACGAACCTGGCACAGATCACCCTAACGATAACGATAAAAAAATATTTAACAAGGTGAGCAATCTAGTTAACAAATTAATTAAAGAACATAAACAGAGTTGTATAGATCACTATCTACGTGAACTAACTCCGTTAGCGGATACGGATTACTCTCTCTGGAAGGTAACACGTAAATTTAAAAGTCCCCTTATTCAAGTGCCACCTATAAAGGATGCACAGAGGCACTGGGTTGCAGAACTGGAGATAAAGTTGAAATATTTTCAGTGTTCAAACCACACAACATCCGCATTAGTATTGATCCTTCACCCAAGTTTCAAACTGAGCAAACAATCAAACCAGTGACACCAATGGAGATTGGTCAATATAATAATAATAAATATGTGAACCATAGAAAAGCACCAGGCATCGATGAAATATCACCTGGTGTGTACAAGCAATTACCTCGAAAATCTATCATTATGGTAACTAAGATACATTCCGAATTTATTCAAAACATCCTAGATAATAATGCTCAAGAAACCAGACAAACCAGCAGAAAAAGTAACGTATTTTAGACGTTGCTGCCATTCATTTCAAAACAGGTTGAAAAAATACTCCTTAAGCTACTCAAGCCTCTCATCAATATTCCAAACTTTCAATTTGGATTTAGGAATAATCACTCAACTATTGATCAGCTTCACCGTGTGACCACAATAATAAGAAAGGCTTACGAAGAAACGAAATACTGCCCAGCTGTCTTTCTTGACGTCTCGCAAGCATTCGACAGAGTATGGGATGAAGGTGTTATATATAAAACGAGTAAACTGCTTCTAGCAAATTATTGCTAACTACTCGAATCATACTTGTCTGATAGAACATTCAAGGTAACACATGAAGGAACTCACTCTAGTTTCTATCCAATAGAGGAAGGCGTACCACAAGGAAGTGTCCTGGGACCTTTCCTCTACTTACTATGCACAGCAGATACACCAACAACCAAAAAGACATTCACAGGCCCCTTTTGCAGATGATACGGTTGTAGCGTTCTACGAACGCACAATTCTACGCAGGTAAGGTTCCTATCTTCAAAGAACTTACTTACCTGAGAGCGTTGCACGCGCCCACAGACGCGTGCCCCAAAGTCCCACGATAGGGCCTGCAAGTCGCAGCCAACGTTGAGACCGACACCAAAAAGCAAGGAACTGAACGTCCCCAAAGCTTTTTAGGTCAAGCTCAACAATTATAACTCTTCATGCCTGAAACAAAGGTATAAACATCCATGCGTTCTATTCCTAAAAAAAAAAAAACAATTCCCAAAATGCCATACATGCTGCCTGCGCCCAGGAACATCTCATCGAACCGGCAATTCCGAAATTCAATACAAAAGAATTGCTATCATCAAAGAATGCGCCGATCAACGGATGCACGTGCGGGTAATCTAATGCTAGGACCACCCAAATCCGTTGAACAACAGAAGGCAGCCACGACCTATCGCAATCAAAAATATCTCAACGAGATATGCGATGATTTATGAGGAGTTAAGCCAACAAAGGCAATACTTCGGTCCCACGGCCACGCTAGAATTTCACACCATTATAAAGATCTAATGGATTTCGATTCCGGATACCAAGTTCAAGTAAGACCCACGGACTGTACGTCAAAACAATCGCCGAATATCTCTGGTCTGGGCGCCAGATGTTCTGTGCAAACAGAAGGCCGTGGAAATGAAATTATATCACCAATGATAATGATGTATGCAAGGAATGACTTTCCCCTTTCAGGAAAATAGGAAATTACCCCTGGGATGAAATAGCATGTTGTTAACAGAGATTTCCGGAATTCTGTTAGCAGATCGAATAGAAAAATTTTTCCGTACAGATACAGATACCAGTTTGCAATCTGGATATCTGTGTGAGAGACAGGAGTCTACCCCGAACGCTCGAGACATCAGGTCTATTAGGTAGTTCACAAGCGGTCGTCAAGGAGACAAGGAGTTGGGATGTTGAGCTCGAAACGGCATCGTTAGAAAACCTCCAGTTAAGGAAAAGGAGTCGAAGTAGAGTTGTTTGTGAGAAGTACCCAAAAGGGTTTATTTTGTAATGGAGTCCGAACCACGATCGTTTTGAGTTATCGATCGTGCCGTCGCGAAAATGTGTGTTGTCGCCTCGCGTGTGTCGCTCGTTCACGTACGTTAATCATTGTAGTGTAATGAAAAATTGTGATCCTTCGGAATTACCACCGAACTCAGTTATTAAGACAAATAAAGTAAAACTGGATCTATAACCATCAGTGTTTGTTTTTTGGCAATTGTTTTCGCTCCATTTGTGCTCCGGTGTGGATATCGCTTTCGTAGACAGTGTTCAGCGGGACACTTACAACATACACCAAAACACACCGCCAAAGTTAATCAACATCGAACCCCCAAACGGTTATAATATCTGCTGAGGATAACCAAAAAAAAAGCTACAGAACAATTGCAACAGGCACTTAACGAAATTAGCCATTGGTCCACTGACTGGAAGATTAAACTCAACGAGATGAAATCTATTCACGTAACATCAGATAGCAATATTACTATATATCTCAACGAAATTCCAGTTCCAAAAGCGGATTCAGCGAAATATCTCGGAATACACCAGGATACCAAACTAAACTGAAGATATCACGTGAAACAAAAAGCTGAACAAATAAATTTGAAACGTAGACAGATGTTTCGGTTAATTGGGCATCACTCTCAACTTAATCTCTATTGTAAAAGATTGATTTATCAATCTATCATCAGGCCGATCTGGATAAACGGGATCCAATTATGGGGATATTCAAACCAATCCAATAGAGAAATAATTCAACGAAGCCAGAACAAATTCCTTCACATTATCACCAGTGCGGACCGTTTCGTGATAAACCAGGAAATACATGATCATCTAGAGATCAAATGGAATAATGAAGTTATATTATGAATATGCTGTCAAACACACAATAACGCCTACATCATCACACCAACGTAGAACTTATTCAGTGTTATATCACCCATGAAATGAACAGGCTAAAATGGACGAAACGTTATGAATTAACATATGTTATTAAAATCGAGTTGGCAGCTGCACACTGGTCCAATAAACCCTCACATGTTTTACTTAACTAAACTAAATGAAGTACAATTCAAATATAGTATTAATTTAAATTATTAAGATTGCACTGTTCATATACAATAAAGGATGTTATTAAAAAAAACCACATATATCATTTTCGCAATATATTCTTTTCGTGTTATCCGCATGTACCATATACTCCCCTGAAGTTAAATAACTGGATAGGGCAAAATCATAATAGGGTACCACCAACGTGGGATAATGACCCTAAAAATATGTCAAGAGCGACGCGAAGTACTGATTTCACTTCAATGAGTTTCAAACTTTGGATGTGCCAGCCCAATCGTGAGTCTTAAATCGCACTGAAAACATTTGGGATGCCATAAAAGCATTTAATTTTTACATACTTCGGCTCAGAAAGACTAAGCTGAAATATATTTTGTATCGACACAACTAGTCCCAAGTAACTGATTAAATTAGGTTTACATGTTTGAAGTTCTGCTCCTAACCACATCTTCGACCTTCTTGTGTACTTAAGTACACAGAGGCCAACAATTTGTTTAATTGGGCGCAACAGCCACCAACCATCAAAGGGAGTGGCAGACTTTTCATTTACATTTATTACTCCGGAGATTGTTCCTTGGAGATCTGTGATGTCATTCCGTGGAATTCGAATTAACGAGTGATAAGGATCTTGTTTTCAATGAAGGAGAATTGTCATCTGGACCAGTTTTGAGATGTGGTAAAGTAATTAATAGGAAATTATTAAAACAAAGGAGAAATCATTTCATTTAAATCTTTCCCAAGCTCTCTTTCCTCACGTTGAGTTCTTTCCAACATAATTATTACTAAACAGTAACCTGGTATTTGAATTACACACAATCTCTACTTATTTAATAAATACAGGTTTAGGAGGACATGAAGCGTGATCAGATTTAATTTCAGTCCATAACAGAAACCTCTGATGACCAAATGATCAAAAAGATGATATAAAGGTGGCAAACACACCTGAACCGGTGAAAGATTTAGACTATATCCTTCTGAATAAACAGCAGTGCTTCTAAGAGCAATAATATTAATTAAAAACAAATTTCTCTAAGTAAGATTTGCGTCCTCTGTAAAAAGGACTCAGTTCATATACGTTCATATATCAGCGGCAATTTCAAAGATAAACTTCACCCTTCGAAAGAGCTATAAAAGTCGGTTGAAAAATAATTTTGTGCATTTTACACTATTATAAAAAATATTTAGGCTCACCGCAAGCATTTTGTCTCAAATCTCAATACCTAGTTAAACAATTTCCGAAACTACTTTTCTTGGAAATTCCCACTCTTCACACGTCACATGAGACGAGTTGGGCGAGCCTCCAACCACCGCATTCTGACTTTATTTTACTATCGATGCCATCACACATTTCTCCAAAATCCATCCTTTGTTTTCCACTTAATGGAGATACCTGGCTCTCTTAGAAAAGTAGGATTAAATAACCGTCGCATAAGGCAAATGTCAAAAGTCAGATTATGGTTTGTCCCAGATAGAACAGATTTAGCTGAAAGTGCCTTCATGGTGTACGATGAGATTAAGTGATGATGTTTATAATGATGGGAAGATACCGTGTACGGTGTTTAAGTCTGTTGCAGCAAGGGAATGGTATCCACCGTCACCGGGTGATATGAGAGCAGTTCATTGACTTGGAGAATTAAATATATTTTAGGAATTCGCTCATTTTTATTGTTCTGATCTCATGTGTACCTTTCTCGTGCCCTCCGCGTGCTTCCAGCTGTTGACGGCAGAAGGATGCCTGACGGTACGAGTGGTCCATGATTAATTAACTCGTGTGTCGGTATTCAACTTCGTGCTTTGGTTAGACTGGGAATATCTTTAAGACAGAACTGTACACTTCTACCCAGCAAATAGCGTTAGCGAGGATTGCACTAAACTACAACGCGAATATGGCAATCAGAAAGCAGAAGCTTGCTAAAAAGCACCTTTATTCCTTCGGTAATGTATTTTTTAACGATTTCTAATGACTACGAATGACTAACGGACGGGGTTCACTTCGTCAACTTAATTGGTCTGCTGGTTAATCGCTATTTGATGGAGAATTCATTGGCAACCGAATATATCGACAATAAAACAAAGCGCTGGTAAAATCTCGCAAAGACGTAGTCCACTGATGGAGGGATTTCGTAAATGTGATTGTAGTGAATTATAACACTTAGACAAAGAAAAGCAACGGCATTAGTAGCTCTGTATCCATTAATGAAGGATATGTTGTTCCCCATGTCAATTATCTATTAAACAAGTTACAGTAATGCCCTCATTCTGTTCGGTTGTGATTATCTATTGAATGCAAATTTTTCTGGTTTGTAAGTTTGCATTATTTCAATTAACTACGAGCTGCCAGGACGAACATTGCAGTAACTATGTCAGAAATGATAAAAAAAATCGGGACGAATTATCAGCCAAAACAATGGAAAAGGGACGGATCGATTCCAAAGTAGATGGTGACGGTTCCAACTACAAGCAAAGTGATGCCAACCGTTCTTTGGGATGCTCGTGGATTAAGTTTAATTGACTATATTTACAAAGGGGAATCTTTTGCGAACTTACTGCAGCACTTGAGTGATGAAGTCAAGAAAAACATTTGGCGGAAAAAAAATTTATTTCATCAAGACAATGCACCACTTCACAGATCCGTCGTCACAATGGTAGAAATGTGTTAAAAATCGAATTGGTTTTTCAGGGACCTTATTAGCCCCTAAGATTATTTTCTGTTTTCTGAGATATAAAAATAATTCAGCGGAAATAATTTCGAACGATTACGAGTCCGAGTCTGTGATAGATGGCTGCTTTAGAGAGCTACGTAGTTCTCTTTGTAAACTTGGTACGGATATGGTCGTTCAATTCCGTCGTTAGAAAATAGGCGCAACACTATAGATAGACATGAGTCTATCTATAGTGTATTGCGACGATAGTGAAGAATGTGTGATTCGAACTGACGCTATGACAGTTAGAATCACTAAAAATGTAACCAATGCTCAACACACCAGGCCACTGCCGCTTGTACGAATTCGATTTCTAAACTCAAGTACACTCAAATGATGTGGAATTGTTATGGTATAGCTATGGTATACGGCTCTGATACATTTTCTTATTCCATTTTCGTTCAGTGTTCTTCACTATTTTCTTGTGTATTGTGTGTGTATATGTTAGAAACGCCACACATCTCTCCTCTGTAGGTATTATCGCGGTCGTTGCTGAACTGAACTTGCTGAATGTATTCCGCCAGATATTTCCTCTTCCACTACCTCTTTTTCCGATCGCACTGTACTCTAACATTTAGGGGTACTTCAGAAACACTTTTTATGCACGCGTTAGCGAAAAAATTTGAAGCTACTTAATATCGTTTGGGACGCTTATAGGCGCTTACAAAACCAGAAGAGAACAGATACCGCGTCCTCGAGGATAACGTTTTAAGCAGTGTCATTGATGGTAAATATGATGAAGAGGCAGAACAATGGATAAAAACCATAGGTTTCTCAAGAGAAGAAATACGATTAAAAACATAGAATAGGTTGCAGTCTGAGAGTCTGCATCAGATAGTAAGTTAATAGTCAGCGGGCTCGACTCGCTACACATTCTGTTATATCATTATAGAAAAGTGAATTGTTTGACGCCCTCTAAATGTAATAACATAAAAACCAATAAAAAAACAATACAGAAATAAACAAAAAAAGATAAAAAGAAAACCCTCGTGCAGAAAACAGTATTCGTCCTTCAAGGGCGAGGCAAGATGTGATCCCAGAGTGACACAGGAGTCCGATGTGGAGAAGAGTGTGGGTAAAATTGAAATCGAGATTTTGTCCTTGAACGAAATCCCAAAACCGGAATTAACAAACGCAATACAAGAAAAACGTATGTAAATTGATTCCCGGAGTGCTGCCCGAATCGGTTGCCCTTTAAAGAAAAAAAAGTAAGACGAACAACAATGAGGAAAATCGGGCAAGATTCAAAAGGCAAGGAATGACTGCAATGTGTACATTTAATGCGCAAAGTTTTTGGATGACCAGAAAGTGAAACCAAAAGTGCTACACTCTCCCTTAAGCAGTATTTCTTGTTTTTTTTTCGGGCTTTGGTATCTTAATAACAAACATCAAAAACTCTATATCCTCGTATACCCCTGACAGCCCAATCATCAACGTAATAGAGAAAGCGAATGTACTTGCTACACATACATCAGTATCAGTTTACTGGAACACAAGCAGCACATCATAAGTCAGATTCACTTTCGAACTTGTTCTGATATTTAACCGTTTAAAGAGGTGAACATTAACAAATCGGCTGGGCTGAATATGCCACCTTCTCAGTTATTTTGAAGATATGTTCCTCTTTACTCACTATGCCGGTGTTGGAAGCTTTTCCGTCCATCCTCTGCGTCAGAAAATTTTCACATAGAAGGAATTTGGCGAATATTTAACCAATTTCCAAAAAGAATGGCAAATCTATGCTACCTCTTGTCACCAAAGGTGAACCCCAATGTAAACTGGAATTTACCTCCCATATTTGGCCAAGCGCACCCACAGCAACGCTTCATGTGATCAATAAAATGTAAAAAAAACTGTAAATTTCATGGCGGACCCATCACATCCGTCGTAAGAACATAAGCGCAACGTATAATGTATTGTGACGCATATGACAATCAGTACTAGAATATTCTAGAAAATCCGAAACAGAGAACTAGAATATTCTATAAAGTAATGGAAAACTGGAGACTAGGAACAGTAGAACATTCAAGGCAATGGAACGGACGGAAACGAAACGCTGAAACAGTATAAATACGTCGCACACAGACCATAGTGAGGAGTATGAAGTAGGAAGTGAAACAAGCGATTGCTGAGGAGTAAGAAGTAGAACGTGAAGCAAGCGATAAGTGTAGTAGTAATAAGTAATAAGTAAGCAGTAAAAATACGCGATAATTACGGAAGCGATAATAAATAAAACGTTAAGTGTACGGTAAAAAGTAACGATTGTTATTACGGACTAATAAAATGTCACATTAATTCAGAATCGATTTAACGGCTCTTATTTATTTACAAATAATTAATCCGGCGAACCCTAAGCTCGCTACAGTATTATCATGGTCGTTGTTCAACTGAACCTTGGTGAAGGTATCCCATCTCTCCAAACATTCTCCCGCGATTTCGTCAGTCAGATAGTGCACTTCGATTCACGTTGAAAGTCAACTTCAGGCACATAAATAAACATAGAGACTTATTCTTTGGTCGAACCACGCGAATGTGGAGTAATCTTCCCGATCAACTGTTTTCTTGTAATAGTAATATCCAGGTATTGAGGCCAAGTGTGCATCGATACCTTCTTTCCTTATCGTTTCGCTCCTCTTTTATCAGCACTTTGACTGTTAAGGATGCCTGGAAATACCTTCTTGAGAGTTCGTTTGAGTAAAAGAAAACTATTCAACCACTAATCAATTATGGACATGTATGACTTGTAAATTTGACACAAGGCTAATAACCTTGTCTGGAAAAACAAATTATTATGGAAAATTTAATAAGCCTCAGACTTGTTAAATAAGGCCAAGAACGGATCCCGGTTGTAGTGCCGATGATGATGATGATGTAAATGGTACTCTATTAGCTTAGTGGGCTCCAATGGACGGTTAGTTCGTATTAGGGAAGAACAACTAGCCCCGAAAGTTCTCCGCTGCAGATGTTGCGATGATTTGCAACGCGGAAGGTGACACATGCATTTGCAAAACGCATTTGACCGGAAACAGAATTTGATTGCCAAACATAATAAGATCGACTTGGGAGCAGAACATGTGAAGAAAGTCGAATACATTGGTTGGTAAGTAAGTATACTTTTCCCCTGTTCGCAATAAATACTAGGAATATAGTTTTATTATTTTTTTCATATATCTTAGATACTACATACTAGTTTATCCTAGCAACTCTTAGATAATCTACACAACACGACGCTATTTATGCCTTAAATTGTCACATTACCAGAGTGCTTTCATCAATCCTATATTATTATTGTTAACAAATTAAACCGCCCTTAATATTTTCTTCTACATATAAACAATTCCTGCGCAAACTGTGATCTTATGTTCGAACGGAACTATCAAATTTTCCTCTAACATTTATTTCCGTCTTCTTCCATCTTATATTTAGTGTACTCGTATTTTCAGTTTTTTAATTGTTCTCATAGCGCAGATACCTCAACTTATATAATCAAAATTAAAATTAATTTCCGGTTTTTATGGACTGCAATTAAGCATTTGACTTAATTATTTTCATGCAGTGAATTAGACGCAAAGGGAAAGTTATAAAAGATGATGTGTACCGTATAAAGAAAAAAGATTGATAGGAGTTTATACGAATGAATCATCTGTAGAGTTTACTGTGCAATAAAGATACTCGTATACTGAGTGCAATTATGTGAATTGTTTAGACTTGTGGCACAAAAATTGGTTAACTTGTTTATTACACAGAAAACAATTTTTAGATATCGAAGGCAATATGTAGTAGATCCTTCCTTTTCCTGCCCCTTCGTCTACTAATATTCGCATTGTAGTTTGATATTTAAGAGCGTCTTAAAATTAAGTGCATTAAGTCCTTTAAGTGCAGCCACATTACTAAAAAAAACATTGCTTATGGCTTAGTAAAATCGACAATTAAAATTTTTGATGACGACAAGAGTCAATTTGCACTTCAAGCATCATTGATTCAAAAATGTAAATACATACACCAATTAATCCCCGCCCGTACAAATGCTTTAAAATCTAATTATGAGTGGAACCTTAAAGATCGAATGAGTTAGCAGGTGGCTTGCCACCGTACACTTAAGCCTAATATATCAAAATCTCAACTTCTTGACTTAGAAAACTAGGTTTCATTAAAGGTGTCAGCGAGACATAAATCTTCATGTCACCTTCTTGTATCTATTCTTTGACAAGCAAGTATCTATTCTTTGAGATAGCCAAAAAAGGTATCTCAGGGTGCTTTTGAAATATGGCTTCACTAATTAAAATACCGAGTTTCATGGCAAGCAATTCAAATAGAATTCAGTTCCTTCCTACTATGCTTCTAAGTTTGATCCTTCTGGTGTTTGAAATTTTATTCGAGACTCGATGTGAAGCACATTTCACCGAAAACTTTTTAAGAACCCAAACAGAGAGCATGAAAACGTCTTCAAACGTTATGGCGTCCTTTTTCGATGTATAAACCGGTGACCTTAATGCAGGCTGCGAGCAATGTTTCCGGAGAAAAAGGAGACACCGGGAAGGATTGACATCCGGGAAAGTATTCATGGTTTGCCTTAAGTGCCCTTCATTTAAGGCAGTTGCAGTCGAGCACTTCTGGATGCGCACATCGAATCATTACTGACTTGAATTTGTTAAGTGGGCCTCTATAGAAGATTGATGTTGCAGTCGACGTTTGTAATGTGAGGCCGGATTCATGCTAGACTCTTAAAAGCGAAACGGGGTTCAACTTGAGTATTGAAAAGGTGTTGAAGCCACGCACTTAAAGAATACAAAATGCAGCTATTGATGGTCTTTGTAGTGCCGGTAGAAAGCTACCTCATGCATCGATTCAGAGAATAGGGTTTGGATATGTTTAATGTTTAAGATGAGAAATGGGATAAAGAATAGGGGGAGTTGGTACGGAACAACGAAAGAGGATACGGAAAGGCGTAAATACATAAGTGAAAGTAATACATATAACGTAGACGGTAGGAGAATGACATTCAGACAACATGCATATCGAAAGTGAAATGATTACACATTTCAAATTGATGGAGAGTAATCCAAACGGATTTCTTGTGTTGGTAACATACATATATATATATATACATAGCAGTAGTGGAGTCGACGTGCATTTCTTACATTAAAAACGGGTATAAATGGAAATTTGAATTATCCTTAAATGTAAAAACACCATGCTGATAATAGAAAAGGAAAATAGGGGATTGGATTTCTTGGCAATACACTTTTTTTTTCAAATCCTAATATGTTAAATGTGGGAGAAAAACGTCCGCGGTTGTATTTTTTTATTGTTGTTTAATTGTCGGTAAGGTGATGAAATGATGACATCAAGATAGATATCAAAACGTCCAGCGCTGAAAGAGGCCTTCAAAACCAAATAGAATAAATGTGTGGCAAGTTACCAACCCAATATGTGATCAACTTATAAATATATGCCGTAATTATTCTAGACCAATAGAAGAAGCTCATAACGAGTGAAGTTTTCCAAACAGAAAAGGAAGACAAAAACGTCGCGCAAATGCTTTTGTATGAGGCATTGAACTAACAACCCAACATGCCAGTATATTAACGGTGCCTTACAATGACACGAAACAGCACATCCAGCACTCGCGGTAGTTTTCGCACTTGGCAAATATAAATAAACAGTTCATTATCCAATTACGTAAGGACTAGCTTTCGCGAACGAGCCCCAGAAGACTCCTAAGTAATCAAATGGGAGAATAATATCGTTAGGTAAGGAGCCGATATTTAGATCACCTTACACGGACAAAACGTCATTGACAATGGACAACGAGTGACAGAGACCACAGCAAGCAATACTGTTGTTGCCAAAACAAGATCCAAGCCGTTGACGGAACTAGTATCTGCGAGTATGACAAGAACAATCTTGTGAGGTGAAAATAAGTTTCCACCTTTCAAGATGGGGCATGAGGACTGGGACTAGACGTTTATGGAATATAACCAACAATTTGGTTTGGAAAACACTTGCACAGATTCAAGTACAAGAATGACCAGCGGAGAAAACGCGGAAGATATCCTCACTGATGGACAAGCGCATTTCGCTTCCAGATCAAACCAACTGTGCAGTAGTGCTTATACTATGCTCAAACAATGGATGGAAATTATATATACAGATGATATAGCTCGATGTCATACAGAAGCTCACAGACTACAAGATTTTCAAGAAGACTAGCGACGAAATGCGTCGCTCCTGTCCCAACAAGAAATGTCGAAAGGCAACAAATAGGAATGTGCTGCAAAGTGGGTGTGGGTTTAGTCCGTAGACACTGGCAGACGAGTGATAATTTAGGGAACCAGGAATACAAGTGGACTCGGAAAAACATTTTTATGGAAATGCAAAAAAAAAGAGCATGGTTGCTAAAACACTTGTCCGTCCCTCAATTCGAAAGCCCTCTTAGGTAGGGCGCTAGAATATAAACAAGGCTAAGACAATTTACATAAAACAAGACTAAATTCTCCACGGGCTTCCAACGGGCGGACTATGGCACATTTTGTTGTAAAGTGTTTCACCTGCGCCTTTTAGTGTTTGGTACAACTTACGAGAGTTTCACCCACTCATTTACTTAGTTGTGCTGGGCTATTGTTTAGGGTGGGTGTTTGTTTATTTATTTCATGGAGGGACCTTATGTTAAACATATTTTACATCCTACAATTGGAACTGTTTATTATGCTAAATATATTTCACATTCTACAATTGATGTTGTTGGCATTGTGTATCCCTTTCATTTTTTCCTGATAGCGCCGTACCTTTTTGTGGTATAGAGGTATTAATAATCATTTCAATAATCGCTTTAGTGCACATATTATTAAAAAAATCAAGAAAGACATAATTGCCAATAATAGAAACTAGTAACACTATATAATAGGAAATATGCGCACAGCAAAAAAATAATAATAAAGCCAACAAGACATTCATAAGTCTGTCAAACCCCTTCAAATACTATCCAAACTCCTGCAGTATAAGGCTTTAAGACTCTCAGAATCACTAATTAATTCGAGATTTATGTGTTACAGTATATGAGTTACATTCGAGAGGAAAGTCAAACAGAGAATTGTTGTTCTACTATTTCACATACTTGTGTGGTAGTATCGCTACAACTTGTCCGGTAAAAAAAGTGTTTGGTTGGTGGACAGGGTAGAGTACTGAGCGGACAGGAAGTAGAATAACATTTGTTGTGGTAAATATCACATCTCAGGCGCGGTCGAGAACAGGAAAAGCATTATGATGCCAAACTTGAGTCTATAGAAGAGACGACTGGTGGAAGTCGTCATCAGATACCACTTGTAAAGGCGGAAACATAAACCTTATTAACCAATACTTTCCAGCTTCTTTCTTATTCAATCGGATCAATCTGCCTATAACAGTGACAGTTCAGAAATATTAAAAGCGTAGTGCCACACAAAAGAGCAAAGTGTTAAGTATATTCAACAAAATGCTTCGTATCTATTGGCGACAGCGCATCAGACTCTGGGAGCATCAATACAGAATTGGATATTTCAAGTAGCGTATTCTCGCGTAAGATTTGCATCACGGTACACATTCGAAGATAGTTCGTTCTGTAAATTTCGAAACAATGAATGAATTTTGCAACCAAATCGTCTTCAGTGATGAGGATGATTTTCATTTTGATGGATTTGTTAATCATCGAAATTTTTAACTTTGTGATTCAGGAATTCATGAGTGATGGATCCTCAATGCTAATTTAATAATATGATGCTAATTTTGAGCTGAGCATTGTTCTTTGAAAATGAGCTTGGCCAGACAATAATATTTTATGATGGTTACTTATGTTTTTATATCGGTTTCTTTTGTGGATGACGTGCAGAAAAAAGACGGTGCCACTTGCCATATTGGTCAGCAAATTCAGTTAAGTACTCAACAAAACTTTAACATGAATCACATAAAAAGAATAAGGAGCCCAGAAGAAAGCTAAATAAAAATTCACCATAATCACATAAAAATCCTTAATTAATATTGTTTGAATAAACCAGAGTTATATGTATAAAGTTCACGGCCACCATCAGATCCTATTTTTTTACCGTTCTGTTTTTCATTGGAAGGTTACATATCTCGCCTGTTTAAAGAACTCATTGTAAGCTCTAAAAAGTATAAAATCATATTTTGGTGAATAAAAAAATGCCCTTTTTTTTTACAAATCTCATCTTGGCGACCTCAATAAGTGAAATTCCCAGAAACTAGTCGTGATTGGATAGTAAAATTTGAAATAGATTATGCAAATTAAGTCAGTTGACAGACTCGTCTGCAAGAAAGTAAACGAATCGGATGGAATACCAATACTCGTACAGTCCCTAAAAATTGTACTCTAGAAATATCATTGGTTCTATTCAAACTTTTCCGCACATATTATATTGTATACAGAAAACCTCTCCTAAATATTGGAAAGTTGCTCACATAGCACCAAACCCAAAGAAGTGAAACACTTATCTTCCGCAAAGTTACCAGTCACTTACCAATTCATTAAAATTTTGAAATATAATGCATTCACAAACAGTCAGCAACACAGATTCCAAAAACATTGGACCTACGGAAACCATCAGAGCTTTTCGACTCAAAATTGGACATTTGCAATTTGAAAAACCAGGTAGGTCAAGAGCATGGGTTTTACAAATCTCGCTAAAGCCCTTGACCTCATCGGCTAGTAAATTTAGTAAGCACCCTTCGTTTTTATGGACTTTCCTGACAACTTTACGATTGAATATAAATGTTTCCTCTAAAATCAATCATTCGGGTTTTTTTCTTTAACGAAACTGGTCAATAAACTGCAGAATGGGGTTGGAGCCACATCTTTGCGAGAGAGAACCTGGCCATGCACGTAGCAAAGGTGGTGATAAGGAGTTATAGCGTTTGCTACGATAATGAAGAACGTGTGATTCGAACTGACGCTATGACGGCTAGAATCACTAAAAATGTAACCAATGCTCAACACATCAGGCCACTGCCGTGTGTACGAATTCGATTTTTAAACTCAAGTACCCTCAACTGATGTGGAATTGGCATGTATCGCTATGGTATACGGCTCTGATGCTTTTTCTTGTTCGATTTTCTTCACTATTTGCTTGTGTATTGTGTGTGTATCTGTTAGAAACGCCACAGAGTATTCTAAAGAACGGTTTAGTACGCGAGGGCAAAAGCAATACCCCTGGAGAAATCTACTTGTATTCACTTGCCATAAAGAAGTTCGAAATAATCGATAATTGAATTTTTCTTGAATGCGGCTCTCAAGGATGACAGCCTGTACAGGAGCAGACGTGTGTAAGCAACGTCGCATTTCAACGCAATTGCTAACCAGGAAGTAGATCGACGGGGAGCGAAATTGCATTGTCGTCATGGGGAGTGTTGACCCCACGGTAACAAGCAGGGGTAAAGGAAAAATAGCAGGGAGAAATAATTCAGATAGCAAACGCAAAGGTTGTTTTTGGAAGCGGTTGAAAATAGGAGTGAGGAGGGGCAGTGGAGTTCGGGAGAGTCGTTGGAGATCGAAAGAATTAAGATAGCGAACGTAAAGGTTGTTTTTGGAAGCGGTTGAAATAAGAAGTGAGGACGTGCAGTTGAGTTCGGTAGAGTCGTTAAAGATCAAAGAAGATTGTGGTCAAGATTAAGTGAATAGGGAAGTGGATGTGAAAAAGTAAAACTAGTTGAAAAATCGTGATAGAAGTGGAGAAGAATGGAATGGAAGTGCTGCCGAAAAAACAATACAAGTGAATCAAGAGCATTATGTAACAGAAGTAATTGTAAAGACAACAAAAAGAAGAAAAAACAAAAGAAGTGATTCAAAAACATTAAGTAATAGAAGTAATTGTAAAGACAACAAAAAGAAAAAAAAAAACAGTCAATGTAAGTAATCTCAATAAATTTTTTATAAAAGTGCCGAGTAACACAAATTGTAAGTTCTAAGACGAACTCAATGTAAACTATAGATTAAGTGATATAATATCGTACAGAATGAAATAGAGTGTAAAGAACAAAGAGAAAAAGAAAGGAGTTAATAAAGAAAGTAAAAGAAAAGATAACTGGTGAAAATTTGTTTTTCTTTCTTTGCGGTGAAAACCCTAGTGCGGAGAAATGAACCCCAAAACCATAACTCGCGAGATCTGTCATTTAGTTTGTTTACAATGATCGATTTTGTCAGTTCACCTCACGTGTGTTTTGTGATTTTTGCTCAATTTTCTTCAAAAACCCAATAGCGTAAAGATCATTAATGACATGCCACAACGAGTCAATTCCGACCCCACTTTCATAAAACGTATCATAACTGGTGACGAGACATGGGTTTACAAGTTTGGCATGCAAACTAATCAATAAGTTTCGGAATGGCGCCTTAAAAATGAGGCGAAACCAAAAAAACCAGGTTAGAGTCGATCAGATGCATGGCAGAAAGCCGGACGATAAATAATGAATATTATATGGACATTATGGGGTGTCAGAGAGCGGAAATCACCGAGAAAAGATGGGTTTGTAGAAAGAAAACTCATGGGTTTTGCCCCACGATCACGTACCATCTCGCCAGGCTATTGCGATCGAATTTCTGACCAAAAACCCAATCAATGTTATCGAACAAACATTGTGCTCATCAGAAATGGCACCGGCTGACTTTTCTCTCTTTCCAAAATACAAATTACCACTTCGTTTTCACTCGATAGAAAACAAAAAAGAGAACTCGCGACGAGAACCGGTTGATTCTGGAAAATACTGTATATAACTGTGGGTTTTTTGTTTTTTTTTTTTTATTTTTTATATTAGACTTCTCTCGGGAGAGGCGAACCTATAGCGCCAAGTGGGCGCTCCGAGATGCCACCAAATAACTGTTGCAGTTCTTTTTGAACAGTTGCAGGTTGTAACGCTCCGGGAACCTTCGCGTGGGAAGGGAGTTCTACAGCTTCCCCGCTCTGTAACGGAACGAGCTCTGATGCAGGGATGTTTGCGCTGTGGGGAGATGAACCACAAAAGGGTGCGATCCATCGGATTGTCTTGTGGACCGCACATAAGCCGAATTGCGTGAACAATACCACGAATCTCCGAAAAAATTGACGGAGCTGAATTTTGCTAAGTCTTATAGTTCACAGTCACATCGTGATAATGGATTCAGGTCGAATCTTGTTCAGTCTTATAATTCACCGTCGATCAGAGCAAGACATTTTTGATAGGCACGTACATGTGAAAATAAAAAGACAGTTTGTGATTAATTGTCAGCTCAAAGTAATAATTAGTTTTAAGATGAATTAATAAAGCGAATATTTTTGAATTAATAAAGTGAACATGTTTATACCATATTTGTGGTCTGAACCGAGTTTTTATCCAAGGAATAAAGACGACAACGAATGAATAAAGGCGGCACCGAAGGAATAACGATGACGACGAGGGATAAAGGCGGCAAAGAAAGACTAAAGACGACGACGAAGGGGTAAAAACGACGAATAAAGACAACAACAAAGCTTTCAACCTCAAAAGGATAAATTAACCATGCCTGAAGCCAGCGATTCCATAGTTAGCGAATTGCGACAAAATGCTAAGATATGTGGATTAACCGTCGGCGGTACGAAAGCCGAGATAATCGCCCGACTGGTTGAACGTGATCCAATGGGCAATTGGATGAGAATCGCCAACGAGGAGGAGAACCAGGATATCGCATCTGACGAAGGACTCCTCAATTGCACAGGAAATACCGAAGATAAGCATCGCAGCCAAGAATCTGAACCCAGTGGAACGCCAACAAACCACGAAAGAGAACTTCATATGCGCAAAATGGAACCAATGCAGCGTGAACTTGAGCTCGCTCGACGTGAAATTACGATGCTTCGATAGGACGAGCACTTAGCCGCAGACGAGTCGGGAGGACGAAGACGAAGCAAAACAGGCGATTTAAGTTTTCAGCAATCAATCATGAGCATAAAGATGATTGCTGCATTAGTAACTACGTTCGACGGTACGCCATGATAATTTCCATGTGTGGGAAAGGCAGATCAAGTTTATGAAGGAAACGTATGAGCTAGCGGACGACATGGCACACAAGTTGGTCGGAATGAAACTCTCGAAGAAAGCGTTCGAGTGGTTGCATTCAAAAGCCGAACATCTGGAAATGACCTTTTACGATCCGTGCTTTCCTACGAATGAATCCTTAATCAACGCATTCGATAAGATAACCTCATAGGAACAATCGCCAGCAAAAGCGATTAATAAAAAGGATGAAAGGCACATAAGAAACCCAATGCAAGAGGCGAGAAGAACAAAGACACTGGCAACGAAGAAAGGACATATCGTAAAAGCCACTTCAATTGTGGGGCAACAGATCATGTAAGCGCGACATGTCCTTCGAAGGAGCTAGGTTTAAAATGTTTGCACCGCAACGAACACGGTCACTTCGCAACAAAACATCGACAAAAGAAAGAAGCTTGCATTGTCACACGCAGTCCACGGAAGGAATATATGAAGATGGTAACGATTCTTGGGAAGAATATCGACGCACTTATCGACACCGGGAGCGATGCGCAGAGACGAGTATGAAAGAATTGGATCCCCACCCATTCAGCTGACCGAAGTACAGTTCACATGAATAGGCTCACCTACTCATAGGGCGCTAGGAGAATTCTAAACGGAAGTCACGATAGATGGGCACTGTTTTCCGACTCCCATACGTGTTGTTTCAGATACTATTTCATATTGATGGGAGCAAGAAACTTCCACGCAAAGAACGGTACGATTTACATTAATCCCGATGACGATACTGAAGAATTACTGGAGATTTTTCAGATCAGCGTGCTCGAAGAAGACTATACAAAAAAAAATGCGTGTAGAAAATTACAGGCCCAACAAGACGTTGGAGACAACTGTGAGTATGAGACTCATATTAAAAGACAACGAACCGGTATATCAAAAGGCAAGGCGGCATTGATTATCGACTTCTGAATAAAAAAAAATATCCGAGACAGATATTACCTGCCGATAATCGAGGACCAACTGAATTAACTGCAAGACGCGAAGATCTTCAGTACAGTCGACTTGAACAATGGTTTCTTTCACGTGCCAATCGACACCGAAAGTATTAAATATACCGCATTTATTGTTCCAGACGGACAATTTAGGTTCCTGCGTGCCCTTTTTGGCCTGTGTAGTTCGCCATCAGATTTCCAGCGATATGTAAATGCCATATTTCGAGACGCCTTGTTGAAGTCTTGGGCCACATTATCGAAGACGGAACCCTCCAGCCGACGGAGTGGAAAACTGCAGCGGTTAGACGATTTTCCAAGCCTAAGAATATCCGACAAGTGCAAGCTTGTGTAGGACTGACGGGATACTTAGCAAATTCATTCCAGACTACTCACGAATTGCACGAACTTTATCAAACCTTTAGCGAGCAAATTTCGAATTTATTTTTGGAGATGCCAAAAAAACAAAAACTTTCGAACTTCTAAAGAGGTGCCTAAGCCAAAAACCTGTGGTTAATTTGTATCGAATATGAACTGAGGTGGAACTCCATACGGCCGCATCGAAGTATAGATACGGAGCCATCCTCTTGCAACGCGAGGAAAACGATGGGCTGCTGCATCTACTATACTCGTCCTTCGCTAGCGATAAAACATCGACGTTGGGATCTTTACGTTCGAGTAGGCATTTCTCCTAGAAGAATTCCAGTATTCGATAGAGCATAGATCGGGGCGGGGCATGAAGCACGTCGACGCATTATGCCGAAATCCACTGCCCGAATGGTTGGTAATTATTAAGTTCCACGAACGCCTTACTGCGTGACTCAAGAAAGCACAGCAGCACTATGATGATCTGCAGGAAAAGGTGAATCGGTTGGAAGAAGGAAAGCTCGATGCTGGTGAAGAAGTGCGCGTTGTAATTCCGAAGTCAGTGCAGATACAGGTGATACAAAAAGCCCATTAACGAGGCCACTCTGGGATCAATAAGACAGAGGCGCTGGTCCAGAATGATTTCTGGATACCTGATTTAAGGGTTAAGATTGAAAAGGTAAGTCGGCACTGTGTTTTGTGAATACTGACAAACGAAACCGAGGAAAACGACAAGCATTCCTGAATCCTGTGGAGAAAGGCAGTGTGCTCCTCGACACCGTCCATATCGATCACCTTGGTCCACTGGAATCAACCAAGACGGACGCTTTTTCCAAGTAGATTTGACTGTATGGCAGAAGATCGACGGTATCCGCAGAAGTCATCTGCCATTTATGAAGGCAGTCATTTATCTTTGCAAATCCTCGGAGTATCATTTTCGACAGGGGGACCGCGTTTACTTCAAAGGAGTTCGAGAGCTATTGCCGCGAAGAGGGCATTGAGCATGTTCTGGCAACCACGGGAATACCAAAGACCAACGGTCAAGTTGAAAAGGTAAAGGAAACCGCACCCTAATACCACTGCAGACAAAGCTATCAGCTTCTAAACTAAGTGAACGGTATCGGTACCTGGACACGCTGTAGTGATGTCACCATTCCGATTAATGTTCGGAGTCGACGGTCGTTTTGAAGGACGGTCCGCAAATTAAGGAGCTACTGGAGGAAGAATTGATTGCCTCATTCGACGACCAACGAGCAGAACTCCACAAACATGCAAAGGAGAATATCCAACACATTCAGTCCGAAAACAAACGGAACTTCAATAAAAACAGGAAGGCGCCGTTCCGATATCAAGAAGGCGATATCGGCACTATTCGTAAAGTACAGCAAGGACCTGGCTTAAAGCTCGCACACAGGTTCCTTGGACCGTATGAGGTTAGCGAGACCCTGCGCAACGATCGCTAAGTTGTGCGTCGGATAGGAGAGAGCCAGGGGCCCAAACAGACATCATCCGCCGCCGACTATCTGAAACGCTGGGCAAGCGACGACATTCGGGTCGAATGTCCAGCCAGGGCGGCAGAGTGTGGAATGGAAATGGCGGAGGTGAATTTGAGATAAACTTATAGTTCACAGTCACATCGCGACAACGGAGGCCGAATTTTGGTTAGTCTTACAGTTCACAGTCACATCGTGACAATGGAGACAGGTCAAATTTTATTTAGTCTTATAATTCACAGTCAGTCAGAGCAGGATACTCTTGATAGGCAGGTACATTTGAAATAAAGACAGTTTGTGATTAATTGTCAGCTCAAAGTAATAGTTAGTTCTAAGATGAATTAATAAAGTGAATATTTTAAAGTGAAAAATTTTGAATTAATGAAGTTAATATGCGCACTGTAAACAATCTAAATGACAGATCCTACTCAAACTTTACGTCAGGATAGAGGACAATTGTTCCAACTTTGCGACAGAAAGTGGGTTTTGTAAATGATTAATTCTTGGTACTGTTTTGACCGAATATAGCACCACTCCCAAAGAAAGGAACAAATTGTGTACCGCAAAGCTACCAGTCAATTATCACTTCATTAAATTTTTGAAATATGATGGATTCCCAAACCGTCGACAACACGGATTTCAAAAACAGATGATCTATGGAAAATCATGAGAGCTTTGCGACAAACATGTGGACATTTGTATGTAAAAAAACCAGATGAGTCCAGAGCGGGCGCTTTGCAGATCTCTTTTAAGCTTTTGACCAGATCTGGCTGTAAGCCTAGTAAGTCAACCTCCTTTCTATGGACCTTCTCGACAACTTTCCGATTGCATAATAGCATTCTTTCAAAACCTTGTTGGTCCCTTTCTTAAATGGGACCGCTCAACAACTGCAGTATGGCAAATGCAGCTTCAGCCTACGGTGCGGTCGTTGAGGTGATGGTGACGGACGAGAACTTGCCGTGAACTCGGTAAAGATCGTGGCAAAGAATATTTTAGTGAATCTAGAGTTACAAAATGGCCCATTTAGTACATAAAAGTAAAATTAAGAACTTTAAAATCTACTTGCATTCACTTCAAAGAGTTCGAAGTAACGACTTTTTCTTGGGTGCAGCTCTCAAAGATGAGGTGCTTTTACAGAAACTATGACTGGACACGGTCATATTGGGCTAGGGGTATAATTCTGGCATAGTTATCAGTATTTTCACTTAACAGCGGATACTGGTAAGTCGCACACTGTAAGGTGATTGGAAAATGCCTTTTCTATGGCAGTGCGCTTAATTCTTGTGGTATGGGAATCATGTCGACATTGGTCCGGAAGAAATTATTAACTACGGTTGGTATTTAAGATTGCCCTACACCAGCCCAGAGGATCAACCGGAATCTTAAGTAACTTGATAAAAGCGACATATGCGGTAATCGCAAAAACAACGCACACTTGAAACCCATGGAAGCACTTGCATCTGGCCAAAACTCCACATCAAGAATATGCAGAGTTTTCTACTGCAAAGCCCTCAACAAGACATGAAATAATAAAAAAAAAAATTCATTTTTTTATGCAACGTATCTTTGGATATTTTTCGCATTCCTTCCGAGTATCTCGGGGCTCTATTTTGGCAATAGTCCAATTCTGCTTCATATAACAATTTCTTGGTAACAACGGGTTCCAGTACTTTCAGTTTTGTCGACGATAATGTGCTGATTTCTACATTTTCAAGCAATCACTTATGCATCATCGTCGCACAGGCTATGATCAAAAACGTTGTGGTATTCGAAATAAAGTTTTCAATGTTGCAAACAATTTTAAAAGTAACGGTTTGGGAGCCACAAATCGCAAATAGTGACTTCTTCAACTATGAGAAAATTAATTGCCGCCTCAATGGCTGAGTTGGTAAGGAGGTTGTGTCTCGAGTTTGATAGTGCAAACCTAGGTTCTGACGACTCTTGCTATTTTGCAGTTCGGCACAATTACTGAGTGGTAGGTAGGGTCCCAAAGCCGGTGAAATACCACCCGATTAAGTTATAGCCTACGTGAAGTGGTTGGGAGAAATCCTTGAGCATCTTTCGGAGCTTGGCTGATGGACCCGGGTGAGAAAAAAAAAAAAAAAAAAAAAAAAAAATCGAATCTTAGGGCACTGACCCAGTGCCTTTCCTGGGGTAACTAACATAAAAATAATAATAATTGAATAATTCAAACAGAGATTCTATCAGATATGCAAATTAAAATCGAGATCTGCGCAAAATGCTACGCAGCG
Organism: Microdon myrmicae; assembly: GCA_963931805.1. Lineage (NCBI taxonomy): Eukaryota > Metazoa > Arthropoda > Insecta > Diptera > Syrphidae > Microdon > Microdon myrmicae. The sequence continues at coordinate 151,571,303 of OZ007501.1, read as the reverse complement.
GAACAACTAATTTCGTTGCTTTCAACTCAAAGAGAATGCAATATATTTTATACTTATCCTCCACTTAATTGACAACGCAGCCCTTCCATCAACGTTGTGATCGCTATTACATCCGAGGGACGTGGCGAGGATTTTTCACTTCGACTGGCTTTGGGGATCCGTGGTAGAAATTCGGGAATCTTACTTCCAGCACAACTATTTTCAGACCCCTACAATTTTCAACAATTCGAAATCACCACTAATGGTTACCTATTACATAATGTTACCTAATGGTTACCTATCTTCTCTGAGAGAGAGAAAAAGAATTAACCTTCCAGATCATGCAATTTAACGCCTCGGGAGTTTTTTCTTTGAGGATGTTTAGAGTATAAGGCTTATGTCAACAAGCCCAAATTCGTTCACGCCTTGAGGGAACACATTGCGATTCAGTTACATTAATGCAAAACGGTTTTGGAAATTTGCGACAGAAAAATGCGTGTGTCAGAAAAGCCGCGTAGGTCGCCTACTCAAATCATATTTCCGACATAATATTTACTCTGCATTTCATGAATCAGTAAAAAACCACAGTTTATAGTTAAAAACTTGTCTTCTTGATGAAAATTACTTCTTGCTGGCATTTTGGGGCACTCTTTGTAATTATGTTGTACTGCAACGGCATCAGCGGCCGAATTTTATGTATAGCTTAGAGTGTCCGCAGGGAACCAGTAAGTTAAGATTTAAAATACATAAGTTAGAGCTTAAGCATTATTGTCTAACAAGTAAGTTAAAAAAAACTAAGGTAAATAATAAATAGAAAAATATATGTAAAATGTAAAAAAAGTATTTCCTACGTATTTGATTGACAGAAATAAAGTACAATCACGCAGTCCCGCGAATACTAAATTATAGTGCTGATAAATCGACGACGAGAGAAGATTGATAGATGAGCCCTCTGAATGTGTCTTCTATACCACGATCAATTCCAAACCATGACACTGACTTCTAAAAATATCAAATGGCTCAGAAACAAAATAATAAAATGTCATTCTCGAAATTTTCTCGTCACCATTTGAGGGCATATCACATAGCTTAAAGGGCCCATATAGCTCGTTGGTGCAAATTGATTATTCTACTGGAAAACCAAATGAAAATAAACCCTTCACATAGAAACTTCAAAGAATAGCGACGAAAGACTCATCCTTCTTAGAGTGGAGCGCAATAAATAACCAGTCACACACGACCCCAAAGTATATATAATTCATGCAATCTGAATCCCGCACTTATTAATATGATATAATTCAAGCTCACCTATTAGACAGTAGCTCACGTAAAGTACTGCAGCCACCCAAATCCCAGGCTGTGGTTGCGCCATTATGTATCGTAAATCTATTCCAATCGCTGCTCCTTCTTCGGTTTGTTATTGTTTCGAAATGAAAATATTTACGACACGATTTTATGCAGTGGCTAATGTCGCGCACTATTTAAAGTATCTCGGCACACACGAAAAGATCTTTGTCACACACGCACTTTCCGTCGCTTCTGGCTCAGTAGCGGCTCGCGAAGAATGTGCGCGTCCGCCTGCTCCTCTCTTACTCTTGGACCGGCTCTAAATTTATGCTTTTAGTTCAACGCTGAGCCAAAAATACTACTCCGGCAACATTAATAACTTTTCTAATTTGTTTTTTTATTTGAATGGATTCTCCGCTGCAGTTACTAAAAGCAAATAAAAAAAAGTAAATAGATACGAAACGGAGTAAACGGGAAAGGTGAAAGAAGGCAACAATGACGAATAGTGAAGATCGAAATTGATGCGAAAGGGGTAAAGTGACAGCTGTCAAATGGGTTCTTGGGTTCACTGACTAGCAGGTCTCATTTAGCCGAGGAAAATTGACAACTGAGAAAACGTGAATGGCAGTCCGCAACTATTTGAACTGTATTCCCAACGGATTTCAGCACCCCTTCGCCGGCTAGAGCAGGTGGACAGGTGGCAGCTCGGCGCCTTCACTTACGGTCATACTTGACTAAGTTTTTTACACCACGCCAAGTGGCACGCTGCGCAAGACTCGCCCAGATCCACCGTCACCGCACCAACCGATAACTGAGAAAGCTAAACCAGGAGGGAACGACCTGCGACGTTGCGGTCGATCGAACTTGTTTTCTAATTACAATTACAGGTTAACAATCCACACAAAGCGAATCGAAATACATCCGGCGAATTCGGTTAACAATTATCACACCGTTCGCCTATGTTGGGTTAGTCACTTGTTCTGTTAACTGTTGACTGCGACGTCTTACCAACTCGGAGAATGCCAATGGTGGCCACGTGCATGTGTGATAAATACAGTAACGTATCTACCTGGAAGAAAACTCACACACGAAATTGGATGAATTGTGCAACCGGTTCAAGAGAAGTGGCCGGAAAGCGCGGAGGGGAAGCACTACCTGGCCAAGGAGGGAGTAGTCTAACAAAAGACACGATCACTTGTGAGCGTTCGGGCAAAAACTAAAATTTCAATTTTCAATAGTCAAATTATCCACCAGCAGCTGAGCGTACCTGCTTTTGTCGTACTGCAGTAGCTAATTGAACGCGAACGAATTTAATTACACTCGAATTTAGAGCAAGGTGTCGCACCACTCTACTCCCACAATCGAACAAAGCACACTCGACCAAACTCCGACGTTAACTAAGTATCAACACTTGCGTGACATGCAACCAAAGTCAGTGGTTGTTCGGAACAGTCTGAGGTTTCTTAGTGTGCGGAGAGAAACATGAGTCAGTTGGAACTTTGGAATGTCTATTGGAAGAGGCTTGGGCACATTTGTTAAGTGAACTCCAGTTGGCTTTCTAGTGTTGCGTGTGCAATTCCAGTTGGAATTGTATTTACTTTGCCCTGTTCTGCTTAGCTACATGTTGTTGCAATGTCTAGAAGCAACCCAATTGGAATGTTGTCAGCAAATGATGTGAAATGACGACATCATAGTTGTTGGACTTTGCTGCAACATGACAATGATATGCTTTGGGCTCGTGTAGAGAATTTTTCATAAGAAGTAAATTCTTATTTTAACTCACGTTAGAAAATATATATTTATTATTGTGAAGAATATAAGCAGACGGAATTACTGCTGTAATAAATTTAACACATATATCAATCAACACAAACGAAAAACGCGATTTATTACTTCAATTTATGAGATAACTATAAACTTCGTATTTAATTCACCCATCATAAATCAAATATCATTAATTAAGTACAAATTTATGGGCTAGATATATTATCTAGAATATTATATTATATAGGGGAACTATATTCATTGCTTCAATTTTACATTGCGGGGTGTTCACGAGTTTTTTATTTTTTAACAAAAATATTTTTAATAAAATAGTGAGTGGACATAATGAGTACATAGATTTTGTTAAGGTATGACCCTTGCGCATTTATTTCATATAAATTATGTCGTATATATACGTAGGTATGCCATACTATTATTATGGAAAAGTTAAGAAGCCTCGAGACTTCCTAAATAAGGACAAGACCGGATCCCGGTTGTAGTGCCGATGATGATGATAATGATACCATCCTAGTAAATGGGAATAATAAGGAAGAGGAAAACAATAATGCGGAAATCGAATGAGCGTCACTCCGAAAAGTGATCAAATAAACAGCCCAAAGGGTGTTAATTATTACTACTATTGGCCTATAGGAACTCGCAAGTTCATGACGTCATTGACGCGGCTGCGCCTTCGCATCCCCTCCTGTGCACTCTCCTTCCACGCCTGACCATCCGATCCGATCACCTCAAAGTCAAACCTAACATTATCCTCCCATCTCCGTCGCGGCCGTCCTACTGGTCTCTTTCCCGTTGGTCCACCGTCAAGAATTTTACGCACGATCCTATCGTTGCCCATTCGAGCCAGATGTCCGGCCCACCTTAATCTTCGCGACCAGTTATTCTCATTATTGCAGGTTTGCGGTAAACTCTTCCAATTCGTGGATATGGAAATTCCTCCATTGTCGTAGCTCTTCATCATATTTACCGCCAAAGATACTCCTTAAAACCTTATTCTCGAATACGCGGAATTTGTCTTCTTCCTACTTTGTGAGAGCCCACGTTTCGCATCCGTATAGAACAATCGCCATGATGATGGGTCTATAAACACGGAGCCATTTTATATACATACATGTATACTTTTTTTTTTTATTACACTTTTCTCATGAGAGGCGAACTTATAACGTCGGGTGGGCGCCCCGAGGTGCCACCAAAAAACGATTGCTGTTCCTCTTGAACAACTGCAGGTTGTTACCCTCCGGGAACACTCGGGTGGGAAGGGAGTTCCACAGCTTCCTCGCTTTGTAACGGAACGTGTTCTGATGCAGGGATGTTCGCGCCGTCGGGACATGAACCGCAAACTGGTGCGATCCGCCGGATTCTCTGGTGGAGCGCATATAAACTGAATTGCGTGAAACAATACCACGAATCTCCGAAGAAAGTTTTTGGCGTTTTTGTCTTGCCCAGTACAGATCCCTGATAACAAAGTGGAGACGCGACCCAGAAAGAATATCGACCAAAAATGTGTCGCAGAAATGTCCTTGATTTTATTTCCTATTTAATAAATGTATATTATTCAATCTGTTATTTTTGATTATTCCTGATCTCTGTAGCTGGTCTTGATCAAGACCGATTGGGTTGGAGTTCCTTCGACGACTCCTGCTGCTTCAAAAAAAAAAAAAAAAATGGGTGGCGAGAGGGCCGACTTTGGCGAGACAAGGACAGGTGTGTCCTTCATTTTGTCTGGCTTCTGGTCATCTTGCGATAACCAGAATCACCCACATCCGAGCGGATGTTGGGCTCGGTCTCGAGATATCTGAAAAAGAAAAAGGGGGAGAGGTATCTAAGGATAGTGTGGACAGGGTTAGTTCGGATGTTCTCTAACTACTTGGATGGAGGGATGGTGGGAAAGAAATCGTACAAGACCGGTAGGTCTTGAGTGCGGTAGTAAACGCAGATCACGTCTTTGGCGTCTGATAATCTGCGCTTTGGTCGGTGTGTGTGTGTGTGTGTGTGTGTGCTTGTGCTGTCTTGTACTGTGCGTGCGTGTTTGTAGTGTGTCAGCAGTAGACCCTATGGGATGGGTCCAGGAATCCTCTATTATAGAGGGGAATGTTGTTGGGAAGGCTGCTTTCTTCAGTTTTGTACTGAAGAAGAAATTGCGGGGGTTTGATTCGAAGAGATCGAGAGAGAGAGGGGTCAAGAACGCAAGAGTCCCGTACAAGTGGGTTCTCGCTGTTCTGAATGCTTTCGAGGTACTTGTATGCTAATTGTAGCAAGTACTCGTCGATGGGGGTAATGGAGGCGCCTTCGTATAGGTGAGAGCTGGGGTAATGGCGACCGTCAGGCCTTCTAGTGTGATTGGTGCATCTTCTGAGGAGTTTCTTTTCGAAAACTTTCAAGTCTTTCCATTTGAGCCGAAGATATGCAGGACCATATGGGAAAGGCGTACGATATTCCAGATCGGATTAGCTGCTTATAGCAGAGAAGCTTAACTTTGGTGTCAACTTTGTTGCTCCACTTCAAGATGTTGTGCAGTTGCTTAGACCGACCGAGGCCCCTTTGAAGAATGTGGGTTACATGTTTGATGAAATTCATTTTTGGGGTATAGATGGCCCCAAGATATTTCATCCTGTCCTGTGGTCTAATCGTAGTACCTCCCATTTGTATTCGGATATTCTGTGAATATCGAGAAGTAGATTGGGAGTGTTTACTATTCAGAATTATAGCTACTGCTTCTCCTGCTGCTTCATCGAATGTGCTCGCCTTATATAGGCCCGCAGTTGTCCCCTCCTTCGCTCGTTTCCTGGGATCTGCTTTTCTTAGTGGCTTCCTGGAATCGGTGCGCCGTTGATCGTCGTTTCTCTGGAAATGGTATGTTAGCGCTTGGCTTTCCTGGGAATTCGTGTCGACGTGATGCATCGCCAACACCCAGATTCGAGGGCCCGGCCACTCAACATCAGCTGTGGAACCGACGATACATTTTTTCTTGTGAATGTTGTATAATGTGTCTTCGTTGCATTGAAGCCGATGAGATTGGCCTCTCCCCACTGCAGGGCATTATCCAGATCCCGATTCCAAGAGTCAATTTGCCTACATTTCAGCTAGTGTGACGTTGATGCACCAACCGGCCGATCACTTGAAAATGAGGAAACAAGCGTACTATCATCCGCAAAATTGAAAACTTTGTTATACGTTGTCTTCAACTATCATTGAAGTGTTTTCTACGTCGTCCTTCGGTTTTCTTCTGTTGTTCGTTTGAACCACTAAGTCTCTTCACTTTTGGCTAATTCAGTCATGGTAAAGCGTGGTGCTGGTTAAAACAATTAGATGATTTTACGCTTAGCAGGTGTTTAAGAATTTTTTTTTTTTATAAAAAAACAAAATTGTTCAACCACGCATATATATAAATACATATATATATATATATATATATATATATATATATGTATATATATATATATATATATATATATATATTTTTTTTTTTTTTAACGCTAGCTGCCACGATATAATACTTGAAAACACGACACAACGATTTCCTATTCACGGACCACCAACTTCTTAATCACGAGAGACGCAAGATCGCGAATTCACGTCGTTATATACGAGGACACGATCTTGCCCCCAGCTTTTTGTTTATCGATTCATCGAAATTGGTTTGGCTCTCGCGAACCTGACTCGTTTTCAACGAATCGTCATTTGTTCAAGTATATAAGGTAACGGCAAATTTGTTGGGAAAGAGTCATTATGCCTAGTTGTGTGTAAAAAAAACATTCAAAAGGTCCTCGTTAAGAGAATTTTGTAATTCGTTTTACTTTAAGAATTATAAAAATGAGAGATTGGGAATGAAAAATGTGGAAAATGTTTGTATGTTACATACAAATGGAAAATGTTGACCAAGATAATTGTTTTTTGGGATAGTATTGTATTTTGTTAAGGGAAAATATATGAATTAGAATATGTAAATGTGCAAATGGGCTCCCGAGCATGGGAAAATGTTAATTTTGTGTATGATCGATGTGTGATTTTGGCATAAGGACGCGAATTTGCGCATTTATTTAGGGGGAACGGGCGGGGGTGGTAATTAACATTGTCAATTATGTAACAAGTACAGCCTATTAATTTTAGAATATTTGTACTCCTCTGCTGTAGAAAATTCGGGCAAGGACAAACACACTCCACGCCCGAGTTGTTACTCGCAATATATTGACAAAGGAATTACCGAAATCTCTATACGAGTTTCAAGGCCATAATAAATATATACACTTCCTATGTAATGTATGTCTTACAGTCGGCTCTCGAGTTTTCGTGTCCGTTGTAAGTAAGACTAGGAAACCAAGAAAATTATGAAGGAATAAATACGTGCGTCATTCACCCAAAATTCTTCATTTTACTCGCGTTTGTCAAATATAGGTAAACAGGTGAGACTTTACACATACTCAATGAAGAAGGAGAGTAGACGAATGAGACTGATCCCTCTTGTTTTCGATATCGGGAGCGAGCCTAACACTCCCACAGATGTGGGTGATTGTGGTTGTCGCAAGTGGACACAATGAAGGATATATTTTTTTTCTTAACATTGCTCTCTTGTATCTCATGTTCTTTCAATCGGATTATGCTCAAGCCTTTCCCCGTTCTAACAGTCTTGTATTTTTTTTTTAACCGTTTTTGCAAACTGGAAAATTGTTTTAAATGTAGCAAAATTATGTTTAATACATGCCCAGAAAGTAATGCAATTAACAAAAGAGATTTATTAAACATTTTGTTACAACGACTATTCTCCACATTAGCCCCTCAGGCTTTGACACACTTCTTCCATTAACTCTGTAAAGCACGGTACAACCTTTGGAACGCATCTACGGGGACCTCTGCAAAAGCACTTGTCACGGTGGCTTAGATTTATTCTATCGGACTCCTTTCAACGGTGTTTTGATTTTAAGGAAGAGGAAAATCGACATCGATAATTACACCATATCGGGTTCAGTTTCCATGTGTTCGAAAAGTTCAGATGCGAAAGTCATCCGGTGACCCTTCTGTTCCTCAGTCAACACTTTTGGAACCATCTTTGCACACTCTTTTCTCATGTTCAAATTCTTGGTAACCATGTCTGCACAACTGTTTTTGGGATGTTAAGGGTGTCTGCAATCAACTGGACACTTAATCAACAGTCAGAATCAATGAAACACAGTCCAAATTTTCGTCGGTTGTCCGTCCAGAGCGAGGTTCATTATTAGTTTTCTCTGCCGTCCTTAAATGTTCTCAACCATCGCGAAACTCGCTGACATAAGAAAGCAGCAATCCTGTAAACTTCCCTGATCATTTCATTTGCCACGACGAGGGATTTCTGTAGTTGTGCGCCAAACTTGATCGCGTAGAGTTGCTCGATAGACCAACTCATCTCATTTCGTGACAAAGCATTGAACAGAGGTTCGTAGAGAGCGTTCTAACTATTCGAAACACATTGCGTGGGGCGTCGTTGGAGAGCTGAGAGTCGGGGAGTCTTGCGAATTGACTTGGGCACGTTGCCCACCAAGGCACCCCATCCGATGTCCCTCCATTATTAAAATGCCGGCGATTGGTCAGGAATCATGTGCAAACATTCACCCTAAAATCAAGGGTAAACTAATAATATTGCGTATACGATACATGTATCTTAAAAAATGTTTAGATTACAGTCACGGAAAGCGCGCCTTGATTGAAATGGAAAAGTAATTGAAGAATTACCAATCGACCTGCACGGCCGAAGATTATTTATATTTATATTATATTACCACATACCAAAACCGTCATATCGGCACAGTATTTCGTGTTTAGCGGGGAATAGGTGTTGAAATAATTTATTAAAATTAATCGGTGTAACCTCATTCGTAATCGGCGAAAGGGTTGTGATAAAGCCAAACGAAACCAATAACTTGTCCAATATTATTGTGGAAACTTTTATATAATAGCAACATGTATTAAATTAGTCATTCATTTTCATTTTTAAACATTTTTTTATTTTCTTTCTATATTCTTAGTTTCTAAATTAAAGGCTAGACAAAAAATGCTTAAATTCTAGCTTAAATAGCTTATATAATAACTTACTGGTCCTTCGCAGACGCTCTAAGCTAAACATTACTTAATATTTGTATAATTTGCCTTTCGGCGACAGAACTTTGTGGCAATACTTATAATTATTTGAAAGACAAAGAAAAATTTGAAAAACTTTGTCAATTTTTTTTTTGTTTTTTTTTTTCTTAAAATTTAACTTACTTAACTTACCTAAACTTATCTACTTTTTTTTTTTTTTTTTTTTTTTTTTTTTTAATATATTTTATGTAAAATCACTTAGCTTAACTTAACTTACATCTTATACTACCCTAATTCTAGAAAAGCTAAGTCTATGTAAGCTAGCTGATGATAGTGTGATTCTATACCGACTTTGGTATCCAGGTCTTTATATGCCATTCAACCACCAGAACTGTTGACGCTGTCTAATACTATCGTCCAGGTCTCTGTGGGAGATAGCCCTACTGAAGCGCAGGAGCTCTTCTTCGGTGCGCGTTACTTCCCGGTCGTAGCACAATCGCCCGTCTACGGATGATCTACTTACATGATAGATCAGCGGAATTCCGGATCTATCCTGTATAAGCCCTTTCATGTCCAAATCAAGGAACGCCTCTGGTGGAACAAAACCGTTGCGACGCACGTTCTCATAGTACAGGGTATTTGGATAATAAGCCCCGAAAATTAGGTCATTGGACGAGCTTATTGCTCTCGCAATATGTCCTCTGATTAATTTAATCATAAAATTATCCACCCTATTTATGCAGGCTTCATTATATAAAGTCTCATTTGAGTAGTACTTTTTGTATTCCGATTCCGGTGTTCGATATAATCTGAGACAGGTTCTCAGACACTTCCTTTCGAACACCCGAATCTTTTCCATCAAATTTGGACCTATGTTAAACCATACTGGACAGCCATATATGAGCATTGGCCTGATTAGCGTCATGTAGCATATGACCTTTACCCTGCTGTCAAGTTGGCTACTGTGAAATAGCCTCCTTGTCATAGCAAACGTTTTTCTAGCCTTGACCAGAGCAGCCTCTACATGTCTGTTGAAATACAGATATTGGTCTAGCCAGATGCCCAGGTATTTAACTAAACTCTTGGTTTCCAGTTTATCTCCATGCGGTCCCACGATAACTAACTTTCGCCAGTTTTTCCTTGTGTCGTTCGTGGCTTTATATAATGGGGTTCTAAATAGGATGGCTTCACATTTCTGGAAGTTGATCTTAAGTTTCCAGTCATTGCAATAGCGCTGCACTTTGTTGAAGTCTCGCTGTATTAACCTATTTATAATCTCAACTTTCGGAGCTGTTCTGTAAATTATGAGATCGTCTGCGTACGCAATAGCCTGCGGAAGTGCATCTAATAAGTCGCTAATGTAAATGTTAAAAAGAATCGGAGAGAGTACCGCACCCTGTTGCAAGCCATTCTTGATATTATACGTTTCATTAGAGGTCACATTACCACTTTTGACCACGAACCTCCTGTCTTTTAACATATCGTAAAGTACATATAGTAAAGGCTTATGTATGCCATGTCTGACCAGTTTGTAATACAACCCTTCGATCCAGACGGTATCAAAGGCTTTTTCCAAGTCGATCAGACAGGCACCTGTGCATTGGTTCCTACATTTATTCCATTGTATGTCGGAGACCAGTTTAGCTGGGGCATGTGTGGTTTCATGACCCGCCCTAAAGCCAAACTGGTTATTTGGAATAATGCTATTGTCGTCTACCCATTTTAGCAGAGCTTTGTTAATGATTTTTTCAAATACTTTACTGATGCTTGGGAGTAAACTTATCGAACGCATGTTCATTGGGTTTGTACAATCTTTGCCCTTTTTTGCGATGGGCTGAATGATTGCCGTTTTCCAACGCGCGGGATAATATGCATTATTCAACGCGTTGTTAAACAGGACCGTGTATATATCTATTGCCTTTGGGGGCAGGTTCTTGGGTACGATGTTAGGTACTCCATCTATTCCCACTGGCTTTTTGCTTCTTAATGAGTCGAAGATACTCTGGATTCCTTCCCTTGTGATTAAAAGGCTATTAGCCCCACCATTGGCATTAATGTCAATTGACAGATTATCGTCACTGAATTCCGTAAAACCCGGATTCTCCGATTGCCAATGTGAAATTTCATTCCGGAGGTGCAGCTGATTCAGTCGAATTCTGTCCTCCAGGTCGTGATTTCGGTGAATGCTTTCATTCACCTTGTACATTTCCTGAAAGACAGCTCCCACTGCGTTCGCCTTCTCCAAAGGATCTTCGATCACGAAGAGCTCACTATTGAAGATAGCGTTCTCTGTATCTATGCCAATGTTGGTTAGCAGCTGCTTGTTTACCTCAGTACGTGGAATTTGGAGACACTGAATCTCGTTTTGGTTATTTCTCCTGAATATTTTATTTATTTGTGGGAACATATTCGGGTTATTAGTTTTTATAGCTCGAATTCTGTTGTTCCAATACAAATTTGTTGCTAATCTATAATTAGCTTTAAGTAATTGTTGGAGGTTTTTTAATTGAGATTTCAGTGATATTATCTCCTGGTCTTGTCTGTCTGCAAACTGTCTGTGTAATTGTTTTAATTTCGATAGCAGTCTGCTCTTTTTCTTGTGGCGTGCGTTTATTGTTGCGTTTCTGTACATGTTAATGTGATCTGTAACTGTTGTTTTGGGAATTGTTTTGTCCATTGCTCGTTTTACGGTTTCGTCCATTTGTTGAATGTATTTGTCGATTTCGTCATTTGTCAGGTTTCTGTTTACTGGCAGATTAAAGTCATTCGAACAAAGTTCTCTTGTTAATGATCTGGTGAACCGCGGCCATCGCATTGCCCTGTAGTTATAGGGTTGCGGGATCACGAATTCCTCCAGATCTGCGAGCTCGTTCGGAAGCTCTATTACTGCCGTGAATGCACAGTGGTCACTGTCGTATTCAATTGTCCGTAAACAGTTTGTGTTTCGTCTGTTGGTGTTAAGTAATCTCAGTCGTGAGTCGATTAGCAAGATATCTAAGAACGATCTACCTCTGGGGAACGATGGATATTTCGTAGCTAGCAGGTCAGTTCTATATTCAATATGATACTGATCTAACCAACCAGCCAACTGGTTTCCTCTGGCATTAGATATATAATTTCCCCAATTTCTATGCTTGGCGTTCATATCTCCCCCTAGGATAAAGTAGTTTTTGCCCAGGTGCAATTGTAAGCATCAAAAGAGTGTCTCGAGCTCCGCTATAAATAGGTTATGTTGGTGCTCCTCAGGTGCATAGACCGCAATCGCATACAAACCCCTTCCTTGCTGAAGGGGTATGCGGACGATACAGGATTCCAGCACCCGGAACCTGCGCACTTCTCCACTATATATTACTTTATGATTGATCCCTTTTCTAATAAAGATTGCGACACCCCCCCCCTTGAGAGGAGTTAGGTCGATCTCTTCGTATAATATCGTAGTTTTTATGTCCTATCTTATGTCTCTGGTTTAATTTTGTTTCCCCCGCCAGAAGTACATCAGGTTGTTCCTCTTGCAACAGGTTAAAAAGATTGGCTCTTCTCTCAGTTCTTATTAGTGAGTTTACATTCACGACAAGAGCTTTTATTGATGTTGTGGTTAGAGGGTTTATATTGACTTCTTGTTTAGATTGGGCAAGTACGAGTAGATCTCGTTTATTTGATTTTGCAGCTGTGTCATCTGTCTCTGCAGATTAAGCAGAACCGTGACCACGTCTGCTTGCGGTGTTGTTTCCGTCCGTGTGGGAGTATTTGTGGCTACCTGTGATGTAGCCTGATTTGGTGTTCTCCCACCGGAAGCAACTTGTGCGTACGACCGCTTCGATGTTACGGGCATTGTTGTAGTGCGAGCTGGCTCTGTGCTTTTTTGCCGGGTCACACTTCTTGCCATTATTTCTCGGAATTTAGGACATCCTCGATAGTTAGCGGGGTGTCCCTCATTCCGACACACTGCGCACTTTAGAAGGGCTTTGTCTTCTACCCTTTCTTTTCCCAGAGGGCATTCTTCTGCCTTATGGTCCTTTCCGCATTTTACGCAACGGCGCTGCATTTCACAGTCAGCCGCCGCGTGACCAAACCTTTGGCAACGGACACATTGCAGGATGTCTCTGCCTTTTTTTAATTTGTCCCATGTGACCATTTGATGATCCAAGACTGTAATTTTTCTTAGACCACCAATCCTACTGCTGGGTGTTAATTGCACCAAAAAGAAGGGTAGCTTGCGGTTTTCCCTTCTTGCCTTGGGTGTGGTGAATGGTTTTACCGCGGTAAACTCGAGATCTTCGTGCTTCAGGTTTTGAAGCATTTCGAGCAGAGCCTCCGGTTCCATTTCAGGGTCGACACCCTTTAATAGAACTGTTACGCTCTTCGTTTGTTTCGGCGTGAACGAGTAAAATTCCGCGGTGGCTCTTTTTAAGACCTCTTGTATTAAATTAGTATGTGGGGATGTGTGGGGGTAGAAAGTATTGTTGCCAACGTATGGCCAGTATTCACTTTATCCCCAACGATGTTTCGACGAAATTGTCGCCGTCAATCCAAGTGAAAATAAATAAAAATTCACTGTTTTTTTTTTTTTGGTTTAGGAGTTCTTTTTATTTTTGGTAATTATTTTTATTTGATTTGGTTTAACTTATGTTTATTTTAACTTAACACTAGATTTAAATTGCAGAACTTATATTAGTGTTTATTTGCTTTTTATTTTTCACAATATAGCGACGAATATAAACAGCGTTTCGATTCAAGTAGCGCACTATGAAGTTCTTGATTATTAAGTGTTAACTCGCGGTTGATTTCACGCCACGTCTCCATTCGTAAATAACGTTTTAATTGTAATCCGATTTTCTTTAAAAACTGTCTCGCGAGGTACGCAGATTGCCTTAAACGGCGGCGTGACTACACACGCTAGAGGTTGGATAGCGACTGACCCTACTTAGGGGTTGAAACATGAGCAATTGGATTTGCATGCCAAACAACCAATCGAGACCATCCTTACATCTGTGCTCTCTCATTCTCTCCGCCTATCGAGGTAGATAAACGCTTCAGTTAATTCTATAGCTGACGGACAAGAGAGAATGAGAGAACCAGAACACGAAGTGCAATGATCTCGAGGTGAAATTAGCTTTAGCATGCATGTCGCAATACTATACTGAAGCTAACCTAGTGACACAATTAGATTATTATGGTGATGTCAGCGTACGTTGGACTCTGGTAAGGGGAATGAGATGAGTATGGAAGTTGGTTTGTAGCTATTCACCTGTTAAAAGAGATCATTGATCCCAAGCGAATAGAGTGGCTGGGGGAAGTCATAAATGACGCTTAATCGGCTAGGGATATATTAACGTGTGAACCAAATTCGAAGAATTTGGAATTTCCCCAGCCGATGCATGATTATGTAACCGCGTGTTTTGGTCTGGTCTTGGTTGTTGCTAACCGAAATGACTTTGAAATTTCCGGTGGAAAGCTCATGGGTTAATGCAATAGTGTTGCTGTATGGCAAGAAAACACTGAATGCAATTGATTAATGACTTCCGGCCAGTCTTCTTTTAGGGATTTGTCTATTGCGGGTGAAATAGCCGACGGTAGGAATTGGAATTGGGTTGACGCGCTGTTAGCGGTCGAAATAAAGCGGACATTGGGGTTGGAATTGTGGGGTGGTTCTCCATGTAGAATAGAGAAACCCCACAGATGTTGTATAGATGCCGACGTACGACACTTGTTCTCTTCAATCCCCAACGATGTTTCGCCGAACACACTTCTCAAAAATATGCAGAAGAAAAGGAAAGGAATGAAATGCACTGGTGTCGTTTTACTGAGTTTTTATCGTTCTTTATTGTTCATTCGAATTTACACTTTTAACAAATAGATGTAAGGTGGACGTGTCAAATTAATATCGCGTCTTTTCGCCAAATAAGCAATTGTGACCAGTCTATTTTAAAAGAGCAACGAGTTTCTCTTTCTGGATTGACTAACGGGACACTACATTCGTCTGACAACACTTCTCTTGCATTATGACTCGAGCGTGTGCACCAGCGTGCACACGCTGCGATAGCTGAATAACGACTGACTTGAATTAGGGATGAAGATGGGTAATTTCTGCTTTCGCTCAACGATCAACCAATGGTAATCGTGCTCTCTTGTGCATCCTTCAATTCCCCACGCTCATCGAGGGGGATAAGTACTTGAGTATTCATTCGACGTTGATGGGCGTAGAAAGGGTGAAGAAATCAGAAGGAAAGCACAATAACACAGGGTTGATCTAGTGTGCGTGTATTAATGCAGCCTCCGAGGTGTTACACTGACCTAGTGCGATGTCTGTGGTGACCTCGGAGTGCATTGAACTGTAGGGAGACAGAATTGTGGAGGAGAGGCAAATTTAGCTGGTGCTATTCACCTGCGAAAAGAGATCACTGATCCCCAGCGGATAGAGTGTCTGGGGAAAGTCGAAGCGACGCTACTTTGGCTAGCGAAATCTGATCATGGGAACTAAATTAAATACTTTAATAATTTCCCCAGCGATTGCATGATTTTGCAACTGCGTCGTTTGATCAGACTATGCCGTTGCTAACCGACATGGTGCTATTTCCGGTGGAAATCTCACGGGTTAGCGAAATGGAGTTGCCGTATTGCGAAAAGATAGCTAAACTCAATTATGCATTATCTGCATAGGATAACGTGTTTAGCGTCCTTTTGGGAAACATGTTTTGCAGGTGAATTACCGAACGGTGGGATAGGGGTTGATATGACGCGCTGAAAGAGGTCGAAATAAGGCGGAAATTGTGGTTGAAATTATGGGTTGGTTCTCCATGTAGTATAGTGAACCCCCACAAATATAGTGTTTTTAATTTTAAATCCTATGTGTATATAAGAGTGTACATAATTTTAAAACTGGCAGTGTCAAAAATGAATACATCCATTGACGATATACTACACTTTTGGCCATTGTAAGTTCGCAAAAGATTGCTTCAGAAACGCTAACGATAAAAGCCCACTGGGTGTGAACAAATCAAAGTTATAGTTGTGTTATTGAAAGTGAATATCCAAACAGCGGTTTTCTACAATTCAACCATTCAAGTCCAGTAATTCAAATTCAGCAGGCAATATGTACTTGCGATAGGGGTAAAACCAATATTGAACTTTGATGCAGAAGAGACGCTAACAAATCTGATGGGTTCTTTCGTAGCCATTTTCTACCGAATTGGCTAAATAAGAGACAGAAAGCCTTCTACAAACCTATTGTTTTAGGCAAAACAGGGCATCGACTCCAAAGACTTTTGAAGCCTTCAAGATAGTGGTAATCTTGGAAAAATATCTGTTGTCAAAGCACGGTTCGAAAACTTGAATAAGGAATGCTAAAGTTAATAATAATTCAAATCGTTCATTTATGTTACATACCCATAATGAGTTTCAGTCATTCAGTCTGATTGAATAATCGCTATAAATTCGTAGATTTCTACAAGTGGAGGACTTGATAGGTTCACTTTTCGAATGAAAAATCATAAATGTCATATGCATAAAAAGTGTGCAAGGGGACACCTGGAATCCTCGGCTATCCTATCAACTTAGAATTTAATTCTAGAGATAATCTTGCTTGATATTTGACAACATTGATTTCTTTATAGTTTAAAATGTTCATTCGGTCATTTTTGTCATGTCACATAGGCTGTTTTATCCCAAAGCAATTAATTAGTAAATAGTTACTAGTCCATATGAGACACTTGAATTTATGCGCTGAGAAGAATTTTCGCCTCAAATCAAAGACCAGCGTTTGAAAGTTGAGCAATACACAGCAGAACTAAGACAGAAGAAGTTCCAATTTCCAAAAATCGAAGCATATTTAGCTATCCTGTGTATGTTTTAAGACATACTCTGTCTTTAAGATCACTTAAAGCTTTTTAAACCTGATGATCTCAACCCAACTCTACGATATTACAGTGTTTGCGACCGGTAGTTATTCGATATTTACAGTTCAGTAAAATGAACTTTCACCCTATGGTCGGAGGATGACTTTTATCACTATTAAAATAAACCACGAACCATTGGTTTATGCTTTGCGGAAGTAGTCGAGAGATTTTTCCCCTTGTCAGGAATAATATCTCGATTTCATTGGTCAGTTCTATACTGACATCAGAAATACAGAACGTAACAGCTGCCGTCTTAACTTAAATCAGTTTGGTTCAACTCCGTGACGCAATCAATAAGCAACCTTCTCATCAGGGTAAACGACCGACTGCCCCAGCTGTTCAACGTAAATTTACTTGGCTGAAGATGGTCAAAACCTTACGAATTGGGCTTGTACAGCTGGTGTCAGCAATCCAAAATAGTTAGGCACAATGTTTTGTTATAAGGCCGTTTCATAGTGGGACCAATGACCCCATTGGAAGGATATTCATATACCCTCACGGTGATTGATCGTTTCATACGATAGTCGAAGCCAACGCCATTATGACCATGATAACACAGATAGCATAAACGCGCTCTATTTCACTTGGGTTGTGCGTTTCGGTATTCCTTCCTCGCTCACACTTGCCATACAAGTCGTACTACTGCTTATTATTGCACTTCTAATGGGATGACAGAACGTTGGCATCCTTCTTTAAAAAGTCTATAATGTATCAAAACGGCAACATTTAGGTTGATAGGCTGCCCACTCTTCTTTTCGGCTTAGGAGCGAGCGTCGAGGAAGATTGAAGGGTATCCGCAGCAGAGTACACTTTTGGTACCCATCTGCTTGTTCGTGGAGAATTCTTTGTGAATAATGAGCCATGGAACGATTCGCTCCTATATTGACGAACTGATGGGTAAAGTCCAAGCAACGCCTATATCTTGGCATGGCCTGGTTTTCTAAATTCATTGTGATAGTAACGATTTTACTAATTCACTTTTCGTCAAGTTGACTATGGTAAAGTCATCTATTGGAATATTTTTTCAGCAAGTATTTTGAAACCCAAGTCGGCACCTCTAGTCGAAAGGCAATAATTTAAGATTAGTTTATGAGTTGTAAACACATTTGTTTTATATGACAAAATTAAGAAAAATTTTGTTCTTAAAAAGCAAACGAAAAATTAAAAATTATTACAAAAATTTGCATCAAAAATTGTGGAGAACATACATACAAACCATAACAGAACAATGAAAAAAAAATACAATAAACACTGTTTTACTAGAAAACAAAAAACTTTTCCTGTAATACTGTGGCGGTTCCACCAAACCCCACGGTTTGCTTACCTGAAAAACTCCCATAACCTTCACCCAATTTCATAACTTCACTAATGCAATCGCATCTTAAATGCTTCACGCATTGAATAGATCAAATCTTTAACCTAAAAGTCCCTGTAAAAGAAAACGTACCTTTCATGCATCTCTTCGCATACAATTCCCCGTAAGATTTCTTGCTTAACTTATCAGGAATCCCAAACCAATATGGCATCTTCGGTGCTAGGCAAATTCCCCTAGACGAATGCCTAATAACAAAGTATTTGGATTACATACTATGTAACCCTCACCAGAGACCATAAACATTGCGCTGTCTATTTTTCAGCTTCGCCATGTGTATGATAACTCTCTTAACGTACACATTGGCCGGCGAACTTTCTCTCCCAGCAATTAAATACCCAAGCAGCTGCATTCAATTAGCGCAATCGACGCTGAAGCCAATTTTCCTAACTCGCACCAAGTGCAAACAAAAGAACGCTGTTCCTCCATAGGCTTCCTGGCGATACCATAAACAATCCATATCGTTTGTGGTATCATAAACGCATTTTTCAGTTAATGAGTGGCTGCTATTTACCCAGCTGGCCCTCACTACCGAACGATGCATTAGGTCGCTTCCTCCTTTGTCCTTGCCGCCTGCCTGCTTCGTTGTTCCATTGCCTTCGCGCATGTGTAAACAACACAGATCTGAACGATCACACACACACCACCATGGCCCCCATTACGAGATCTGGTTTTCTATTCCACCAAGAGAGACTTTACGTTTCTCTGGTGGTAAGTAAATACATATCCTCATAGGAGAGGATATCTACCACCACACCACAAACTCACCCCAATTTTTTATTCTTTTTTTTTGCTTAATTGATTTTAATAATATTTAAGAATATTCTCTCCAAATATTATAAAGAATATATTTTTTTAAGATAAAATGCTTGCAAATATTAAAGGTACGCCGATTAAGCCTTTCACATCTCTCTACGAAATATTATCATTATGATTATTATTACCGTTTCTTTTGACGTAGATGTTTTTAATTATGATTGTGATTTATTGATTACATAGGCCAATTCGAGAAAAGGACCGGGACTCTTACAAAAAAAAAAGCTTTATGGTAAAAATAAAGAAATAGACGTATAAAAAAAATTATGGCTGACTTATTATGAAATGTTGATCCAGTAGAAGGTTCGTGAAAAGCTGTTATGATCTCATTGTATTGTACGTTTTCCACAAATAAAAACCCAAGGCATCAATATTATCCAGATCGAAAAAACAGCGTATAAGTGGCGACGGGTCGAGGTTGCTGGCGAACTGGTAATTTATATCCACCTACATCTTATGATGCTTTTATTTTACCTGTTTATTAAAATGTAACGCGATGTTCGGATGGACCTACACAGAATTCAAACGAAAGTTTTAACTCCACAGTATGGCACACTCCTCGCTCCTAAAGACCTTAATTGTGGCAACAACAAAAATTTAAATATCAGCTTTTATTGCATCAGGCATCCTTAACTAAGGTAACCCTGCTGTCTTGAGAAAGATGCAAACTCTGGATATCCATATTGACAGTCTGCGCAAATCGTATGCTGATGAGCGTGATGAAGCTAGAATAACCCATCAAGAGCCGAAATCTCTTGACTCCACTATACAGGCAAGGACGGCTTGTGTGAAACTGATAGGGAAGAAATGGTTGGCGTCTCATATGGACCTTGCATTGCTGATGGGCTTAAATTCAAGGTACGCCTTATAATAATCAAAGCTTTAAACGCGTTTTTCTCAAAAGTACTTTTTTGAAATGGATGTGCATGATTTACAAAAAAAAAAAGTCTACGCAAACAATTAACTTATTTTTTTCAAATATTTTTAGTAAAATAAGACACTGTCAATGATTCTGTTGTAGAGTAAGGAGGATACCACGTGGTTGGATGGACGTGCGCTGAAGCGGCTCGTTGATGAAGAAGAGAGTGATGATGTGCACGTACATCATCAGGGAGCCTTTGGAACTTGATGAAATGCAAAATGGTGGATGCTCGTCAAGTTCAACCAATTTCATTGTCGCCGGTGTGCGCATCGGATGTACTGTGGAGATAGAGACCTTACCGACAAGTAGAAACGTCGACCTTACCAACAAGTAGAACTATCGCGTTTCGTTACCACCAAGCCAATGGCGGGAGACAGAGTTGCATCAG
Source organism: Microdon myrmicae (assembly GCA_963931805.1). Taxonomy (NCBI): domain Eukaryota; kingdom Metazoa; phylum Arthropoda; class Insecta; order Diptera; family Syrphidae; genus Microdon; species Microdon myrmicae. The sequence goes on along the minus strand of OZ007501.1, from coordinate 151,550,811 downwards.
TTGCATAGCACCATCCATACAGAACAGACGTTTATTATACATACATATACATACATACATTGGTAATAAGACAAATATATATATCCTCGTGTTTTAACCGTTGTTCTTAATTATTGACTTGCCACCCACTTCCAACAATGGTTATGGGCCCAGTGATACGCAAGTAAAGTGAACAGTTACACGCGTGGCAATCAATAGACGAATCGTTTTTTGGTGAAAGTGAGTGAAAGGTTCCAGCGCTTCGTAATACAATCGAAAAGGTATCGAGGAGAATATTATGAGCAAGATGGGAACGGATCAGAAGTCTTCGATCGATAAATTAAATGGTTTGAATTATGCCACCTGGTCATATCAGATGCAGATGACACTGATGGAAGCTGATTTATGGTCCGTTATAGAACCAGGAGAAGACTCACCAGCGGACAATGCAACCGAAGCTCAAAAGAAGCAATACGTATCCAGACAGAGCAGGGCTCACGCCAAGATTGCGCTTGCGATTTGCGACGAACAGCAAATGCACATTCGCAACAAAGGATCGGCAAAGGAAGTCTGGGACGAACTGCAGAACCTCTACGCACCGAGGGACAGCAAGTTTCGTACAGTGCAACTGAGAAGAGAACTCTACAATCACAAGATGAGCGACAGTGGAAACATGGAAAATTACTTGGGACAGATCAACAAAACTATAGGCGATTTGTCTAGTGTTGAAGATGTCATAGACGACAGCGACATCGCGATGATAATACTGTGCGGCTTATCCACCGATTACGACAACGTAGCGTCGAATTTGTGTAATCTTCCCGCAGATGAGTTCAAGAGTGCAACTGTAAAAATGAGGCTACTAGCTGAGGAAGCAAGACACCGAGAAAGCGGTGCAAATAAAGAAACGGTATTAATGGCCTTTAGCAAAAAGAAACATACGAAGGCAGAACCGAAACACGGGGCCAAGCCTGAGAAGAATAAGGTACCGTTTGATAAGAAGAAAGCCAACCCGAAAACTGTATGTTATGTGTGCCAGAAACCTGGACATATTGCTAGATTCTCGTCCAGAACGAAAGAAAAAGCAAAACGAGCCTGCAAACTCGAACATAGTGGTATTAAGAACGTCATGCGGCCCAATGGGGATAGGGCAAGACAGCTGGATCATAGACTCCGGCGCGACGCACCACATCACACCGAACGAGAATTATTTCTCAAAAGTAAGTAAGAGTGACGATGATGAAATCACAATGGCAGACGGGAGTACAACGCCAACTTTGGGTTGAGGAACTGCGAGCATAAGGATAAAGAATGCTCCTACTGAGATCACTGAGTTCGAAGCTAGAAACACAATTTTAGCTCCGGGACTGGACTATGGTGTCCTGTCAGTGAAAAGTCTAATCGAAAATGAGAAGAAAGTCATCTTCGACGAAGACGGATGTTCCATTCTGAGCAAAGAAGGCAAGTCATTGATCAAGGCACGAGTACAGGGAAGGCTGTACACAGTGGACACTGAACCAGGGCGAAAAAGCGCATCGTTGAATGCCATATCAAAGGAAGTCAACCTGAAAACCTTAGCACTTGACAAATGGCACCGGAGAATAATGCACGTGAGCAAAAACAAAATCCTGGAGATGGCCAAGAAAGAAGTGGTAATCGGTATGAAAGTAAGCAATGAGAATCCGACGCAATGCGAAGATTGCTTAGCCGGCAAATCGACCAGACAACCATTCCCGAAACGCAATTTGGCAAGGGACGAAAATGGCAAGACAAACCTCATACTCGACCTGGTACATGCAGATTTGATGGGACCAGTGGATGAGGCAAGTTGGGGAGGAAACAGATACATGATGAGCATCATAGACGATGTAAGCAGATACCCATACGTGAGTTTCCTACAATACAAAAGCGAAGCTTTTGTGAAATTCAAGAAATCGTTAACTGAAGAGGAAAACCAGACGAACAAGAAGTTAAAGCGACTTAGAACTGACAATGGTCTAGAGTTTTGTTCAAACATTTCGAAACAATATTGTCAGGAAAAGGGTATCATCCATGAGACAACGATGATACATACACCACAGCAAAACGGAGTAGTAGGATGGCTCAATAGGACGATACTTGACCTATTACGAGCAACGCTACACGACACAGGGTTGCCAAAGGCGGCATGGGCTGAACTGGCGGACACAGCTGTACGAGTATACATAAGAAACAGAGTTATAAATTCTCACGACAACCAGAGGACGCCCTACGAAATTTGGACTGGAAAGAAGCCGAACGTGAGTTACTTCCGTGAGATTGGATGTGAGGTATTCGTGCACATACCCAAAGCAAAGAGAAAATCCAAACTCAGCCTCAGAGCGAAGAGAGGAAGGCTCATTGGTTACGCTAAGAGAGGACGTGGATACCGCGTGTGGCTAGAAGACGAACAACGGATCGAGGAATCGAGAGACTGCGTCTTCAAGGAAGCACACTACCACTGCGAGTCCAAAGTAGCTAACCCGGACGAGGGAATAAATTGAAAATTGTCTCAACAGTCCAAACCGAGGAGCCAAGGGAAAACGAGAGTGAAGGAGAAGTCGACGGAGATGAGGAGGACACAGTCGCGGAATCATCTACAACGGAGGTAATACAGCTGGACGAAGACGATAATGAACCAGTACCGTCAACACCGACCGTGATCGAAATCGATACCGAGGGGCGAGCGACACGAACAAGGCGAGGAAGACCAAGGAAAGGTCCCGAACACGAAAAAGAACGAGTATCGCACAAAATGAATTTGAGGCCACGAATAAGGGACCAAAACTATTCAGAAATCGAGATTGCTGATAATGCAGAGGAAACGGACGGAGCGGAAACCGTACGCCCAGCAATAGAACTTGATCCGGGAGAACTTCGGAAACAGATAAGGACAAAGCTGAACAGAGAAACCCCAGACTATAAAGCGAACTTATCAACCGTCAACGGAAAGGGACGTCTTATCTAGAAGCAATTGAATCTCCAGAATCAGCACACTGGCAGGAAGCAATGAACGGCGAATATGACTCACTGATAAAATACAATTCTTGGAAACTCGTGGATCCGCCAAGCGGAGTGACACCGATAAAGTGCAGATGGGTTTACGCAAAGAAAACAATGGGTGACGCATGGAGGTGGAAAGCGAGACTCGTGGTTAAAGGATGTTCGCAAAGAAAAGGCATCGATTACGACGAAGTATACGCACCCGTATCAAACTTCGAGACAATACGCTTGCTGATAGCGGCTGGAGCTGAAAAGCGCTGGATTATTGACCAATACGACGTAAAGAGCGCTTATCTCCACAGCAAGCTGGAACGAGATGTATACATGTTACAACCAGAGAGCTTCGTCAAAAAGGGTGACGAAAACAAAGTGTGTTGGTTGAAGAAATCAATCTACGGATTGAAACAAAGTGGAAGGTGCTGGAACGAGCACATGAACGAAACTCTGATTGAAAAGGGATTCATCAGAAACAAGGTAGACCCGTGCGTTTACAGACTAAAGACTACCAAAGGATGAGCATTGCTGACAGTTTACGTCGACGATATGGTGACAATTGTCGAAAACGAGGCTACCAGGAAACACGTAGGAGACTTGTTAAACAAATGCTTTGATGTCAAACACTTGGGGAAGTTGACAAACCTATTGGGAGTAGTTTTTCACGAAGTTCGAGAGGGAAGCATATCACTTTCGCAGGAAAACTACATTGATAAATTAGTAGAGCGGTTTGGACTACACAACGCCAAAGGATTCCAAGCACCTATGGAAGTGAGACCAACATTCCTGGAGGAACAGGATGAGGAAACTGAAAGCGATCGGCCGTACCGAGAACTCATCGGAGGACTTCTGTACATTTCTCAACGAACACGACCGGACGTAGCATTTCACGTAGCTAAATTGGCTCAGTTTTGTACTCGACACAACGAACAACATTGGAGCGCTGCGATGCGAGTACTAAGATACATGAAAGAAACCAAAAAGTTGGAATTGATTTATAAAACCACAGGAAAGGAGTTGATGGCGTACAGTGACGCAGATTGGGCCACATCAACATTGGACAGGAAGAGTATCAGTGGATACGTGGTGATATTGGCAGGAGCACCAATACTTTGGAGAAGCACGAACAAACTTCAGTCGCTTTGAGCACGATGGAGGCAGAATATACGGCTTTAGCGGATTGTGCAAGGGAAGTCATATGGATGAGAAATTAGCTGAAATCAGTTGGACTGAACGAACTCGCCAAAGATCAGACGATCATTCTGAGCGATAGTCAATCTGCGATAGCACACGCAGAGAGTTACATCAGCAAGAGCCGAACGAAGCACTACATGAGGGAAAATGTTGCAAATGGAAGAATTAAGCTGAAATACGTGACTACGGATCAAAATATGGCAGATATTTTGACAAAATCACTCGGAAGGAATCAATATGAGATTCACCGATCCAAGATGCTTCAAGGGCTATCCATGCGAAAAGATCCAAGCTCGGGAGGAGATCTTTCCGAGGGGGAGATTGTGGAGATAGCGACCTTACCGACAAGTAGAAACGTCGACCTTACCGACAAGTAGAATTATCGCGTTTCGTTACCACCAAGCCAATGGCGGGAGACAGAGTTGCGTCAGTTGCATAGCACCATCCATACAGAACAGACGTTTATTATACATACTCTACATTGGTAATAAGACAAATATATATATCCTCGTGTTTTAACTGTTGTTCTTAATTATTGACTTGCCACCCACTTCCAACATGTACACTAAAGTAGAACATTAGATGTCCACCGTATTCTAAAAAATTTAATATTTTTTAAGTGTAAAAATGAAGGTGAAATTTTTATATTTTTTAATTCTTCTTGTTCTTTTTATCGATGGCAAAAATATATATAAATTATAATTGAACTGAGTTACCGTTAATACCACCACCGGCTTGACTATAACAGTCAATATCAGTGATTCTCAACCTTTTCCTTGTCGCGGCACACTTTTAACGATTTAAAAATTTGACAGCACACAAAGAAAAAGAAAAGTTTAAGTTTAAGTTGTTTACTTACCTATAATACACTGTGTAAAATAGTTTATGATAGTAATTTTAAATGTAAAATAAAATAATATGTATTACAAAAACAATAGTACGCTTGTTAAGGGATTAATTACAAGTTAATAATAAGTATACTTTGAATGAGCAATTTGAGCTTGATGTTTTTTGATAATTTCTTTTATATTTGGTCGTAAAAATGACAATGCTACTCTCATATCATCTTCTACATTTAACAGTCTCGATCTTATCTTCGTTTTTATGTTGGTGAATACTGAAAATCCGAATTCACATAAATAACATGTAGAAAATTGTAAAAATATTTTTAAAGCTTTTTGTCTATCATCGCATCTAATGTTAATTTAAAATGAATTAATTAATTCTTCCGAATATTTTAAAATTAAATCTCGATTATTATAATAGAAACAGAAATTAGTTACAAAACAAGTAATTAAACATTTTTTTATGGATTTAAATACTTATTCCTGTTAAATAATTTGTACATTTCCTTTTCAAAATAATATAATACTAAATATTTTAACATATTCATATATATAAGTACTTTTCTTAAATTTAAAGTTTGCTCGTAATAAAAAAAGCATTATAATTTTTACTCTATACATTTCTAAAAATTGGCGGCACACAAAAGTGCCGCGGCACAGTGCTTGAAAATCACTGGTCTATATTATTAAATATGTACAATATTTTGTGAAAAAAATGTTTTGTCAATTTTAAATTTACCCAAAGAATATTCTATAAAGATTTGAATCAATAGCTTTACCTATTTCTCAGAAAAATGCCTGAGTTTTAGGTCTTGTAAATGAGTACAAATTCGTAAATTAATAAAAGAGTAATGTCCTTTTTAAACTAACAAAAATGTCGTCATTGGGTGGCATTACTCTTCGATTCATTACTTTCAACGTATTCACGCATTAAATACGAAATGACTCACCTGTCAGCAATGAACATTATGCTAACCAGCGCCACAGGTGTTCGTTTGTGTGCCTACATAGAGTGCCACATCTTTAGCAACAAATTTTACTTCGTAATAATCCGAGTCCGTCTCTGCAACATTGCGTGCATAGGTAAAGATGTTGCGTGACAAGTCATACACTGTCGAATACCGCCGCTGTAAATACATCTTTGTATGAACCACTCCGATAGGGGTTCGAAGGAATTCGATTGACACACGTGCAGGTCCACCACTTGAAGTTACTCTCCTTTGGATGAAATAATCTGAAGTGACCTCCAAGTCAGGTAGTTCCCCGTGGAGAGCCTTCACTAAGAGGTTTCCCTTTTTGCGTAGAGTATAAGTGGAAGGCACTTGAAACAGCCTCTTCTTTGTGTAACATGTAGAACGAAACCGTGAAATTAAACACCAGCCTGAAATTATAAATGTGATCCAGACATTTGACAAGCGCCAGATTTTTTTGATGAGTGAAAGTACGAGTACAACAAGAGAGCCCAGGTAGATAAGAAGAAACAAAGGATGCTCAATAAATTATTCAAATAACTTAATGGGTGCACATGGGTATACAACATAGGTAGGCGAGACGAAGAGTGAGGGGGAATGCGATGCAATTAGAAAGTCTGTGAAATTAAAAGTGCACGAGAGACGGATAAACACGAATAGATATAATGTCGAGTTCAAATTAATTTCAAATTGCTCTTAAGATGTTTATGAAAGAACTCGATTCCAAATGCCAACTGTACTACTAACAACATTAACGGTATGCTGAAGACATGATATAGTGGTCGCAATGGGCGTGAAGATGATCGCTATTGTATAGTACTATTGTAGAAAGGTAAAAGTGACCCCACTCCGTTAAAAGAAAAGCAAAACAAAGTGAATGGGAAAATTTATACTACGACTGGTAACTAGAATTTATTGAGATAGTCTTCAGGTTTCTCAGCTCATTTTCCTCAGCATTAAACAACCCCGACATTGATAATGATATTGTGGTAATCTCATATAAAAATAACAGTACATTAGAAAGTTAAAGAGTTATATATGAATCGATTTCATATTTTTTATAATTACTTACTTTAAGCAAAGTTGTTGGTCGTTGAGTTGTTTTTATTAATTCATTAAAACAAAACAATAAAAAAACAATTTTTTTAGTCGAATTGAAAGGATTTCCGCTCCAATTTTTTAGTATTAAAACTTTTAGTTCTTCGTGTAATATGCAGAAAACGTCCTTTCCTCGTGGCAGGCGTTTAGTCCCAGCATTGCATGTCTAAAATAGAGAAATTAACTGACCACAGGAGTTCAATACAATTTGTTAACAATCTGTTAAAAAATGGAGATGCTTGAAAACAAAGTGCAAAAAATCTCCTTTTTCCCTTTTTTCGTCCGCCAAATCTTTTCTTATTAATTTAGTCTCGTTGTTATTGTTTTAATTTAGTAGTCGTTGTTAACAGAGTGTATAACTTTATGATCAAGTTGATCCGCGGGCATCTTGCGAGATCAATGTGCTCGCCGAACGATTTATTTTTGGTGCATATTACCCAAACAATATGTATTATGAGGGGGTACGTCGCAATGACTTTATTCCACCAGAAGCATTCCTTGGTCTTGACATGAACGGCCTCATACAAAATGAATCTGCTATACCGTTGATTATCACGTGCGTCGGTCGGGCATAGATAAACGAATATGTTATATTCGAGAGGTTTCGCTCACAGACGAAGAGCGAGTTATTTTCCTTGGCCCGAGGTGAGGAAAATACAAAAAAAAAACTTTTTCAAGACTGTGTCTTTATTTTCGGGTTGAGTTCCACTTACGAACTAGTTTTCATTTACAAAATCTTAATCTACTTATACTGGCCTAGGTTGATAAGGTTAGCCATGCATTTATCTTAGAACTTCTGACTCATCCATCAGTGAGATTCGAATATTTCTTTATCATCTATGTTTCTATGGGAAAGTATAATGAATCCTGACGAAATGAATTCTTGAGATTAGAATGTTTGCGATATGCCTATGCCTATGGAAATGTGACTCATGGAGAGATGGGGCGTTAACTAGCGCCTGCAGTTCAGTAGGGCAGTAACACAGTAAGACCAAAAAGAAACGAATAAGCAACACCAGGAATTTTGGTGGCTGAGTGGCAATTAAAAACCAATTTCTATATAAAACTGAAAAAAAAGAAAGAAAAAGGAAGCAATAATAATAATGATAATAAAAAAGCCCAACAAACAACGGAAAGCTCACATAAATTTAGCATTTCGAAAATTTAGTTTAGATATAGTTAAGGAAAAAAGAATAAATATATATATATATATAAATATATATATATATATTAGTTAGTTAGGTAAAAACAATAGCCCTCCGGCGCAAGGCTAATGACCTTGCCCGGAAAAACAAATTATTATGGACAATTTAACAAGGGTCGGGTACCGGCGGAGAGACTTGCTAAATAAGGCCAAGACCGGATCCCGGTTGTAGTGCCTATGATGATGATGATAAAAAAACAAAGTTTTTTCTGTTCTTCATTTTCTTTGTAACAATTAAGTTTGAGGCAGTTTCAATAACGCCACCGCTCGCCTTTTCCAGGTACAACACCTAACTTCCACCTAGGGCATTCAAAAACGATATAAAACAAGTATTGTGGCAGTTCCATTGAACGCCACTACTTACCTTACAACCTATGATGAAGAAACAGTTTCCTAAAACACATAAAACCGTGTACTTACCTTCCATAGTTGTACCAACTATCTTCAGAAATACTTTGAATCAATAATTCTTACTGACATAAAAATCCATCAGCAACAAATAAGTATTTTCCCCAAGGAAAAGTAAGTAACCATCAAGCAACCAACATTACCCGAACTATATCAATGAGATATCTCCTAACGAGTCTGTCGCACACGTGCAGGAGATGTTTCTTCTTTTCCTTTCTTTTACCTATGCCCACATCGGTCGGTAATACGGCTGACCGCCCAAGGAAGTCGAGTTCTCCTAAATGGAAAATTACCACCAAGAATTCGACTGCTTGGAGATGCTCACGATCAGCATAAATGCCGCAGGCAGTTGCTGATCGTGTTAACACAAAATATCGATGTTGAGATAGATGCACCAGCTGCAACCATGCCAGCTAATGTTCCCCTTGTGGATTCGGTTAATCGACGGTCCGCATACTTGTGGACACACACCATGAGCAGCACAGGCGATCATCGTGTGTGTGTTTTGCGCCCTTGTGCTGGGACCGATGCAAGGAGAATCATCCCCTTATGTCGACAAGCGGAAGATGAAATTATCTTTTGAAATAAATTAATCGCGATACGGACTCCGTGGAGGCAAGTCGTGCCTCCACGTTAAATAATTTGAGTCTGAGCCCAACAATCGTCGGTGGACGAGCGTATTAAGGAAAATAAGTAAAATGAAATACAGTGTTTACTTTATCAGTGCCTGCCTTTGTAAATATTTTAGCAACTATTCTAACTAGAGCTAAGCAAATTGAAATACAGTGCCTGCCTTTGTAAAATATTTTAACAATTATACGAAATAAAAACAAGTATAGCAACGATGTGCTGTGTAAAAGGAATGAAAGTGTGTTTTAATCTCATTCGACTCATTTGAATTGACTACAATCGGGAAGTGCATTGCTCACCATTAGAATTCCTGGACGTCTATCCTTTTGCTGCTTCTTCGTCAGTTGATCCACCTTCATTAATGATGTGTCGTTTCATTGCATTGCGATAGACGCGATTATAGTGATACAGAAAAGCCCACCGTCAAGACGCTCTGTAAAATCAGTGTGTCTCGAAGCAGCGATCGTTTACAGAAGTAAAAGGTTTCAAACTGTAGAACAAAATCCACGGCAGTGCATTCCACAATTCGATCTTCAGCTCCATCAATAACAAGCCGATACCGGAACTTTCTCCCCACATTGGTGACGACCAACGGGGCAACAGCGTGGGATAGGCGTAGAACCCATGCCAATGACGGAACACATACGTCCTAACCCATAAGTTCATTAAAATTCATGTAAACAAAACAATCATAATGTCGAAAGACAAATTTTCACGCTTTAAGACTATGCATGTAACTGGGAGAGGCCTCAAGGGACGAGAAAGTTAGCAACTAACATACCATAAGCTAGAGTTTAATCATTTTTGTCTAGCGAGTAAGTAAATTATAATAAGAGGCAGAAATAAAAAAAGATGTAAAAAATGAAAATGAACTCGTTCCGTTACAGAGCTGGAAAACTGTTGAATTCCCTCCCCGCGCGAGTGTTTTTGGAGCGTTACAACCTGAAACTGTTCCAAAAGAACTGCAGCAGTTATTTGATTCCATCTGACGGCGCTATAAGTTCGCTTCTCCTGAGAGAAGTGTAATAAAAACCAATTTCATTACCCTTTTAAACATACCCTGGTTTTTCCTTATGTTATCGGAAGCTTGACTGTTGAGCACTAATGGTAGATTAAAATTACGTATTTTCTTAGTACGTAGCGAGGGCAATGTTTCCTTGTAGATATTTTCGCGCTCCATTTTGAAATTGAGAGTAAGTTCGTTAAATTAACCTTGGTCACAGTGGTGTGTGAATTTCCTAAGTTTAAAATGTTAAAGTATAACTCATAGTGTAACTAATGTGCAAGTGCATATATTAAGGGTATTGAAGCAGTGATTTCACCTTAAATAGATCAAATACAGTGACGGATGTAAAATATATAGCCGCTCAATTTAATTCATGGCCGAAACCTTTTTATCTTGTAATCAAATTTCCTTTAAAAGAAAAAGAAAAAACATATTCTTGCAGAATCATCTCCCGCTCAAAGAAAAGAAGTTCGCAGTTTATAGCTTTATTTATTAAACGTTTACCTAACCTAACCAGCACGTTCTCGGCAAAAGATAAGACCGGAAGATATCTCCTTTGTCATTAAATGTAGACATTCAGTTGTATAAGCTGTGCAATTCACTTTGTGCACAACCTTCTTAAGCAAAAAGTAAATAAATAGAAAAAAAAATCAACGTCATACATTTCACCGCTATGTGCACAGTCGAGATGACCGAAAAGGGCGCTTTCCTCAGCAACACAAAGGCGTTTTCCCTTTATTGGTGTAATTGCTTGTCAAATACAAAAGCCACACAATGCCAAATGGGAACTTATTACAACATCAGCATACAAAGGACAACCAACAAACGCCTACGTCAGAAGAGGCGTTTGCCACCACCATTGTTTGTCGTGTGTATCTAAATAAGGATGAAAGGTATACAAATATGTTGCCCCTTGCCTTGATTTTTACACGTTTGTCCCTTTCGGACGATCCAAATTCAAAACGTGATAGAAAATTATCCCAAAAAGGACCAGTCTCACTGTTTTGAAAATATAAAGGCCAACATGACCAAAGGATCACATTACTTTTTCTAACAAAAGACGTAGATTATAATTTTTGTTCTACAATATTGTAATTTTAAACAGAGAACGTCAGAGGATGATGATGTGGCGTATGCCAAAGGTCGGAGGAGTACACAAGGTCAACAAATATAAAGCACATCTATGACCCTTTCATTGCGAATGTGTGCGAAGATATAGCTATGGCTCATTTCTCACCTTTTTGTGGATCAAATGTTAATTATTTTGACACCAGCCAGGGTGAGAGGTTGAGTTGCTGTTAACAGGCTAATATTGGGAAATGAGTCAATTCGAAAACAGGTTTGTCGTCTGCGGTTTTCCTAATTAAGATTGTTGTTGTGGTTTGAGGACAGATGTTCTTTGTCTGTGACAACTTATTTAAGAGTTTCCATTAAATACCCGTATTCGGAGAGGAGTTTAATTTACAACCCATTGTATGAACGGAGGAATCGTCCCCATTAGTTTGAGATAGATTAATAAAAAATTAATAATAATGCTAATTATAAAAAGTGAAGTGCGGAAAGTCCAAACATTAACGAGGGATGACAAAAACAACATAGGGCCACCCATGTCAGACAGGCTAGCGAGGAGTAACACACAAAGATCTACCACCCCTAATCCAGGGTGTTACGCGTCACCGTGCCCATTGGATGGTTTGCAGCCAGGGGTATACCGGCTGTATTATAACGGCGCCTCTCTGACACCGGGTCGAATCAGAGCAGTAAGCAGACCTTACCATATCAAAACGGGGCTCTGATGTGGCGGACTATCTGAAACCCCAAGACTCGTGGGATCAAAAATGAGTAAAAATGAGCACGAAACCCGGTTGGCGTAGGTGTGATGAGCCGACACTACCATAAGGGAAAAAATCATCAAGAAAACACCGACTCGGCAAAGAGAAGACGTAGGGAAAAACGGAAAAAGCGGGATATACGCGTCGGCACGTGGAATGTTCGAACGTTATATAAACCAGGCGCGATGCAGATGCTCGTAGAAAACGCGAAACAATATAAAATGGACATCGTCGCGCTTCAGGAAGTCCGACTCTCACATCAAATAATCGAAACCAATGGGTTTACACTGGCGTGTGGAGGTACCGACACACATAACCTCGGAACTGGCTTCATCATAAGCAAGAAGATTACGCCCCATGTAAAAGATGTGGTTTATTAATGACCGAATGTCGGTGCTAAAAATACAGGGTCCATGGTACAATTATGTATTTATAAACGTACACGCCCCAACAGAATCTACCAACAGAAGAAACGAAGGACACGTTCTACGAGACCCTAGAGGAAGTGGTTGATGGGATCTCATCATTCGATGTTAAAATCCTCCTCGGCGACCTCAATGCGAAAATTGGAAAGGAAGATTGCTTCCAACCAACAATAGGTAAAGAAGGCCTACATGACGTTTCAAATGATAATGGTATTCGAATTATCACGTTCGCAGCGTCAAAAGATCTGGTAATGAAGAGCACGATGTTCAAGCACAAGCAAATCCATAAAGCCACATGGATATCACCCGACGGGGTAACGCGTAACCAAATAGACCACTTCCTCATAGACAAAAGACACCACTCGAATATCCTTGACGTAAGATCATATAGAGGAGTAGATTGCGACTCCGATCACCTTCTAGTGATGGGCAAAATTAGAAGTCGGCTCGCAGCAAACCCACATGGACAGTCACGGGAGACGAGCAAAAAGTTCGAGATTGATAAACTAAAAGACCTACGTAAAAGGGCTGAATATCAAGACGAACTAACGAATAGATTTAGCATCCTAGAAAATGACAGTAGTGAGGAAGAGGAAGCCAATAGTGTGGACACTAAATGGACATCGACCAGAGACACAATCAAACAAACATCCCAAGAGGTATTAGGATTTAAGAAAACAACTAAGTCCAAACCTTGGTTTGACGATGAGTGCAGGGTAAAGATCGAACAACGTAAACGCCTCAGAATGATCCACTTAGAAGCATATGATGAAGTCAACGCAGTAAGATAAGCGACAATCCGGAAGGAGACAATCAGACTTTTCAAACGCAAAAAACGCGAATGGGAGAAGACTCGGATCAAAAAAATCATAGAAAATGCCAGAGCAAAGAACAGCAGAGGTATGCATGCCGGAATAAATTCAATTAAAAATGGCTACCGAGGGAGACACAAACGGTTGTCTGGTGACAGAAACAAAAAATATCGTGACAATCTGGAAGCAGTACTTTGAAAACCTGCTCAATGTGCGCACCCATCAACCACAAATAAACGCACCAGACGTACATACAGCTGAGCCTCAGATCCCAGAGCCCTCTTTCGACGAAGTTGTAGACGCAATAAATCGACTGAAAAACAACAAGGCTCCCGGAGTTGATTGCATACCGGCAGAGCTTGTGAAGCATGGAGGAGAGGCAACCGCTCGAAAAATCCACCACCTGGTTAAAACAATATGGGACAAAGAAGTCATTCCGGAAGAATGGAAAACCGCAATAGCCATCCCCATTTTTAAAAAAGGCGACAGATCTGACTGCGAAAGTGACAGAGGAATAACATTGCAGCTAACAACATACAAAATATTAACAAATGTCATACTGGCAAGAATCACACCGTATGCAGAAGAAATATTGGGAGACTACCAATTCGGATTCCGTCGGAACCGGTCAACAAGCGACCAGATGTTCACAATAAGGCAACTGCTGGAGAAGAAGTGGGAATACGGAGAGATGGTTCACCAACTGTTCGTTGACTTCAAAAAAGCCTACGACTCAGTCGCAAGGCAAAGACTCTAACATATTGTGGTTGAGCTGGGGATCCCGAAAAAATATGCCGCCCTCATTCAAATTTGCACGAACGAAAACAAATGGCGAGTTAGAATAGAAAACCACCTCCCAGAACCATTTGAAATCCGGGACGGACTAAGACATGGGGATGACCTCTCACCATGCCTTTTTAACCTTGTCCTCGAGTATGTTATCAGAAAGGTACAAGACGACAACACGGCCGGATCATCCCTGAACGGGGTCACACAAGTGCTCGCGTATGCGGATGACATCGCCGTTCTGGGCGATAATCTCGAAACTGTAAATACAAACTGTGAAATCATCATGCAAGCAACTGAAGAGGTGGGCCTAGAAATAAATGAAGACAAAACAAAATACATGATTACGGCGAGAGCAGGTGGACCTCAGGGAATACCTATAAACATCAGGGGCAAGATATTTGAAAATGTCAAAGAATTTAACTATCTGGGAACGATACTGACGACCAGAAACGAAACGTCGAAGGAAATTAACAAAAGACTTCACTCTGGCAACGCTAGTTGGCATGCAGCTAGTAAACTGTTGAAATCCAAACTGCTATCACGTAATATAAAGCTCCGTGTCTATAGAAAAATAATCATGCCGATTGCTCTATACGGATGCGAGACATGGGCTTTCACAAAACGGGAAGAAAACAAATTCCGCGTATTCGAGAATAAAGTTTTAAGGGGTATCTTTGGCAGTAAATTTGACGAGGAGTCAGTACAATGGAGGAAACTGCACAATCACGAATTGGAGGAGCTATACCGCAAACCTACAATAGTGAGAGTAATCAAGTCGCGAAGATTAAGATGGGCCGGACACGTGGCGCGAATGGGCAACGATAGGACCGTGCATAGAATTCTTGACGGTAAACTAACGGGAAAGAGACAGACAGGACGGCCGGGACGGAGATGGGAGGACAATGTTAGATTGGACCTCGAGGAAATCGGATCGGATGATCGCACGTGGAAGGAGAGCGCACAGGACAGGGAGCAATGGCGGAGCCGAATCGGTGAGGTCATGAACTTCCGGGTTCCTACAGGCCAATAAGTAATAATAATAATAAAGGTTAGTACAAGTTGCTAAAATGTCCTTAATTAAGATTAACGTAATCGCGCTTAAAGGACAGTAACTTATAAGAAATACCTCGCTTGCATAGTGGAACCTTAGTGAAATTTATTGTGACGTAGGAAATTTTATGTGTTACCTTTGATTAATATTATTTACTCTCTTAAAATAGTTTTAACTTGTTTAAACGAATTTGTCGATAGTCTCAGGAAACAAGAACAGATTCAATTCATTCAAACTGCACTATGTGACGGTTATACAGTATAAGTAGTCCTCCTATAACACGGTAGAAAGGTTCTTAGAAAATGCCGTGTTGCGTAAAACCGTGATATGGGTGACCAGAGATAGTACAAAAGGGGCGTTACGCTCTGAAAACTTATTAATTAGGTAGTAGCAACATTATTTAAACATTAGAATGACTCAAATTTTAAGTAATTTTCGAAATCTGGGCCAAAATAATTTAGAAACAAGTCTTTAAATAATTTTTCAGTCACCCAGGTTCTTGGATTTGTTTTCCAAGTTGTCATTATCGTCACCTTTAAATGCACGGCGATTTATAGATATATAAAATAGCAAGGGTTTTGTCATTAAGTCCTCCGACTCATTACTGCACAAAAGTAGTGTTACACGATCTTTAGACAGCTTAAATCCAGGCGAAGTTCTTCCTCTTTTCGATATAAGTATTCTACTGCGTATCTTTTTTGCACCAAACCCAGTTCCATCGGCATTGAAAACCTAATGTGTAGAGTATCCTTGCTCTTGCATAACGTTCTGGAAATACTTTACAAATATCATTCTTACATTAACTTACTGGCTCTTCGCAAGCATTCTAAATTATACATTATAATTTTTCTTATGCCTTTCGGCGTACAATAACTGTTTTTATAACATGTCACAATAATTGATATGTTTTCTTTTTTAAATGTATTCTATTTTTTCTACATCATGTATTATTTATAATTTTTTTTTTTTTTTTTTTGTAATTTACATATACACACGCAAAAAATAAAAAATAAAAAATAAAATAATGAAACAAAACGGACAAACATAAACAAGGAATACAAATAAAAATTACAAAATAAAAAATTAAAATTGAATTAAAAACGAAAAAAAAAAAAAATTATTGGGAATTGGGGATAGGGGGAAGTAAAGCGATGCGCCTGAGAGGCATACTATGTTTGGGGACGTGTAGTTCTTCCTTCATCACTGATCCACCACCAGTTGGGATGGGATCGATCTGTTATTGATTTATCTCTTTCACCCATCACCATACTAAAACGCAGGCGCTCTGGAAAATTAGGGATATCGTTATCGTGGAGAATTCGTTTATCCCTGGCACCACGGAAAGCGTGGTAAATAATAGGGACTCCGCGTTTGTCTTGGATAAGTCCTTTTTTATCCAAGAAAGGGAACGCTTCTGGGGGAATGAACCCATTCTAGAGAGTACTCTCCATATACATATCATTGTGATAGAATGCTCCCGAAATGAGATCATTTTCACTGCACATTGCCCTTGTTGTGTGACCACGAATAATCTTAATAATGAAGTTATGTATTCTGTTTAGTCCTGATTTGTCATACAGGACTTTAATGGGATAGTATTTCTTATACTGCGACTCTGGGGTTCTGTACATTCCGAGGCAGGAACGCAAACACTGCCTCTCGAATACCCGAAACTTCTCCATGTAAAATGGGGATATGTTGTACCATACCGGGCAGCCATACACCAATATTGGTCAGTTGAATGCTGAGTATGAAATTATTTTCACCTTGGGGTCCAGCAGACGACTACGGAAGAGTCTTCGTGTTATTGCATATGTGTTTTTAGCTGCTGTATGGTTATCAAAGTAAAGATACTGATCAAACCAGATTCCAAGGTATCTGACTACAGTTTTTACTTGTAGAGGAAGATTATTACTTCCTGCAATGGAATATGTTTTCCAATTCCGTTTTGTATCCCTTGATGCACTGGACAGTGGCGTTCTGAAAAGGATAGTCTCTGTTTTCTGGAAATTTATTTTTAATTTCCAGTCGTCGCAAAAACGTTTGATTTTGTTAAAATCATCTTGCAGAAGTCTGTTGATGACATCAATCTTTTCTCCAGATCTATACACCACAATGTCGTCGGCATACGCAATTGCATGGTTGAGAGAACCCACTAGACCACTAGTGTAAATGTTAAATAAAATGGGAGAATTCACTGCTTCCGGTTTTAGACCGTTTTTGATGTGGAAAGTCTTGTTAGAGATTATATCTCCACATTTCACTACAAATTGTTTACCCATTATCATATCGTAGATAATGTATAATAAATATTCGGGCACACCTAGATTTGATAACTTATATACCAGCCCTTCTAGCTATACGGTGTCGAAAGCGTTTTAAAAGTCAACCAAACAGGCCCCTGTGCATTGTCGCTTCGCCTTGTTCCATTGTATGTCGGAAACAAGTTTTGCCGCAGCATGAACTGTGTCATGTTGCGATCGGAAACCAAACTGATTGTTTGGAATAATACCATTTTCCTCACACCAGTTAGTCAATGCTTTATTTATAATTTTCTCGAATATCTTGCTGATGTTCGGAAGCAAACTAATCGAGCGAAGATTGGCTGGATTGCTCTTGCCCATGCCCTTTTTGAGGATGGGATGGACTACTGCAGATTTCCATTGGGTTGGATAATATGCATTATTTAGAGCGTTATTGAACAAAATAGTGTAAACCTTCACTACTTCAAGAGGTAAATACTTTAGAACAATGTTTGGAATACTATCTATTCCAGAAGATTTTTTGTTCTTAATCGATGTAAGAATGTCCGTCAGTTCATCCTTGTGTACAAATATGCTAGTGTTTAGATCTCTAAGCGGGGAATCCGCTCTATTATTTTTACTAAAGATAGTGAAACTTCGACTTAAGAGACGCCAATTGTTAAGTTCATTGCGTACCGAAATGTGTTTTTGGAGAGCCCTATTTTCCAGGTCAAGGTTAGAACGAGCCGATTCGTTCATTCTATACACTGCTTCGAAACAAGCGCCAATTGAGTTCGCCTTTTTTTGCGGATCCTCGACTATTATGAACTCTTCGTTAGAGTTGATGTGTTCCGGGGTAAGTCCTGTGTTCAGCAGTGTTTGACAATTCTCGGGAGTCCGCGGAACTCGCAGACATGGGATGTCATTAGAATCTTTCCTTCGAAAGACTTTATTTATTTGAGGGAACATATTCGATCCACTAGTTTTAATGGCTTGAAATCTCTTGTTCCAGTCTTCATTAATTACTGATCTATAGTTGTCACGGATCGGTTTTTGAAGATTTTTAATTAATGACTTAATTGTTTTTATTTCCTGGCTATTTGGATCGCAGAATTGCCTGTAGAGCAGTTTTAACTTAGAGAGCAGAATGCTCTTTTGCCTATACAGCTCGTCGATCGTTGCGTTTCTGTAGCGGTTTGTATGGCTCTCGGAGTGAGACATTTTTGGGATAGAACGATTCATTGTATAAGTAACAATGTTGTTCATCGTCGAAGATAATGATCAATTTCGTCATTATAAAGATTTCTGTCAGTTGGTGGATTTATGCCATTGGAGCGTAATTCTTTTTTTATTATCCGATCAAAGCGTGACATTCTGGATACCTCCTGGAACCTTCATGATCGGACGACGTAGTTTCACCTTTATCTTTTATGCTATGAATTCCAAAGCGCTTTTGATGGAGCATATTCGCCATATATTTCTACCAGCAAACGATGACTCTCAACAGCCTTTTTCTTTAGATTAAATAAGAAAGGCAGTATTTGCCGCAAATGTTCTTTGTCAGGCACAAAACTCGACATGATCACTGAACGATAAAACAAAGACGCTAGTTTTTGATGGACTCAACTTGTGTGTGTTTGTAGTTAAATCTCAGACGAACAAAATGACGTATGTGCCAAATTAATACGGTGAGGGTGGGTTGAAAAGTTTCTGACCTTAACGTGAATATAGCAGCGCTCGTCAATAAAAGCTAGTGGATGTAGTTGTGCATCTTTTGACAGTTACTCACCAAAATTTCAGCCATTTTGGATGGGTAGTTTTTATTAGGCAGTCCTTTGAGTGAGTCGATGTGAGCGTTTTTGTGAAAATGGACAAAATTGAGTATCGAGCTGTCATTAAATTTTTGTTTTTGAAAGGCAATACGCCCACGAAAATCAAAGATGAGTTGGACTATGTGTACGGGGACTCTGCACCATCATTTACCACAGTGAATTTAAAGCAGCTTAATTTAAACGTGACCGTGAGAGCTTGGGAGACGATGAAGGTTCGGGATATCCAAAACCTGCAACAACTGATGATAACATCGTTAAAGTTCACCAAATGGTGCTAGATGACCGCCGAATTAAAGTGAGAGAGATAGCAGCGGCTATGACAATGTCCAAAGAACGTGTTTGTCACATATTCAATCAAGATTTAGGTATGAGAAAGCTGTCCGCGCGTTGGGTGGCCCCGTTTGCTCACGTTAGACCAAAAATGTATTCGAATGAACATTTCCAACGCTCTGTTGGCGCACTTTCGAGTTTACTGTCGATGAAACTTGGATACACCATTATACGCCCGAAACAAAAATACAGTCAAAATAGTGGACTGCAAAGGGGGAATCGGCTCCAAATAGAGCAAAAACTGTTTTTTTTTCGGCAGGGAAAGTGATGGCGACTGTTTTTTGGTATAGTCATGGAGTTATCTTAATCGATTATCTTCAAAAATGAAAAACCATTATAACCCATCCAAATACTACTCATTTGCGGAAAATCTCTCTCCTCCGAGCGCAATTTTTAGATTAGGGAACAAAAAGAAGTCACTTGGGACTAGATCTGATGAGTAAGGCGGATGGTCACGCCGTTCAAACCGTAATTCGTAGATTTTCGCCATGGCAAACGCTGGGGTGTGTGACGTTGTCTTGTTGTAACGGGATTTCTGCAAATGTGGCCGTTTTTCCGCAATTCAGTTGGGCAAGTAATATGCGTAGTATGCTCCTGTAATGGTTTTTCATTTTTGAAGATAATCGATTAAGAAAACTCCATGACTATACCAAAAAAACAGTCGCCATCACTTTCCCAGCCGAAAAAAAAACAGTTTTTGCTCTATTTGGAGCCGATTCCCCCTTTGCAGTCCACTATTTTGACTGTATTTTTGTTTCGGGCGTATAATGGTGTATCCAAGTTTCATCGACAGTAAACTCGAAAGTGCGCCAACAGAGCGTTGGAAATGTTCATTCGAATACATTTTTGGTCTAACGTGAGCAAACGGGGTCACCCAACGCGGGGACAGCTTTCTCAGGCAATAGATAGGCAAAAGAGCATTCTGCTCTCTAAGTTAAAACTGCTCTACAGACAATTCAGCGATCCAAATAGCCAGGAAATAAAAACAATGAAGTCATTAATTAAAAATCTTTAAAAACCGATCCGTGACAACTATAGATCAGTAATTAATGAAGACTGGAACAAGAGAATTCAAGCCATTAAAGCTAGTGGATCGAATATGTACCCTCAAATAAATAAAGTCTTTCGAAGGAAAGATTATAATGACATCCCATGTCTGCGAGTTCCGCGGACTCCCGAGAATTGTCAAACACTATATATATATATATATATATATATATATATATATATATATATATATATATATATATATATATATATATATATTGTTATGCCTGGTTAGGCTGCACACCAAGTAATATGTTTTGCACCAACTAAGTCCGCAGGCCAGATACGGTTCGTGGGAGGAACCTCCGGCTTTTCCGTTGGATTAGGGGGCGGATGCTGGAACCAAGGAATATGTTACCGCGTGGATTCACCTCTTTTTTTTTTTAAGACGCTTAACTTAACTTTATTAATTACAATTACAATCTTGATTTTCCTCTAATTACTTTCAATCTTATTTACAGTTACAATATTTTCAATCTTATTTTCAATTTTATTTCTAAGTTACAATAATTAATAAATCTCAATCTTATTTTTAATTTTATTTTTAAGTTACAACATTTAAATCTTATTTTATTTTATTTTATTTCTAAGTTACAATAATTAATAAATTTCAATCTTATTTTTGATTTTATTTCTAAGTTACAATAATTAATAAATCTCAATCTTATTTTCAATCTTATTTTTAAGTTACAACATTTAAATCTTATTTTATTTTATTTTATTTCTAAGTTACAATAATTAATAAATCTCAATCTTATTTTCAATCTTATTTTTAAGTTACAACATTTAAATCTTATTTTATTTTATTTTATTTCTAAGTTACAATAATTAATAAATTTCAATCTTATTTTCAATCTTAATTTTAAGTTACAACATTTAAATCTTATTTTATTTTATTTTATTTCTAAGTTACAATAATTAATAAATCTCAATCTTATTTTCAATCTTATTTTTAAGTTACAACATTTAAATCTTATTTTATTTTATTTTATTTCTAAGTTACAATATTTACACAATATGGTCCTATAGTTTTTACTTGCGCTTTATACACTTTGCTAACTTTAATTTCCTATAGTTTTTACTTGCGCTTTATACACTTTGTTAACGTTAATTTCCTATAGTTTTTACTTGCAATTTATACACTTAGTTAACGTTAATTTCCTATAGTTTTTACTTGCAATTTATACACTTTGTTAACGTTAATTTCCTATAGTTTTTACTTGCAATTTATACACTTTGTTAACGTTAATTTCCTATAGTTTTTACTTGCAATTTATACACTTTGTTAACGTTAATTTCCTATAGTTTTTACTTGCAATTTATACACTTTGTTAACGTTAATTTCCTATAGTTTTTACTTGCAATTTATACACTTTGTTAACGTTAATTTCCTATAGTTTTTACTTGCAATTTATACACTTTGTTAACGTTAATTTCCTATAGTTTTTACTTGCAATTTATACACTTTGTTAACGTTAATTTCCTATAGTTTTTACTTGCAATTTATACACTTTGTTAACGTTAATTTCCTATAGTTTTTACTTGCAATTTATACACTTTGTTAACGTTAATTTCCTATAGTTTTTACTTGCAATTTATACACTTTGTTAACGTTAATTTCCTATAGTTTTTACTTGCAATTTATACACTTTGTTAACGTTAATTTCCTATAGTTTTTCCAAGAGCGGAAGGACGAGACCACGACCACTGACTTCTCGAAAGACTCCAGACGAACTCCCTTCATTTCCCAATCTTCCTTGCCTCGTCGGCTGCCCGTGATCGCATTGCTTTTTGTCGATCATGCAAAAACGTTTGTTAGGGGCTCCCATGGGGTTCATATTTCTGTATAAGCTACTTTGTATCTTATGGGTTATGCTATGGGACAATCTGCAGATCAAGCGAATATTTCCCATGGGTCATATGACTGTGGGACTTGGATTATTTTGTGGATTAAGCAAAATTGTGTCTTTTGATCATATCATATTATGGGATTTGGATTATTTTGTGAATTAGGCAAAATTGTTTCTTTTGATCATATCATATTATGGGATTTGGATTATTTTGTGAATTAAGCAAAATTGTGTCTTTTGATCATATCATATTATGGGATTTGGATTATTTTGTGAATTAGGCAAAATTGTTTCTTTTGATCATATCATATTATGTGATTTGGATTATTTTGTGGATTAGGCAAAATTGTTTCTTTTGGATGGATATAGGGTTAGGACTCCTGATAGGTTTTTCTCCTATGGATTCGCAGCATCCATAACACGTCCCCCCTTCAGACACATCTAAGGGTACCTTACCCTTAGATTGGACTTAGGTGTTTTCAACTCAAAAACCTCCGCCAACTTGTGTGGCTCTGGTGTTCTTGCCACTTCCAACCTCACGTCTGGGTCAACTCGGTTCCTTCTGTTAAAGCATCTGTTAAAAAGGGTTATAGTTGTTCTTACAGGTCCACAGTTACATTTCCTGATGACACAGGCAATCCCCACCAGACTGAGGACTCCAGTTACAGACATCAGGATCCCTTGTGTTCGTTCTGGTATCTTTTGCAGAGCCCTTGACCAGAAGGTCTGCTGATTCTGTATTTCCAGGGATAGGTCTTGCAGCTCATGAATGCTTTTTGCTGAAATTTTGGACATTGGTTCCCTTTCGATTGCTATTTCGCGCAGCTTAGCGTTAGCGCAACAATTTTCCAAATCGCCATACGAGTGCCTATCTCTTACCGATTTTTCGGTGCCAACTCCCAACGTGTTTATAGTCATGTCATATGTTTCCAGCCTGCAGTACCCATTAATTGTAATAACTCCTGTACCCAGGAGCTTTCCTACTTCTGTCCCATTCCGGCATTTACATTCAAAACTGGTTTCCGTTGTTATTGTATACAGGAAAGAGTCATCTTTAATTTTGTGGAATATTTCAACCTGCGAGTTTATGACTTTGGCATTGCATCTTTCGGCTCTGTTTCTCATGAAGATGTTTATTTCGCAGTTTGAGTCACTTAAAGTACTGCGCAGAAGTTGCGGTTTACAAACGTATATTTTATTGAAAAGCTTACAATCATCCAGTCTTGACCTCAACACGTAGTCCTCTCTATTCTTGTTTATAATTAGATATTCGTTACTCAATCCCAGCACCACGACTCCATTGGCCACGATCTTTGGGAGAGCGATTATCTCATATATATCAAAAGTTTCTTTTGTAACTGTCGGAATATGAATAACGAAAATGATAGTGCGACCCTTGGTGAAAGCTTTAATTTCGATCAATTTTAAGATTTCGGGGTAATTTTCTAAATTTGGTTCTATGGCCAGTAAGTTATTGTGTTCGAATTCCTTTAATTCCTTAAGTAGGTCGATTGGTTCTATAATTCTTGGGTGTATAATTCCGGACTGAATGAACAACAGGCTATCAATTATTTGTTCTATTTCTAGTTCGAGTCGCATGATCTTGTGATTAATTTTGCTGGATATTTCATCGTAGTAAGAGGCCAAGATGATAGTTCTGTTTAGATTATCCTCTCTTATATTGACCCTGTTAATTTCGTCAATGACTTCGTTAACCTTTTTCAATGTAACGTTTGCGTTCTTTACGCTTTCAAGTACCTGTTTATTTAAGTGACTCATTATCTTTATGTTCTCTTCCATGCCGTTCTTGATTCTGTGCTCGTTTTCCAAAACACTGTGAATCGCTGTCGAATAGTATTCAGCATCCTCATTATCCATTGTACCAAACAAAACCTTAAAGCCCGAACCTATCACAT
Organism: Microdon myrmicae; assembly: GCA_963931805.1. NCBI lineage: Eukaryota > Metazoa > Arthropoda > Insecta > Diptera > Syrphidae > Microdon > Microdon myrmicae. Next base: position 151,526,334 of record OZ007501.1, on the reverse strand, counting down.
TTGCCAGCCCTCTTTTTGTTCTTTTCGATTTTCCCACTATACCAGAGATTATATTGATTCTATGATCTGCCTTAGTTACTTCTTGCTCTGCTAAAATTTGGAATTGTCTACATTCTGTTTTGGTTTGTATGCAAAGTTTGTCTATTGCGTTAATCATATTTCTAATATTTAAACTTGTTTGCTCTAGAATAGTTATGTCTAAGTGTGCAACCAGCGTCAATTTGCTGTTCATCTCTTTTCCATCTCCGATATAGTTGAAATACAGTCCCGAATGTTCCCGCAGGCTCCGCACGTTCACGTTTCCCGCATTTATTGTGCAGATGCACGAGATCCTGCAAAGTAAGGTTTGACGTTAGCTTTATTGAATCTCTGTTGTTTATTCCGAAGTTGTATCACCAAATGATTTTGATGAACTTCGAGGACAGTAAAAGGGCCCTTATATGTACTTCGGAGTTTGCCTTTCACTTCATTTTTTATTAAGACCCTTTGACCAACCCTATACTCGATTGGCCTTCCTATTTTCTTGTCATACCTCAACTTGGATCTCTTCCTACATTCTCGGACATTTCCTTTAACATTCTCTCGTGTCTCGAAGAGGTTGGACCTAAGCTCGTCGATATAGTCGAAAACCGTTTTTTCGTTATGGGTGTCCACAGCGCTAGGTCGGTTGGCCTCGTTACCAAAAACTATCTCATAGGGCGTGTAGCCCGTCGCATTATGAACTGTACTGTTGTAACAAAATCCAGCATACGGCATTCGTTTGTGCCAATCCTCTATCTGGTCCAATTCCCTTCCTGTGGATCTCAAGTATTCCAGCAGTCGACAATGGGCTCGCTCCACGCTACCGTTAGCCTGTGGGTAAGCAACACTGGTTGTTATATGTTCCATTCCCAACAGGTCACAAAACTCTTTAAAGAGTTCATTGCAGAATTCTAGGCCATTATCGGAGAGAATCAATTTAGGCATACCGAAGTTCATTATCCACTCTTCCATCAGGGCTCGCGCCACTGTTTGCATTTCCTTGTTCTTCAAGGGTATGAACTTAATAAACTTCGACAAGTCATCTTGGATTGTTAATCCGAATTTGTAGCCCTCGTCCGTCTCCTGGAACGGTCCTATAATGTCAATCATAATTTTCTCTAATGCCCTATCGGCTGAACTAACTATTTTCATAGGATTTCTGGTCGGTGCCCGGTTAACTTTTTCCGTCTGGCAATGGGGACAGTTCCTGACAAAATTCTCGATGTCCTTCTGCATCCCCCTCCATCCATACCTTCTTTTTATCCTAGCGTAGGTTGCCTTTTGCCCTGTGTGGCCGCCCATCAAGCCTTCATGGTATTCCCTCATAATTGCCAACCTTCTGTCTGTGTCAATCACTTCTTCCCTGCCGCCCGACGCTCCACTCTTCGTGCTCGAACTTTCATCGTCAGCAGCGAGTTCAGCTACGACACCTGAACCGATCTCATCGCTGGGGCCGATGCCGATGTCACCGTTGTCGACATTCTCCTGTTCCCCTTCGACAATCCTAACATTCCGGCTGAGTTCGTCGGCAACCACATTTTCCTTACCTTTCTTATAGGTTATAACGTAGTCGAATTCCTCAAGCTTGAGGCGCCATCTCACAAGCCGACTGCCAGGATCCTTAACGTGGAACAGCCATGTCAATGGTCTGTGATCTGTCTGAATGATGAACTTAGTCCCATAAATATATGGACGAAACTGTTTCGTAGCCCAAACGATAGCCAAGCATTCCTTCTCTGTCGTGCTATAGTTGGTCTCGGCCTTATTAAGCGTCCTACTGGCGAAATGTATTGGTAGATCCTTACCGTTATGCTCCTGACTTAAGACAGCACCTATGCCGCCATTAGACGCGTCGGTAGTCACTATGAAGGTTTTCTGGAAATCCGGATACTGCAAGATGGGATGGCTTGTGATAATTCGTTTCAATGCGTCAAAGGACTGTTGCTGCTCTGTATCCCATTTAAACTCCACGTCCTTCTTTAAAAGTTTATTCAGTGGCCCGGCCACCTGACTGAAGTTCTTTATAAACTTTCTATAATATCCTATCATTCCTAGGAATGATTTCACACCTTTGGGGTTCCTGGGTTCCTCCATCCGCAGGATGCTCTCGATCTTCCCTGGATCCGGTCTAACACCCCTGTCCGTAATGACATGCCCCAAGTAGGAGACCTCCTTCCGCAGAAATTCACATTTATCGGGCTGCAGTTTGAGATTCGCACTCCTAAGTTGCTCGAACACCTCGATGAGCTTCTTATTGTGCTCCGACAGGCTTCGTCCATAGACGACGATGTCGTCCAAATAGACGAAGCATTTGATTCCCTGCAATCCAGCCAAGACGGTGTTCATCAGCCTCTGAAAGCAGGCAGGAGCGTTTTTCAATCCAAATGGCATTCTGGTATATTCGAAGTGACCATAAGGTGTGCTGAAGGCCGTCTTCTCGATGTCCTCCTCATCCATTGGAATTTGATGAAATCCGGACGTTAAGTCCAACGTGGAAAAGTATTTAGCTTTTCCTAATTGATCGAGGATTTCGCCTATGTTAGGCAAGGGGTAGTTGTCCGCAATCGTTATCTCGTTTAACTTACGGTAGTCGATAACCATACGCCACTTCCTCTTGCCGCTCGCATCGGCCTTTTTCGGCACCACCCACAACGGGGAGCTCCATGGTGAGCTACTGTCACGCACGATCCCCTCGTCCTTAAGCTTCTTAATTTGCTCGCGGACCTCTTCTTCGTGGACCTTGGGGTACCTATAAGTTTTTGTAAAGATGGGCTCTGAGAAGTCCCTCGTTCTAATCTTATGCTTAATGATGGGAGTTGTTGACAACTTTTCACCCTCGACGCTAAATATGTCACTGAATTCCTGAACAATTTCCAGGAGGCTCTCTTTTTCTTCCTTATTTAAGTGATCGGTTCGCACGTTCCCTGAAACCTTCTTGGCTCTGTTTCCTGCGACGTTAAAGTCACTCAGATTTGAACCCCTGACGGATACTCCCTTCAAGTCAAATGGCTTATCTGTAGTGTTCAAAACTGAAACCAGACATTGGCCATTCCTATTCCTGGTGATGCAACTGGGGACAACAATACCTTCGGTAATTTCCTGTCTAGGTATTATTATTTCTTCGTCTAAGTTTCCTTGGACTTGGACTTTCCTAAAAACCTCGGATCTGGCCATGACAGACCGTAATTCATTGAGATACCTTAGCGGTATCTCACCAAAATGTCCCGCTATTACATCATTCTTATAGTCGATCGTGAAACCGCCCTCTCGTAGGAAATGGTTTCCAATCAATCCGTCATAATCTCCCAAAAGGGTGTTTGCGACCACGTGGAACTCCATCATATCCGTCCTGATGCTGCCATTATTTTGGCCGAATTCAACTCTCTTTAACCACTCCTAATGTGGCACACATTCTGCCACCTATCCCACTAAATCTCAAAACCCTTTCGACATCCACCTCATCCTTGTAGACACAATTTGCTTTGATGAGTGATATTTCAGCCCCCGTATCTATCATGAACCTCCTTACGTCCCCGTTGATTGTACCCAAAATGTGGGGACTCTCCGATTTATCCGAGACTCTGACCTGCATGAGTGCCCCATACTTCATGCAGCCTATTGAAAATTTCTTTCCTTGAAGTCCACCTTGCTCGGGCCCGAAGGTGGTTTTTCATCCTGCCTAAAGGGGTTTCCACTGAATTTATTACTCCGCCCATAGTAGTTCCCAACGGGTCGACCGTCCTGCTTCCTCGGAAGTCTACAATTCCTTGCGATGTGACCCAACTTGCCACAATTATAACACTTAATCTGCTGGAAGTTAATCTTTGCCAAATTTTTCGAGGTATAATCCTTTTGCGTATTTGATCTGAACAGGTTAATGCGCTGTTCTTCTTCACAAGCGAACCTGCTTGCCTCCGCAAGACTTCTAGGTCGCTGCGTCACAACATACATTGATAATCGCTCCTGGAGACCATTCACAAAGACTGAAAGGCTCTCATTCTGAATATATTCGATTTGGCCTTCCCTGTGTTCACGTTTTACGCCGGAGAGCTTGCTCTGGAGGAGTCGTCTCTGCAAAGTCTCAACTCGCTGCAAATAGTGCACCACAGACTCGTCCCTACCCTGTCGGATCGAAATCAACTCCCTGTGCAGCTGTAGTGCGCTGTGAGGTTCCCTAAACACTGCTATCAGTTCCCTTTTCAATGCCTGCCAGTCCGTGATCTCCTTATTCATCAGAATCGTTGCGGCATTGCCACGAACTTTGGTTTTGATATACTTGAAGAGTACATTTTTCTGCGCATCAGATGCCAGTTCGATGGCATCATCGCACGAATCGATAAAGGTGAAAACTTCATCGCTGGTACCATTGAAGGTAGGGATGAACGAGATCAACACGTTGATGGCAACCTCCGTCATGTCGCAAGTGGAATTACCCTCGACCCGCGAATCGCCACAATTGCTACCGTCGTCCGAATCAGAATCCCCACCCGCACCGGTGTCGTTATCGTTAGCTAAGGGTTTGTTCAGGGCACCTATTGAAGCTCGTAGATTCGAGAACATGAATGGTCTCTTCTCTCTAGTCGCCGGATCTCGTCCCTCGTCTCTCTCTTAATCAAATAAAGAGTTTCCTTTTTCCTTTCTCATAGGGCAACAATTCAACAATAACAGCAAATAAAATCAACAGCGCAAAAAATTCTAAAATCTATAGGGCAATAAAATAAAAGAACCACTTACAGGAACAATCCCAGGAACAACTCCATGTGTCCGCCGCAGTTGAAGTGCTGGATCCCACCGCTGCCACCAAAAATTTGGTATGTTATGCCTGGTTAGGCTGCTTTGTTAACGTTAATTTCCTATAGTTTTTACTTGCAATTTATACACTTTGTTAACGTTAATTTCCTATAGTTTTTACTTGCAATTTATACACTTTGTTAACGTTAATTTCCTATAGTTTTTACTTGCAATTTATACACTTTGTTAACGTTAATTTCCTATAGTTTTTACTTGCAATTTATACACTTTGTTAACGTTAATTTCCTATAGTTTTTACTTGCAATTTATACACTTTGTTAACGTTAATTTCCTATAGTTTTTACTTGCAATTTATACACTTTGTTAACGTTAATTTCCTATAGTTTTTACTTGCAATTTATACACTTTGTTAACGTTAATTTCCTATAGTTTTTACTTGCAATTTATACACTTTGTTAACGTTAATTTCCTATAGTTTTTACTTGCAATTTATACACTTTGTTAACGTTAATTTCCTATAGTTTTTCCAAGAGCGGAAGGACGAGACCACGACCACTGACTTCTCGAAAGACTCCAGACGAACTCCCTTCATTTCCCAATCTTCCTTGCCTCGTCGGCTGCCCGTGATCGCATTGCTTTTTGTCGATCATGCAAAAACGTTTGTTAGGGGCTCCCATGGGGTTCATATTTCTGTATAAGCTACTTTGTATCTTATGGGTTATGCTATGGGACAATCTGCAGATCAAGCGAATATTTCCCATGGGTCATATGACTGTGGGACTTGGATTATTTTGTGGATTAAGCAAAATTGTGTCTTTTGATCATATCATATTATGGGATTTGGATTATTTTGTGAATTAGGCAAAATTGTTTCTTTTGATCATATCATATTATGGGATTTGGATTATTTTGTGAATTAAGCAAAATTGTGTCTTTTGATCATATCATATTATGGGATTTGGATTATTTTGTGAATTAGGCAAAATTGTTTCTTTTGATCATATCATATTATGTGATTTGGATTATTTTGTGGATTAGGCAAAATTGTTTCTTTTGGATGGATATAGGGTTAGGACTCCTGATAGGTTTTTCTCCTATGGATTCGCAGCATCCATAACAATATATATATATATATATATATATATATATATATATATATATATATATATATATATATATATATTGGCCTTGTACCGCGAGTTTTCGACTTACCCTCGGATTTAAGGTGGCAAAAAGGGAGCATAACATTTTTCGAAAGTATTGCACACAAAATTTAAATTATGAAAGAAAACAAACGGCTACTCACCATTTCCTTATGGGGTACCCTCTTTGGAGACAGGAACTTCCCTTTCTTCATTAGCTGGACCAAGTTGCGATGTTTCTTCTCCGAGAATGGTCACTCGTAGGTTTTCGAACAGCAGGAACTGGACTTTGTAGGTTTACGATTATCTGTTTCCCCTGTAATGACACAATCAAGTCGGAGTCACCCGCGAACTCTCTTACAGAGAACACCAGTTTAACAGTGCGCCAGTTAAAAAGTGAAGTGACTACATATTTAAAAAGTAAAAGTATGTCAAAAGCAATTTTTGACAACATACAATTCCTAAGAATTCACAAACAAAAGACAACAAGGACACACCAGTAAACTAAATATTAATGTAACAAGCGCGACAAGCAATAAATATACTCGAGTTCACGCCAAAAGTTTAAATTCAATAGACATGTGGTGACCAAAATTAAAACAGTGAAGATAGTCAAAACAATGAAATTCAGAAACCAAACAAAACAAATAATAAACGTAAAAACTTAATTGTAAATACTAAGTGAATTAAAAACACATAAATTAAAATAAAACCTAAAAGCAAATGTGCATATTGCAGTGAAGTGCGAAAAATAAAATAATAATCAACTATAAGAAACATAATATATCACCTCGGTCGCAAGCGCAAAAAACAAAAATTAAAATATATTGCTCGTTAAGCAATCTGTATTTACCAGGTGTACCGGTATAAATGCATTAAATAAAATCAAAAGAAGTGCATATAAAAACAGTTGAGTGAGGTGCAAAAAGTGTTCGAGACAATAAAAACAAAAACAATAAAAAGATAACACTTCGGTCGCAAACGCGAAAATTAAAACAAACAATATATTGCTTGTTAAGAAAGTAATTTTTAAATCATCGCTTGGCGCGAGTGCAAGCTTACTGACTCTTAGCAGGCGGTAGGCGAGTTCAACTCAGCTTGCAGGAGAAATCAAGTCGCCGTGGTTCAAAAGGTCGCCTTTGTTTTTTTTTTTAATGAATACAAACTGGAAAGAACCAGAATGAATACGGAGGACGATAAGAACACGACAACTCACAAACGAAAAGGCGCCCCAAAAAACTCCATTGTGACGCGAAGCAAAACCGCGAAATTGACGATGGATAAAGGGGATCAACAATTGGCGGACGACAGTGAGCTCCCCTTCCCCTCCAATTTTAACATATATGGGGCAAATAATTCATTCGCTTCTCTTGCATCCTCAGAGTCTGAGGATGAAGAGGAAGAGATAAGTGAATTGGAGGCGAAACTGGCGATGGCAAGAGCCCGATTACAAGAGAGACGCCGAAAGAAAAAAATAGCGGCGCTCGAACAAGAACAAAACCAGCAACAACTACAAAAGCTAAAGCCAAAAGTCGGCCAACAGCAACAATCTCACCATCAACAGCAACATCAACTTCAACATCAGCACCATCAACAGCAACAGCAACAGCAACAATTAACACAAAAGCGATCAACGAACCAGCAAGCAACACAGCAGCAGCAAAGCAACAATAACAGCGGAAAAATAAAGATGCCACCAATCAACACCATAGATGTTGACTGTAAGGAATTGGTAAGTCTTTGTAAGCTAGCCATAGGTAACAATTTTGCAGTTAAAAGACTGACGGGTAACAGGCACGCCATTCAAACATATACGGTGGCAGACCACGACAAAATTAAAGAGGTCTTAAAAAGAGCCACCGCGGAATTTTACTCGTTCACGCCGAAACAAACGAAGAGCGTAACGGTTCTATTAAAGGGTGTCGACCCTGAAATGGAACCGGAGGCTCTGCTCGAATCCTTCAAAACCTGAAGCACGAAGATCTCGAGTTTACCGCGGTAAAACCATTCACCACACCCAAGGCAAGAAGGGAAAACCGCAAGCTACCCTTCTTTTTGGTGCAATTAACACCCAACAGTAGGATTGGTGGTCTAAGAAAAATTTCAGTCTTGGATCATCAAATGGTCACATGGGACAAATTAAAAAAAGGCAGAGACATCCTGCAATGTCTACGTTGCCAAAGGTTTGGTCACTCGGCGGCTAACTGTGAAATGCAGCGCCGTTGCCTAAAGTGCGGAAAGGACCATAAGGCAGAAGAATGCCCTCTGGGAAAAGAACGGGTAGAAGACAAAGCCCTTCTAAAGTGCGCAGTGTGTCGGAATGAGGGACACCCCGCTAACTATCGAGGATGTCCTAAATTCCGAGAAATAATGGCAAGAAGTGTGACCCGGCAAAAAAACACAGAGCCAGCTCGTACTTCAACAATGCCCGTAACATCGCAGCGGTCGTACGCACAAGTTGCTTCGGGTGGGAGAACACCAAATCAGGCTACATCACAGGTAGCCACAAATACTCCCACACAGACTGAAACAACACCGCAAGCGGACGTGTTCGCAATCCTGCTCAATCTGCAGAGACAGATGACACAGCTACAAAGCCAAATAAACGAGATCTACTCGCATTTGCCCAGTCTAAATAACAAGTCGATATAAACCCTCTAACCACAACATCAATAAAAGCTCTTGTCGTGAATGTAAATTCACTAATAAGAACTGAGAGAAGAGCCAATCTTTTTAACCTGTTGCAAGAGGAACAACCTGATGTACTTCTGGCGGGGGAAACAAAGTTAAACCAGAGACATAACATAGGACATAAAAACTACGATATTATACGAAGAGATCGACCTAACTCCTCTCAAGGGGGGGGGGGGTGTCGCAATCTTTATTAGAAAAGGGATCAATCATAAAGTAATATATAGTGGAGAAGTGCGCAGGTTCCGGGTGCTGGAAGCCTGTATCGTCCGCATACCCCTTCAGCAAGGAAGGGGTTTGTATGCGATTGCGGTCTACGCACCTGAGGAGCACCAACAAAACCTATTTATAGCGGAGCTCGAGACACTCTTTCGATGCTTACAATTGCACCTGGACAAAAATTACTTTATCCTAGGGGGAGATATGAACGCCAAGCATAGAAATTGGGGAAATTATATATCTAATGCCAGAGGAAATCAGTTGGCTGGTTGGTTAGATCAGTATCATATTGAATATAGAACTGACCTGCTAGCTACGAAATATCCATCGTTCCCCAGAGGTAGATCGTTCTTAGATATCTTGCTAATCGACTCACGACTGAGATTACTTAACACCAACAGACGAAACACAAACTGTTTACGGACAATTGAATACGACAGTGACCACTGTGCATTCACGGCAGTAATAGAGCTTCCGAGCGAGCTCGCAGATCTGGAGGAATTCGTGACCCCGCAACCCTATAACTACGGGGCAATGCGATGGCCGCGGTTCACCAGATCATTAACAAGAGAACTTCGTTCGAATGACTTTAATCTGCCAGTAAACAGAAACCTGACTAATGACGAAATCGACAAATACATTCAACAAATGGACGAAGCCGTAAAACGAACAATGGACAAAACAATTCCCAAAACAACAGTTACAGATCACACCAACATGTACAGAAACGCAACAATAAACGCACTCCACAAGAAAAAGAGCAGACTGCTATCGAAATTAAAACAATTACACAGACAGTTTACAGACAGACAAGACCAGGAGATAATATCACTGAAATCTCAATTAAAAAACCTCCAACAATTACTTAAAGCTAATTATAGATTAGCAACAAATTTGTATTGGAACAACAGAATTCGAGCTATAAAAACTAATAACCCGAATATGTTCCCACAAATAAATAAAATATTCAGGAGAAATAATCAAAACGAGATTCAGTGTCTCCAAATTCCACGTACCGAGGTAAACAAGCAGCTGCTAACCAACATTGGCATAGATACAGAGAACGCTATCCTCAATAGTGAGCTCTTCGTGATCGAAGATCCTTTGGAGAAGGCGAACGCTGTGGGAGCTGTCTTTCAGGAAATGTACAAGGTGAATGAAAGCATTCGCCGAAACAATGACCTGGAGGACAGAATTCGACTGAATCACCTGCACCTCCGGAATGAAATTTCACATTGGCAATCGGAGAATCCTGGTTTTACGGAATTCAGTGACGATAATCTGTCAATCGACATTAATGCCAATGGTGGAGCTAATAGCCTTTTAATCACAAGGGAAGGAATCCAGAGTATCTTCGACTCATTAAGAAGCAAAAAGTCAGTGGGAATAGATGGAGTACCCAACATCGTACTCAAGAACCTGCCCCCAAAGGCAATAGATATATACACGGTCCTGTTTAACAACGCGTATTATCCCGCGCGTTGGAAAACGGCTATCATTCAGCCCATCCCAAAAAAGGGCAAAGACTGTACAAACCCAATGAACATGCGTTCGATAAGTTTACTCCCAAGCATCAGTAAAGTATTTGAAAAAATCATTAACAAAGCTCTGCTAAAATGGGTAGACGACAATAGCATTATTCCAAACAACCAGTTTGGCTTTAGGGCGGGTCATGAAACCACACATGCCGCAGCTAAACTGGTCTCCGACATACAATGGAATAAATGTAGGAACCAATGCACAGGTGCCTGTCTGATCGACCTGGAAAAAGCCTTTGATACCGTCTGGATCGAAGGGTTGTATTACAAACTGGTCAGATATGGCATACATAAGCCTTTACTATATGTACTTTACGATATGTCAAAGGACAGGAGGTTCGTGGTCAAAAGTGGTAATGTGACCTCTAATAAAACGTATAATATCAAGAATGGCTTGCAACAGGGCGCGGTGCTCTCTCCGATTCTTTTTAACATTTACATTAGCGACTTATTAGATGCACTTCCGCAGGCTATTGCGTACGCAGACGATCTCATAATTTACAGAACAGCTCCGAAAGTTGCGATCATAAATAGGTTAATACAGCGAGACTTCAACAAAGTGCAGCGCTATTGCGATGACTGGAAACTTAAGATCAACTTCCAGAAATGTGAAGCCATCCTATTTAGAACTCCATTATATAAAGCCACGTACGACACAAGGAAAAACTGGCGAAAGCTAGTTATCGTGGGACCGCATGGAGATAAACTGGAAACCAAGAGTTTAGTTAAATACCTGGGCATCTGGCTAGACCAATATCTGTATTTCAACAGACATGTAGAGGCTGCTTTGCTCAAAGCGAGGAAAACTTTTGCTATGACAAGGAGGCTATTTCATAGTAGCCAACTTGACAGCAGGGTAAAAGTCATATGCTACATGACGCTAATCAGGCCAATGCTCATATATGGCTGTCCAGTATGGTTTAACATAGGTCCAAATTTGATGGAAAAGATTCGGGTGTTCGAAAGGAAGTGTCTGAGAACCTGTCTCAGATTATATCGAACACCGGAATCGGACTATAAAAAGTATTACTCAAATGAGACTTTATATAATGAAGCGTACATAAATAGGGTGGATAATTTTATGATTAAATTAATCAGAGGACATATTGCGAGAGCAATAAGCTCGTCCAATGACCTAATTTTCGGGGCTTATTATCCAAACACCTTATACTATGAGAGCGTGCGTCGCAACGGCTTTGTTCCACCAGAGGCGTTCCTTGACTTGGATATGAAAGGGCTTATACAGGATAGATCCGGAATTCCGCTGATCTATCATGTAAGTAGATCATCTGTAGACGGGCGATTGTGCTATGACCGGGAAGTAGCGCGCACCGAAGAAGAGCTCCTGCGCTTCAGTAGGGCTATCTCCCGCAGAGACCGGGACGATAGTATTAGACAGCGTCAACAGTTCTGGTGGTTGAATGGCATATAAAGACCTGGATACCAAAGTCGGTATAGAATCACACTATCATCAGCTAGCTTACATAGACTTAGCTTTTCTAGAATTAGGGTAGTATAAGATTTAAGTTAAGTTAGGCTAAGTGATTTTACATAAAAAAAAAAAAAAAAAAAAAAAAAAAATTAATTGGTTTAGGTAAGTTAAGTAAGTTAAATTTTAAGAAAAAAAAAAAAAAAAAAAAAATTTACAAAGTTTTTCAAATTTTTCTTTGTCTTTCAAATAATTATAAGTTATGCCACAAAGTTCTGTCGCCGAAAGGCAAATTATACAAATATTAAGTAATGTTTAGCTTAGAGCGTCTGCGAAGGACCAGTAAGTTATTATATAAGATATTTAAGCTAGAATTTAAGCTTTTTTTGTCTAGCCTTTAATTTAGAAAATAAGAATATAAAAAGAAAATAAAAAAATGTTTAAAAAATGAAATGAAAAAACAATCAAGTCGGATACCAATTTGGTATTTTGTTCGTTTCCTTGGTTTCAGTTGTCATTCTAGATGTGCAGGTTTCTGCTTAACAAATAATATCCAAATTTATTTTCGTCGAGTACTGATTTCTATGGGAGGTTTCAGATTGAATATCGGGCCTTAATAGTTGACCACTTTTCCTTAGGAAATGTTTGTCAATGAATTGATAGTAGGAGACTCCGCGTTAGTTGCTGCTTGTTCTCGCTATTTTTCATTCTTCTCACTTTGGGGCACTTTCGAAGGAGTATTCGGAAAACAATTCGAACACACCTGTCACAAGCCCGTTCGTCATGTTACATCTATACAGTTGACGATCTTTCACCACACACCACCAAACTTGACTTGATGTCAGAGGGAACATCATGCAGATATTATGATAAATAACCGAACTTTAAGAGGTTCGTCATCCCATAATCGGGCTCGTTCTCGAGGCTCTGCCCATGCTCAACTGGTAACGGCATTTTGTAACATCAGAGGCATCGGTTTCGCCAATACGTATGTAAACGCCGTCCACCAATATTTCCAAACAACGAAACCTGATATCCTTGCCCTAACTGAGGCCCAGGTCGATTCGTCAACTGATTTGATATATCTTCGTTGGTCAGGATACGACTTACATTCGAGATTCCGTTTTAAGAGCGCAATCTGCGTTTTCGCGCGGTCCGGCTTGCAAGAGGATGTAGGCGTTGGAATCCAATAACATGGACATCCTACGGTTGGGGGTCGTGCTGAGGAATTCTGTTAAAAATCTTTGTTGTCTTTACCGCTCCCCGAATGACGATCGGCCGGCGATATTTTTCGAACATCTTTCACATACCGTCGACTGTATACAGATCAACCACCCAGCTTCTAAAATTGTTGTCTTTGGCGATTTTAATGTACACAATTCCGCCCGGTTGGTACATTCTAGCAGAACCGACGAGGCTGGGAGGCTGGCGGAGATGTTTGCTGTTAGTCACAACTTGACTCAACTCGTAGATGAACCAACGCGAGTGCCAGTTACCCAAGGCGATTATGCGAACACCCTGGATCTGTTTTTGACATCCGAACCGAGTATTTATACCGTAGAGGTTTCTGCGCAACAGGGAAACCCAGATCACTGCTTGGTATCTGTCGCGCAGGCACTTGCATCTCAATCGAAAAACCGGCCTAGGCAGCTTCGCCATGTATGAAAGTATGGGGCTGCTAACTGGTACGATTTTCGAAATTTCTACGCATCCTTTCCATGGTCGGAGGTGTGCTTGGGAGACTCCGATGTTAACGCATACGCGGAGTCGGCAACAGAGATTGTTCTTCTCGAGATGGAGATCTACATTTCACATTCCATCAAACGAAGTTCATTTGATAAACAGTGGTTTGACAAAAAATGCGTGCAGATTACAGCGTCAAAAGATAGAGCTTTTTAGCATTGGCGCTCCAATTCCATCGATGTTAACAGAACGAATTTTGTTAGAATTAGAAACATGTGCAACCAGGCGATTGATACCACGAAGAAAGCTCACAACTACAGAGTGACCAGTAAATTCCTTCGATGCCCGACTGGTTCACGCTTCTTCTGGTCATTGGCTAAAGATCTCAGCAGTAACTTCCCTCCCCCTCTTTCCCTCCGTTGGTGACAGACAGCGGGACGTTAGTCACAAATTCAAAGTATAAAGCCGATGTGTTCGCGAATTTATTTTCCGCGAATCCATACCTCGATCCCGGTCTTTTGGAGCCACCGGCACGGTCTTCCATGCGGGATGAAAGATTTCGGTCGCGCACTATTCAACGCATTCTACGTGAACTGGACTGTAGGAAGGCAACCGGCCCGGACGGAATACCAGCAATAGTCCTTAAGAACTGTGCTCCAGAACTATCGCCAGTTCTTGGCAGGCTCTTCCGCTTATCTTATGCACGGAGGACATTTCCTCCCTGCTGAAATCGCTCGAGTTCAGCCAATCCCAAAGAGGGGAAAAAAGTGTCTCCCACAAAATTACCGACCGATAGCATTACTGTCTATGTTATCTAAGGTGATGGAGAAGTCATCAACACTGAGTTAATTAAGTATTTGGAGTGCCACGGACTTCTGAATGTTCGTCAATATGTACTCCGTGGCAGGCGGTCCACGGGAGACCTTTTGATACTTATAACCGATATATGGACATCTGCGATTGAGCGGCATGGTAACTCAAGGGTGGTCGCATTGGGTATCTCCAAGGCTTTTAACCGCGTCTGGCACGGGGCATTGCTGAGCAAACTTCGTTCATATGGACTTTCCCAACACCTTTGCGACTGGACGAGAAGCTTCCTCGAGAATCGATCGATCCGGGTTGTTGTGGACGGCGAGCGTTTGGATCTGTATCCTGTTAATTTGGGGGTGTCTCAAGGTTCTACTTTGGCTCCAACCTTGTTTTTGCTTCACATAAATGATTTGTTGGTGGCAACGGATAACAAAGTGTTGAGTTTTGCGATGATAGTAGGCTTGTTTCCTTCCTTTCGAGTGTTCCGCTGATTGGTGCGTCTACGTCGCACTAGCTGAGATGTAGACAGATTGACTGTCAGAATCAGAATCTAGATAAGGTCCTGCATTGGGGTGGGGCCAATATCGTCGACTTCAATGCAACGAAGACACAATATACAACATTCACAAAGAAAAGTGGATCATCGGTTCCGCAGCTGATGATGAATGGCCAGGCCCTCGAATCTGGGGAAAGCTTGAAATTGTTCAGCGTCACGGTCTGTGGGAATGTATCATGGCATAAACGCATGTCGAACATCGCCAGATCACCCTCAGGAAAACTGAGCTATCGTTTTAGAGCCAAGAAACATTTTACTCCAGCCCAATTTCTTCTTCTGTATAAATACCAAATTAGACCCGCGCTCGAATATTGCTTTCATGTTTGGAGATCGGCTCTTAAACATAACCTCGACGTACTTGCGCGCATACAGAGACGAGCGATTCGCCTGATCGGGGACTCGGCGATGACGTCGGGACTATAGTCGCTATCACATCAAAGGCGCGTAGCCGACCTCTGTCTGTTTTACAGATATTATCACGGGTACTGTTCTTCGGAGATTTGTGGTATTGTTTCACGCAATTCAGCTTATATGCGCTCCACAAAACAATCCGACGAATTGCATGCGTTTGCGGTTCATCTCCCGATGGCGCGAACATCCCTACATCAGAACTCGTTCCATTACAGAGCGGGGAAGCTGTCTAAAAGAACTGCAACAGTTATTTGGTGGCATATCGGGGCGCCTACTCGACGCTATAGTTTCGCCTCTCCCGAGAGAAGTCTAATAAAAAAAAAAAACCCAGTAATTTTGTGTTCTATTGTTTTTACTTTAAACAATAGATTGCAAATTAAATTAGAAAAAAAAATGAAGAGACGCAAGACATATTTACCGCATTATGCATACATTGCAAATACATTACTAGAAGTGTGGCACAACTTATCCTGTCTATCCCCTTCGTGGTATATTATGATAGCCTACGATCAAGTGAATTATCTGAATACATTCCGCCTCTTCAAGCAGATTTTCGCGGAACCAGTCAACTTCAGATGTATAGATATACCGATATAAATATATAACCGTTCTTTAGCCGAGGCAAACCGATGTGGAATGTTCTTACTGATCACTAATGTACATCGGTACCTGTTTTTAGCCGCACTGCATTTCTATATTTAAAAGCATTTTAAAATCTTTTGTAACAATATCTTATAAAGCCGTTAATTATTAATTGGCAGATTGTCTCATAAATATTAAACGGATCTTATTGTTTTAAATATTTCATAACTCCATCTGCAACGTCCTCTATAGGTACCCAGGGAAAATATTGGCAAAATTCCAACGAGGAAATATTGTTTCATAAACATTACGTCTAGGCTTTAATATAAATATCAGAGGAGCTATATACCGGACTCCCTTTAGAGCTTAACAACTCAAGAAATTGTATGCGTCGTTTCCAATAACGTTCCACTAAAAAATCACAATTGTCCTCTTTCAAGGGTTTCTTACTGAATACGTAAGCGTGGATATCAGCTAACCCTTAAAATTCAGTTATAAAAAGGCTATAAAACTAAATCATAGTAAAATATGGCATTTCATAGTAGGTTCTTAGGTTTCGGTATTCACATATTTCAAGGTCATTATTACTAGTTTCATTATTTCATAAAATCGAATGAATTGTTTAGTACACCTTAAAGCTGAGGGTTGATAATCAATCATTGTCTCAGCTTCTGTATCCTGGACTGCATTATGACGAATTAAATAGAACTCAACAGTGATTATAGGAACGAGAAAAGAACCGATAAATCTTAGGAAAAGTTAGGGACCGACCTGCAGAGCTCGTCTAGTGATTAGACTTGACGGTATCCTGACGCAGCTTGACGCAGATGAACGTTCACCGGGCAACTACATCAGGTCTGCATCTAGCTTCTCACCGGCGATAAATTTTAGTTAATGAGTCCGGAAGATTTGTAGCTAAATCCCAAGTTGCTGGGCTGCATGTTCATACTCAGCATACCACCCTCCTTTTAAATAAATCTCCTTGCCAAGGCAGGACGTTGCGTTAAGGATTACTCCTTGGCACACAATACCCATATATCAATCGCTGTGTCGAATAGCTGACGTTATCTTTGTATCTTAGTCATAAATTCATAACCGATGCCGACTAGATTTTCTGTGATTTTAGTTAATAAATATGAATTCACTGCTCGATGTGATGGTGCGTTCAATTCTCAGCACGCGCATTGATTCCGGAACAAATTGCATTAAATTGGAAAAAGGGCAAGACGAAAGCAGGGTGTGCAAAATG
Organism: Microdon myrmicae; assembly: GCA_963931805.1. Classification (NCBI taxonomy): domain Eukaryota; kingdom Metazoa; phylum Arthropoda; class Insecta; order Diptera; family Syrphidae; genus Microdon; species Microdon myrmicae. The sequence continues at coordinate 151,509,251 of OZ007501.1, read as the reverse complement.
TTTGCAATTGAACAACATGTGCATGAAATTGCATGTTGTCAATCTTTATTTGAGGTTTTTGCGAACGTGGCCCTACTGCCGCTGAGTTTTGATGTGGGAAGCAGCCCCTGCTGGTTGTCCGGTCATAAATTTCATCAACCATCTGCACCTTAATTCCGTTTTCGTCATTCTTCGCATCAGATTGGGACGAATGTCCTCAAAGTTTTCAGGAGTAGCGCAAAGTGACCGTTTAATGGAATGTGTTGACACATTGCATTTACTTTTTAATAGATGTTGGTATCGTCATTGGTCTCTTGGTGAGAAATTGGGTTCAAATGGGTTTTATGGCCAAACGGAGACACGACCGTTAAATTTTTCAGATTCGTTATGACTACCCTGTAATTGGTGGACAAATGAGTCTATTGATAGTGTTTTAAAATTAATAACTAGATAAAGTAAATATTTTTAAAAAGCCCCCGCTTTGGACAAACCTTGACGTAGTGTGGGGGCTTAAACTACAATGAATCACTCAGGCGATGCTGACGGGAGCATATGCTTTCAGTAGGGTCACCTATGTCAGACAGGCTAGTGAGGAGTAACACACAAAGATCTACCACCCCTAATCCCGGGTGTTACCCGTCACGGTGCCCCATTGGATGATTTGCAGCCAGCGGTATACCGGGTGTATTATAACGGCCCCTCTCTGTAATCAGAGCAGTTAGTATACCTTACCATATCAAAGCGGGACTCTTTGAAACCCAAGACTCATGGGAACAAACAGGGATAATCAATATACACAAAACAAAAGCCGACACTACCATAGGTGAACAAATCATCAAGAAAACATCGACTCGGCAAAAAGAAGACGTAGGGAAAAACGGGAAAAAACGGGATATACGCGTTAGCACGTGGAATGTTCGAACGTTATATAAACCAGGCGCGATACAGACGGTCATAGAAAACTCGAAACAATATATAATGGACATCGTTGGACTTCATGAAGTCCGACTCCCACATCGCCTAATCGAAACCAACGGGTTTCATAACTCCGGAACCGGCTTCATCATAAGCAAGAAGATTACGCCGCATGTAAAAGATCTGAAATGGATTAATAACCGAATGTCGGTCCTAAAAATTCACGGCGCGTGGTACAATTATGTTCTTATAAACGTACACGCCCCAACAGAATCTACCGACGACTTAACGAAGGACACGAGGAAGTAATTGATGGGATCATTCGATGTTAAAATCCTCCTTCAAGACCTCAACGCGAAAATTGGAAAGGAAGATAGCTTTCAACCAACTATAGGTAAAGAAAGCCTACACGACGTTTCAAATGATAATGGAATTTGAATTATCACGGTCGCAGCGTTTAAAGATCTGGTAGTGAAAAGCACGATATTCAAGCCCAAGCAAATTCATAAAGCCACATGGATACCACCTGACGGCGTAACGCGTAACCAAATAGACCACTTCCTCAAAAGACACCACGCGAATACCTTTGACGTAAGATCATATACAGGAGAAGATTGCGACTTCGATCATTTTCTATTGGAGAGTAAAATTAGAAGTCGGCTCGCAGAAAACCCTTATGGTCAGTCACAGGAGACGAGCAAAAAGTTCAACATTGATAAACTAAAAGACCTGTTCAAAAGGGCTGATTATTAAGACGAACTAACGAATAGACTTAGCATCCTAGAGAATGGGAGTACTGCGGAAGAGGAAACCAATAGTTTTGACACTAAATGGGCATCGATCAAAGACGTAATCAAACAAACAGCCTAGAAAGTATGAGGATTTAAGAAAACAATTAAATCCAAATCTTGGTTTGACCATGAGTGCAGGGCAAAGATCGAACAACGTAAACGCCTCAGAGTGATCCACCTGGAACGATATGTTGAAGTAAACGCAGAAAGATTCGGAAAGAGACAACAAGACTTTTCAAACGCAAGAAAACGCGAATGGTCGAATAGTCGATTGCCTACCGGCAGAGCTTATGAAGCATGGAGGAGAGGCAACCGCCCGAAGGATCCACCAACTTATTATAACAATAAAACCTCAACAGTCGTCCCCATTTTCTAAAACCGAGGCAGATCTGACTGCGAAAACTACAGAGGAATGTCATTGCTCCCAACCACATACAAAATACAAACAAATGCCATACCTGCGAGAATTACAACGTTCGCAGAAAAAATACTGGGAGACTACCCGTGTGGATTCCGTAGGAACCGATCTACGAGCGATTAAGTGTTCACAGTAAGGCAATTGTTGGAAAATAAGTGGGAACACGGAGAGATGGTTCACCAACTGTTCGTGGACTTCAAAAAAGCCTACGACTCAGTCGCAAGGCAAAGACTTTACCATATTGTAGTTGAGCTGGGACTCGGACTTATTATGATATTCACTTTTTTGCCTTCGGATGTATTTTCGTTTCATTTTTTAAATTTTTTAAAAATGTAAAAGTGGATAGATAGTGTTCTATTACTAATATTATTACTTTTTGCCTATAAAGCAGAAAGGAGATATTGGGATACTTTTGAATGTCAAATAACAGTGCGGACAGGGTGGGGGGGCTTTTACGCCTGTAGACCTCTGCAAATGCCACATAAAAAGTTTTCGGTACAGACACAACACTCATCTTACGTTATTACACACGATATTCCTATTTTCGGTGTATTTTGCAACCTACTTTTATTTGCTTCCTTCCGCTCGCCAACATCCTAATTGTAATGGTGCTACGCCCCATTAAATCATCTTAGTCTAATTTAGTTTTTTAATTCCATTCCTATTTCATATTTATTACTATTCTTTCAAACTTCAAAACATCTAAATTAAAGTCTTGGTGTCAAGTAATTAATAAAGGTTACAACGGAGCTACGTTGATTACTCTATTTTGTTCCTACATACTGCATCAATTGGCATTGTTTTCGTACTTTCCGTTTAATTCGACAGTTTATTTTCAAATTCTATCCTCCTGCAAATATTTCAATAATTATAAGCCCTGATTGTGCCTCTTACCATATACATTTGTTAGCTCCACTCTCCTCAACAATGTGCCACCCACGAGCCATACTGGACACCGATGACAGACAAATCTACACAGTAATAACGATTTCTGTAAGAATTCTCGTCTTCAATAAGTAATGTTATCTTTATAAATTGAACAAAAGTAATATTCATATGCTCGGTAGACAACTTATCATCATCATCATCATCATCGGCACTACAACCGGGATCCGGTCTTGGCCTTATTTAACAAATCTCTCCACCGGTCCCGATTTCGAGCCGATGTCATCCAGTTTAGCACTCCCAGGCTCTGGGCGTCCTGGTCTACGCCATCCCTCCATCGCAGACAAGGTCTGCCGCGCTGTCTCCTTCCATACATCCTGCCACAAAGAACTTTCCGGGCAGGCTCCTCTTCGCTCATTCGAGCTAGGTGTCCCGCCCAGCGGAGTCTACCGAGCTTGATTTTTCTTACAACATTAGTTTAAAGATAAATTGCGTACAACTCATGGTTGTAGCGTCTCCGGAATCGTCCTCCCTCGCATACGGGGCCAACAATTCTCCTTAAGACCTTTCTCTCGAACGCGGCTAAGAGTTCAGAGTGCCTTTTATTAAGCACCCAGGTCTCGGATCCATACATGAGTACTGGTAAGACCATGGTCTTGTACAGTAGTAGCTTGGATGTTCTGGATAAATTTCGGGATTTAAAGAGCCTTAATAGACCATAGTAGGCTTTGTTGGATTTAATCAGCCGTTCGCGTATTTCTTGTTCCATATTGTTATCGGCTGATACTATTGACCCAAAGTAGTTAAAGGATTGCACTACTTTAAATTCGTGCTCCACTACCCTGATAGTTTGACCAACGTTAGGTATTCTCTTCGCAGAAGTTGCCACCATGTACTTGGTTTTTCCCTCATTAATGTGCAGTCCCAGTTTTTGTGCCGCCTGCTCGATCTGGGTGAAGGATTCCTGTACCGCCGATTCGGTTCTACCGATGATGTCGATGTCATCTGCGTAGCCAAGTATCTGGCTGGACTTGGTGACAATAGTCCCTCTTGTTGTAACGCCAGAGTCACGGATTGCTTTCTCCAACGCCAGGTTGAAGAGGAGGCAGGCCAGACCGTCCCCTTGTCGGAGTCCATTATAGATGTTTATTGGTTTGAACAGCAATCCCGCTACTTTTACTTGACTAGTTACGTTGGTCATGGTCAACCTACAAAGCCGTATCAATTTATTTGGAATGCCGAATTCTCTCATGGCATTATATAGTTCTACCCTGGCTATGCTGTCGTAGGCGGCTTTGAAGTCTATAAACAGATGATATAGCGGAATCTTAAATTATCTTATAGGCGGTACTCAGCAATGGTATACCCCTATAGTTGCTGCACAGTGTGATATCTCCTTTCTTATGTATGGGGCAAATTATACCGCGACGCTAATCTTCCGGCATCTCCTCTTGCTCCCATACGTGCACCACGATCTCGTGAATTGATTTTAGCTGTCTAATGGTTTTTAGTGTTTCCTCAATGCTTGGTGGCGGCAGCATTTGGTCTTGGTCTTGCATTGGTGGAGCCTTCCAATTCTTCTGTGAGCTGACCATTTAGCAATTCATTGAAGTGCACTTCCCATCGCTCCAGAATGCCTTCAGGATCGGTGATCAGATTACCCTCTTTATCCTTGCAGTAAGTGCAGCGTGTTGTGTACCGCGTCATATTGCGGATTATTTGGTAGAACTTCCGCGCCTGGTGCGGACCTCGCTCTCTACTTTTCTCTCTTTCACAGACAAGGTTTTTTTCCCAGGTACTTTTCTTTTGTCTGTGAAGTCTTTTTTCAGATCTTCTGAGCTCTTTGTAGTTATCCTCGCGTACCCGCGTCCTATGAGACTGCTGCACTGCCCGGTATGCAGCATTCTTACGTTCAGTCGCTAGTTTGCACTCATCATCAAACCAGTCGTTCCGATCTCTACGACTACTGCCTAAGATGGAGTTGGCAGTACTAATGACAGTATTCTTAAGCCGTGTCCATTTCTCTTCTACGCCCGGCATTCTGGCCCCAGGACTTACTCTTCCTGCGTAAGGCAGCCGTGTTGATTCGAACCTCATCCGCGGATGCAATACGTCTCCGTAAGGCAATCCGCGCTCGGAAAACTGTACCAACAAGATAGTGATCCGAGTCAACGTTGGCACCTCGGTACGTTCGTACCGTCATCAGGCTCGAAGAGTGGCGGCGATCTGTCAGCACGTGGTCAATTTGGTTGCGAGTGGCTCCATCAGGTGGTACCCAGGTGGCTTTGTGGATATCTTTACACAACTTATGGCATTTAGTAAATGCTGGTGGAGAGCGTGATTCGCACTTATGCAACAAATGAGAAGCTAAGGATCTGTCTATCTTAACACAGCCGGTTATATATGAAATATACTTTTGCCTTTCATGGCTAATTCCATACGCGTATATTCTGGCTGACTGTTTAGAATCTATTCCAGCATTTGTTGTGTCCTTGTGATAAGGAGTCATCCTTGCTTGTTGTGCAGACCTCTATACCCCTAAAGTTGAATAAAACGTTAAAACAATAATCTTTTTTAAACGCCACGTAGTTTGTGCAACCAACAAGAAATTATATTATTGTCGCGTTTTCAGCTCTACAAAAAGTGAATCTTTTGAAAACTCATCACACGACAAAGTTTCTTTTCTATTCATATTTTCATCCTTACATGAGGCTGAGTCGTGTCTGACTTGAAACCTCCTTTCATTGGAGTGAATTTACACAGATTCAGCAGTGCATGTAGCGTTAGCATAATTAGAGTCAGTGTCCTACACAAAGTCTTGTAAACAAAACTGAAGAATAAACAGGAATGGACGGATACGTTTGCATTTCCACTTAAGTATAATCTATTTATTTTTATTTACTCAATTTTTCAATAAGCATCCCAACAAGGAGAAAAGAACAGCGTCCCATCGTTGTGCTCCGGAAGAAAGGTTATAGTCCCTCGTATCTGAGTGGAGTTGGAGGAATGATATTAAACGCCTTTCCCCATCTCCTGGCTTAGATGCACACACTCGGTTAGCCTGCTAACAGCAATTGAATACACTCCTCGCTTGTCATTGATGTTTAAAAGGAGCAGATCACAAGGAGACAGAAGATTGCTGAACAGTAGATACATTTATTGTCGAGACTTTTACGTTTATGTTGGCGGGACACAAACTATGAACTCTTAATGGGTGTAGTTTAATTCACAAGTACTGCGGTTAAGGTTTTAAAAGGAAAACTGTCTTGGCACTCAATCAAAATTTGGTTAAATTGCAATTTTCCTACTGCGGTGTCAAGTAATATTTTTCATTTTTCAGTATTTGATGTCGGGATATAACAATAGTCCTGTAGAATTTCGAACTAAGAGAATGTTAATGAATGAATGATAAGAAAATCGTTATGAAGGATGCAATTAATTTATATTATAGGCAAAGTTGGTGAAAACCATTTGATTGGTAGAATGATAAAATTGCTGTTGGAGTAAATACGAATATAATTATTTTGGACGCAGTATACAATTTCTAGATATTATTTTCCTTGATTTGTTTTCACAGGAAATTTTTAGTGGAGGAATTCCAGGAAAGGAACAATTATTAAAAAGGTATCTATTCTATTATGGCAACTGTTTATTAATATTAATATTATATTAGGCCTTGAGTTTTCCGAACTCTCCTAGAGGTATGACATCAAAGTGAATACATTTGGCTATAACTTCAAGCGGAATAGTAAATTGTAATCTAATTTGGCTTCTAATTTGAAAATAAATTCTAGTCATTCACCAGATATATTTATACTGGATTGTATGAGGACTTACTATCGCACAGTCGCCTCCTATTGAAATTTACGGCTGTGGAAATTTCTAAACAAATTATTGAGCGATGAAGCGGTGACTATAACTACGGTTTCGAACTCGTAAGGCTTGTAATATTATGGCAAGGAGTTCAATTAGTGTAGGTATTCCTTGTATACATACGTCTATACATTTACCTCTGAATTTCGGCAGCCTGTGCTGATATTTTGAAGGTACAGAGATATATTTAAATAAGTTTAACTAAGGACGTGTATTACGACGGCCTCTGATTTTATTTGATTAAAGATATATGCGCGCCTTTTTGTGTGTTTGATATTCTTTTCAACGTTTTTTGGTATAGATGAAGTCAGTTGTATGTGGTGTGAGTAAAAAGTATCGGCAACTTTTGAATTTTGCGACCTCATAAACCAAATTTAAAAAACAGTATTTCGTGGTGTACATGTCCTATGTCCAGACATATCTAATGTCGAATCAAAGACTTTGTACGTAATTTGGCGTGCTCGACGATTATTTATTTTCGTTCATACCTCATTACTTTTGGGTGACTTTTAAGTAAAATCTTAAACTACTAATTATCGAGTTTAAGTCCCATGTTTATGTCTAACTACAATCACATTATATTGAAAGAGAAGTAAAGAGAAGGGCTTTTAAAAAATTAACTCCGCACAAACAATCATTTGGAAATTTATTGATGTTGCTACTAAGTCACTGTGTATTGGAAAATTGTCTCCATATCAATTTCCTTATAAACCCATTTCCATTTATGCAGCCACACCATTCAGATCCTTGCAGAGATAAATTCATCAACCCCTCAGAAATTTCTGCTCTTATTTCTATGAATTCAATGCGATACATATTGTAATACAATTTGAAAGGATTACATTGCTGTTCCATTTGAAATCCCATTGAACACAATCGTTAATCCCCCGATCACCTCTTGAGATCCCAAACAGAGCACATGGGAATGAAAGACGTATACTCGTATCATAATCAAAAGATCGTTAATTCAAGTTGCGTGAGAGAAAACCCGTAACTATTTGAACCCTCACCGAAAAACGATTAATTTTCACGCGGTAATTTAAGCCGATTAAACGCAATGCCGAGGTACATGTCGATTCGATAAGGGAGTCCTCGAAAGGACAAGAAAATAAAATACGTTCCAAAACCTTTTAACAAGAAGTACGCCTGTTAGGAGGACATTCACGGTGGTGTTACATCATCACAACCCCTGTGATCATTTGATCCGATGACAATTGACAATTGATCAGCCCTCCTTTGCTCCTTTTTCTAGGGCTTTGTGGTCTAGGATAATGAATTGAATTTCCTGGAGCCACATTCTTCAACCGAAATTTGATATTTAACTTCTTTATTTCGTCTTTATTTGTTGCTGTTGCGTGGTTTCATTATCAAATGGGTTGCCGCAGGGTTTCTTTTGTTTTTCTTTTTGAAGGTTTTGCTTTACTTCGACATTCGCAGGATGTATTGAGTCATTGCCTAAAACAGAGTTCTTTTACGTTTGTTTTCGAATAGAATAATAGTTTATGGTAATAGAGAACGCCATCCTATCCTGAATGTGTTTGAAAAGACTTTTGACATTTCACTTATCGATTTTTGATAAATGTAGTCAGTCAAGCGGAAGTATGAGTTGCTTAAACGTATTAAAGAGTTTGTTGACCGCGTTACGGTGTTGTCCATCGCTTGAGTCGTACGGTTTCCAATCACGTTAGCTGTGGCTAATGTTTCGGAGGTAACGCCTTGGATAGTATGTCTAACAATGCCAGCCGTAGCGACGATAGCCCTGCCGGTGTTGTCAACAGCCTTCACACTTGCGCTTTCCTCGACAGCCGGTGGTGGTCTTGCTATGCAAAGTCCTGTGAATAAAAGAAATTTTAAAAATCGAATGTCTTGAGTCAAAATATTATTAGTCTACCTAGCAGAAATATCAAGAAATGTATTGACATATTTGGACTTATTGTTAGAAGCTCAAATGTAATACTGATTGTCTCGTAAAGTGTGTGAATAACTGGATGTATTAGTGCATATGCGGAAATCATGATCCACCACCTCACGACCTATAACTTAATTGTTTTTCCTAGTTTGCCTGTAATATTGCCTGTGAACAATATAAAATAAAACATTTTAGAAAGCAAAACGTGAGTAGTTTGTAATACCAAAGAAGGGATACTTTCATTAAGTTACAATGTCAATTGTGAATAAACTATCAATCACGATGCAATTGCGATTTTTATTCGTTGTTGATATAACCATTGCACTTCAGCAGCTGGATGTCCGTTTATTTCTGTCCCAAATTTTTAATCAGGTAGCTATGGCTAAGTGACATACGAGGGTTGCCTCTTATGTTTCGGGATTTGGCAACCCTAGTGTTGCAATCCGGCAATTGACAGCTCTGTCGTAAAGTTGGACATTTTTGAGGTTATATGCACCCAGAACGTTTTGACATACGAGCGCTATTTGTGTTGTTTACAGTAACTTCAAAGATTCATCTCGGCCCAAAAATGGAATCAAATCGTCAACATTTTCGTGCGATTATTTTTTACAACTTTTGGCGTGGATTAACTCAGCAACAATGCATGGATGAACTTAAATCAATTTTTGGCGATGAAGCTCCATCAAGGACCAGTGTTTATCGATGGTATGGTGAATTCAATCGTGGTCGTAGTTCACTTCAAGATGAATTTCGTGAAGGTCGTCCAAAATCAGTTGTTGTTCCGAAAACCATTAATGCTGTGCGCGAACTGATATTGGAAGATCGTCATGTGACCTATCGTGAGATTGAGACAACCTTAGGCGTTAGTGGGACCAGCATACATTCAATATTGCATAAACATTTGACTGTCAAAAAAATTTGTTCGCGTTGGATCCCACACAATTTGTCAATCGCCCAAAAAAAGGCTCGTGTCAATTGGTCGGAAGAAATGCTCAAAAAATACGGTCGCGGTGCTTCGAAACACGTCTATGACATCGTGACAGGTGATGAATCGTGGATTTACGCGTATGAGCCCGAAAGTAAACAGCAGCCGACTGTCTGAGTGTTTCAAGATGAGCCAAATCCAACAAAAGTTGTTCGCGCACGAAGCACTTCCAAGCAAATGGTCGCCTGTTTTTTCGGAAAAACTGGACATGTCGCAACCGTACCACTAGAACAACGCAGAACAGTCAATTCTGAGGGGTACACAACCATTTGTTTGCCAGTTGTCTTCCAAGAAATCAGGAAAACCAACCGCCGAAGACGGATCACTCTTCACCACGACAATGCGAGCTCTCACACATCGGCTGCGACAACTGCATTTTTGAGCACCCAAAACATCGATTTGATGGGTCATCCGCCGTATAGTCCTGACTTGGCACCGAATGACTTCTTTTTATTCCCGTACGTAAAAAACAAACTGAGAGGTCAACGTTTTTCGACACCTGAAGAAGCGGTTGCTGCATTCAGAATGCATGTGTTGGAGATACCTCAATCAGAGTGGCAAAAGTGCTTCGAAAATTGGTTCAAACGCATGCAAAAGTGTATAGATCTTCATGGGGAATATTTTGAAAAACAATAAAGTGATTTTCGATGATCAATATTTGTTTTTGTTCTCTAATCCCGAAATATAAAAGGCAACCCTCGTACTATAACAAAACTGGAAATGCAAGACATCTAATTTTGTGATAGCTAGTAAGCTTTGTTAGATGTTCACGGGATGCCACGAACTTCAACAGTTTTTAAAATACGCCAGGCGACCGATTCACTCGATAATAATCTTTTTGGAAGAGCTTATGGATTGAAAAAATCGTCGCTACCTATTTTTCCTAAGGACAAGGCCGACATTTTTTTTGTCGAACTATGTAAAAATTAATTTTATGCTGACCGCACCTACTTCTCCGCTAATTTACTCCGTGCGCATGGTGCGATTATAGAGACATAGTAAATAATTGGATTCGAATCAGTACAATAAAAAAGGTAGAAACAAAGTACGGCCCATCAGAGTGCTGTCGCTTGTACACGAAGATGTTTCAACTAGATCTTAACCTGTGTGATATCTACGTGAATGCTCTGGTATAAAGCACTGTTGTATTTTTTCAATGCTTCTGTGTGCTATGGTTGTGGATGTGTAACATTTTTGAGCCTGACTAAGGATCTTTTATCGGATAGTAATTAATTTGGTTTCGCTAGAGTCATTTGCATTTTGTTGTCGTAGCTCATATATTTCCGACGCTACTTTTTCTTCCAGTTTTATTGAAAACTATCCGCAGTCAACGCGAGTGCTCCATTGGACAGCATTCTGGGGAGTACTCAGATACCATGGACTTGATTAAGAAAAGCACTGGGTCAGTTTTTTTTGGCCAACTTTGTTCGTTAGTGTCTTCAGTCTTCTTCGATGTATAGTCCTTTAGGTTTATTTGGAGCACAATATAACCCCTAGTTATTTTAGGGTTTAATTCGATTATGTGTTCACCAATATGTAAGCTAAATTTTTTTGCCGCTTTTCATCAACACCACTAGAGTTAGATTCTAGATTATAATCCAGACATGATTACTTTTCATCGTTTTATTTAATTTAACACAGGCCGTTTTTGATCTTGGCACTTTAGCTGTATTGTCCCTACGATCTTTGCTTTTGTGGTTTGATGATGTTTAATAACCAAAAATAATGCGTTCACACGATGCTTCTTTGGCAAAATACTACATAGGCTTGTGATTTTTAATGAGAACCAGAGTTTTTTGAGGAAAGTTATATTTATTCCTCAACATAGTTGCCTTCGAGAGCATAACACTTGGTATAGAGAATTTCCAACGTTTCGATACCCTTTCTGTAGTACGAAACGTCCAAGCCTTTGAAATACGCCTTGGTTTTCGTGATGACTTCCTCATTCGATCTAAATTTCTTTCCGTGGAGCCACCGCTTCAGCTTTGGAAACAGATAGTAGTCGCTGATGGGCAAATCTGGACAACACGGTGGTTGAGCAATCAATTCACCTCGTAACTGGTCAATTCGGCCATCGCTTTCAAAATGGATGGATGTGACGGTGCGTTATCGTGATGGTATAGAACTTTATTCTTTGCCATATGGGATGGTTTTTTTCTTCATTTCGTCTTCAGTTTGTCCAATAACGCTGCATAATACTCCCCTGTGACTGTCCTTCCCTTCTGGCGGTAATCGATGAAGATGCCATGCGCCTCTCAAAAAAACGGAGGCCATAACCTTCTCGGAAGAGCGTTGGTCTTTTAATCGCTTTGGTCGGCTTTCGTGGCTTTCCAGCCACTCTGCAGACTGGCTATTGGACTCAGGTGTATAGTAACGGACCCACGTTGCATCCATCGTCGCAAAACGTCGAAAAAATCCGATTCGATTACGCTACAATTACGCCAAACCGGCTGTTGAATCATCAATGCGCTGCTGTTTTAAGTCGACGGTCAGCAAACGCACCGGCTATAGCGCCGATAGCTTTTTCATCTCCAAAAGATTGTGCAAAATGTATCCCGCCCATTTTTTCAAGATGCCAACGGTTTCAACGAACTCACGCAACTTCAACGAACTCACGGAACAATCACTCAAAACGATTCGATGAACTTGCTTTACGATTTCCGCATTCGTACCCTCTTTTGGCCCTCAAGATCGTGGTGCTTTTTCGGTGCTTATACGACCAATTTCAAATCCACTAAACCACCGATAAGCAATCCGTGACTCTGGCGTTACAGCAAGAGGGACTATTGTCACCAAGTCCACCCAGATACTTGCTTACGTAGATGACATCGACATCATCGGTAGATTCGAATCGGCTGTACAGAACTCCTTCACCCAGATCGAGCAGGCGGCACAAAAACTGGGACTGCACATTAATGAAGGAAAAACTAAGTACATGGTGGCAACTTCTGCGAAGAGAAGACCTAACGTTGGTCAAACTATCAGGGTAGTGGAGCACGAATTTAAAGTAGTGCAATCCTTTAACTACCTTGGGTTAATAGTATCAGCCGATAACAATATGGAAGAAGAAATACGCGGACCGCTGATCAAATCCAACAAAGCCTCCTATGGTCTATCAAGACTCTTTAAATCCCGAAATTTGTCCAGAACATCCAAGCTACTACTCTACAAGACCATAGTCTTACCAGTACTCCGAGACCTAGGTGCTCAATAAAAGGTACTCTGAACTCTTATCCGCGTTCGAGAGGAAGGTCTTAGGGAGAATTGTTGGCCCCGTATGTGAGGGAGAACGATTCCGGAGACGCTACAACCATGAGTTGTACGCAATTTATCTTTAAACTAATGTTGTAAGAAAAATCAAGCTCGGTAGACTCCCGCGGGCGGGACACCTAGATCGAATGAGCGAAGACAAGCCTGCCCGGAAAATTCTTTATGGCAGGATGTATGGAAGGAGACGCGCGTTGACGATGATGACGTAGACCAGGACGCCCAGAGCCTGGGAATGCTAAACTGGATGACATCGGCTCGAAATCGGGACCGGTGGAGAGATTTGTTAAATAAGGCCAAGACCGGATCCCGATTGTAGTGTCGATGATGATGATAAATGATAAATACCTGACCAATGCCAGTGATAAGGCTGCTAGTATTTAAACTAAACTAAATTAAAAAGTAACATTTTTCATAATCAGTTCTTTCGGAACAATACTGTCAGACCTTGCATAATTCATTTTTGCAACATTTTTTGATTCCATTTTATATTCTTAGATTCTAAATTACACGCTAGTAAAAAATGTCTAAATTCTAGCTTGATTATATTATCATCATCATTGGGCACTACAACCGGGAACCGGTTTTGGCCTTATTTAGCAAGTTCTGAGGCTTGTTAAATTTTCCATAATGATTTGTTTTTTCCGGGCAAGGTCATTAGTCTTGCGCCAGAGGCTCCCCGACGGGAAATGGAACCCCGGTCTCACGCGTGACAAGCGGGTATACTAACCACTATACTATCGAGGAGCCTGATTATATTATAATGTGACTATTGTCGTACAGTTTGCCTTTCGACGACAGAACTTTGTTTGACTATTTAATTATATTTATTTTTATAAAAGAAATACTTTGTGTCAATTTTTGTGTTTTTTAACTTAAAATTTAACTTACATCTAACTTTTCTTTTGTTTTTTTCATATAAAACTTAACTTAATCCTTATTCTACCCTATTCGTAAAAAGCTAGGTCTGTGTAAGCTGGCTGATAATGCAGTTATTTTAGCGACATTGGTTCACGGAAATTTTTTTGCCATTCAAGCACCAGAATTGTTGGTGCTGTTTAATCTTATCGCCCCGGTTTCTGTGGGAAATAGCATTACTGAACCGCAAGAGCTCCTCTTCGGTGCGCGTGACTTCCCGATCGCAGCACAATCGCCCGTCTACAAATGATAAATCAGCGGAATTCTGGATCCATCTTGTAAAAGACCATTCATAACCAATTTAAGGATCGCCTCTGGTGGCACAAAGCCATTGCGGCGCACCCTCTCCTAAAATAAAGTATTAGGATAATAAGCCCCGAAAATTAATTCATTGGACGAGCGTATTGTTCTCGTAATACGTCCTCTGATTAATCTGATCACAAAATTATCAACCCTATTCATTGGCTTCATTATATAAAATCTCATTTGGATACTACTTTTTATAGTCAGATTCCGGTGTTCGATATAATTTGAGACAAGTTCTGAGACACTTCCTTTCGAACACCCGAATCTTTTCCATCATGTTTGGACCTATGTTAAAACATACTGGGCAACCATATATGATCATTAGCCCTGATTATCGTTATGTAGCATATAACTTTTACCCTGGTGTCAAGTTGGCTACTGTGAAATAGCCTTCGTGTCTTAGCAAACGTTTTTCTAGCGTTTACCAAAGCAGCCTCTACAAGTGTGTTGAAGATACAGATACTGATCTAGACAGATACCAAGGTGCTTAATTATACTCTTAGTTTCAAGTTTACATTCATGCGGTCCCTCAACTACTAACTTTCGCTAGTTTTTGCTAGTGTTGTTCGTGGCTTTATATAATGGGGTTATAAATAGGATAGCTTCACATTTCTGGAAGTTGATCTTAAGTTTCCAGTCGTCACAATAACGTGCACTTTACTGAAGTAACTTTTTATGATCTCAACTTTCGGAGCTGTTCTGTAAATTATGAGCTCCGTTCAAGGTAAAAATTAATTAAAATTAGACTCCAAAAGCGGAATCAAGCAAACGTCGAGGAACTTAAAGAAAACATTACAACAGTTGTTCGTCTCAGTTTAATAGAAATAAAATAAGTTACCGCTTCTGTGGTTCAAGAAAGAAACAAAGGTGTTTGAATTTAATTTTGGCTCTTAACCTGGACCAATAGGACACTTCGTTCGGCCGATCAACTCCTAGAAGAGTTCACCCACGGGCTAGAGTAGCCGGAAGCCGCCCCAAAGGAGGTAATATAAAAAGAATAATTATATATTTGCGTCGGAAGCCACCTACTCACGGACCTAACACCTCAGAAGTCCCCAGCCAACGTCCCTCAGCTGTGAAAGGTCAACCCCGGGGGAACGCCTGAAAGTCCAGGTAAAAAATATAACAGTGGCTACCAGACTACCAGTGTTGTAGCCCGCTTGGCTATTCTCCCCCCGACATTATTTGCACCGCTGCGGCGTTACGGGTATTATTGTTGTTTGAGATGTCTCTGTTTTCTTTTGCCGTGTCACATTTCATTTAATTGGTGGGATGTCCTTCATTGCGACATACTGCGCACTTTAGAAGGGTTTTGTCTTCTACCCTTTCTTTTCCGAAAGGGCATTTGTCTGCCTTGTGGTCAAATCCACATTTTACGCAACGATGCTGCATTTTACAGGTCGCCGCTGCGTGTCCAAATCTTGGGCAACGGAAAGATTGAAGGATGTCTATGCCTTTTTTGGGTTTGTCCTATGTGGCAATTTGATGATCCAGGGCTGTTATTTTCCGTAGACCACCAATTCTGCTGCTCGGTGTTAACTGTATCAGAAAGAAGGCTAGCTTACGGGTATCCCTTTTTGACTGTGGTGGATGGTTTTACCGCGATGAACTCAGGGTCTTCATGCTTCAGCTTTTGAAGCATTTCTAGAAGAACCTCCGATTCCGTTTCAGGCCAATGCCCTTTAATAGAACTGTTATGTCCTTTGTTTGTTTCGGCGTGTGGGAAAAGAATTCTGTGGTGGCGCTTTTTAACATGTTTACTATTTTATTATGGGCTGCGACCGTATAGGTATGAATGGCATGCCTGTTACCTGGCACGCTTTTAATAAGGAAATTATTATTGCCTACAGCTAGCTTACAAAGACTTACCAATTTCTTACAATCGATGTCGGTGGTGTTGAATGGTGGCATCCTTACTTTTGTGTTGATCTGCTACTGTTTTTGTTGTTGTTGGCTTTAGCTTGTGGGGGTTTAAAGTGTATTGTGCCAGTCACGGGCACATATTCACTTATATCCCCAACGATTGTTCACGGAATAAAACACAATTTAGGGCTCGAGTTTCCAAGTTAACATTTTATTCGTTATTAATATTAAGAAACCTAATTTAAAATTTTCCTTAATTGTTAAATCAGATTACTGTTTAAATGTCGATATTACACTTTTTACACAAATGGATGTAAGACACTGATGTGTAAGTTTGTTACAATTTATGTATTAAGAATTTACACAAACTTCTCCTTTTAAAAGAACAACGTAATCTATAAAATATATTATTTACTGGACACTGATATGTAGTGTGTTACAACTTATGCATTAAGAATTTACACAAACTTCTCCTTTTAACAGAACAATGTAATCTATAAGAATTATTATTTTCTGGACATCGAGATGTAAGTTGATCGTGGACTCTGTACTTCTTGATTCGACTGTGTTAAGAGAAAAATAACGCGCGACACGTGTACACACTTCAGTGATTAATAATCGACTAACTCCAATAAGGGATGAAAAATTGACTCCTCAGTTGTGCACAACTATCAACCAATCATAATCGTGCTCTCTTCTGCATTCTTTCATTTCCCAGCTCATCAAGGTGAATAAACACTTGTGTATTCATTCGAAAGTCGATGGATATAGGGTGAATGAGGAAACCAAAAAGGAGAGCACGATGATCTGGAGGTTGATTGACTTTTTGCATGCACGAACGCAAAATCTGGTGATGACAGAGTGACCTAGTTAGGAGACTGGATTGATATCAGAGTGCAATGTACTCTAAAAAGGAGAAAATGAAATGGGATGAAAATTGTTTTGTGCTATTCACCTGACCAAAGAGTTTATTGATCCCCAGCGAATAGCGTGTCTGGGGGAAGTCGAAGGGACGCTGCAACGGCTTGGGAATTATGATCGTGGGAACCAAACTCGAAGAATTTGAAAATAACCCAAGCGATGTTGCGATGATGCAACCGCGTCGTTTGGTTAGACTTGGTTGTTGCTAACCAATATGACATTGAGATCTCCGGTGGAAATCTCATGGGTTTAATGCAATGGAGTTGCCGTATGGCAAGTGGTACTGAATTCAATTATGCATTACCTGCATAAAATAAATAATTCAATAATGCGTCCTCTTGGGATATATTCTTTTTTCAGGTGAAATGGCTGGTGGAAGGAGTTGGCGGGCGAAATTGGGTAGAAATTGTGGTTCTCCGTGTAATGTAAAGAACCCCCAGACGCTTTTGTTGTAATATTTAAACACGTATGTAGTTTTAAATGCATGCCACTATCGCAATTTATCAGTATTGATCCGAAAACACGTCCGCATTCGAGCCGTATGTCCGATTCAGATGATCCGTTTTCATGTTTCATAATAAGTATGTCCCATTTTAATCCATGATTGATTGTTGGTAAAATGATTGGTATTTATAAAAGTAATTATATATTTGTTTTACACGATCCACTGTTTAAACACTCAACATCCAAGAGGTTGTCGGCTTTCAATAGCTGTCAAAAACAATCTGTAGTCTGGTACCATCTTGCATTTAAAATGAAAAAAAAGTTCTAAATTTTGAACAAACTAATTTTACATTTCATATTTCCAACGTTATTACATAGACATAGTCTAAATTATCTTTTGTAAAGTGGAATATTTTGCTACCACCTTGTAATAAATGTTCATAAAATTGTTGTCATTTAAAAACTGTTTAAATATATGTCTTATGGTTTCTAAAATAGTAAGACCACTAAAAACACATTCGAATTAATATTTAAATAATACCCAGGGGCATTACGCGGTTTATAGACTACCCCTTTGTGATTTCACCACAATGGAAGAAAATTAATATCGGACGGTGCTATAGTACAATATGTTTGGCGATTGCTAACAGGCAATCAGTACGAATTTTAGAATCGGTTCTGGTACTTATCATACAGCGCCTGCTTTACAACACTCCTTTCATATTGATGATCAATTACTGCTTCAATGCCAAAACCTTAAAATTACTTCATTCGAAGCCTCAGTGAAATTTTCCTACATATCAATATAAAAAAGGGTTTGAACCACATCACTAAGAAATGGTATTGTCCTTTAATGGCATCTTGTTTACTCAGCATGTCCGCAATGACTCCAACTTTAAGAAAACTGCATTACGCAACTCCATTTGACTTTACAATAATAACATAACTTGCTTAGTGATGTGTAGCCAGAAGAGCCTGAATTGCTCCCGCTTCAGTTTCCCTTTAAACTCTTTTCATCATACCATTGAATCGCTCAGATTATGGTGATTTATTCTGCATTCCATGTCAGTCGTCTGCCGTGGAGTCCTTTAATCCTATTACGCAATTTACATGATTGTTCCCTCGAAATCACTCCACTGTAAAGCCATTGAACACAATAAACAAATTTTGCATCTAATTTAGACAAGCCCATTCCCTGTTAGATACTCTAACTTGCTTGGCACAATACACCACTTTCCACCCTCTCATAACGGCCCATTCATCAGACGACGTCGCATTGCATCCGTGATTATCCCTTCCCCCCGCTATCTAGCGCACACAAATTTACATCCAGACCATTCCAATGGTGGTTACTATTGTCTCCCCCGTAATCCGCTCAATGAACAACCCTTCACTTAGTAACCCCGTTTCGCAGAACACGGGCTATGGTAATCTCCGGAAACAGGATCAGTAATGTTTGTCTCAAAGCAAAGTTCCGATAAAATCGACGTACAAAATTCGAAATGGTATTCAATGTACTCGCAAGTACTCAATCGGACTGCAGTCACAATTGCTAAATAGAAAAGGGATTCTCCAGGATCATATGTTACAAGCAAACGCTTTCACTGTTTAAGGGGCTAAACAACTGCCGGAGGCCTGCAAAGTCCTTTTAATTTTTGAAGACGTCAAAATGGACAGTTCTATGTCAAGTAAAATTCAATTTAGATGTTATTGTCAAACAGACGCCAATTCCACCCTTTTAAAAATCTTGTAATTGGGTACATATATAATGACTGCGTAAGGGAAATGCCATTCCAAAATGGTCTTGAAGCATATTGTGTCACTTAGCCCAATATAATATATATAGTAATATTTTGGAAAATCGGATCTACAATCAATCAAGACAAGTGTTTCCCTCAGTATACATTATAAACACCCTTAAATTGAAATGCGACTCTTTGCTTCTATAATAGAAGTTATAAAATATTCAATGCAGGGTGGAAGATATTTTTTTGTATTAGTTGATATTCTAGGAAAACGGAATTGTATAATTAAGAAGAATAGTTCAAATACATATACTTCGAATAATGAGAGTATTTTACATTGCTGTGGTTCCACTAAAAAACGATTACCTGTGTTTACGCGTAAGTTTAAAGTTAGCTTAAATAGATGCGCACGCTCTGATTGTCTGGTATACTTGACTTCGATAATCTGACGTTTATCGACAGTATGGCTACGTTGGGATTCGACTTTGACGACAAACGTCTTGGATTTTAAAGGGACTGAAGTTCACTCAATTGTAATATACTCCGTGCCGAGCTTTCCCGAATCGGCGGGAGAAGAGCCCGGAGTGTCGATGAGAAAAGTGAAAAGGAAAGACGCGAACGGTTCATTAAAAACAATTGTAGTAAATTTTATTTATTTATTTCAATCCAAAGGTACGGTTGATTTTTATTGTTGATAATCGGCCAGCGGTTCGGCCTCCGAAATCAAACTGATTGCATTCGGCCAGCGGTTCGGCCTCTGGAATGCTACTAATCCCGAAATTGAAAAGCACTGCCCTTTTATAGTTTTTGTAGTTGACTTTTATCAACTATTTTAATGTCAAAATTCCAAGAAGCATACGCAAGACTTGGCGTGCTTCGATTGGAATTTTGTTCCGAGAATTGTTTAAGGATTTTGTTGGATAGATTCTGGGAAGGGGAAGGATTTTGGGAATTGAGTCAATGTGGGATGAATTAACTTTTGGTTAAATTCGTTGTACATATGACTCAATATGGGATTTGGGTGTATTATGTGGAATTGAATCATTATGCGACAAAATGACTTTTGGTTTAATCTATCGCTCATTGATTCAATATGAAATTGGGATTATTTGGTGATACTGGGGATTTGGATAGGAGTAGCGATTTAGGATCGCTACACAATTATAAAAATTCAATGTGTTCACATTAGCAAAAGAGTGAATTGGTTTGTTAAAAATGGCCAGGATATCGTTTATAAAAATATGGAATGGAATAGGTGAGAGGGCATAAACTTGGGAAACACCGCCATTGATTCATTGGGAGGCAAATTTGACATTATCTCGAAGTACGCGCATTGAGCGATCGGTTAGATAGCCCTTCAACTATTGAGTCGGGGTATCGACAACTCCTTATGAATACAATTTCTACAATATTGGCCTGTATGTTAAACTCTGCCGGTTTTGAAATAACCAGTGCATTTGTCCTCCTTCAACAGAAGAAGTGGGTGTTTTCAGATACCCTCCACAAAACGACAGAATAGAATATTATGATTACGTTATAATCTTGTTATGCGTAGGTTTATTAATTTGTTTGAAACACAGTTCGTGACCTTCTGTATTTACTGGTTAACGTTTATTTGGTTCTAGAAACATTTTTACTTTCCTTTTTTACTTTGGTTCAAAAAAAATGTTTACTTACTTAATTTTAGTTCCAATGACGAAAGGGAAAAAAGAGACGGAAAAGAGTGCTTAAAGTTCGCAACTTGCTGACGCAAACTTGTAAAGTATTCACAATATGTGCAAAAAAGCGTAATATCTCAGGAAAAACAAAATGATCCAAAAAATGCCGCCACTTACATTCTTTTGCATTAAGGAGGTTGTTTTACTTTTGGGGCCTGCAGGTGGTAATCCTTAAAAGATAAGTCCGAGTCTACTTACATGCCCGATTCCCTCTGTCGTTTATCCGACTGTGCCTATGGAATAAACCCGCCCCCGCTTTGGAACTCATTCCTGTTACCTTCCCAGGGTACTGCCTGTCGACATTTCTTCCAAAGCCAAAGTCGAAGTATAACGTCTCTAAATTAGTTCTTGTAGTCTGCAGAGTTTCTGCATTATTCCCTGACTTAGGGTAAATTAGAGTATAAAATGAGACTTGTAATATTTTAAGTACCTTTTTAGGTTCGTATTCTTTGAAGGCAGTCTGTGAAGAGAATTGAAAGAATAAATTCTGTCCAGCCAGTGTTTTTATGTAAAATCGTGTAGCATATTAATTAACTTATATGAGCTGCAGGTGGTTGCTCAAGCCCATATTGGAGATACATATAGGAGAATTGCTCTGCTCACAGAAGCTAGAACCATTCTGCCAGGCTTTTAAGGCCTATAGCGTTTGAAATAATAGTAAAGAAGATCGTGTGATTCGAACTCACGCTATGACAGTCTGAATCACGAAAAAATTTACCTAAGCGTTACACATCAGGCTACTGACCGTGTTTAGAATTTGATTCCCAAACTTGACTATACTCCACTGATGTGAATTATTTTTTTGTTATCGCTTGGTATACGGTTCTGATGTATTTTTCATATTCGATTTTTTCGTTCGTGTTCTTCACTTATTTTCTTGTGAATTATGTGTATCTGTTAGAGTTGCCGCAGGCCTACACACATGTGGCTTCAGTTTCTCCAATACTGCGTGTTGTCGCTGACTTCTTTGTGCGTAGCACATATGGGCCTTAAAACTCATTCAGCGACCCAGTATACCCCATAGGTATTTTATGGTGGGGCTGGATTCGATTATGTGTCCGCCGAAGTATAAGCTAATTTGTGTTATTTTTTTACAGGTGGACATCAGAATCACCTTTGCGTAGTTTTCTGCTAGTTCGAGTTCAGAATTTGTGAGTCAAACCCGCATCGTGATTATCGCCTGGTTCGAATTTTCACAGCCTTCTTGGAGAATTTTTGCTGTTGTGACAATTTCTAAAACGTCTACGCAGTGCCTGGGGTTTATTTATGTGTTGTGTCCCGTCGTACATCCATCGTACATAGGAATGGTCCGAGAATAGAGCCATGTGGTACAACCCATTTTATATGGTGTTTTCTTGGGCGACTCTATGTTTCACATATTAATACCCTGTCTGTGATATATAAAAGCGGGGTCTTCAGGAAATAGCCCCGTCCCCCCAGTCGAAGCAGCGCATTTATTATGTATTTCCAACGGGTTGAGTTAAATATTTTCTTGACGTCCAGAGTGAGGAAAGCGCAATAGTAGTTCGTACCACTACGCCATTTGGATCCCACCAGCGCTCCATCAACGATTCTGCACTCTTGGACCCAATATACTCTTTTTCCATCTGAAACCGCATTGCATATATAACAGCCCTCCGCTCCGTAACTGCTCCAGAGTCTAAAGGATGATGGCTTGTGGGGGTTCTCTAATATCGCACTGAAGACCCACCACAATTCCAATAACAATATCACCCACAAACCACACACAACGCCAACCCCAACTTTTGTTGTCGTTTGTTGGCCTACACCACCTGCAAACGTTCCTCTTCGCAAAATCATCATTTCATGCAGACAATGCATCATTACAATTTCCCTGAAAGTAAAACATCGTTCATGCATTTATTGCATCACCATAAATCCCTGAAAAGAACTCCTAACATGCAACATACATTGGAAAACCTTAACTGTGCCCCTGTCAGCCAGCGTACCCTGCCACACACGTGCACAACATATTTCCCTGGCTTATACTCATTAACGGCTGCCTTTTGTCCAACCGACAAAAGCAGTCCACGTATCGCGCGTCTAGCTGCCGAGAATCAAATTCTTCTGCATGTAAACATGCACACAGGCAATTGACCTTTCCGACGGTCATGGATGCCGTGCACAACCACCGTTGTGGAAGTATCTCATTTCCTAGGAGCACAAGTTTCTCTATTGGCGAGCAGCCTGTTTAACGCAGCTGCATGCGCGCCACCAACGATACCCTTTTGCTCATTCCCTTTTTCTCGTTTTTGTTAGTCTGGACCAAGCAACACGATCAAGCGAAACAATCCCGCCAATATCGGCAGAGAGATCCTCTCTGATTGGTCACCACGGAGAGAAACTGCACGTTTCTCTCGAGAATGCAAACCACCCTTAGCGGAGGACCGATTCTGCACCAGTCATTTACATAGAGTCGCTTTTCATCCACCGGCGAGTACACATCGCCAGGACTCGGAATTCAACCACTGGTGTGTGCACACGGGGTCGAAAATCAAACACCGTGGGGTTCGGTCAATTGTTGTGTGGATACATTTTATATTTTATTAATCAAAGAAAAGAACGAACAGACAGTTTTAATTCAGTTGTTGGTGGATAAGTTTTATATTTTATTAGTCACGAGTGATTCTTTAAGTTTTCTAACGATTTCAATCAAATACGGCATTAAAAGTGTGGTACCAATTTCAGGTTGAGTTAAACAAAAAATAAAGAAACTATAATTACAAAGCCACTTCCTAGTGTTTTATTTCAACATATGAACGGTCGGGAGGCGGAACTCAGTTTCTTTACCACAGTGAGCGCGTTCCCGTGCCGGCACCATACCCAAATACATCTAATTCGCCACAGGCCTTCAATACTCTCCCAGATCTGCTCACCAGATAGAGAGAACGGTATGATGATGGTTTTTGGGGTGGTTTGTAACTTTTTGGTTTCCCTTAGACGCTTGGTATATATTGTACTAAATATTTCTTGCCGGCCCAGCATGATCCTTCTCAGTACCCCGCTTGGTATATCATCCAGTCAAGGAGCCTCTGCCACCACCATTTGTTGATTCGCTCTCATATCTTGAACGCTCGAAAATAGGCTAGTCACAATGGCGTCCTGTAGTTCAGGGCTTTTGGGTGCAGTGTATTGATATACCTTAAGGGGATGCATGAAGGCACTACCTCAAATGTTATTTTGGACTTCCAGTTAGTTTCAATTGCCTTCTAGTTTTCCTTTTTTAAGGAGGCTTGTTAATTCCCAAATATACTCTTTTTGCGAATGTTGAATTGATTGAATATTCACTATATTCTGTCTATTTTGGGAATTAACAGGTTAAATAGGAAGAACTTTCGTGTGGGTTTACAGAGTGAAGAAGAACATGTATTCAAAATATATGGAGGAACACGAGGCCAGCGTATTTTTCAATGTTTGACTTTTTGAGTGCTCGGAAATAAGTTCGAGTTTGAAAGCAAGTCTAGCTTATCCACAAGTTGATGCGGAACTGGCGAGATATCCGGCATTAATGTATGAGCGGAAAAATGTCAGCAAGTAAATTCGTTTCTGGACTGTTATCAACTTTTCGATAAGATATATCATCTGATCTCCTGCGTACCTATTGCCGCGATACATATATTGACCCAATGTAAAGCGCTTGGTTGTTTCCAGATATTTCGGAAATCAACACATGATGGTAAATATAAACCGGAATTATTTTATTTTTTTATTTTCGGGACATGATATAAATACAAAGGCTAACGTATTCACATATACATTTTTTTTTTTTTTTTTTTTTTATTAGACTTCTCTCGGGAAAGGCGAACCTATAGCGTCGAGTGGGCGCCCCGAGATGCCATCAAATAACTGTTGCAGTTCTTTTTGAACAGTTGCAGGTTGTAACGCTCCGGGAACACTCGCGTGGGAAGGGAGTTCCACAGCCTCCCCGCTCTGTAACGGAACGAGTTCTGATACAGGGATGTTCGCGCCGTCGGGAGATGAACCACAAACGGGTGCGATCCGTCGGATTGTCTTGTGGAGCGCATATAAACCGAATTGCGTGGAACAATGCCAAGAATCTCCGAAGAACAGCACCCGTGATAATATCTGTAAAACAGACAGAGGTCGGCCAAGCGCCTTCGATGTGATAGCGACTGTAGTCCCGACGTCAGCACCGAGTCCCGATCAGGCGGATCGCTCGTCTTTGTACGCTCTCAAGTAGGTCGAGGGTATGTTTAGGAGCCGAGCTCCAAACATGAGAGCAATATTCGAGCGCGGGTCTAATTTGAGATTTATATAGGAGAAGAAGTTGGGCCGGAGTAAAGTATTTCTTGGCTCTAAAAAGATAACTCAGTTTTCCTGAGGCTGATCTGGCGATACCCGATACGTGTTTATGCCATGATACATTCCCACAGACCGTGACGCCGAGCAATTTCAAACTTTCCCCAGCCTCGAGGGCCCGGCCACTCATCATCAGCTGTGGAACCGATGATCCAGTTTTCTTTGTGAATGTTGTATACTGGGTCTTCGTTGCGTTGAAGTCGACAAAATTGGCCTTTCCCCACTGCAGGACTTTATCTAGATCCTGATTCAGAGAGTCAATCTGTCTACATTTCAGCTGGTGCGACGTAGATGCACCAATCGGCCGATCACTCGAAAAGGAGGAAACAAGCGTACTATCATCCGCAAAACTGAACACTTTGTTATCCGTTGTCTCCAACAAATCATTTATGTGAAGCAAGAACAAGGTTGGAGCCAAAATAGAACCCTGGGGCACCCCCGAATTAACAGGATACAGATCCGAACACTCGCCGTCCACAACAACCCGGATCGATCGATTCTCGAGGAAGCTCCTCGTCCAGTCGCAAAGCTGTTGGGAAAGTCCATATGAACGAAGTTTGCTCAGCAATGCCCCGTGCCAGACGCGGTCAAAAGCCTTGGAGATATCTAATGCGACCGCCCTTGACTCACCATGCCGTTCAATCGCAGATGTCCATATATCGGTTATAAGTATCAAAAGGTCTCCTGTGGACCGCCTGCCACGGAATCCGTATTGACGACCATTCAGAATACCGTTGCACTCCAAATACTTAACCAACTCTGTATTGATGACTTTTTCCATTACCTTACATAAAATAGACAGTAATGCTATCGGACGGTAATTTTGTGGGAGACACTTTTTTCCCGTCTTTGGGATTGGCTGAACTCGAGCGACTTTCCAGCAGGCAGGAAAGGTCCTCCATGCATAAGATAAGCGGAAGAGTCTGCCAAGAACCGGCGATAGTTCTGGAGCACAGTTCTTAAGGACTATTGCTGGTATTCCGCCCGGGCCGGCTGCCTTCCTACAATCCAGTTCACGTAGAATGCGTTGGATAGTGCGCGGACGAAATCTCACATCCCGCATGGAAGACTGTACCGGCGAGATCACAGGCGGGTCCAAAAGGCCGGGATCGAGCTTTGAGTTCGCAGAAAATAAATTCGCGAACACATTAGCTTTACCCTTTGGATTCGTGACCAACGTCCAGCTGTCTATCACCAGCGGGGGGAAAGAGGAGGAAGCAAAGTTACTGCTGACAGATTTTGCCATTGACCAGAAGGAGCGCGAACCAGTTGGGCACCGAAGGAGCTTATTGATCACCCTGTCGTTGTGAGCCTTCTTCGTGGTATCAATCGCCTGGTTGCACGCGTTTCTGGTTCTAACAAAATTCGTTCTGTTAACATCGGTGGGAGTGGAGCGCCATTGCTTAAAAGCTCTATTTTTTGCCGCTGTAATCAGCTCGCATTTTTTGTCAAACCAAGGTTTATCAGACGAACATCGTTTGATGGAATGCGGAATATAAATCTCCTCCCCCAGGAGAATAATCTCTGATACCGACTCCGCACAAGCGTTAACATCGGAATTTCCGAAGCACACCTCCGACCATGGAAAGGATGCGAAGAAATCTCGCATATCGTCCCAGTTAGCAGCCCCATACTTCCATACATGGCGAAGCTGCCTAGGCCGGTTATTCGCTTGGTATGCAAGTGCTTGCGCAACAGATACCAAGCAGTGATCTGAGTTTCCCAGTGGCGCAGAAACCTCTACGGTATAAATACTCGGTTCGGATGTCAAAAACAGATCCAGGGCATTCGCATAATCGCCTCGGGCATCCGGCACTCGCGTTGGCTCCCCCACGAGTTGAGTCAAGTTGTGGCTTACAGCAAACATCTCCGCCAGCCTCCCAGCCTCGTCGGTTCTGTTAGAATGTAACAACCAGTCGGAATTGTGCAAGCCAGATCAGACCGTGCGAAGACGCAGACCCCGCCCTTAAAACGGAATCTCGAATGTAAGCCGTATCCTGAGCAACGAAGATATGTCGAATCAGTTGACGAATCGACCTGGGTCTCAGTTAGGGCAAGGATATCAGGTTTCGTTGTTTGGAAATATAGGTGGACGGCGTTTACATTAGTGTTGGTGAAACCGATGCCCCTGATGTTACAAAACGCCGTCACCAGTCGAGCGTGGGCCGAGGCTCGAGAGCTAGCCCGGTTATGCGATGACGAACCTCTCAAAGTTCCATTATATATCATGATATCTGCATGATGTTCCCCCTGACATAGTCCCCCCCGGAATCCGAATGGGAGACTAGTTTACCTCCGAAATTCTTTATATCAGAAGACACCATCATGACGTATCCCCGTGTCAGTCCGGGCCATCAGCCACACATCCGAAACACCGTCGAAGATTTCTCTCGGCGATATCGCGCAATGTACAGCGTGACGGGGTGGTATCTCAAATGGGACCGACTACCACCTAACCAACCTTTTCTCGAACCGGTCCATCAGCCAAGTTCCGAAAGATGGCCAGGGATTTCTCCCGACTATTTCACGGAGCCTAAAGCTTGATGGGGTGGAATTTCACCGGGCGCACAGGGCGCTGGGACCACGGCTACCACTCGGCCTTTAGTCGCCTCTTACGACAAGCTGGCCTAGCTGTGAGTATATTCGAACGCCCTACTCACAGGGCAAAAAGATGAACCTTTCCCGTAAGAGATGTTGTACGGCTACACGGTAAGACGCGGCCCCATACAGCTGCCTTGCATCAGCAAAAAAGTAAGGAATTGCCCTAGATTACACTAGATCGTTTTCCATATAGTCCGAACTTATCCTCCTGTGACAACGTTTTGATGACAACGGTACAATTAAAGCTCTCGTGCTTAATTTGTTTATATTTCTGGTGGGTTTTCTGTTCACGATAGCGGAATAAAAAATTGCTAATCCGTAGAGAATAATGTGAATGCGAAACATGGGCTCCCACCAAATGGGAAGAAAAAAATTCCGCGAATTCGAGAATAAGTTCTATGGGGTATCTTCGGCGGCAAATATGACGCGGAGGCAGGACAATGGTGGAAACTCCACAAGCATGAATTGGAAGAGCTATTCCGCAAACCCACAATAGTGAGAGTAATCAAGTCGCGAAGATTAAGATGGGCTGGACACGTGGCGCGAATAGGCAACGATAGGACCGCGCATAGAATTCTTGACGGTAAGCCAACGGGAAAGAGACCGATAGGGCGGCCGCGACGCAGATGGGAGGACAATGTTAGGTTAGTCCTCGAGGAGATCGGATCGGATGGTCGAACGTGGAAGGAGAGCGTGTGTAATGTACCAGCATGGGTACTCCGTTCTACTTCCTCCTCCATCATGGATTGTTCGCCGCGCAAAACACCGAACGAAACTCCGCGACATCAACACCGGAAAGAATAACACACTGAAGTAGTTTTGATGCTAATGTTTTTTTATTTCGTGGTAAAAATCCTGTACAATTAAATCAATATCCTGAATTCTCGTTAGACGCACGGTGACAATCCTGGTTTATTATTATTACGGGATCAAAGTTAGTGGGCTACAGAAAAAACACTTTTAATTGATTATGTTGCGACTCGATACGCGTTTGACTCACACTCGACTTTTGTTTCTCACCGTACCGGCGCCGGTACGGTGGATGGCGTAGCGACCGTCCCGATCGCTGGATGAAATTCGACTCAACGATATCTTGCTGGTTCAGAGCTCACTCGCTCATCGTGATCATGGTGGTATGTGTGCCTAGAACAAAGAAAGACATAAAGTGCATTCCTAGGATACGATTTCAGTAAAGCAAATAAAACCGAAATCGTCGGATGCATGTGCATAGCAGCTAAACAAAGAGACCACGATGCGATGTGGAAATGTGCTAATTAGTTTTAGCTAGATTACTGGGAAATTGTGTTTATGGCATCGCTAGTAAGGGTACGTATTGAATACCTATTTGCATTGTTTATGCTTGGATTTCAATTGATGCCAAGGGACGCGGAATGCGTATTTGCTTTGGGTTGCACATTGTGCGAGTCAGGGAATTTTATTGCTGGGAGAAAAACGTCGCCAGCCAAAGTATACATAAAAAAATGTATCGTATACTTGAATGAAGGTAGGAATAGGCGACGCTATGATAATTATCTCTGGCTGGAATGGTTACATGATATGTGAACCGGGGTTTTTCTTTTCAGGATAATTTATGATAAGGAAAGTAAGAGCTCTTACAGGGGATTTGTAAGCGAAGGAATGCTTGAAAAGGTAAGAATTCTCTTGCAGAAGCTTTACGACTATAGCTTTGCTCCAATTAATGCGTGTAGCATTTTCAGGTGCCTAATGCGATTGCATTGGCGAAATTATATGGGAAGATGGGTGTTATAGGGGTTTTTAAAGAAAGCGTGCCGTGGGGTTTGACGGAACCGCCACAAGCGCACAGAACAGGGAACAAGGGCGGAGTCGGTGAGGTCATAAACTTTCGGGTTCCTACAGGCCAATAAATAGTATAGTAATAGTAGAGAATAATGTATCACAAAATCTGGAGATTATATAGAAAAATAATTTCAGTTTTTGATTGTCCTATACAATTTTTAAAAGATAATTTCGTTTTATATTTGATTACCCATTTTACAATTAGTGACTCTAGAACGGTTCCGAACAATTATTTTTATGGGTCCATAGTAAGACGACGGCGATTTGTCACCTTGCTTGGCAATGGCGCTGACTTTTATTTATTTAGATAGGATAGGTTGATGATCTTTTGCAGCGGTTTAGTGAACATAGAAGATCATCTTTTCAAATGTCTTGGGGAAATGCCATCAGCGCCAGCGTTAAGGTTCAGCTCTTAGAGTGTTCGGGCAACAGTACCAATTCCAAAGGGAATTTTAGTCATAGAATGTTGCATGCCAAATATTGAGTTGGCTGTGAAATATGCAGCAAGTGAATTCGCTTTCTGTAACGCTTTGACCTGTCACCACCTATAAGCGGGGGATGTCTGAGGGATAGGGTTTTCAATGATCATCATAAATGGCCAAACACGTCTACCTGTGGAAAAGTTATAATATTTTATTTCCCCATTTTCTGGACGTGCGCGAATATTTAGTGTTGCATACACCATCTAAACTGTTAAATCGATTTGGAGGAGCCCATTTTTGAATAAATTAAACTGATACTGAAAGAAACGACTCCCTCTTAAATAACCACACATATTCTCCAAGAACTTTTGAGAATTTCAATGAATAGTATTTATAACCACAGAATTCAAAATCGTTTTATTCATTGAAATTGTGGGCCGAAGAACACCAGAAAATGGTAACTGTCCCACTAGTCACCAGGGTTAATAATTTCCGTATTGAATACCATATTTCGAAAATATCAGTGTATTTAAGCGATCATATTTGATAAGTTTATTTCGCAATTTTCACCGTGACACCGGTATATCGTTAATCAATCTAGAACTTGTGATGTTGACATCTGAAATGCGTACACGACAATCAACCACAAAGTCAATGCAATGAGCGAAAGGGTAAAGAAAAACTGGACAATAAAAGAAGCAAAGGGTAGCTGTTCTGATTGCGATGTTTACAACAACAGAATATAATTTAAAACGTAATCTGGATTAAAATGAATCTGATGCCCTTTAACATTAGAACTTCAAAATGTCACGTGTTTGGCACACACACAAAAATATGCTTTTGCAAGTTTCAAATTCATATTGACGCTTGCACCAACGCATAACTTCTATGAATCCGCTCTTGGTAACGCATTGCCTTACGAAGGTGTATCTACTTTCCACATCGTGCAGTTTCGGTGTATTTAGGATGATGCATTCATAAACTCATCCTTGGATTCCGGTAAATTCAGAATTTCGTATTCGTACGATGAGCTGCTCTTATCGAACGTCATCCACGATGAAAGTATTTCAAAGATGACTGCCTCTATTTTGATCGTTTAAATACCGAATTTGACTGTCGATTGTTTATCGCACCAATGAAGGGGCTTGGGAATGTTGAGTAGCGCATTGTCTCAGTTATCAGAAAACGTTTTCATATTCCCTAAATATCCTGTCAATCTAATTCCTTTCGTTGCATTTTGTGTTTAATTGGTGAGTTGAATAGTCCTCGACGAGTACTCCGTTCTGCGATGTATGAAATGATAGCAACTCTTTAGTGGCCTGCGATAATTTCTTACCTCTAAATGGTTTATTGCGCTCTAAAACCCTCATTGTGATAACATTAATGAGAAGAGTGAGTCGAGGGTAAACCGAATTTCCCAAACCCACTTTGTCACGCGCCACTTTTAACAGATTAACAGTCTCATCCCTTATTAAGATGTCAAATTCATATCGCCTTTGTAGGAACTCTCTATCAGATTAATTAAACTCTGAGTCGACTGGATGATTAAATAGTTCTATATGCGCAAAGTAAGCGGTTAATTGGTGTTTGGAGTGTCTCGAGGGAGACATTCGGTTAGTGGTACGGCAGGGGGCTGTCAAAAAGAGTAACATCATCAAAGGAATCGTGTAAATTGAAAATCACAATTAAGTAAGCATTCAAGGAAACCTTTAACGGGTAACCATCATAGACGATATACAAAAAGCACACATCTGAAGCAGAGTTATATATATATATTAGGAAATCTAAATCTAAACGGGCGGCTTATGTTGAATAATCCAGCGGAGGATGATATTACGTTGTTGTTGCCATCGACGTACACCATATGCGTTAATCCGTCTGGTACTAAATTTATAATATGGTTAGTACATTTAACCCATACCATTGAGGTGATACTTACCTCTACTTGAAATTATAGTGTAAGATTCGCAGAGAGTGACTGTGAATTGGGAATTGAAAAGACGATCAAGCAAATGTTCCATTACTTACCGCTAAGGAGAATGAAGATAATAAAGATCGATTGTAATGTCATTGCTCTAGCTTCAAGACCTGGACTAACCATATAATGTACTTAACGAAAAGCTTTGTACGTATTAAAAGGTCTCTTAATATCTTCGTACTAATGAGTCGGATTGCAATACAATATTGTCACCACAAAATGACACGAAAACCTAATAAAAGTTTTTACTAATTCACCGCTGGGTATCGGTATTTCAGTTAGTTGTTTTATATGTCAATTACGTGCATTTTGAAACTGTAGTCTATGACATATTTAGGTTAATGACTATTTTGTACAATACATATACCTCAGTTTAGAATGCTTTATAAGCTGCTAATGTTTGGAGTCGGGCCAAGCTATAAAAATAAGAATCGTCAGTTAATATATCTGTCTGAAATAACCAGAAATAGATTCTACTCGGGTTATGAGTTCAGAAAGCCAATTAAGTAAGTTATGGACCTCTTCATTGAGACCCATTCCCGGCTTGATTTCATTAAATGTAAGAGAGTAGTTTACTATTAAGCCCCGATTCAAAGATTTTCTATTGCTTATGGAATAAAAATTTTAAGGAAGGATATTATAAATACAAAATATGTCTACATTAAATAATTATGTTTGAGTGTGTACCAGATTATCTGTTCCCATAAAATGAATAAATAGTTCCAATTGAATTTCTCCCGACTAATGCAGTCTTTTGTCATTCCTTCCAAATATTGTTATAAAAAGGGATCCCAATCAATTGGAGTAGTCTTCTGGTCAAATGGCAGTTTTTCGTTTTGAAAAAAATTTAATAATTAATGAATTTGAATGAATTTTGTTGTTAAAAATACCGAGTTATTATGACACGTAATTCTGTTATTACACATAATTCTCTACTACGTCCTTGAGAAATAATAAACGATCTATTTTTGAGATGAGCCATATTCGTACGATGTGCTTAATATAAACGAAAACCTTTCAGTAACATGAACCCATTAAAGATGAGTGATTATAACTCAAGGAGTCGGGACGTCATGTATTGACACGTGTTCGAAATATAAATTTATGATCATAGTCTATAGAGCCTTCCAGGACTAAATACATTAAACATTAATTTCGTAGAAGAAACGAGCTTTACAGACAGATACTTGTAAAGGCGAGAATAATAGAAACCGGAGAAGATATCTGCTCCAACATCCGACGATGAGACGCAATTTGTCATACGGAACAATCGACTAGGTAACTTCTGTATCGCCAAGTCAATGCATCTGTTATTGATATCCCGTTTTTGGGGATCTTTTTGTCGACGTAGAATCATAAATCATTTGAGTTTGGGGAAGTGTGTCTCTTTCTGACACACCCAGATTCATTTTCCTTTTCTCGTTCTTCCTTTTCCTCTCAAAAACAAGGAGAATAAAAAGTCTTTAGAAAATATGTCATGGGGGTTTACAAGTCACTTTCACTAAGTTAAACTTATACAGTCCTCGTGAATAATGTGCTCGTGCCATCGAAATGAGTTTATTATAAGAATCTATATATAAAAAAATAGTTTCCGTCAATTAGAAACAAACCGGTTGAGTCTATGCAAATGTCCGAACGTCCAGTATTCTTGGTTCCTAGGCTTTAGTGTCCAAAGTATCACCTGGGAAAAAATCTTTCAGATACATACAAAAACAGTTCTTACATGACATACCTACGTGTATGATTTATCGTTTAATTAGTACTGATGGGAGGCTTGAAATAGTAACTAAAAATGGCTCAGAAAAATACTTATTAAAAGAAGGTCTTAAAACTTGTTCCGAGTTAAAGATTTTGTGTTTCATACATATTTCGAAGTGTCTTACGACAAAATTAAGAGATTTTATAAAAACACAAAAAAGTAAAGTACAAGTATATACAAACAATTGCTTTGCAATTGGTTTGCACAATAAAGAATAAATCGAAACTCTGCTGAAATGACCATCGACATCAACTCAACTATGTCCATTATACATTGGTTTTTAGAGCGATATGTCTACCGTTAATGACCATAACCTTCTGAAATTAATTCCCAGTTGCTTGATGTACCACCATTTTTCATGAATTAATAATATTTTCAATTCAATTCAATTTTTATTTGGTAGATAATATGGTACATTTATATTTTACAACTAGTATTTAAGAGATTTAGGACAGCAATTCCTTTACAACTATAATCTTAAATCTATATAATGACAATAGCACAATTTTAATGAATAACAAATAATAAATTAAGGGAAAACTACAATAAAAAAGCGTTATTTGAATCTTATTTTATATAATAATGACCTCGATATAATTTTCATAGAGAGAGTACATATGTAGTGATTTAGGATAACGCAAGACGGGAAACGAGAACATTGTCAGAAAAAGAACAATTGACGAAGAAGTTTCGATTGATTTTGTCAATAAGGAACTCTACCGGTTTAACGTTAGCGTTTTCATGTAGTTCATGTGTCGAATAATGCCATGGCAAATTCAGCAACATTTTCAATATTTTATTTTGACACCTTTGCAATTTTATTTTGTGTGTGCGAGGACAATTACACCATACAGGGGCCCCGTACAGGAGTATCGCTTGAAAAATGGTTTTAAATATTATAATTTTATTTTCGATGCTAAGCTTTGACTTTCTACACACTAATGGATACATAACTCTTACGACATTGTTTATTTTGTCAATTGTGGTAGTGATGTGTTTTTGAAAGATAAGTTTTTTATCTAGAATAATACCTAGATATCTACAGTCTTCGGACCAATCAATATCAACTGCACACATATTGATTTTAGTGCCATTTGGTAGGTAGCAGTGTTTCCTACATCTCGAAAACCAGACAGCTTGTGTTTTATTACCATTTATTTTTATTTTCCATTTTCTGTAATATACTGCTAGCTTGTCAAGAGCTGCTTGCAAAGACTTGTAGACATTAGTGAATAAGGCACCCGAAGAGAAAATGGCTGTATCATCGGCAAACATAGCTACCTGAATGTTTTCACGTAGACATGGTAAATCCGCGACAAACAATGTGAATTTTATGGGACCAAGGATCGAGCCTTGGGGTACACCATAGTGGATTTGGTGAGTAGAGGATATGTCGGTTCCTATACTCACAACATATTTTCTCGAACGAAGAAAGCTCTGGATAATTTTGATAAGCGGCATTGGCAGCTTAAGCTTCAGTAGCTTGTAAATCAAGGCATCTGCCCTGTGAGTAGGGCGTTAGAATATACTCACAGCTAGGCCAGCTTGTCGTAAGAGGCGACTAAAGCCCGAGTGGTAGCCGGGGTCCCAACGCCCTGTGCGCCCGGTGAAATACCACCCCATCAAGCTTTAGGCTCCGTGAAATGGTCGGGAGAAATCCCTGGCCATCTTTCGGGGCTTGGCTGATGGACCGGTTCGAGAAAAGGTTGATTAGGTGGTAGTCGGTCCCAAGGTGAGATACCACCCCGTCACGCTGTACATTGCGCGATATCGCCGAGAGAAATCTTCGACGGTGTTTCGAATGTGTGGCTGATGGCCCGGACTGACACGGGGATAAGTCATGATGGTGTCTTCTGATATAAAGAATTCCGGAGGTAAACTAGTCTCCCATTCGGATCTCCGGGGGCGACTATGTCAGGGGGAACATCATGCAGATATCATGATAAATAATGGAACTTTGAGAGGTTCGTCATCGCATAACCGAGCTAGCTCTCGAGGCTCGGCCCACGCTCGACTGGTGACGGCATTTTGTAACATCAGGGGTATGGGTTTCACCAATACTAATGTAAACGCCGTCCACCAATATTTGCAAACAACGAAACCTGATATCCTTGCCCTAACTGAGACCCAGGTCGATTCGTCAACTGATTCGACATATCTTCGTTGCTCAGGATACGACTTACATTCGAGATTCCGTTTTAAGGGCGGTGTCTGCGTCTTCGCACGGTCTGATCTGGCTTGCCAGAGGATGGAGGCGTTGAAACCCAATAATATGGACATCATATGGTTGAGGGTCGTACTGAGGAATTCCGTTAAATTTCTTTGTTGTCTTTACCGCACCCCGAATGACGATCGACCGGTGACATTTTTCGAACATCTTTCATATACCGTCGACTGGATACAGATCAACCACCCAGCTTCTGAAATTATTGTCCTTGGCGATTTTAATGTGCACAATTCCGACTGGTTGTTACATTCTAACAGAACCGAGGCTGGGAGGCTGGCGGAGATGTTTGCTGTAAGCCACAACTTGACTCAACTCGTGGGGGAGCCAACGCGAATACCGGATGCCCGAGGCGATTATGCGAACACCCTGGATCTGTTTTTGACATCCGAACCGAGTATTTATACCGTAGAGGTTTCTGCGCCACTGGGAAACTCAGATCACTGCTTGGTATCTGTCACGTCAAGCACTTGCATACCAAGCGAATAACCGGCCTAGGCAGCTTCGCCATGTATGGAAGTATGGGGCCGCTAACTGGGACGATATGCGAGATTTCTTCGCATCCGTTCCATGGTCCGAGATGTGCTTCGGAAACTCCGATGTGTTCGCGAATTTATTTTCCGCGAAATCAAACCTCGATCCCGGCCTTTTGCAGCCACCCGTGATCTCGCAGGTACAGTCTTCCATGCGGGATGTGAGATTTCGTCCGCGCACTATTCAGCGCATTCTACGTGAACTGGATTGTAGGAAGGCAACCGGCCCGGACGGAATACCAGCAATAGTCCTTAAGAACTGTGCTCCAGAACTATCGCCGGTTCTTGGCAGACTCTTCCGCTTATCTTATGCACGGAGGACCTTTCCTGCCTGCTGGAAAATCGCTCGAGTTCAGCCAATCCCAAAGACGGGAAAAAAGTGTCTCCCACAAAATTACCGTCCGATAGCATTACTGTCTGTTTTTTCTAAGGTAATGGAAAAAGTCATCAATACAGAGTTGGTTAAGTATTTGGAGTGCAACGGTCTTCTGAATGATCGTCAATACGGATTCCGTGGCAAGCGGTCCACAGGAGACCTTTTGACACTTATAACCGATATATGGACATCTGCGATTGAACGGCATGGTGAGTCAAGGGCGGTCGCATTAGATATCTCCAAGGCTTTTGACGGCGTCTGGCACGGGGCATTGCTGAGCAAACTTCGTTCATATGGACTTTCCCAACAGCTTTGCGACTGGACGAGGAGCTTCCTCGAGAATCGATCGATCCGGGTTGTTGTGGGCGGAGCTCGGCTCCTAAACATACCCTCGACCTACTTGAGAGCGTACAAAGACGAGCGATCCGCCTGATTGGGGACTCGGCGCTGACGTCGGGACTACAGTCGCTATCACATCGAAGGCGCGTGGCCGACCTCTGTCTGTTCTACAGATATTATCACGGGTGCTGTTCTTCGGAGATTCTTGGAATTGTTCCACGTAATTCGGTCTATATGCGCTCCACAAGACAATCCGACGGATCGCACCCGTTTGTGGTTCATCTCCCGACGGCGCGAACATCCCTGTATCAGAACTCGTTCCGTTACAGAGCGGGGAGGCTGTGGAACTCCCTTCCCACGCGAGTGTTCCCGGAGCGTTACAACCTGCAACTGTTCAAAAAGAACTGCAACAGTTATTTGGTGGCATCTCGGGGCGCCCACTCGACGCTATAGGTTCGCCTCTCCCGAGAGAAGTCTAATAAAAAAAAAAAAAAAAAAAAATACCGTATCAAAGGCTTTTTCGATGTCTAGTAGAACCAGTCCCGTTGACTCCTTGTCGATGAATTTACCAGCTATGTGGTTTTTAATGCGCAAGACTTGGTGGATTGTGCTGTGACCACTACGGAAACCGAACTGAAAGTTTGGTAAGATGTTATTGTCTTCCACAAAACGATCAATCCTTTCCTTAATGATTTTTTCTAAGAGCTTACTTAGACAGCTAAGTAGACTAATAGATCTGTAGCTTTTGGGGCTGTTCTTCGGTTTGCCGGGTTTCGGGATAGGTATTACTTTTGCTGTTTTCCGACAGTCCGGAAAATAACAATTCTTAAGACAACCGTTGAAAATGAACGTTAAATAGTTACTTGCAGTAGGTGGAAGTGCTTTAATTAAGTTGTTGTTAATATTATCGAGACCCGCAGCCTTTTTTGATTTCGATTTTTTTATCAATTCTTTAACTTTGCTGATATTAGTTGCGTAAGTACTTTCAGCTGGTGTTTGAGAAAGTACATGGATAGTGTTAGCAACTTCAGCTTCAGTATACGCGTCGCTTAGATGCATAGATATGGAGTGGTTCTTACTAAACGTGTTAGCAAGTAGGTTCGATTTCTCCACTGAAGAAATAAACAACTTGTCGTGAACTTTAAACGGAGGAATATTGGCCCTCTCTTTTTCATAATTTTTGATATTTTCCAGAACGGTTTGCTTGCTTTGTCAAGAGAGGAAAGGTGTTTATTCCAACACTTGTTCCTATATGCTGAGATTTCGTTTTTAATGATATTATTTAAGACTTTAACTAGAAAACAATCGATACCATAACGAAGCCATTTTCTTCTTTCAGAGTTTCGTAGCCTAATCAGATGTAAGATATTTTCAGGAAGCGGTGCCTTATCAACTGGAGCAGTGGAACATTTAGGTATCGCAAGATTGGCCGCTCTATTGATAACAGAAACAAAATTGTTACATAGGATATCAATGTGCTCGCTGCAGGTTATAATATTTAGGCTGGTATCACCTAGAACCAAGTTCGGGTTTATATATGATTTAAAACAATTCCAGTTGGCGACAGAATAGTTGTGGTATAAACTGGTACGATTTACAACTACTGTATGATTCACTGTGAGGCTGATCGGAAGGTGGTCTGAACTTAACGCATTTGGAGTTAATGGTACTGAGCAGTAATTTGGAATATTAGTGATATATAGATCGAGAGTTGAGGGGTTCTTGTTAGCACTCGATGGGGTATAGGTGGGGAGAAGTGGATAGAGTATGGAAAAACTTGGGCTGGATTCAGTACATCTAGTAAAATGTTACCCCAACAGTTTGCCCTAAGACAATTCCACGACTGATGTCTACAGTTTAGATCACCACCAATAATTACCTTGTTTCGAGTGTTGAGTCTATACAATTTTTGCAGATCCCGCTTAAAGTAAGTAGATTTCTCAATGTTTCTATATCCCCAGGGAAATAGACAGAAAAAATACTCACCTTGGAGTTATCACTTAATGTTAGATCTATACTAATTTCCTCAATTAACTTAAGGTGCAATGAAGGACGCAAGGAATGTTCTATACATTTTTTCACAACAATGGCGACACCTCCACCACTAGCATGTACCCTGTTTTTTCCGAGTATATGTACTTAATAGCTAATGAAGTAATGACGTTAAATTGGTCAGCTTTAGTTTGACAAGCACTAAGCTTTAGTTTATCTCGCAAGAACAAGTTATCATTAGTTATAGTTTCAGACGGATTTGTCTTCATGTGTGTCGTATCACTGCTGGGTTTGATGGAGGCTAGAAGCCCAGGCGGATGAAGTAAACGAAGGTTGACGCACAGATCGGGGTAGTGGAGGAAAATTATCAATGGATAATCGGTCGGGCAGTGGCTGCTGTTTGTCACTCGGAGGCTGTAGGAACGTTGTATGTCCTGTACCACGTCCACGTGGGGATAATTTGCGGCGAATGTCTATGTACTGCTTTCGGGTAATGCATTCTGGATCGGTGGATTTATATGGCCCACTACAATTTGCACACTTGATGACCTCATTCGTTTTGCAGTCGGATGTTTTATGGTTTCCCGAACAGATTGCACAGAATCTATTTATGTGACAATGCATCGAGCCGTGACCGTAAAGCTGGCAATTATGACATTGTGTGACCTTACCTGAATGATGTTTTTTAAAGTCCCAGCGAACGATGGTTTTGAACAAGGTAGAGTAGTTACGTTTAAGTTCGTTTAATTTAATAGTACCGCGTTGAATGTAGACGATGTACAAGTAGTGTTTGTACAGGGCTTTTGTTGACGAAATTAATGTGATGGTTTTAACATCTAGGCACTTAATCCCGAGTGCAATTAGTTCATTTTTCACTATATCGTTGCTAATCAAGTCTAATCCGGATAGCACTACCTTTAATGGAGGATTTTTCTTACGCGAGTGGGTAAAAAACTCACAATTTAACTATTACAGTCGAGTCTTCCATCAGACTTTGAAGTGGTCGGAAAAAGTTAGTGTTTGAACACATTTTAGATTTCTCTAGCACTTTATTATTCACTTTATTATTCACTTTATTATTCACTTTTGAAAGTTTATCGGGAGGAGTTTGGCCTCCAATACCGGGGTCGTAACGCAACCGTTTAGGCTTAATTTTGTTTAACACCCGTGCCCCAGGGGCCATAACTTAACGGTTTTAACACTTGTTCAAATTTTATGTATGCGGAAAACGAGACAAAGAAAACAAGAT
This sequence comes from Microdon myrmicae, assembly GCA_963931805.1. Taxonomy (NCBI): domain Eukaryota; kingdom Metazoa; phylum Arthropoda; class Insecta; order Diptera; family Syrphidae; genus Microdon; species Microdon myrmicae. The sequence continues at coordinate 151,468,682 of OZ007501.1, read as the reverse complement.
AATGATAATTAAATTGTGATAATTATTGTGAAAATAACGGTTGATTAAGATAAATACCACGAGCAAAACTGAGCGACAAGTTGTCGGTTTGAAAGTCAGCCAGGTACTGAATTAATAATAAATTTATAAGAATCATTCAAACAAAGCATAGATGTAATGTGATGAATGTTGGTCAATAGTTGATCTTTCGACGCTTTAAAAAGTCCAATTGTAAGGCCATCCAGTAAATTTTGGAAATTTAAGTGTTGTTGATTTGGATTGGGTACACTCTATGACAAGTTCTATAGAATTGTAGAATTTTATTTGTTCTTGCCGTTCAATAGAGCATAGAAGTAACCCTCTCTTCCTTAGTTTGTTAGTTTGGTAACTTTTCCGAACGTTTTTGATTAATAACTCTGTTTATTCTAACATCTGATGTTGACACTGACTTTTTTGCTTACTGACGTTTCAGAGATCGCTTCTCCTTTTTTGGTCATAAAACTCATAAGTGGTGCTCGATAATGTTGGCTGTTATGAATTTGTCAAAGTTTAATATATAATTCGTCGAATTGGTACTTTGCTGGTTCTGCACTTCTGTACATATCAGCTCAACTTGAGTAAAAATGACACCATGAACCAGATTCATTTTTGAACCCGTACATTCTTAAGTACTGAAAGTACTGTTTAATAACAGCTGCTGTTCCAATACTTCTGACGTTCCTCCTCATTCGCTAAGCCGGTACAAAAGCTGGATTATTCAACTGATTAATTCCCAAATATATGGAAGTCCGCGAATATTCAACTAAGAGCTAGTGAGCCAGCATCCCCTTCTTCTAACTAACTGAGGAAGGTAATTCGAACCCATACTATGAAAACGCTAGAGCGGAAGCAGCGACTCATCATTCCGCGTGTCTACGACCTAGCCTCAACCCGCTACTTAAATTGTGAATTGCAACGTTAATGCTCTGGTATACGGGCCTGATGATTCCTTTTTCGATTTTCTTCCGACACCATGTTCTTCACTACGGTTGGCTGTGTGTAATTTCTGAAAATCGCCACAGATCTGATTTGAAGTGGTGCGTGTCCACTCACTACTTCGAAGATAACAAACTTATCGCTCTGGATATCTCAAAGCTTTCGACAGGCTTTAGCAGCCTGCCAATCTGCATTTTCATGGCTTTAGCGATGTATTGAGACTACATTTGTGACCGCTTAATCCAAATAGCTCCATATGGTATCAAATATGTCTCCCCACTCTATTTCTAATTTTCATAGACGATCTGTTATCCATTACCCACAACCCAATTTACTTCTTTGCTGATAATAGCACGTTAAGTTCCTTGCACTTAATCGAATATGCCTGATCGGGATATGGTCAATTCAATGAATCCTGACCTCAATAAGACATTTCAATTCGGATTATCTGACTGAGTAGAATTCAATAACCCAGTTTTGCCTTTTGCCTACGAACTCTAATATAGATACATTGTCGATTAACGGCACTTGATTCGCCGAAGTCAAGGAAGTACCAATTCTTGGCACTCGAATTAATTCGACTCATAATTAGAACAACTACGTATTAGAAGCTTCGAAAAGTACGACAAGTATGTGGTTTCGGAGGATATGGATGATGTATATGGAGCATCAATTAGAGCGTACGCATTAGTTTAGGTAGGAAGTCAACTTCTAGGGAAGAAACAGGCAAAGGGAATAATTCTGTAACCAAACTACACGAATGAAGTATGCTTTAGATTATTACGCGTTTCCTCGTTAATTTAGTAACCAGACATTCAAGGTCCATGTGACACCGCCTCTTCTCATTCTTTCTTTTCTCTTCCGCTCACACAGTGATGGACATTCAATTGTACTTCAAAATCCACTTTCCTATACACATTAGCGTTTGTTATATACTCGTTTGAATCCGCTATTCAATATTTTTCGGCACTTTCCGTTTTTCATCGTTTTTATCGATAAATATTATTCCAACTACTTTGTTCTTTAATTGTTTTGCAACTCCATTTTTTGCAAATGTATTAAAAAAATGAGAATTAACTTCCCACATTAAAAAAAAATAAAACAAATGGTTCATCTTGTCCAATGCCATGATGGTACGTAGTATCCAAACACACACACGTATCGCAAACTGCCAATTGCACCACTCAGATGTCTTATTCTAACCTTTGTGTAGATAAAATTCATGTCATCACCCTACACCACTATATTCGAATTAAAACCAATCTGAACAGTTGGCTGAAGAATCATTTATTGTTGCCTTCAATTAAAACAAGGAATCACCCAGGGGTCAGTAATTTTCTTTATTAATGCAATTGAATCCTTTTTTAACAGGGTAGATATCTTTGAATTTCTTCAGGACCCAATCCCCGGTCTAATTGAGTTGTCGGCGCCTCATGGCATATACAAGAGTATACTCTACAATTCCTTGGCATAAATTCCTGTTTTCAAATGAGGATTTATATGTTTTCTCGCCAGAATATACTTAAGTCTGTATTGATATTGACGAAGCACTTAAATTCGAATTTTTATTAGCGCCTTCCGGAGGGGGTGGTGGAACATTTATGGTTTCCCTTCATTTCGTTCACTCCGGGTTTTATAGTCCGTAACACAATACCATCATGGCAAACGCACCATGCTACTTTTATTAGAGTATTCGATGTTTGGGTATGAGAGAGGTGGCACGTACAAAGGATGTTTGCAATCACAACAGAAGATATTAACGACAAGTACAATCACTTTGATACACAAATTGAATTGGCACAACAAAAGAGCACAGGCTACGATATGCAAAAGGAGACGGTGCCGACGACACAATATGTCCTTGTGCGATGATGCGCAGATAAATTATTTGCGTTCACATAATCGATAAGTGATGCCTTGAAATAATTTAGAAACATTGATATCGGTTTTATTTTTATTGTACACAATTATATTTATTATATAGTCAAAATGGAAATACAAAGCACGGTATTCTACTGTGATCATTAAATTTTAAATTACTAATGAGAATAATTGTCAAATGAAAGCTTCTTGGTAGGTTGTGCTTACTATTGACAATTTCCAAAATGAGCTGCCATTCTAAAGACATGATCCTATTGCTATTGTCGGGAATTTAATTCTATTGTAACAGATGCCGTACTTTATGGGAGTTCCCCTTCTGTGACTAATACTACCGTTTCACATTTTAACTTTTTATTTGTCTTATTTATGGAATTAGTATATTTCTTGTGCGGTATAAATTTCAGGTTTAACCTTCTTGCTTTGAAGTGTCAATTTTGCTTTCATGGCAATTCATTATGGCAAACTGATCAAGGAAGATAAGGGTTAATAAAAACGCGACATCGATCACAGAAGCAAAGACATTGAGCAGTGCTGTTTAGTCGTGTCTGTGAAATGAAAAGTACAGCTAGGGTGTAGTCTAAAGCACTTTAATTTAATCATATAAAGTCGACATTTTCAAAAAATGTTTTTAAACGTATCGAGGCGTCTGTCGGATGTTGCCGATTAAAACTACCGCCCCATATCAGTTTTTCTCGTGTTGGCATTATATTTCCAGATATTTCAAATGTCGATGGTTAATCAGGAACTCCATAACCTTATTTTTTGTATTTATTATGTTTATTATGTATTTATTATATAAAATTATGTCTACATTTAATTTCATTTTACTTTGTAATTATTTGTTTAACGTCGTTTTAAAATCATTTTAAGCTTATTTTCTGTTAGAGTCCTTAATGCCTTCATGTTTATATGCTTAGATCAAATATGAACGTTAAATAAAAATAACAATTTATTGTTTGATATTTCTATTGTATCCTCTGAAGGATTAAAAGAAAATTATCGTGAAAGGAATACTAGGTTTTATATACCTATTTTATATATGAATTTCTTTGAATATATAATACATTTACATATGTTCTTTTTTTAACAATTTTGTGGGTTTTTCATTTCATTTTGGACATGTATTTATTTTTTTATAGTATACCCGCCTGTCACATGGGAGACCGGGGTTCGATTCCCCGTCGGGGAGCCTCTGGCGCAAGACTAATGACCTTGCCCAGAAAAAATAAATCATTATGGAAAATTTAACAAGCCTTAGGACTTGCTAAATAAGGCCAAGACCGGTCCCCGGTTGCAGTGCCGATGATGATGATGATGATGATTTATTTTTTTTTAAACAATACTATACAAGTTTACAATATATTTATTCTATATTTACAATCTGTTTTATTTTTATTTATTTTCTTTTATTTATCTAGACATCTTATTTATTACTATATAAAGAATTTAACGAATCTTACAACTTATAAACTAAAAATCTGACAATTTTTATATATTTTCCTATTTTACATATATTACCTTGAAAAAATTGTTTTGGTTACATTCGTGTTTTGTTTTTGCTTTACTTTCTTAGTATTACATCATTTTGTTTTCATTAATTTTTGGAATAAAAAGGGAAAAGAAAATCAGCATTTCTAAGGATAATTATCTATTTGAAATACATTTTAATCCCCCTATGGATTTACATTTATTTCCGGCAGTTCCCATCGTTCCCAATAAAGTTTTAGCCTATTGTTATGAACCACCACGTTCCTCTTTCGCATTCTAATGACAGATTTAACAGGATCCTTGACTTCCACCACATTATAAGGTCGCCTAGTTATGGGAGCTAATTTCCCCTGCTTTTGTTCGTTCCTTATCAGAACCTTGCCCCCCACATGAAACGTAAAAAGGCGTACTGGCCGGTCGTAATACCTTTCGGCTCTTTGCTTAGAGTTCAGCAAATCACGCCATGCTATCTCGTATGTCTTTTGAAGCTTATACTTTAATAGCCTATGGAAGTTCTCATGATTGTGCACCGGTTCCGGTGGCTATCTTATATTAGATGGCACTTCCGGGGTGAAACCAAAGAGGCAATTCATCGCCGTAAGTTTGGTACGTTCGTGCACGCGGGTGTTGTACACGAATGTGACCGTCCTCAGGTACTGCTCCCACGATTGGGGATTGCTATCTACGGGCTCGTTCCAAAGTTCCATTCGACCGTGGATAGTACGCTGAGGTTTGTAGTTCCTTGATACGGAGCAGGCTGCATACGCTTTCAAACAGGCCGCTGAGAAAATTGCTACCCTGACCGGTGTCTAGTTGCGTCGGCACAGCATACCTAGCAACTATCTAGTCGAAGAAGACCGAAGCCACCGTCTCTGCCTCCGCATTGGGCAAGGCATAGCAATCTATATACTTAGACAAATTGTCTTGGAACGTAAGTATATACTGATTGCTTGTTGGAGTGCAGTCCAGAGGACCTACTTTTTCTCAATAGACTTTTTCAAATGGCCTCTTGGCATTGTCGGTAATTACCATTGGCATATGCAGGTTCGGTGAAGATTTCATCCGCTGACATGTTTTGCGTACTTTAATGTATTGCTTTATGTCGCGTATCATGTTTCTCCACCGATAGTTTCTACGTATTTTAGCGTAAGTTTTCGCCACCCCGGGTGTCCCCCCAAGGGATAATCGTGATAATCCCGAAGTAACGTCTGGATTTGCTCGGGGTCATTAATCTCCATTCCCTTTCCCGTGCAGGAGGGAACGGGATCCTCCCATGGAGATGAATCGTCGTCACTTGGACGTTTCTGGGATCCTTCGCTTGCCCTTCGTCTTTTAGCCTGGGCGCGTGTTACAACATTGCATCGTTGTAGTGAAGAGTTTCCATCACCATCTCGCGGGATGCGGCTTGGAGCATCCGCATTGGTATTAGGCTTACCGGGTTTATATTCGATTCGATAATCAAACTTCGAAAGTTTCTGATGAAATTTGGTTAAACGTGACGTGGCGTCTTTCCATTAACACTCTCTTCAGTGGTTTATGGTCTGTACACACCGTAAGCCTACGACCCTGCAGATAGCAGCGGAAATTCTTAGCCGCCCACACAATGGCTAGTAACTCCTTTTCAATAGTAGAGTAAGTATTCAAAGCAATAGATACCCTGTTAGGACATGGTTCATGAGCCGCTGGAAAGTAGCCAGTGCTGCCTTGAGACTGAATGGTATACGTCTGAACCCATAGTGCCCATAGCTTGTGTTAAAAGCTGTCTTATTTTGATCCTTTAGATCCACTAAGACCTGGTGATAGCCACCGGCTAGTTAAGCGTGGAGAAGTAGCGTGAGTGAGCCCGTTGGTTAAGTATGTCCTCAATGCGAGGGAGGGGGTACGCATCACCTATGGTTTTTTTGTTCAGTTTCCTGAAATCGACCACGACTCTCCATCGGGCTTCTCCATCGGGCTTCTTCATCGAAGCCCGCTTTCTTTGGAACTACCAATAATGGTGTGTTCCACGGACTTTTGCTGGGTTGAATGACTCTAGCATTTCCCAAATCTGCTCATTAATCACCTGCTTTTTGCATTCGGGCAGCCGATACATCCTTTGGCTAATAAGCGTATAGCGTTTGAAATAATAGTGAAGAAGATCGTGTGATTCGAACTGACGCTATGACAGCTCGAATCACACGATCTTCTTCACTATTATTTCAAACGCTATAATTGGTGACTACGACGTGATCTGTACACACACGCAGCATACACTTCCCATAGTAAAGCAGAGCTTCACACACGGTCACGACTTCCGCATAGAGCACAGCCTCCGATGTTTTCTCGTTTCTCTCGTTCGTCCGTCGTCCGCATACGAATCTGATCGTAACGAAGTTACTGCGGCGGGAGTGGTGTAGCGATTCTAACAGATACACACACAATTCACAAGCAAAAATAGTGAAGAACACCGAACGAAAAATCGAATAATAAAAATACATCAGAACCGTATACCAAACAATCTTAAATAAAGCTGGGAAATAATGCAGCTAGATGTAAATAAGCAAGCGTTCTAAATAAAATTATAAGGTAGTACCATAACGAAAGTCCCATGACATCTTTAATAAAATATTTCTACGTAAACCAATTGATACTCAAAGCACCAAATTATTATTATTAAATTGCAAGTACTACAATTAAAGAACGACAGAACCACAAAAAAAATTTTTTGTTATAGCAAACAAAATATATCTTCGCCGAGAACAGAGAAGAAGTCTTAATATATTGTGACGCATATGACAATCAGTACTAGAACATTCTAGAGAGTCCGAAACAGAGTACTAGAATATTCTATAAAGTAATGGAAAACTGGAGACTAGGAACAGTAGAACATTCAAGGCAATGGAACGGGCGGAAACGAAACGCTGAAACAGTATAAATACGTCGCACACAGAGCATAGTGATGAGTATGAAGTAGGAAGTGAAACAAGCGATTGCTGATGAGTAAGAAGTAGAACGTGAAGCAAGCGATAAGTGTGGTAGTAATAAGTAATAAGTAAGCAGTAAAATACGCGATAATTACGGAAGCGATAATAAAGAAAACGTTAAGTGTACGGTAAAAAGTAACGATTGTTATTACGGACTAATAAAATGTCACATTAATTCAGAATCGATTTAACGGCTCTTATTTATTTTAAAATAATTAATCCAGCGAATCCTAAGCTCGCTACAATTGGTGTCAGAAGTGGGATTAATTATTGGTGAAATAAATAAGTCTGTGGAAGTGTATTGTGACGATGGCAGATCGGCATTCGGAGAAGAGTTCGCAACCGTTGAACATAACGGAGATGTTCAGGATTATGATGGCAAAATTGGATGCGCGATCTATCGATATTAACTCAAAATTGGATGCTTTAGCTGCAAAATTGGATGCGCGAGCTACAGACGTTAATGCAAAATTGGACGCGCGAGCTGCAGAGTTTAAGGCAAAATTGGATGCCCAAAGGCAGTGTATGAAAGAATTCTGGGACTCGGAAGCGGAGGAATCTGAAGATGAGGAGAAATTGGAGCCACAGGAAATGAAGAAACTCAGGAAGAGCAAAGCTATGGCCGACAGTGGTGAGGAAGAGGAGGAAAATGACGATGATGTGTTACGTGAAGAACTGAAGGATTTCATCGATGATAACCAGATTGAAGAGGACGGCAGTGATGATGAAGACACTGATGCTTCAGGCTGTTCCCTGAAACGGATTTACAATGATGATGACGAGTTGGACGATCGACTGGAAGACGACGACTGTGACCTTATTGAAGAGAATCTTGGTTTGAAAGTCGAAGGCAGAAAGCGTTCCAAGCGTCTGCGTCGTACACAGGATGAAGAATGTGATGGAGAGGAACAGCACGTCGATGAAGGTTCAGCACGTGAGGCTATAGACGAACAGCTATTCGACGACGAAGACGATGTTGAACGCCGCTCTGAACGCAGTCACAGGGAAACTGAGGCGGCAAAACATTTCAATGATGAATTGGAAATTAGTCACTTTACTGAGTTGAGCAATGAAATCCGTAAAACAGATATTCCTGAGCGAATGCAATTGCGCGAAGTTCCGGTTACGCCTGTTTCAGTGGGACCCAATGAACTACAAGATGAAGCTGAATGGATTTACAAACATGTGTTTTGTAAATCAACTGTTTCCGACCAAGAGAGATCAACGGATGTTGGAGGTCGAGACCGCTATTGTAAGCCACCACATACGGGGGGAAAGATCAAGCAAGCCCTAGATTGTAGGCGTAATTAACAGCTAGAGGTGCCGTTCATTGCGTTCTATAGAGAAGAACACGTGAAACCAGAATTAACGTTCGACGATCTATGGTAAGTTTATTACTACGACGCAGGCTGGTGTTTACTGTCGGCTCCAAAGAACAAACCTCTCCAGTTATTTGAAAAGATGTGGAACTACCAGTTGGATACGGTTATGAAATCGACAGATGCTCCAATACCAGATGATACGCTTGTAAGTAAAGATGAAGATCTAGACCGCTTACGTGATGTGCAAACCACAAAACAGCTTAAGGGTGTGCACATGCATTTTCTCTTATACTGTTCGCATGAGATCCCTAAAATGCAAGAGGAATTCCGTCGTCAGGAAAAGAAATGGCGGCAGGCTAGAGCTGACGCGAAAAGGAGAGCAGTAGAAAATTTGGATGAAGGTCAAGAACTTCCACCGCCGAACGCCAAGATGAAAGTGGTGCATCGCGACCGACTGGCGGCTTTTGTTGGCCCGGGAGACCAGTGAACTTAGTTCGGGACGAACAAATCTAGGCGGAGGGTAGTGTGACGCATATGACAATCAGTACTAGAATATTCTAGAGAGTCCGAAACAGAGTACTAGAATATTCTATAAAGTAATGGAAAACTGGAGACTAGGAACAGTAGAACATTCAAGGCAATGGAACGGGCGGAAACGAAACGCTGAAACAGTATAAATACGCCGCACACAGAGCATAATGATGAGTATGAAGTAGGAAGCGAAACAAGCGATTGCTGATGAGTAAGAAGTAGAACGTGAAGCAAGCGATAAGTGTGGTAGTAATAAGTAATAAGTAAGCAGTAAAATACGCGATAATTACGGAAGCGATAATAAAGAAAACGTTAAGTGTACGGTAAAAAGTAACGATTGTTATTACGGACTAATAAAATGTCACATTAATTCAGAATCGATTTAACGGCTCTTATTTATTTTAAAATAATTAATCCAGCGAACCCTAAGCTCGCCACAATTTAAACATTTTTTGTAAGCTCCTTCAGAGCCACGAAGCACACGCGCGAACCGACGACACACTTGACATTACTTTCTTGTAACAACCGCGAAATAAAGTGAAATTGCTCGCCTCAATAAAGGCAACGAAGAAACAGTTGCGAATTGGCGAAAAATCCTCGATTATTCTCACCTCCTCGTACTGCTTGTCCTCCTCCGAACGGAAAAGTTCCTCTCTGTCCGCTCCCAGCACAGTCGAACAACACGTAGGATCCCCTGGTGTGGGCTAGGCCCATCCCTGAAAATAAAATCTTTGGAACCAGCAAGTCGTTTCGCCGCGTTCCTCTTGTTGTATTCCAGAATACTACCCTTTATTAAATTTAACACTGAATCTCCTGACACATCCTTAAAAACTTCACTTAACATATATTACATTCTCACTTAATACATACCATTCATAAACATTCACAATATCACCAGTTACAGCACACTTAATAACCTGCACCTTTTTATTTATTCAAAACATAGCAACTTGGATTTTCGTCCAAATTGATTCATGTGAAAAGTCACAGAAGAAAAAATAGAATAGAAAAAAAATTCAGTTCATAAAGTTCGTTCGGATTAAGTTGAACGTTGTAAACAAATCTTAGAAATGTATAAGAAATCAATATACATATATATAAAGTATACTTCGTCTTGACCTGTGAAAATAAATGGGTTTTCCAGTTAGTAAATTTCTGGTTGCAACCATCGAAAAAACATACGTATGAAAACGAAACAGAGAGAAAAGGAATAAAAATAAAAGGTCCCCGCTCTTCCCTCATTCCGAGGAAGCACGGCGTCCGGACCTCAACACTGGTGGCAGCGGTGGGATGCCCAGATAACGGGATCCCGAAACAGAAAACAAAATTTGAAACAACACAAAAAACAAAGAAGAGTGAAGCAAAAACACAAGAGAAATAACCAAACCATAAGAAGAAAAACAAAAAAAAAAAAAAAATTTTTTTCAAGAAAAAAAAATAAGAAGAAAAAAAAACCTCGACATAAAACAACGAAAAAAAAGTAAACATAGAACAACGAAAAACAAAGTAAACAAAAATTTAAAACAACAAAAAAAATTGATTATAAGAAGAAAAGAGAACACAAGAGAAATAACCAAATAAGAAGAAAAAAAAAAATTTTTCAAGAAGAAAAGAGAAAAAAAAAAACAGGAGAAATAACCAAACCAAAATAAGAAGAAAAAAAAACCCCGACATAAAACAACGAAATAAAAAGAAAAAAAAAGGAAAGCAGCCAAGACCAGGATAAGCAAATCAACTTTAGGACGTGAAGTCTGCCTGGCGGAAAAGAAAAAAAAAAATCTAAAAAGAAAAAAAAAAACAAAGAAAACAACTAAGGAAAACTGAAAAAAAAAAAACAGCAACACTCAAGACAAAGACGGTACAACGACAACAATTAGTAGAGTAAGAATTTTTTTTAAATAGCGACTTTTCTCTCTACTTTTTTTAGGAATATTTTCTAATTGGAACCTCTCCTTTTCACAAAAAAAAAAAAAAAAAAATTTTTTTTTGGATAGAAATTTCTATCTATATTCTTTGAAAATTCTCATTTCAGTATTTCGACGACATTTCCGTTTCTTTTCTTTCGCGTGTTTTCTCGATAGAAATTTTGAAAATTCTCTTTTCAGTTTTTTCGACGACATTTCCGTTTCTTTCGCGTCGAAAATTTTCTTTCTTTTCAGTTTTGGGACCAATTTATTTTTCTTTCATATATATATATATTAAATAACAAAAAGAAAGGCCAATTTTTCCATAACCATATTTTTAAGTTAACCATATTTTTAAGAATTGATAACGAATTTTCGACTTTTATTTTAAATTTTCACTATTACAAGGCCATATTACACGAGACAGGCGGCTAGGCAGGGGGAAGAACAAATCCACTATCAACAGATACACATTAAACCCCCTGAAATGGCTCTTTCTGTCGGAATTTCTGATGTTTTCAGAATCGTCCCTACCTTTGACGGGAAACCCTGCGACTTAGGTAAATTTATTTCCGGGGGAGACGTTTTATTTAGATCCATAAAGAAGGCAGACCCGGATATATACGAGACATTTTTAGAGCTAGTCAAAAATAGACTAGAGGGTCATGCTTACGATCTGATTAGGTATAGCCAAATCGCAAAGTGGGAGGATTTAAAAGAAAAATTAGAATCGGAATATAAAGAGGAGCAATCTCGGTCGACGGCACACAATGAGTTGATTTCTCTGAAACAACGCTACAGAGAAACCGTCCGGGAATACGGCGATAGAGTCGCGAATGCTCTAAGGACTCTAAACTCTGCCACGTGTGAAATAACAGCAGACGCGGTGGTTAGGGAATACTTAATAGAAGAAAACAAAAAATTGGCCGTACAAACATTTGAAGATGGACTAATGAACGAACAGCTAAAGATACTAGCTAAAGTCCATGGGGGAAATAATTTAAAACAGTCGATTGCACATGTAGTATCACATGCTGCTCGAATGGACAACTCTCCCAGGTCATATCAATATAACGAAAAACCTACATTCAATAGTATAGTCTGCCAAACCTGTGGTAAGCCAGGGCATTCTCAGGACACATGTTATCGGAACATGCAATCCAACTATTTTCCGAATAGACAACCCATAAAAAGGGAATATAACATTTTATGCAATTTCTGTTGTCGGAATAATCACACAGAGAATGAGTGTAGATACAAGATATCTAGGAATGGATCGTCTTCAACAAATTACCAACAAGGTACAACAACGCGTAACCCATTCCGAAATAATCCTACAAACTCTGAAAATCGTTTTGGTGAAAATCCTAGAAGCACCAATAGACAAAACGATCGGCAAAATGTTCACTTTTATCGGGTGCAAGAGTCGGAAAACGAGGCCAGACGCCAACAGAATCATGCTGAACGGCACTCTTCAATCTATAGTATTCGGTCGACTCAGATAGAGAGGAAACAAGGCAAATCGGAAGGAGACACACAGCCATTCCTTTCGAACGACTGTAATGATCAATATACACCAAATCTAAGATTTCACGTACCCTTTTGTCCCGAATTAAAAGAACCAGCGATACGTCTTAGAGTTAGTCCCGCAGACAATATGTACACGACTCTTTTAATTGATACCGGCGCCGACCTAAGCCTTCTAAAATCATCGTGCTTAAAGAATCAGAAAAAAGATGACAAGATCTACACAATATCCACACTAGCAGGTGATTCTTTGAAAACCCTGGGGACGGTAAGTGGTACCCTAGAAGTAAAAACCCAGGATCATACCATCCTCATGGATCATCCTTTCCACCTACTCACCGAACAAATAAATCTGCCTTATGAATCATAGAAAACGATTTTTTATTTAAATATAGATGTGTAGTCGATTTCAAGGAACACCTCCTGAAGATTCCAATGTCAAAGGGTAATGATAGTGAGCATCGAAGAAAGCCATACGGCTCTACAAATGAATCACGAGCCACCTGTTCAGACCTTCAGTTCGAATCAAAAGGAAAAAGTAATAGCTCTAAACAGAATAGAAAGCGAAAACAGAGAAGATTGGGTGACAAAGTTTCAGCAGCAAAGACTGAAGTACAAAATGTTCCAGCAGCACATAAGACTGAAAGAGCAACTTTCACTTTAAAGCCCAGAAGGCAACAAATTGTAGACTTTCCGTTAACTAGTAAACACCAGGACATGTCCGGCGATATAATCATTCAAAAAAAAACGAATCATGCCAGGAATATACGTGGGCGAAACCTTAACCAGCCCCAAGAGCTCCAAATTAAAGGTGTTAATGATGAACACTTCGGAAGCAGAACAAACGGTGAATACTAAAGACGTTGACTTCAAATGGGACAAGCTAAGTGATTTCAACCTAATCTCTAGTCAATCCGACGACCTAATCAAAGGCAGGTTAAATAAATTAACATCAATAATCAATCTCAGCCACTGTAATTGTGAAGAAAAACAATCTATCCTTCAAATATGTAGAGAATACAATGATTTATTTTTTCTCGAAGGTGACAACCTCTCATTCACAGAAGCGCTGAAACATAAAATCATTACTGACCCGAACAAGCCGCCCGTATTTACCAAACCGTACAGGCTCCCGGACACACAAAAAACCGAGATACACAAACAGGTGAATGACATGCTACAAAGTGGTATTATCCAACCCTGTGCTAGTCCTTGGAACTCCCCCTTGCTCTTGGTACCAAAAAAGGCTGACAGGGAAGGTAATAAGAGATGGAGAGTTGTGGTTGATTTCCGTAAGTTAAACGAAGTAACTGTTGCCGATGCATATCCGTTACCAAATATCACGGACATACTAGATCAACTAGGGAGGGCAACTTATTTTAGCACCCTCGACCTGGCAAGCGGATTTCATCAAATCCTAATGGACAATGAAGACAAGTGCAAAACCGGCTTCAGTACCCCTTATGGACATTATGAATATAACCGTATGCCGTTTGGTCTACGAAACGCGCCCGCAGCTTTTCAACGTTTAATGAACAACGTTTTAATGGGATTACAAGGATTCGACTGCTTTGTATACATCGATGACATAGTCCTTTACGGATATAACCTGCAAGAACACAACGCAAAGCTTATACGAATTTTTAATTGTTTACGTCAGAATAACCTTAAGCTTCAACCAGATAAATGTACTTTTCTGAAGAAGGAGCTAATGTATCTGGGTCATGTAATTTCCGAACACGGTCTTAAACCAGACCCCGATAAGATTAAAGCTGCTAAAACATATCCCACACCGAAGAATGTCAAGGGAGTAAAATCATTCCTCGGATTCATAGGATACTACCGGCGATTCATAGACAATTTCTCAACCATAGCAAAGCCACTAACGAAGTTACTAAAGAAAACCGAAGCATTTAAATGGGACCCCTTCTGTGATGAAGCCTTCCATACGTTAAAAAATAAACTTATAGAACCTCCCATATTAGCTTACTGACTTCAATCAAGACTTTATAGTAACTACGGACGCTAGCGACGTTGGAATAGGCGCGGTCTTATCGCAGGGAGAAATTGGCCAGGACAAAGCTATTTGTTATGCTAGCCGTACCCTTAACGACGCCGAATCCAGGTACAGCACAACAGAAAAGGAACTACTGGCAATCATCTACGCCGTCAAACAATTTCGCCCCTACATCTACGGACGAAGGTTCACAATATGTACACCTACATATGACCATAAACCACTACAGTGGCTCATAAATCTGAAGGACCCGACATCAAGATTGGCTCGTTGGAGAATATTGCTAGAAGAATATGAATACCAAATTATTTACAAGGCCGGAAAATACAACTCCAACGCAGATGCACTTAGCCGCCTCCCTATTCACCTCCAAGACACACAAGAGGTAGGCAAGGTACTAGTTACCACTAGAAGCAAAACAAGAGGTCAAGGCACCGCTGAACAATTAGTAGCCGCTAGTGAGGAAATTACTCTCCGACATACCGAATGTAAGATAATCGAAATTTCTAAACCCATAGAGTATGCCAAAACCCGGTCACCCATTCAGATCTTTATATTACCCAATAAAGAAGGCCAAACCGAAAAGATACTTAAAACCATCCCTACCTATACACGTCCGAATCCAAACGAAATAAAATTATACCCAAACACGACTAAATCCCCTTCATATATTGTTACTACGTTGCCACTAAACATAGAAACCGAACCCAGCTTTGAACAAACACTCAGCAAAATTCATAACTATTGTAAAAAAGAAAAGGTAAACCATATCGACATTTCTATCCCAAAACAAGATCCAATAAACCCCCGCCTTAAAAATGCCATAATACAAACATTCGCACAAACCAAGATCACCGTGTATCTTTACTCTGACAAAAGAATCTATATCGAAGACCGACAGGATATCGCTCAAATCCTCCGTGACTTCCATAATTCACCTTTTGGAGGGCACCATGGAGTCTCCCGCACAATCAAACGTGTTAAAACAAGGTACTTTTGGCCAACCCTCATAAAAGACACGAAAGAATTCATCCGCAAATGCGACTCGTGTCAAAGAAACAAACTAACGCTAAACAGAAAAATCCCAATGAAAATCACAACAACAAGTACAACCCCCTTCGAACGAGTAGCTCTAGATATTGTTGGCCCGCTCCCAACTAGTTACGAAGGTAATAAATACATATTAACGTTCCAAGATGACTTAACAAAGTTCACTGAAGCTATACCGCTACCCAATGCGGAAGCACCCACCATAGCTCGTAGTTTTGTGGAGAAAATCATATGTCGTTTCGGAATACCCGACGCGGTATTAACGGACCAAGGCACCAATTTCCTAAGCCACCTTTTTAAAGAAATATGCAAGATTCTAAAAATCAAAAAGATACAAACAACACCTTATCATCCCCAAACAAATGGAGCCTTAGAACGTAGCCACCGAACGTTGGCCGAATATCTCAGACACTACGTTAACAAGGACCAACTCTCATGGGATACTTGGCTACCATATTCAATGTTTGTGTATAACACCACACCGCACAGTAGCACCGCATTTAGCCCTTTTGAATTACTCTATGGTTTTCCTGCACGAATACCGAATTCGCTCAGCATAAATCCGCAACGTCATACAACTATGAGAACTACGCTAACGAACTAAAAGCTCGCCTACAGTACGGTTACAAGATTGCTAAAAACATATTGCAGGACAAAAAGGAAAAATTTAAAGCGTGTTATGACAAAGGGACAAGCCATAAAACATTCAACGTTGGCGACAAGGTACTCATAAAAAACCATACCAGGAAAAATAAGCTCGCTTCCTTATGGGAGGGTCCCTACGAAATACACAACATAGTATCCGATGAAAACTCAGAAATCAAAATAGGAAATAAATTCAAAGTTTTACACAATAATAATATAAAACTATTTTCGGAATAAATAAATAACCCATACACACAACATAACCAAATTTTTAACAATTATCTTAAAATTAAACACGGTTGGAAAATTTTCCATAAATTTAAGGAAAAGATAAACACATAACAAATGGCCTTTGTTTTTTATTTAATATATATGAACTAATCAAACAATTGTAGGAATTGACGAAAACAAAAAAAAAAAAAAAAAAAAAAAAAAAAGTTAAAGAGGGGGAATAACGAAAGAAAATTTTAGAGGTAATATGTATTGGAAATTTTGGAATTAATATATATTCGAACGGAAAAGGAAAGAAAGAAAATTTTATTGGTAATATATATATTGGAAATTTTGGAATATATATGGAATATATATACGGAAATGAGAATTTTGAAACAATAATATTAATATTATATAATTAATATAATAAGTAATAATAATTTTTGGATAAGAAAAGAAAAGGTACCAAGGAGAAGTATTTAAATTTAGTTAATATATAATGTAAATAGACTATTTTGGACTATTTTTCTAGTGTTAAGAGCTTTTTGATTATCGGAAAAATTTAGTTAATATATAATGTAAATAGATTAATTTTCTAGTATTAAGAACTTTTTGATTATTGTAACCTTTGATGAAAGATTAATTTTGAAAACCATTGTAATGTAAGTGAACGAAAATTCAAGCCTTTAATTAATCTTAATCTAACCTAGAGTTACTAGAAAATTATTCTCTTCAAGGATAATTTTCTTTCTCGAAGAAGGGTGGGATGTTGTATTCCAGAATACTACCCTTTATTAAATTTAACACTGAATCTCCTGACACATCCTTAAAAACTTCACTTAACATATATTACATTCTCACTTAATACATACCATTCATAAACATTCACAATATCACCAGTTACAGCACACTTAATAACCTGCACCTTTTTATTTATTCAAAACATAGCAACTTGGATTTTCGTCCAAATTGATTCATGTGAAAAGTCACAGAAGAAAAAATAGAATAGAAAAAAAATTCAGTTCATAAAGTTCGTTCGGATTAAGTTGAACGTTGTAAACAAATCTTAGAAATGTATAAGAAATCAATATACATATATATAAAGTATACTTCGTCTTGACCTGTGAAAATAAATGGGTTTTCCAGTTAGTAAATTTCTGGTTGCAACCATCGAAAAAACATACGTATGAAAACGAAACAGAGAGAAAAGGAATAAAAATAAAAGGTCCCCGCTCTTCCCTCATTCCGAGGAAGCACGGCGTCCGGACCTCAACACTCTATTGAAAACGTCCCCCGAAAAAGAAAAAAACTAAACACGAACCCCCAACATCAATGCAATCCGTGCACCGGGCGACGGATTTACGACGCGAAATTTGATAGTAGATGCCAACCACAAGGTCGCAAGCTTCGATACAGAAAGCGAAAACGTTGAGGGGAAATATAAGCGCTCTCCCACAGAAAAAAATTAACGCGAGACCTTCCCAAGTCGACAGTAACCGCTAGATCGAAACCAGCTGCCGAAAAAGTTGAAAATGGCAAACGCCGCCCGACCTTCGCCAACGACATCACAGGCTCCCGCCCTCCGTCAAGAAGCCGGCATCCAATTCCAGGCGGACCACCGCCCACAACTGCGTAACGCAATATTACCGAACTTCACGTCCGACGAGCCAGACTACTGGTTCGGTTACGGCGAAAGAGTTTTCAGCGTGGAAGGGATCACCGACGAGGAGGTGAAATTCCTCGTGGTAACACGGGTACAAGACCCAAAATTGCTTCCATATGCGAAGTGTTTAATAAAAACCCCATCTCCACAACCGTACACGGCGTTTAAAGAGATGGTGACTAACGCCTATAGCGAAACGCCGCAAAATCGCTTGCGACGTTTATTACGGTCGACCGACACTTCTGGGATGCGACCATCCCAGCGCGCCGTCTATTTCCGTGCGCTGGCCGGCACGGACATGTCCGAAACAGCCTTAACGGCTATATTTAGAGAGTCTTTGCCAGAATACGTTCAGGCAATCGTCGCGCCTTTAGCCGAATCTGGTCTCGACGAGCTAGCGCGACACGCCGAGGCAGTAATGGCCACGGACAGATCCCGGACGGATCTCCAATTCCTTCCAGCAACGAACCCCGCGCAAAATCCACCTCTGCCCCAACCACGAACCTCCACGGTAACGTGCACTCATGCAACACAGACGAGCAATGAGATAGAACGCTTAGGGAGGCAGGTCCAGCAGTTGCAAGCGCAACTGAATAACCTCAGCGTGGGGAACAATTCATGGCCTGGCCGTGACAGATCACGGCGACGAAGCAGGTCGCGCGAAAACTTTAGACGCGGGAGTTATGGGATCTGGGTATACCCCAGTAATAAAATACCCTCAGAAGTCAAAACAAATAAACAAATCCTTTTTTTTTCACATTTCTTTTCCTTTATTTCTTTTCTTTATTTTCTTATGTGCTAAACTCCGATGAGTTGTATTAAGATTAATTTCAACTTTTAATTTTGTCTTTAGATATAGTTAATAATTCAGCTTTATTTAATGCACATTTGTTCAACTAAGTTTGATTCACTAGGATTAATTTCAACTTTTAATTTTTGTCTTTAGATATAGTTAATAATTCAACTTTATTTAATGCACATTTATTCAACTAAGTTTGATTCACTAGGATTAATTTCAACTTTTAATTTTTGTCTTTAGATATAGCTAATAATTCAACTTTATTTAATGCACATTTATTCAACTAAGTTTGATTCACTAGGATTAATTTCAACTTTTAATTTTTGTCTTTAGATATAGCTAATAATTCAACTTTATTTAATGCACATTTATTCAACTAAGTTTGATTCACTAGGATTAATTTCAACTTTTAATTTTTGTCTTTAGATATAGCTAATAATTCAACTTTATTTAATGCACATTTATTTAACTAAGTTTGATTCACTAGGATTAATTTCAACTTTTAATTTTGTCTTTTACATTTCTTCAACTTCCGAAAGAATCCCCTCATATCTTTCACCGATCACTAGTGATGGACCTCCAATTACCGACTCTCCGTCTTTACCTCCAAAAATCAACTGCCTCATTCAATCCCTATCATCATCCAAAACCCCTACCCAAATCATTACCTCTTTCGCAACACCTTCCGGGGTTAACGATTTCCTTATTTCACATAGCCTTTCAGTTTCGATTGCCCCAATTATCGTTTACTGGCCTTAGTTCGCAAACTTGCAGAATTGTCCAATATTTCTTTATTGGTTTGAACTCGCTTCACCTTTTACGGTTGCGAACTGACCCAGTTAATTGCATTTCTGTTGATATGCCGTTTAATTGCTTTCGCAATTTGGCTTATGCATATGATAATTGCTTTAGGGAAATGAATTTAATTGTTTTTCTTTTTTTCTCTTCATTTTAATTGTTTGCCAATTGCCCATGAAGTGCTAAGTTGGCTGTAATTGTTTTTTAGGAAATCGCGATTAATCGTTTTCCGATTGATTCCTATGAAATGATTCTGATGCACTCGTTGGACTTTAGGGTTATTGGAGTTCAGAATCTGGTGGTACTTTTTTGATTAAGTGTATCAATGACCCCTTGTGCGTTATCTTTGGGTATAACGTCATCGACACACTTAACACCCCCACCGTCAGAGTTTGAATTCTCCTGAATTCTTAAACTTTTTGCGAGTTGCTTTAACTTTAGTTGCATGTACTCTTCCCAATATCATTCATTTCCTGTTACCTACACATATTGTTATAGTATTTGACTTCATTCATTTTGTATCCTCCTTTTTCCTTAAATTTTATTTGTTCGTATGTTCAATTATATAATTATTTTTCAGCAAGTTGCTTTTATTATATACATTTTCTTCTTCTTTTGGTACTTAGTTTAAACTTACATATTCTTTTCGGATTGCCATTTCAACATTCTTGGCTTTAACTTTTTCAATATTCTTCTATCTTTCTGACATTAATATTTCCAACATTTCATCTGTTTATTTTAGTAATGAATTCTGATTTATATAAATATTAAATATGACAGTGGTATTTTGTTGTATTTGAGCTAACATGTTGTGGTTATAATTTTTCAAGTACTAAGTATCGGATTTTAATTTCTTTTGTGAATGAAGTCTTTAATTTCCTCCAATTATTATGAATTTGATAGCGTCTTGGGTCTACTTAAATAGATTAAAATAGTATTACTTGTGATCTTTCAAGGTATATATATATCATCTGTGTAGAACTAAAATTTCTATATATCTTATGAGTCTGTCCTCTTCATAAAAATTCATTGATAGATTTCTTTTGCTACAACCAACGATGTCTTATTCTTCCTACTCTTCGCTTTAAGCTATCGACTTGTTGTTTCGTTTACCGTTTGTTTTCGTTGAACGTTTTAATTTTTCGAATGATACAGATCGTTATAGTTTCATATAGCCATCTGTATCTTTGTTTCAGTCCAAAGCTTCCTACTCTCAATTCCTGTTATTATTCCTAATAAGGTCGAGTGTGAATGCTTTATGTTTGTTCTGGTTTGCTTTGGTAAACTGCAACCTACTGTCGTGAACATCACCTATAATTTTGAGCGGTCCTTTAATATTATTGGTTGTGTGAACGTTGTCTAATGGAGCTAACCTACGATACGGTTCGTCTCCATGTTTCAGTCTCTTGTAGTTCTGTACATGTCTTACGCCCCTGTTTTCTGTGCAATTGGTGGGTTTCTTGTCGTACTTCCTTTCTCTACATTTGCTACAATTGTTGGTCATGAGGTAAATGTGTTTACGCAGCTTGGGAAAGTATATTTTCTTTTTCAGACTATGGTAACTCTCGCTAATTCCCCTGTGTCCTGACCCTTTGTCATGATAGCGATATAGTTGGTTACGCAATTCTTTTTCCAACTTAACTTCTTGGGCTCTTCTGGAGCACCGTATGAATTTTATCTTTTTGTTAGACGAGAATAACGATATTAGAATTGACTGTACCTTATGGTAGTCTGTAACTCGAACTTCTGAATAAATTCCGACGCGTCCTCTTCTAACGTATCTTTTCAATGTCTTTTCTATTTTACTCTTGCTTTCTAACGGATTTACCTCTACTATTACCCTTCTATGGACAACCTGGACATCTTGAGTCGGGCTGTAGGTCAGTACGATTTGTGTCTTATATTTATTCACTATCTCGTCCTTTATCCCTATGTGGTCCAATTTTTGCCTACCTGTAGGATGACGAGTTGCCCTGTCGGAGAATGCTATCTTAGATTTCTCTTCGTTACTTCTGTCTACTCTTTCTTGATAATTTAAATGAGATAATCGGATATCTCGCACTCCGCTTACTTCGAGCATATTGACCTCTTCATCGATAGTCTTTGTCCCGAATGGAAGGCTCACTCCATTAGTCATATAAATTTTCTTACTCCTCATGCAAATCTTTTCGACATTTTTCTCTATCCAATCCATACCTAGAATAAAATTGTATGGTTTTCTCATCCTTAATGCCACCCACCTTATCCTTGCGTTATCTGAATATTTAAATTCTACTGGGCATACTGATGCCACTGTCTTATTTCGCCTGTCTACTTCTCCCTGAATTGTCTCTATAGCTGTCGTGTTGGTATCTATTATATTGTATCTAAGTCTCGGGGTATTGCTTTCATTCAGGATACTTATCGTAGATCCTGTGTCTAATAATGCTAGATATTTCTCTCCTTCGATGGTTAGTGTTATTACTATTCTATTCTCCGCCGTTCGTCTGTGAGAAAACTTGTCTGCTACGTTTCTTGCTTCTCGCCTACTTATCATGTCCACTGACATGTGGTCTGAGCTTTCCCTGTGGTGTGCACTATTACCTATATGTGGATGTCTTTGCACAGATCTTTCATTTCCCTGCCTAACATTACTTGACCCTGTCCTCCAATTAAGGTTATCGCCTGAGTTTTGCTTTAATCCGTGGTTTGTCCTGAAGTTAGTATGATTGCCTCCTTGTCTTCCAACATTACCTTCGCCCTGCCTATTTTCGTACCTGTTCCGATGTATCACCTGGTTTGGTCTTTGGTTCCTGTTAAAGTGGTTATTTCTCGCGGTTGTTCTGTGTTCGATATTATTGGTAGTATTTAAATTGCTTCTATCCATACCAACAAAAGAGTCTATTATATTTCTTACCTCTGTCAAGTTTGTCATGTTCATTATATTATATGCCAAGGTACCTGAAACTAAGCTCTTAACTTTCTGGACTAGCATCCCACTGAATATATCTATCATTGCATTACCGTCTGTACAAAATACGGAATACTCTGCAATGTCATCCACAAGATATTTCAATTTGTTGCTGAGGTCGAGGATCGAGTTTGCCCTTAATAACATAATGTCTCTCGTCAGGGCCATTTGGTCTCTCTTTGGTCTGTAGTGCAGCTTCAATTTTTGCTGGCACTCTTCCCAATTTTGAGGAGGGTTTACTCTTAAAAGGTTCTTTGCTGAGCCCAGTATTTTTTGATCGTAGATCACACTGAAAGCTCTCGCCTTTTCCTCTTCCTGTCCAGCTCTGTATTCGCCCAGCTTTCTCGATACAGCATCTATAAATGAAGGTAACGTCCCTTTTGCCCCATCGAATTCGCGGATATGCCGAATTTCTTTCTCTAGCCTCTGACTCGTGCTCTGCTGCTGGTTCTGGACCATCAGCTGAGTCAGTGCTGCTATACATTGCTCCATTTGCTGAGCCATTCCTCTTCTTTGATCTATTAGCCTGTTTCGCGCTTCTCTTCGATCAATTTTGTCGGCTAGATGTATTTGTACCGATACTTACCTTCTCGAGGAATATGACGGTAGCTTCTGTTATTTTATTTACCGCGATTGCTGTTTTCGCGACGAAACCGATTTCAGCTTATTATACCGACCTTTGGTTCGTTAGTACCTTATACCGCCTGCTCAAATGTCTAATTATCAACAACTATCTATCGAAACACCAACCAACGATCCAAGGACTTTCTTGTGTTAAAATTAATTGGGGAAAACAGAACGACCACCTTACAATACAACAGGATCCTGATTTCCCAACTGCATTCCGTTCCTGGTTAAATACTTCCTTACTTTCTTTTCTTCAAGCGGCTTCAATATCTAACACAACTTATTGTGGCTATTTGTGAACCTGTTTGGGCTAGTCTGATGTTTAAATCCTGCTTATTATAATTAAATGCATTCTTATTCTCTTACACTTTTGATAATATCAATCTTGATTCTTTCTATCGAAGTTGGTGTCCACTAGTGTCTTACATTTATTTCTTGTTAACAACGATTTTCGATATATTTACTTATCATTAAAGTCTCTAATAATTGACAAAAATTAACTTATTATAGTAACTAGACTTACGATGTGCTTTGTAGAATGCTGAACTGCCATTTTCGTTGGTGATGATGCTCCTGCTTTTACTGCCACTGCCGTTGATAATCACGATGCCTTTCTTGTTATTATTTTGTGTGGTTTTTATTTATATGTATATAAGTATATACTATTTTTGTGTTCTGTCCTGGTTATTGTTTATTTTGCGGATACCGGTGTTTTCGCTAGCCACTAGATTGTTCTTTTCTCTTTACTTTATGGTAGTGGTTTCTGCATGGATCACTAAAGTTTACTCTTGATGCACTGCGTTTCCACTATATAATTACCGAATATGTCCGATCACTTTCCTCTAGTTCAACGGAATAGAGGAACGCCGACTGGGCCAGTTATGGGATCTGGGTATACCCCAGTAATAAAATACCCTCAGAAGTCAAAACAAATAAACAAATCCTTTTTTTTTTTCACATTTCTTTTTCTTTATTTCTTTTCTTTATTTTCTTATGTGCTAAACTCCGATGAGTTGTATTAAGATTAATTTCAACTTTTAATTTTGTCTTTAGATATAGTTAATAATTCAGCTTTATTTAATGCACATTTGTTCAACTAAGTTTGATTCACTAGGATTAATTTCAACTTTTAATTTTTGTCTTTAGATATAGTTAATAATTCAACTTTATTTAATGCACATTTATTCAACTAAGTTTGATTCACTAGGATTAATTTCAACTTTTAATTTTTGTCTTTAGATATAGCTAATAATTCAACTTTATTTAATGCACATTTATTCAACTAAGTTTGATTCACTAGGATTAATTTCAACTTTTAATTTTTGTCTTTAGATATAGTTAATAATTCAACTTTATTTAATGCACATTTATTCAACTAAGTTTGATTCACTAGGATTAATTTCAACTTTTAATTTTTGTCTTTAGATATAGCTAATAATTCAACTTTATTTAATGCACATTTATTTAACTAAGTTTGATTCACTAGGATTAATTTCAACTTTTAATTTTGTCTTTTACATTTCTTCAACTTCCGAAAGAATCCCCTCATATCTTTCACCGATCACTAGTGATGGACCTCCAATTACCGACTCTCCGTCTTTACCTCCAAAAATCAACTGCCTCATTCAATCCCTATCATCATCCAAAACCCCTACCCAAATCATTACCTCTTTCGCAACACCTTCCGGGGTTAACGATTTCCTTATTTCACATAGCCTTTCAGTTTCGATTGCCCCAATTATCGTTTACTGGCCTTAGTTCGCAAACTTGCAGAATTGTCCAATATTTCTTTATTGGTTTGAACTCGCTTCACCTTTTACGGTTGCGAACTGACCCAGTTAATTGCATTTCTGTTGATATGCCGTTTAATTGCTTTCGCAATTTGGCTTATGCATATGATAATTGCTTTAGGGAAATGAATTTAATTGTTTTTCTTTTTTTCTCTTCATTTTAATTGTTTGCCAATTGCCCATGAAGTGCTAAGTGGGCTGTAATTGTTTTTTAGGAAATCGCGATTAATCGTTTTCCGATTGATTCCTATGAAATGATTCTGATGCACTCGTTGGACTTTAGGGTTATTGGAGTTCAGAATCTGGTGGTACTTTTTTGATTAAGTGTATCAATGACCCCTTGTACGTTATCTTTGGGTATAACGTCATCGACACACTTAACACGGGCGTGGCAGATCGCGCACGCCAACCAACGAAAACACCATGGGCAGGTGTTACTTCCACCATCGTTTCGGGGCACAAGCCAGGGAGTGCAGGCAACCCTGCAACTGGTCACATGTGCCAGCAATACAGCCTAGTTCTTTAAACTAGAACTGCCGACCGTAGAAAAAGCGCAAACGGCCGGCAACCCCCAATTAAGTCGTTTGTCAATTTACGATGTGAAGTTAAATGTGGACTTCATTATTGACATAGGTGCGGATATTTCCGTTCTTCCGCGCTCATACGCACCTGCAAATCGGTTGCCGGGTAAATTGAGATTGTTCGCCGCGAACAATACTCCAATTAAAACTTACGGACGAAAATTAATAACTTTAAAAATAAGCCTACGTCGACCAATTCGATGGTACTTCGTAGTGGCCGATGTGACCGAACCTCTAATACGTTCGGACCTGCTGCGACACTACAAACTAGTAGTGGGCGTAGCCAGCAACAGACTGATGGACCCCTTAACGTCTCTTTCTCAGCCAGTAAACGCAAAGGCGGGAGAGGCATTGACGTTAACGTGCACTGTCGCAAACGGACCATTCAGCGATCTGTTGCGAGAATTTGCGGATATAACAGTTCCGCTTAGCAATCCCCGACGCGCAAAAGCCGGCGTTTTTCATCACATTGAAACGCGCGGCACCCCAGTGAGCCAACGACCGCGCCAATTAGCTCCCGAAAAATTGCGCGAAGCTCGTGCAGAATTCGAGTATATGCTCGACTTAGGAATCTGCCAGCCGTCCGACAGCCCATGGGCGAGCCCACTTCATCTCGTCAAAAAGAGTAACGGCGAGTGGCGTCCATGTGGTGATTATCGAATGCTGAACGTAGTAACGATATCCGACCGATATCCGATAGCAAACCTGCACGACTTTTCTTATAAGCTGCAGGGGTGCGAAGTTTTCTCGACCCTCGACCTCACGAGGCCGTACCACCAAATTCCGGTGGCTCTCGAAGATATACCGAAAACCGCGGTAACCACACCTTTTGGACTATTCGAGTTCAAGGTGATGACATTCGGTTTCCGAAATGCAGCGCAAACGTTCCAGCGCTACATATACTCAGCTCTCCGTGGACTTGACTTCTGCTATGCGTATATCGATGATATACTGATAGCATCGAAAAACATGACCGAACATCGCTCCCACTTGAAGCAAGTGTTCGAGCGCCTCCGAGATTTCGGCCTGGTAATCAATCCAGACAAGTGCCACCTCGGAGAAGCGGAAGTCAAGTACCTTGGCTATTGTATAAATGGCCAAGGCGTCCGCCCATTACAAGACAGGGTGGATGCACTAATGCAGTTTCCTCGCCACAAGAATGTGCGAGAACTTAGGCGTTATCTGGGCATGTTAAACTTTTATCGCCCAACGCTCCGAAACGCTGCACAGGTCCAGGCTCCTCTCAACGAATACCTAATAGGAGCCAAACGAAACGATAAACGACCGATTCAATGGACCGAGTCAGCTGATCAAGCTTTTCGCTTATCGAAAGAGCAGCTGGCGAACGCAACTCTGCTTCGACATCCCATCGAAGGAGCCCCATTGTCCATACAGTGTGACGCTTCCGACACTGCAATTGGAGCCATACTCGAACAAGACTGCGATGGTAAATGGGAACCGCTGGGCTTCTTCTCAAAAAAATTGAACCCGACCCAGCGACGATACAGTGCCTACGACGGGGCGTTACTAGCGATTTACTCCGCGGTAAAGTACTTCCGGCACATGGTCGAAGGACGCCAGTTAACGATCAAAACTGATCACAAACCACTGGTGTACGCTTTCCGAAAGAAAGCCGAAAGTTCAACCCCACGACAGGAACGGCACCTGGATTTCATCGGGCAATTTAGCACCCGAATCGAATATGTTCCAGGTGCAGACAACGTAATTGCAGACGCTTTTTCACGTATCGATGCAATTAAACTCTGTGCGCAAATCGATGATGCCGACTTGGCACAAGCGCAAGGAGAGGACCATCAACTCGAGTCCCTATTGAAAGCGGAGACAGCACTAGTTCTGCGTAAACTTCCTTTCAACGACTCAAACGATGAAGTCTGGTGTGATGTATCGACCGGGACAGCTCGCCCCTACATCCCAGAAAAGTTTCGAAGGAATGTGTACGAAACATTCCATAACCCAGCCCACCCAAGCGGACGCGCAACCGCTGCAGCCGTCCGACGTAAATTCGTCTGGCCACATATGGCCAAAGACATAACAAATTGGGCACGCAATTGTTTGCAATGTCAGCGTTGCAAAGTCGATCGACACAACGTGCTACAACCAGCACAGTTTAAGCTCCCCGAGGCACGATTCGCCCATGTACACATCGACATTGTGGTGTTGCGTGCGTCTGCCACCCCATCAATTAATAATTTTGTATTTAATTATTAACATTATTTGTTTTAAGGTAGTATGATGGTAAGGTGGTGGAGGAATTGCACGATCCAGAAGTGAGTTTTTGAACACGCCCCGATTCGGGTGTGGATCGTGCAGTTCTTCGAGTTCGAATTTGGTTTTCGAAGTGGACGTGAATGGGGAGCGAGAGAGAGACAGAGGGTCAATGTTTTGATGTACGGTTTTTTCTTGCTTGACGTTCCGTTGTCAGAAGAGAGAAAAAGCATCGGACTTAGAAGAAGAATCGAAAAGATTCCCGTAAAATGTTTTGTGGAGAAAAGGGCAGAAAAAAGCCGAAAAAACCGAACTGTTGTTAACGGTTTTTGTTACCGGAGATAATTTTTTTGTTCGGTTGGAATTGAGTTGTAATTGAAGCGTAATTTAATGTGTACTTAATAAAGTGTGGACTTGTTTTACGTTTTGTTTTTTTTTTTGGTTGGATCTGATTTTGAACTTAACAACAGCTCATTCGACTAGAAGCAGTTTTTATATTGGGTGAATTCAAGGAAAGCATTGCAGATTCAACAAATGGGAAGTTACAACACATCTCGAACTGGTTTTTGTGCTTGAGAAGAGGGCTCTTCTGACCCAATTACCAGTGGACCAACACCTTGGAACCCCGGACCTGAAGTCGTCTATGGAATGCCAAGTGAAGACGACGACTGAGAAGGCTACATACCTACAATACTGACGCCTCCATTACTGTGAGTACCTATTGTTTAAGCCTATCTGTTGCCCTTAACCAGTGGCGCTCGAGAATGCGACAGTCCGGATAGTATACACGATACTACTCCCCTGTAGTTTCACCACAGACCTAATTCAAATTAGCCAGATCTGCAGCATTTGGCGCAGATCTGCAACTCTTATGAAAGAACCATTAGCCCAAATTTGCGAATACTGCCTCCCAAACTAAGTAAAGATATTGGAGGAAAAACAGTTACAACATTGAACTGGACAACATACGACACATACAGCACGACTCTATACATCAAACAAATATTAAAGCTATATTTATAATATGACAAACTGGCGCTGCGGACAGGATTTCAGGAAGCCTGAGTCAAACTCGTAAGTGCTTGAAACCTGTGCATCTCAAGTAGCAGGACACGTCACAAACTGACTGGACAGACCTTCCGGACGGACCGCGGCAGGTTTGCTGCTTTGGCTTAGCGGCTCAGTGAGGCGATCGGAGTTGTGTGTCTGCACAGAATAGTCGATACAGGTGCTTATAGAAGAATATTGAGCTGCGAGGTCGCTGTGGATGAAGAGTGCGTCTCCAAAGGTTGTGGTTTTGTTCATTTTCGAAACGGAAGAGACAGCCAGCGTATCAATTGGAGTGAAATTGCGGAGTTGCAGGCAGAGCTGAAACCTATATGTATATATATGTAGTTACATTTTTTCTCTCCTTTATTTATTCTTGAAAATTGATTGGTGCTCTTATTTATTTATTTATTTATTTATTTATTTATTTATATATGTGATAACCATTTATTTGTAGCACTGGCTTAATCTGGTATATTTTTTTTTTGAAATTGTGATTCTGCCTTTTCTTCCTCTTTTGAATACGCGTGTGATTTTGTTAGGTATATTTTTGGTGTTGTTACCTCATCGTGGAGTTGAAGGATTTTTGTCTTCATTTCCGGGTTCTTTTCCTTTTCTCTCTCTCTCTCTCCTTTCTTGGGCGGGGTCGTTGTTGTTGGTCCCCCTTTGAGAGTGTTTGTTTGTTTGTTGTGGGAATTGTTTTCCTTTTTGTTTTCCACACCCTTTCTGGTGGTTGATACTGTCGGCGACGAGATTGTTTTTTCTTTTCTCCGCGGGGTATCCGGGATTGACTTTGGTGTAGGTAATAGTGAGATTTAGTAGACGGCCTGCAGATGCAAACAAGACAACGTCAGAGAGATGTCCGAGAGGGCACCCCTGCCCGGGCACGGCTCGAGGCATTTCCCGAGCCGCCGTTTAACGAGGTGGATCCGGAGGCATTCCATGATTCGCGAGACGAATTTGTGGACGACCGATCGCCAACGCGCCCCCCTCCCAGCGTCGGTAAACAGCCTGTTGGGAGCATGGAGAACACGCCGATGCCCTCATATTTTAAACTGGGCCCGCAACCATGTCCTGTACGGACTATGTTGGGGACTGATAGGGTTTTCGACCTAGTGTCGAAGGCGGTACCCATGTTTTCGGGACAGGAGGACCCGGATACAGCTGAGAGACTCTCTTCGTTTCTCAAGGGCTGTAGAAGGACCCTGGATGGGCTGGCGGTGGAGGAGGAACATACCTTCCTCCGGTGGCTGCCCTCTAGACTGAGCGGCGAGGCCTATAGAATGTTCGAGGAGAGACCACCCACGACCTTCCTCGAAGCGGAACAGCGTCTCAGAGAAGCCTACGAACCCCGGGTGTCGTATGAGGAGTTGTGTGCTCAACTCTCCAAAATGCGACAACTTCCTTCCGAGGATGCCACAAGTTTCGTTTCCCGAGTGAAGCGGGCAGTGGTACGGTGCGAGAAGGCAGCTGAGCGTTTTTATGGTCGCCAGGGTAGGTCCGTCTTCGCCAGCCAGCTTGAGGGCATGGCCAAACCGGTGTTGGTAAGGGGTCTGAGGGAGGAAGGACTAAAGCACTTCCTCCTCACGTTGGGTAATGTCCCCTTTCGAAGCCTGGTGGACCACCTAACTGGATTTGAACGAGCTCGAAGGGAAATGTTGAGGCAGGACGACTTGTTTGTGGATGCGCGGCCCGAAATCGCCGATCCAGCGTCTGAAACATTAGAGTTACGACCGGGAAGTTGCTCGACCCTTTTGGAAAATTCATCCTCCACTTCCAGGGATTACACCGCGGCGCCGGCGCCGGTTTTATCGAATTTGAATCCCCGGGCGGTGTCATTCGTGTTGCCGGCCGAAGAACCTGATAGTCGTCGGCGGGGGGAGGATAGTTTCGTTCGGGAGCGGTCGTACGGACCTCTCAATTATCGACGGGATGCTGGTGCCTGTCCTCCGGCCTCCTCTGGCGAGGGAGCGTGGTCAAATACCATGCCGAGTCAGAGTGGAGAGTCGCAGAGCTTGGCTCAGGGGACGTATGCGCCACAGGATCGATCGGGTCGCGACAATCCGTTCAGGGATCCGGTTGGTCGATCGGCGCACCCCCTGGAATCCCAGACCATATGCAATTTTTGCCATCTGAGGGGTCACGTGTACGGCGAGTGTCTACAAAGACGAAACACTCCCTTCTGTCGCGAGTGTTGGCGGTATGGCCACGACATAGTGGACTGCCCGGATCGTCCGACGAGGACGCGCGGTCCCCAGACTACATACAGGGGTAGAGGTCAGCAGGGCGGTTTCGCACGGCAAGAACCGCCTTACCAGCGACCACAGTTTCAGCGGAGAGCCCTACCAGAGCCGCAGCCCCCGTCTACGGGTGGCGGGATGGCGACATCAGGCCCCAGAGTATTCAGCGTCCGATGCTGTTGCGAGTTTTGTGGCCGGCAAGGTCACAGCTTGCGCGGGTGCGAATATAGGCAAAGGTGGGAACAACAACAGAATTCCCAGGGTTCTCCCCATAAGCGGCACGCCGGAACAGCACCTGTTGCGAGCCGAGAGCAAGACACCCGTGTGGAGACTGGGGCAAGCGCGAGAAACAGGCGCAGAGGGCGTCGGAGGCAGCGTCGGCGAAACCGGAAAGCCGGTAATAGTAGCGCGGAGATGTTAAAGAAGTTTGCTACACTCTTAGCACTTTTACACACACACAGAGAATAAAAACACACGTTGTCAATTAAAATGCACTATGTTAAGTTTAATAAATTTATTTTAAACTATCCTTTACGTTTTGACACAAACAGTTTAATTTCTAGACACACTAGTTGGGCAGCAAATACAATATGCACTCCCTAAACACCCGACACGACACACAACCACGACGACTCGTTCCTTTTTTTCATCCGGGTAACATTCACGACACGTTTTATTTTAATTTTAAGCGCGATCGGCGTTTTTAATTACGTCCGTCCAGGACAACGATTTGTATCAGACTTTTTTTTATTTTTATGTCCGTTGTGGACGATGGTTTGACTTAGACTCCTGATTTATGAATATCAAATATACAACGCGACGGGTTTTATATTTGAAGTCCGTTGTGGACGATGGTTTGACTTAGACTCTTAATTTATGAATATCCAAACCGGACGACGTTCATACATCGACACCCTTATCTCTTTTTCGGTCGTGTAGACCGAAATATCCATTCATCCACTGTTTACTCACAATAGATCCTTTTTGATACGCATGAGGTATGCTTTGCAGTACATTTCTTGAGAATAATAAACATTGAAAATGTTTATGATCTGCGAGATCTGATTGTGTGGATGCGTGTATACAATTTAGAATCTTGTATTTACACAAGTGTTCATTTATGGCCAACGATGGCAAAGATATTTTGTATACTTTATTGCTTCGTTACCATAGAATTATTCTCTGTTTTGAGCAGCACAAAGAAAATATGTGCCGTCATGGATTTCTCCCAGATGTGGTATCTGGATTCCATGATTTGCCCGTATATGCATTTTGTAGCTAATGCACTTTTACAGGTACTCATTGGGTTGGATATGTTGATTTGGATTAATCAACATATGGGGCTTCACATGAAGGTGAATCCTGTTAATGGTGGGGGGTGGGCCCCCAAAAAGGGTGAGTATTAGGGGACGGTAGGCGTTGCGTGTAACAATCCTCCCCCCTTTAGAAAATGAGTATTATTCTTAGAAGAGGAATAATACTCTCGAACGGTTTTTAAAGTGGGTACCGGGGCGTGAATCCTTGCGTGAATAAATGTCAGTGTCAGCGTGCGCGTTTACAAAAATTGTTTAAAGAAAAATAAAATTTTTTTTTTTTTTTTTTTTTTTTTTTTTTTTTGTGACTACTAACTAAAAGGAGAGCATATATTTACAATAATAGTACTTATAATTCTAAGAATAATACAGGAATATTAGTGATTATAATAAAACTTGCAATGATTCTTTTATTTTTATTATAAATTTAAACAGAATATTCCATTGCAATTATGAAATAAACAGATTGAAGGTAAACACATAAAGTTATTTTGTATAAAATGTTGGTAAGATTAAGTTTCATTTAATTATATATATAGATTTTTTTTTTTTTCAATTTACATGTAGTTGTAGAAAAGATTATATTATTGTTTACATGTTTAAAACTTTGGTTTGAGTTTTTTTTTGTTTTTATTTTATTGATAATAATGATTGCTTAATTTTATGAGGTAAAATATATAATTCTATTATAAGCATTTGTATTACAAGTTCTTTGTTTTACAATTTTCAACTTTTTACTCCTTTCAATTTTGTTCATATTTGTTTACTTTACAGATCTTATTTTATCTACAATATTTACGACACATACAATTCATTTGTGTTCTGCCAGGGAGTTATCTATGATTTCTGAGAAAGGTTTTTGTCCTGGGAAGCAAATAGATAATGTATGTGGATAAGGAAAGGGAATGGGAATATTGGTAGTTCGTTCATCAGGTGTAGTTTGGTTTATTCATAAAATGGCTTCAGACGATTGTTGTGTATTACAACATTTCTGTTGCCTACCTTGATAGTGGTATTAACGGCTCCTGTAATTGATGTAACCACATAAGGGCCTTTCCATATGGGTGTTAATTTCCCCTTCCTGTTTTCGTTTCGTACCAAAACTTTATCGCCCACGTGAAACGTGAAAGGGCGTGTTACACGGTCGTGGTACTGTTTTGACCGCTGTTTGCTAGTCAATAAGTTTCGCCTAGCTATTTCATACATTTTTTGTAATTTGTATTTTAATAGCTTGTGATAACTCTCGTGGTTATACACTGGTTCCGGTGCTCGTTTTAAGTTTAAGGGTACTTCCGGAGTGAAACCATAGAGACAATCCATAGGCGTGAGTTTTGTACCTTCGTGTACACTGCTGTTGTACACGAATGTCGCCGTCCTCAGGTACTGATCCCAAGATTGAGGGTTTTCATCCACAATGCTGCGTAGGTATTCTACGATTGGTCGATGGGCTCTTTCGAGAGCTCCATTCGATTGTGGATGGTATGCTGAGGTTTGTAGTTTTTTAATATGGAGCAGCTTACACACGCTTTTAAATAAGCCGCTGAGAAAGTTGGATCCCTGATCGGTGACTAGACACTTCGGAACACCATACCGAGCAATGATTTGATCGAAAAAGACTTGCGCCACCGATTCTGCCTCTACATTTGGTAGAGCATAGCAATCCATATACCTGGACAAATTGTCCTGAAAAGTTAAAATGTATTGGTTGCCAGTAGGAGTTTGTTCGATAGGACCCACGATGTCTAAGTAGACTTTATCAAAGGGCCTCTCAGCAATGTCAGTCACTACCATTGGCATACGCAGGGCTGGTGAGGATTTCATGGTTTGACATGTTTTGCATACTTTTATGTAGTGCTTAATGTCACGCAACATGTTCCTCCACCAGTAGTTCCTACGAATTTTTTTATATGTTTTAGCCACTCCCTGGTGTCCACCCATGGGAAGGTCATGGTAGTCTTTGAGTATTATTTGGATTTCTTCGGGGTTTGTAATTTCCATCACCCCTATCTCATATGTGCGACTCACCGTTGCATTCTCAGGAGGATCAGTGTCTTCTGGAAGTCCTTGGGTAAGTTTGTCATTTGTATTCTCTGCCTGTTTTTTGGTTTGAGCACGAGTTACAGCATTACATTGCTGAGGGGGTTGTTTTCTAATAGGCATTTTCTTTGGGTGTATGCCTGAAGGTTGTTCCGTTGATATAGGTTGATCAAGGGAATTTTGGGGGATGCGGCTAAGGGCGTCCGCATTTGTGTTGTACTTTCCGGGTTTGTACTCAATCTGGTAGTCAAACTCTGCTAATTTTTGTTGAAATTTTGTTAGACGGGATGAGGGATCCTTTAATTTCAACATTCCTCTAAGAGGTCTGTGGTCTGTGTAGACCGTAAATTTTCGTCCTTGCAAGTAACAACGAAAGTTTTTGGTAGCCCAAACGATCGCTAACAACTCTTTTTCGATTGTGGAGTAATTTCTTTCGGCCTTGTTTAAGGTCCGACTAGCGTAGGCAATAGGTTGATCCTTGCCCACTTCGCCTTGTGAGAGCACTGCTCCTAGTGCTTCATTGCTAGCGTCCGTGGTCAGGTTAAAAGGCCGTGTAAAATCAGGGTAGATAAGAAGAGGTGGTGAAGTTAACAGCTCTTTTATTTTTTCAAATGCTTGCTGGCATTTATCTGACCATGTGAATTTTACCTCTTTTCTTAAAAGGTTAGTTATGGGACGTACTATCTTGGAAAAATCCGGAATGAATTTTCGATAGTAGTTGGCAAGACCTAAAAAGGATTGAACGTTTTTAACTGTTCTTGGAGTTGGAAAAGTCTTTACGCTGGCAGTTGTAGCGGGATTTGGCAGCGCTCCTTTTTCCGAACAGACATGTCCAAGGTAAACCACTTCTTTTTGTAGAAACCTACATTTCTCCGGTTGCAGTTTTAGATTATGTTCTCTTAGTTTGTCGAAGACTTTTTGAAGTTTGCCATTATGGTTTGCCAAATTTTTTCCATATATGACAATATCGTCTAGGTATACAAAACATTCGAGACCTTGCAGTCCGGTTAGGACATGGTTCATGAGTCTTTGGAACGTAGCCGGTGCTCCTTTTAATCCGAACGGCATACGTGTAAACTCATAGTGTCCATAATTGGTGCTGAAAGCTGTTTTTTGTTGGTCTTTGGGGTCTACCAATACTTGATGGTACCCGCTAGCCAGATCGAGCGTAGAGAAATAACGCGAATGACCGAGCTGGTCAAGTATATCCTCTATTCGAGGCAACGGGTATGCGTCTCCGATGGTTTTTTCATTTAGCTTCCTGAAATCAACTACGACTCTCCATCGGGTTTCTCCGTCGGGGCCCGCTTTCTTTGGAACTACCAGAAGTGGTGAGTTCCATGGACTTTTGCTAGGTTGAATAATATTATTCTCTAGCATTTCCCGCACTTGCTCGTTTATTATCTGTTTTTTATTTTCGGGTAGTCTGTACATCCTTTGGTTTATTGGTGCTTGGTCCTGTACCAAAGGGATTTCATGCATTATTGCATTGGTGTACGTCAGGTAATCGCCTTTCAGATGAAATATGTCGTGATATTCCTGGCATAAACTCACAATGGATTGGTGCTCCTCAGAACTTAGATTTTTCCCTAAATTAAGTTCCTCATATAGTTTCTCCAACCGTGTATCAATTGTGGTTTCACCTGACGATTCATTTTCCGAGTACAAGTATTTTATGTGTTGGAGGGCTGCCACCTCCGAAGGGGTTAACTCGGTTTTATCTGCTGACGTACATACTCGCATCCGGAGGCTTTCGTTATCTCGGATATCCAGGGGAATTAATGAGTATTCCCTGGTGGGCAGTAACTCTACTTTTATCCGGTGAATTAATTTGGCAGTGTCTGTTATATTGAGTGCTGCAATCTTTGGCCTCGAAGCATTGTTTAATATGCAATTCGATAGGTATATTCCTGATTGCATTTCTTTGGGCAAACAGATCACTTCCTCTCGGATTTCTATTGGTAACACAATTACCTTTTGTGAACGTCCTGGTATTTCAACCGGTTCACTCAGAATAACTTCCACTGTTTCAGAGTTTGGAGCTGCTGGATCTGTAGTCCTATTTTCTCTGATTATTTCTATAGAAGTGTGAGGCTCTGCTTGTGGGATCGGGGATATTGGGAGCGATGCAGTTTTGCAGCCAGCACTTTTCTTAGAAAAGGCTTTGGAAGAGCTACCAACTATGGGTTGTACCTTTTTGGGTCCCATTTCGTCAATAGTCCTTTTCTCATCGGCTGCCCGTGTTCGTCCTGTTTTTCCTCGATTCCTTGCGAAGGGGATGGTAAAGTGTTCGGAGTTGGTACCCATGCGAGGGAATTCTAAACACTGTCCCGGTCCATCCACTTTGCAATTCCTGGACAGAAAATCGTTGCCCAAGAAACCATCTTCTTTGAGCCCAGGCAGAGAGTGTACCACTTGGAATGAGCATGGCACGCTCTGTGCCAACTCGAAGTGCCCCAAACAGCTGCCTCTAGTTTTTCCTGAACCAAAGGGCGTCTGCAGGGTACATGAGTCTTGGCTATCTATTTGGCAATTTGAGTGAAGCGCGTTTTGTTTGATTATACTGATCTCGGCGCCAGTATCTACTACTAATTTTATTTCTTTGCGTCGCCCTATATCCAAAGGAAGTTGGACTATGGGGACACGGGTTAGTGGCGCCTGAGAACAGTTAGTGTTATGTGATTTTAATTCGGTCGGGTTGGGGTATTTGAACCCGACCGTACTGAGTTTCCCGAACTATTCTCCCATCTTTGTTTTTGTCGGCATTCCGCCACCGTGTGATTTCGCCTATTGCAAAATTCACAGGGCTTTCTCCAGCTTTGGGAGGGCGGGTTGGTATTTGAGCGCGTATTGCTGGGCTCGGGTGGGTGGGAGTTTTGCGTTGCCCTTATTCGACGGCGTCGTCGTTGAGACCGATTCCTTGGAGTGTCTCGGTTAGAATTCTGATGCCTTACCTGTTCTTGTTCCTCCGACACCAAGTCCGGATCCACGTTGACAGTCAATGTGACTGTGCGCTTTTGTGGATTTGACCGACGTTGATTATTTTTCGGATTTGATTCCCGAATATTGTTGGAGGCGGAAGTCGAATGACCTGCCTGTTCCCAATTTAATTTGTGGCGGCATTCTGTCCACTTATGGCCTCGTCTGCCACAGAATTCACAGCTGTGTCCTACGCTGTAAACTTTGTAGTTTTGCGTGGGGCGCGCCTGAGCGGAAGTTGATGGTTGAGGGACCTGTGGTGATTGTACCTGGGGTGCTCTTAGATTTGATTGTGGGCGACCGCTTTTTGG
The DNA here is from genome assembly GCA_963931805.1 of Microdon myrmicae. NCBI lineage: Eukaryota > Metazoa > Arthropoda > Insecta > Diptera > Syrphidae > Microdon > Microdon myrmicae. The sequence continues at coordinate 151,430,826 of OZ007501.1, read as the reverse complement.
GGGCCCATAGTTCCTATATGTTGGTTGGGTTGCGGGTACACGACATTCCCTAATATCATGTCCATATTGCCGACAACCCATGCAGAAAGGCGTATTTCTGCGTTTTAGACACTCCTCATAAACGTGTCCCTTTTTTTTGCAGAAACTGCAAGTTACGCGTGCAACCTGTGGAAAAGGAGAGCGGGTGCTGCTGAAATGAGCTGGTATTGGCTGACTTTCCCCAGGGTATGCAGCTGGAGCCGGTAATTGTTGGGTAGCCACCTGTGGGTTTATCGAATTCCATCCAGTGGCAAGTGGAGAATCGATTGGTGTTCGATTTACTGCCACCTGTGGGTATGAAACAGAGGCAGAAGGAGCGTTGACCGGTACACTGTTTGATACAGCCTGTGGATATGGAACAAGGGTAGAAGGAGCGTTGACCGGTACACTGTTTGATACAGCTTGTGGAGATGGAACAAGGGTAGAAGGAGCGTTGATTGGTACACTGTTTGACACCGCCTGTGGATATGTAGCTTGTCGCACAGGCGCAGGCAGATCGTAAGATCCTATGTAGTTTGCCTGTGGCTGTGGAGCAAATCGCACAGGGGCGTGGGGAGAACTTAAATAATGAATATTATTTGTCTCCTGAGGATATGTGCTATATTGCACATGAGGATAGTGATCGAGTCGTGGGTAGTTTAATTGGGACATATTTTCAGATTGGTTGGGGACTGGGGGTCTACTTTGGGTGGAGTTATACAACCGTATCATTTCCTGTTGTGACTTCTCCATCTGGATTAATTTCTGGGCCAAACCGTCAAATGTGTCATCACCGACCAACACCATGAATTGCCTCAGAAAAGGATCTGCAGTACCACCTTTCAGAGCGGATTTCGCTGCTAAGTCTACCTGCAGCTTGAACGCAGCGCCGTTCACCAGGCCGTACGTTTTGTTTGCTGCATTTTGGCACTGCGCCATGGTTTTCACCAATCTTGAGACGAAACCATTCATCTCTTCTCCAGGAGCCTGTCGTGTTGCTCGTAGCTGGTTCAGCAAGTCCTCGAACGACTCTTGTGGCTGTTGTGAGCTCTCGAAGAGTTTCTCCAGTTCTTCTATAGACTCTACTGACCTAGCGGTGACCAACTCATAGGCGTCGCCAACCAGTCGCGTGGGTAGTAGCTGGAGAAACACCCGTTGTTCCTCAGCTGGCAAACAACTTATTGCCCTCCTGCAGCTATTTACGAACGCCTTAAGTTCGCTTGCTGCATTTGGAGCCTTAACACCTGAAAAAATTGGCACCGCCCTTGCCAGCAAATCCAAAATACCTCCTAGATTCACCGAACTACCAGGAAACGAGGGGGGAACGGGAGTGGACGCGACAAGTGGGATTTCAAAATTAGGTTGTTGGGTCAGAGTTTGGGTAAGACTTGTCCCAGGCAGAACATCTATTTTAGTTACATTTAATTTGTTAGATATATCCATTTTAATATTATTATTAATGTTTCTACTTGTAATTTTATTATTTTTTCTTAGTTTTAAGGCTTTTAAGTGACTTACCGACGATGCTGCACTTTTGGTAGCTGCAGTCTTTTTAAGACGTTGTGATCGACGGTGAACTAAATTCTTGCTCTGGTTTCCAGACATCCAATTAGAGTTGGTGTTTTCTGGTGTCCTTGGTGTGCTGGGGTGATGTTATTGTTGTCCTGGAATGCTGGTTGCGATTTTGTTCCCTCGTTGTTATGTCTGATGTGTTTTTCGTTTATCAAACGTTATTTGTGTCTTTATAAGTATGTTTTGTTTGTGGAATAGTTTTATGTTTACACTTTTAAAATTTTTTATTTAATTTATTAAATACTTTGTTTTGTTTTTCTTTTGTACTTTATCTGTTGAACTGTATTCGAACTGTTTTATCTAGGCTGCTTTACGTGTGTGTGTTTTTTTTTTTTTTTAATTAAACAAACTCTTTTGATTTTTTTTTCATGATTTCATTCAGCACATTTTGTTCTTATTATTTGGTCACTGTGTTTGTTTGTGTGTTTTATTTGTGTCTTTTTATTTAGTGAATTTGTGTGGTTAATTAATGTTTTTTTTTTCACTTCACTATTGTTTATTTTGTGTTTTTTTTTTTTTTGAAACACGTTTTGTTTTTGTTTGGGAGCTCTGTAAGCTCTTTCAAAGTCAAGGCTTTTCAAGCTCTTACGAGTTTTAAACTCAGGCTTCCTTGGACTTTTCGGCTGCGCCACTTGTTAAAGAAGTTTGCTACACCCTTAGCACTTTTACACACACACAGAGAATAAAAACACACGTTGTCAAACAAAAAAAACTAGTCTTAATTTAACTGACACTTTATTGATCTACAGAAATCTGTTCTTAACCCTTTTAAATTGGGTACACCGAATTATATTCACAGCGAACACAGCCAAATGCAGTTTTTGGGATTGAATCCATTTATTAATTTATGTTGGGATTCTGCGAGAACACAACACTGACACTGAATTGGATTTAGCAAGCGTATCCAAAAGATTCGAATTATTGTTCACTTTTTTGAGCCCGATGTTTTTACATATAATATTTTCCGCGAAAGGCACTCGAGGAAGTCGTACGGTAAGCGCAAAGAGTTACTCGCCGCGACTTTTGAAACGCGATCGGCTTTATATTTTAAGTCCGTCCAGGACAACGATTGGTATTCGACTCTTTATATTTTTATGTCCGATGTGGACGATGGTTGCTTTCAGACTCTTAATTTATGAATATCCAAACCGGACGACGTTCATACATCGACACCCTTATCTCTTTTTCGGTCGTGTAGACCGAAATATCCATTCATCCATTGTTTACTCACAATAGATCCTTTTTGATACGCATGAGGTATGCTTTGCAGTACATTTCTTGAGAATAATAAACATTGAAAATGTTTATGATCTGCGAGATCTGATTGTGTGGATGCGTGTATACAATTTAGAATCTTGTATTTACACAAGTGTTCATTTATGGTCAACGATGGCAAAGATATTTTGTATACTTTATTGCTTCGTTACCATAGAATTATTCTCTGTTTTGAGCAGCACAAAGAAAATATGTGCCGTCATGGATTTCTCCCAGATGTGGTATCTGGATTCCATGATTTGCCCGTATATGCATTTTGTAGCTAATGCACTTTTACAGGTACTCATTGGGTTGGATATGTTGATTTGGATTAATCAACATATGGGGCTTCACATGAAGGTGAATCCTGTTAATGGTGGGGGGTGGGCCCCCAAAAAGGGTGAGTATTAGGGGAGGGTAGGCGTTGCGTGTAACAGAGAGTAAGGATTCCCGGGAAGCAGGGGGAGAGGATGGGCGACGCTCGTCCGTGTCGAGCGGTGGCGGTAAGCGACCCGACTCCATGGACTCGAAGTCCTCAAAAACGGATGCGAGGCATGACGCCCCATCAGGCAGCGCGGGGAGCCGGGAATGGCAGCCCCGGCGCATTGGGCCCAAAGTGGGCAGAAAGAATAGCTACACTTCCGCTAGTTCGGAGTCCAGTGGGACTCCCGAGCGGAATATTCCTGAACGGAGGAGCGGAACATTGTGCGAGTTTTGCGGTCGACACACTCACAAGGCGGCAGAGTGTCGACATAAGGCAAAATGGGAGAGTTCGTGAAACTCCCCAAGGTCGGGTCGGCAAGATCCTACCCGACCGCACTAAAAACGCAACCCAGCTCCAGCTGTTCTCAGTTTTCGCCGACTCGGGTCCCGATTGTCGCTCTCCCTTTAGACATTGGCCGTAGGAACCCTACGCGCCTAATTGTGGACACCGGCGCTGAGATCAGCCTGTTGAAGCTGAAGGCACTCCATCCTGGATATGGCATGGATGTGCATAAATCTACAACGCTCCAAGCGCTGTTTGTCAAAGGTAAGTGAGGGGATGCTGCACTGGGAATTTCAAGTTGCACCATGAGATTCCCTGCAGTTTCCAAATAGTAGACTCCTTGCCGGGTTTGGAGGAAGACGGATTGTTGGGGTACGACTTCCTGTCTCGGAATTGTAAGGTAGACGGGCCGGTGGTTGTTTGGTTTTTCCCCGAACGACCGTAAATCCCGTGCCATTCTCCATTCAATTTGGCAACTATGGGACGGAAGGGGTTGAGCGTGTGGCAGCCAAACGGGGAGACGTGCCAAAGGGACCCGTTGAGGTCGATACGACGGCAGGTACTCGACCGGAGACCCTACCCATACAGGGGAGGGCTGCGAAAAGCTGTTCAACCACGTGCTACTCACGTGGTCACCCGGATGAACCCCAAACAGTGGACGTTAGTAACATATAGTTATAGACAACGTTTTGTTTTATAAAAGAACAATTACGGAAAGGTTGAGCCTCCCGGTAACTTGGAGACCCTGATCCTAGCTGGCCAGACTCTGGTTACCCTCCGGAATCTTCGTCCTTGTTAAGGACCTTCGTCGAGGGATACCAACTTGAGAGTCTGACGAAAAGTCTTTAAGGCCAGGCCTAATGCTGCAGGCGCAGTCCCAGCGCAGATTGCAGAGGCAAACCCCAGTGCTGGGGGTTGGATCTCAAATAGCAAGTGCGAAAGCGCACTATAATGTCGGGTGATGGTAGGTTTTGCCGCCGGAACGGGGCAACCCCCGATCTGCCAACCCATGGACTGGGAGTAAAGGAGTCCAAGAGGAAATATATAGGAGCGGGACGATTTCGCCGGCCGGGTGACATTTTGGAGGTTAGACGAGAAGGGATCACCTCGCCTTGGCGGGGGGGTCCTAACCGGATCGTGTGGGCGGTCGAGCTTTCGGCCGGACCATCGGATTAAGTGTCGGACCCGCCGCGGGCGTTTGTGTTGTCCTTGGTTTTGTGGAGTGCTTGTCTGTTGTTCCCCCTCTTAGGTTAATACATAAGTGTTATTTATTTATTTATTTTTACTAACCCTAATATATAAGTAGTACTAAATATATAGAAAATTCTTACTAACCTTAACACCTAAGCATGTGTATTTATCTATTTATTGGTTGGTTTGTTGATTGTTTGTTTGTTTGCTCTCCGCCGTCCACTCTCCGGCGTGACATTCCTCTCCTAAGAATGCCACGCAGTCTTGGCGAGGGGGGGGGGGGGGGGGGGGTATGTTGCGTGCGCCTGCCACCCCATCAATTAATAATTTTGTATTTAATTATTAACATAATTTGTTTTAAGGTAGTATGATGGTAGGGTGGTGGAGGAATTGCACGATCCAGAAGTGAGTTTTTGAACACGCCCCGATTCGGGTGTGGATCGTGCAGTTCTTCGAGTTCGAATTTGGTTTTCGAAGTGGACGTGAATGGGGAGCGAGAGAGAGAGAGGGTCAATGTTTTGATGTACGGTTTTTTCTTGCTTGACGTTCCGTTGTCAGAAGAGAGAAAAAGCATCGGACTTAGAAGAAGAATCGAAAAGATTCCCGTAAAATGTTTTGTGGAGAAAAGGGCAGAAAAAAGCCGAAAAAACCGAACTGTTGTTAACCGTTTTTGTTACCGGAGATAATTTTTTTGTTCGGTTGGAATTGAGTTGTAATTGAAGCGTAATTTAATGTGTACTTAATAAAGTGTGGACTTGTTTTACGTTTTGTTTTTTTTTTTGGTTGGATCTGATTTTGAACTTAACAACAGCTCATTCGACTAGAAGCAGTTTTTATATTGGGTGAATTCAAGGAAAGCATTGCAGATTTAACAAATGGGAAGTTACAACACATCTCGAACTGGTTTTTGTGCTTGAGAAGAGGCTCTTCTGACCCAATTACCAGTGGACCAACACCTTGGAAACCCAGCACCTGAAGTCGTCTATGGAATGCCAAGTGAAGACGACGACTGAGAAGGCTACATACCTACAATACTGACGCCTCCATTACTGTGAGTACCTATTGTTTAAGCCTATCTGTTGCCCTTAACCAGTGGCGCTCGAGAATGCGACAGTCCGGATAGTATACACGATACTACTCCCCTGTAGTTTCACCACAGACCCAATTCAAATTAGCCAGATCTGCAGCATTTGGCGCAGATCTACAACTCTTATGAAAGAACCATTAGCCCAAATTTGCGAATACTGCCTCCCAAACTAAGTAAAGATATTGGAGGAAAAACAGTTACAACATTGAACTGGAAACATACGACACATACAGCACGACTCTATACATCAAACAAATATTAAAGCTATATTTATAATATGACAGTGGGACCGCTTACGTCGTCGAGAGGTTACATGTACCTCCTGACGATGATCGATCGCTTCACTCGGTGGCCAGAGGCAGTGCCATTACGAACAGTGACCGCAGATAATGTAGCCAAAGCATTCTACTCGACTTGGGTCAGACGTTTCGGCACCCCAGCTACTCTCACAGCCGATCGAGAACCACAGTTCGAGGCAGCGATTTTCAGGCAACTGTCAGCAAAGCCACACAACAGCGTATCACCTCCAGTCCAATGAGATGATTGAACGATGGCATCGTTCATTGAAAGCCTGACTGATGTGTCATGACGACAATCAATGGCTGGACGCACTGCCGACAGTTTTTTTACGCTTGCGAACAAGCATAAAAGAAGACCTGGGAACCTCAGCAGCAGATCTGACTTACGGAACCAATCTGCGCCTCCCAGGAGAGTTCTTCGCCGATGGAGAACCATCGCTCGAGCAGTTGGCGAATTTGGAAAACCTACGCAAACTCATGCGAAAGGTCAGGGCAACACCTGTCGCCAGACACGGTTCCAAGAGGATATTTGTTCACCCAGAGATAGACAGCTGCACGCACGTCTTCATCAGGGTGGACAAAGTTAGGAAACCTCTAGAACCGCCCTACGAAGGGCCATACAAGGTGCTGGATCGAATAAACGACCGAGTTTTCTCCGTTGACATCGACGGCAAGCCGTACACCGTCAGTGTCGAAAGATTGAAACCGTGCCACCTGGAACGACCACCAGATACCGTACGGGGAGAGGCACATCAACAACCAGCGGCGGTAGCCGAAACCTGCCCCGTGCGCCACCCAGCAGACTCCCACGAAACGCCAGGCACGTCAATTGTTGAGAATCAACCAAACCCTCGCGAAATGGTCGCGCGCGGGGCATCGGACATCCTACGCGGACCGATGACGCGCTAGCGCGCCCGAGATCTGCGCGCAGAAGAAGACGCTGTGAAGATTCTCAATGTACGGCAACCAGGAACCCCAACCACAGACAAACGAAAAAGAACGACGAACGCGATAGCTTTCGGTCCTCTGCCGCCCAAACATCGCCCAATACGGAAGGGAGCACGCCCATAAAACTCAACTACACCCCTAAGCAACTAGGTATTTCATATCGTGACTACGTCACTAGGGGGGGGGGGTGGGGGGGGCTGATGTAGCGTTCTACGAGCGCACAATTCCGCGCATGTAAGGTTCCTACCTTCAAAGAACTTACTTACCTGATAACGCAGCGCACGTGCCCACAGACACGCGGCCAATATTCATTACAATACCTGTAACAAAGGTCATAGGAGGCTGCAAAATGCGAACCGATATAAAAAGAAGCAAGGAACTGAACGTCCCAAACCTTTCAATATCAAGCAACAAGTCGAGGGAGCATACCTGAAACATAGGTAAAAGCATTCATTCATCTTTTCCATAAAGATCGAAATGCGCCGAACTCCAACACTGCACAATAGAAAATCCTGAACATCTACACGATGTTGCAAGGATTCGCCATCACCAGCAAATTCTCCGAATAACGGACGCACGTGCGGGTGGTCTACCACAAAGACCACCAAGTCTATCACCCAACAAAAGAAACGGCAACCGTAATTATCTCAACGAGATAATTCAAATTGTATGAGGCTGAAAACCTACAAGGGAACTACTCCGATCCCACGGTGTCTGTTTGTATTTCACACCCATTAGAAAGATCTAATGGATTTCGGGTGTATTGACAAAAGTCAAACAAAACCCATGAACCATGCATCCATGCAAATTGCAGGATATCTTTCGGCCGCGCACCAGATGTGCTATGCAAATAGAGGCGGAACACAATCGACAAGCGTCGATCCGAACTTCGATCACCACCACGGATGGTGATGATGATATAAGGATGTATGCGTCGAGGGACTTTCTCTTTTTCAGGCACCTAAATTACCCATGGGCATTAATAACATGCCGCTAACAGATACTGTGGAAAATTCTGTTAGCGGATGAAATGAAAGATTTCTTCTGGCAGACGTAGATACGATCTGTATCAGGTTTTGGTTTTTGGATGGAGATGGTTAGTCAGATTTCAATCGTCAACGAGACGACATAATCTTGATCGAGCAGCTAGGGAGTTGACATTCAGAGGAACCCACGGAGGAGGCCCATCCGCTCCGCGTATTTCAATGAAAGAAAAGCAAGTATTCAACGTTCTCGCGCAACGTGTGTATCGGTCAGTTAAATTGTGCTCTAAATAAATAAGGAAGGCGGTCCGTGAAGACGAAGGCCGAATATATATATAAAAGAAGTGTTAATTAGTAATGCGATTAAGGTCGTAGCGAAAGTTGTTGCTCGTGTGTTAACATTCTACCCGAACTACTAATGTAAGCAAAAATCAAAAGTGTGTCCTAGTACAAGTGGAGATAGAACTCTCACACAAAATAAAACTCCAAAATAAAGACAATTCTTTGCGTGTTTTATTTGCTCAATAGACTTTGCTCCGCGTTCCAGATATTCCTTTTGGCGTGTGGACAGGTACGGCGGAACTCTACGACAACCTCCAATAAAAAATCCGCTAAAAGCGCTTGGTCCTGCATCAAAGGTATTTCATGCGAGATCGCACTAGTACACGTCAGGTAGTCGCATTTCAAATGGAAAATGTCGTTGAATTCCTTACATATTTCCATTATCGATTGGCACTCTTAAGGACTTATGTTTTTTCCTAAGTGGAGCTCCTCATATAGTTGTGCCAACCTTGAATCTTGTGTTGACTCAACAGGCGACTGACCATGCGAGAACAGATGTCTGATATATTGGAGGTTTTGTTCCTCCGAAGATCCGTCCTCGGATACGGGCTTACTCGATTCGTCATCAGAGTTAAGTCCCGTCGACGTGTTTACTTGCATCTCCAGGGGGATAATTGAGTAGTCCTTTGTTGGGTGTAACTGCACCTTTACCCGGTCGATGGTCTGTGGGCAATCCATGATGTTGAGTGCAGCTATTTGTGCACTCTTTGCTCTTTTCAAAATACAATTAGAGAGTAAAATCCCATTTTGTACTTCTTTGGGCACCAGGATCACGTCCTCCGGGATTTTTAATGGGAGGTTAATTATCTTTCTTGAGCGCCCCTGTACTATTGTCGGTCTGCTCAAAAAGATTTCGACCTCAGAGGGATTTGTTGGTCAACGTTCTACCAACTCTTTCCTCTCTTCATCGCCTTCTGGTTTTCGTGGTGGGTGTGGGGCTTTTGGAGCAACGGGGTTTCGACAATTTTTTACAGCCCTTCCCCTGCGTGGGTAAGGTCTTCGGGTGACTTCCGATCGCGGTCTGGACCATCACAGGTCCCCTTGGTGCGACTTCTCGTACGGCTGGCTTTTGCCGAGACTTTCCTGCATTATTAATAACAAAGTCTACAGAAAAACTTTTGGGATCTATGTTTGTCTGGGGGAATTCCAAACACTTTGCAATTTTTCGAGAGAAAGTCGTTTCCCAACAGCCCGTCCTCCGACACCCCCGGCAATGAGTCCATTATTTGGAAGTTACAGGGAACCTCCTGGTGTGACCTGAAACGCCCATAGCAGCGTCCCGTGGACCTCCCAAAAAGTGTTTGGAGTGCCCTTGCTCTCCTGGCATCCACTGCATAATTCGGGTGGAGTGCTTTCAGCTTTAAGAGGCTAATCTGAGCACTGGTGTCCACTATTAGGCGCGTAGTGTTTCTACGGCCAATGTCCAAGGGAAGTTGAACAATCGGGACCTTTGTCGGCGAAAGCTGAAAACAGCTTTGGCTGAGTTGCAGGTTTAGTTCGTTCGGATTGGGATTGTCCGACTCTACCTTTGGGAGTTTTCCGATTTCTCCCACGTTGATTTTTTCGGACCATCCGCCACCACGTGGCTGCGCCACCCGCATGATCCGCACCTTTTCCTGCTTTTATTGGGAATACCACTCTGCCTTGGAGCCTCTGTAGATTCCGAGCTAGCAGAGCTAGAAGGGCTTCGGCCTGCCTTGGGCCGACGGTGCTGGGGTCGGAACTTTTGCTTCATTGTGCCCGAAGGTGCGTCTATGGTCTGCTTGTAAGCCTTAGTGGGCTCAGAACTGGCAGAGCTGGAGCGGCTTTCATCTGTCGTGGAACTACGTTGTTGTGGCCGAAGTTTCCGGCGTTTGCCGCTTTTGTCGGACGGGTTAACGTAGCCCTTGGGTTTCCTTCTTATCACTTCCTGCCATCCTTGATTCACTGTGCCGGTCTGTGCGCACTGGTGTTGAATATAGCCGTAGCCACTTGGGTGCGTGTTGGGATGGGTGTTGCCTGGGAATTTATTGTTGTTTCCCACCTCACCCTGTACCCGCAGTTGTCTCACGTGTAACCTTTACGGCCGCAAAACTTCTAACTACACACACGGTGGTTTGACGTTGCTGGGTTCTTGGAGGCAGGGGGTTGGTGCGTTCCCGGATGTGTTCTCTTCTGGGACTCCCTCTGGTGGCGTGGTGGCATATTCTGCGCTGTTGGGGGTCTGTTCGCTGGTGGTGGTCTGTTTTGTAGTGCTCCAAAAAAGCCCTACTACCTTTTTCCCCCATTCCTACATCCAAATCCTAGCTATCTTAAGCTAAAACCAAAAAACCCATCAAAACCCACAAAAACCCAAACATAATCCAAAATTCGCAATAAACGAATCAAACATTCTTTTATCGCATAACATTTGCCCCCACGGCAAAATTTAATCCAAAATCCGAATTAAAATTAAAATTCACAATAAACGAATCCAATATTCGTTTATTGTTCTACATTTGCTCCACGGCATCATGAAAATTCAAAATTCAGAGATCGTTATCTCTATCTGAAAAATTCCATTGAGTTAAGCAAACAAAAAACCAAAAGCAGATACATTCCCACATCTGCGCAATAGTTTCGTAAGAATTCAAGAAATTGATTTCTTATCTTGTGTAAATACAACATCTCGCTCGAAATACCCAAAAAATCGAGATTGTTGCACGAAAATGTGTATCTTTGGGAAACAATTTTCGAAGTGTTTTCCTTTATAAAGGGGTAGCAAAACGATCTCGGCGCCCACTTCGGAACGTTCATACAGTCAGACATACTGATCGTGTGCTCGTGTACAACCAAGATTGAAAAAAAAAAAAAAAAAAAAATTAATTCGTAGACGTTAAGTCGTCGACGATCGACCGCGTTCACATCGAACCTTATGTGGTATATTGCGTTTGTTTGTGAGCATTGCGACAAATTATAATTACAAAAAAAAAAACACGTGGAATTTTCGCTGGATGCCGTAGTCGAAATCTGTCTTCACAGATGCCAGACAACGACCCGAGCGCTACCCGGGAATATCTATTGGAACGGAAGAGAAGAGCCATTGAAACTCTTCAAAACTCATCTAAGAAGACCACAAAATTGGAAAATCCAGGAAAACACATGGACTACGAACAAAAATTCCACGAAGCCGTGGAATACATCCAACAGCTTTCAGCAGAGGTGAAACAACTCCGGGAGGAAATTCACTCCCTAAAGCAACCCACCCAAAACACCGACGATGCCTGTATGGAGATGACGCCTTCTCCCAGCTTACACCATAAAACATCTCCACCCAAACAACAATCATCAGCCCATAAGGAATCCACCAAACAAGCCAAGCCAGCACCGAGTCCCCTGCCTGCCCAGCACAAAAACGAAAGACCACCGCCAATCTACATCAGAAACCCGACCAGCACCAAAGCACTAATTCAAACCCTGCAAAATGCCCTGGGTCACCAGAATTTTAGCACCAATGCAAAAGGATCTAGGACTTCAATAACAGTCAGATCATTACTCGATCATGATAGGGCAGTTAAAAAACTGTTGGAGGAGCAATATCACTTCTTCACCTTCCAGCATCCGAACAGCAAACCAGCTACCTTTATTATAAGGCACATCGATCCCGAATGGACCAACGAAGAAGTGGGCCTGGAAATCGCTAGGATATGTCCACAAATAAAGATCAATAAGCTGGACTACTTCCAAACACCGTACATGAGGACAAACAACGTAAAAAACCTCCGGATCATACAAATCCCACCTAATCAGGACATCAAGCAACAAATATTTAATTTGTTTACCCAAAAAATCGCAATCGAAGACCCCCACAAACAAGAAATTCTTCATTGTAAGCGATGCCAAGAATCAGGACACTTGGCGGTCTCATGCCACCAGCAAAGACGTTGCGGCAGATGCGCAGAGGAACACGAGCTCGAGGAATGCAAGGTAAATCCACAAGGCCTGGAACCTGAAACAATACAAACCGTCAACGCTGATGGATCCATTACCAACAAAAAGATCACAGTTAAATGCTGTAACTGTGGAGGCCCTCAGCCGGCAAATTTTTCCCAATGCCCTCAGAAGCTAAAACTTCTGGAAAGACGGAAATTAGCATCAACTATTAAATCAACAACAACAACAACAAAAACGAAACCAACAGTATTGCAGGAAACGAAGTCAACCCGACCCGGAATATCGTACGCGGATGCAGCAAGAGGAAACCTCAACACTACCACTCCCCCTAACAACAATACTGAAAACTTCAATCTAGACATCATGGGATACATCCAAAGCTTACAAGCCATGCTACCTTCGCTGAGGAAGATGTCAGAAATAGAGAAAAAAGGTCAGATTCTTTCACTAATAACTTCCCATATTCTTTCCAGCTCTCTCTAAACTAACCATTATCTCCCTCAACACAGAATCCATTTACTCTAATATACGTAAGCAACACCTCCGGTTGTTTGTTGAAAAATTTTCCCCAGATATCCTCTTCCTTTCAGAGACCTGGCTCAAACCAAATTCCCGAGTTTACATTCCCAATTATACTTTTGTTTCTAACCCCAGAACTAATGGATCCCACGGAGGTACCGGCATCTTAACACAAAAAATTTCAATTCAGTGAAATTAGATTCACTAATATATTCAGCATTGAATACACGGCAGTTAAACTTTTTTGTGAGAACAATAAAGTGCTCGTCTTAGCATCCATTTATATTCACCCTTCACGACAACCAGATTTCCCAGATGCTGACATTTCTCAGATAATCCAACAGTCTGTTCCCGCTCCATTTATAATCGGGGGAGACTGGAATGCTCGTCATACAGCATTCAATGATAATAAATGCAACAAATATGGTCGTCAGTTGCTAGCACTTCTCCCATCTTATCCATATACATACATTGACCCCCCATTACAGCCAACTCGTGTCACTAGCACAGCCAAGTCAACAATCGACTTCTTCCTCAAGTCCGATGATGTTCACTCAACGGGTCCACCTACAGTCTCCTTTATATTTCCTTCTGATCATGGTTCCGTTCATACCACGATCCAAATCCCCTCTTTCGACCCACTCTACTCGTCAAACCCTGTCCCAAACTTCACCAAAACAAATTGGAGAAAAGTCAATAGGGACATAGCGATAAGTTTCTCTGACTTGTATATCCCTGAAGCATCTAACTTACTCCCTATTGAAATCGATCACGCATCTTTAAGAATAGAGCAAATTCTTAAGGAGGCTCTCAGCAACAACACCCCGACAACCATTCCTCATAACTATTTAGGAAAGCCTTTGCCCAGCATCCTAACCAAATTATTGCGCCTTAAAAAGCAGCTCCGTCGTAAACTCCATACAAGACACTGCCCCTTTATTAAAAGCCAAATCCAACGCCTATCCACTCTGATAAATGAGCAGTTGAAGAAGTTCGCAGATGAAAACTACATCTCCGCACTTAAAAATATCAAACCAAATCGGGATCTTTTCAAAAACATCAACCAATTAAATGGTCGTAAATATAAACCCCGAATTGATCATCTCATCAACCCAATCAGCAATAATATTGCCCAGTCCGATACGGACATAGCAAATTGCCTCGCAGAACACTTTGCAAAAATTCATGAGCAAAATAATTCTCTATCAACTCCTGGCTTCGAGAACACAGTAAACGAATACATCTCTAACAGATTATTCACATCTTTTACTCCTTTCATCGGTGAATTTAGCAACACGAACATAGCTTCACACCCCTTAGACACTACAAATTTTCTAACTGCAGACGAATTATCCGAGATCGTAAGATCAGGAAATAACAAAAAGTCAACTGGATTAGATGGAATCCCACGCCTTCTATTTAAAAGGCTACGCCCACAGAATCTACTTCCCATCCTCATTCTTCTTAATCAAATAATTAATGCATCGCACTTCCCAGAGAACTGGAAAACTGCGGTAGTAATTCCTATTAAGAAGCCCGGTAGTAGTAATAGCCCTTTCAATTATCGTCCAATATCCCTATTAAGTACATTAAGTAAGATACTGGAACGCAAGATCTACCAAAATCTTCTCTCATTTGCCAATGAGAATGCCCTCATCCCTAACTGTCAGTTCGGATTTCGTAAGCGACAATCCACATGTCATGCTCTACTAAAACTTACACACGATGTTACAACTGGTCTCCAAAACCAAAGCCCTACTGTGTGTATATCTCTCGATATTTCTAAGGCGTTTGATTGCGTCTGGATCTCAGGGCTTCTGTACAAACTGCACTCCATATTTAATCTAAACTCTCACACAACAAAGCTCTTAGCCTCTTATCTTTCTGACAGAAAATTCGTTGTGAGAATAAATTCTTCCGTCTCAGAAACCCACAACATAACCGCGGGTATTGAGCGCCTCGATAGACGATTTCTCGAGGTATCTATCAAATTTATCGAAAACCTACAAAATAATCCCAATCCCATAATAACCTCGCTCTTAGAGAACCCTCTAGATATCAGAACTAACTACCCCAACTGTCTCCACACCAGAGCTATCTTCGCCTCAGGCAGACTGGTAAATGATTCAAACGAGATCATATACCACAACACCGAAGTTACCCCTAACCAGTTCAAATACTCTAACGTCCAACCATTTTCCAACATCCTACGTTTTTCCAACGAACAACCGGAAAGAAATACTCTTCCTCAAACCCATAACTGACCTCATTCCACATCCTTTAATTCATAAATCCCATTAATTATAAAACTTTGTTTTGTTTATAGCTCATTTTATAATAATCAGACTAAGTTAGGTTAAGTTATATTTATATTTATATTTAGGGTTAAGTTTAGATTAAGTAAAGTAAAAATAAGAAATTCCTGGTTTTCTGACCTTTTCCAGGAAGACAAAACCCTACTAAATGTATAAATACACATCTAGCCTGTAACTCTTAAAACATTGTTTGGAAAATGTATTATAATAATAATTACATGTAAGCAATTGTCACGAATTTAATTTTAAGTCACTGTATTACTTAAATGTACAAATTTTAATTATGGTTAATAAATACAGTTTTAAAAAAAAAAAAAAAATCTCGGCGCCGCAGTATCTAGATCCTCCTGCGACAGAGCAGTTATTTTCCAATTCAAGTATTACATCTTAAATCAACAATAAAACTTAATCCAAAATTAAAAACTTCTTTTAATACTTTGGAAATTTTGTGCTGTCACCCAACGTTGGATGATTCTTTTTTGTATATCAGGACGACTCCAAAGAAATTGGTACAGGAACCGGTACTAAGGTTGCAGAGTATAAGGACGCTATCCTCTAAGTTACGTCCTACGAACAATCAGGACGTTGCTCTTCCCTCTGGGTCAGAGGAAGCACGGCAACGACCCCTTGCTGAAGTGCGTTGTTTCAGGAGCAATCGATAAAGAGATCAAACGTCCTTTTCAGGACAAGAAAACGCGCTTCCCGAGGAACAACCCGCGCAACAGCAGAACAAAATTTTGGTGGCAGCAGTGGGATAGAACAATTTTGGCTCCAGCGGTCGTGGATTTTCAAACAATCTACCAAAGAAGAAGGATCAGAACAAACAAAATTCTGGTGGCAGCAGTGAATCGGACTGATTCCCAATATCCCATACCAGTAAAAGCATAGAGCACATAAGGTTACAGAGAACCACCGGCAACAAAGTAACAAAAAGCGTGACTGTGGAAAATAATAATTAATTCAAAACAAATTTTGATAAAAACAGCGTGCCCGGGGCTAAACACCGGCAAAGTGACTTAAAATTTAAACATTTCTAAAAGCGTCGCCTAGGGCTTAGACACCGGCAGAGTGAAAAACAAACAAAAATAATAAAAGTGACAAGCGGAGACGACCACATCCAGCAGCGACGACAGCAGCGGTGACACCGACAGGAAAAAGCTGGTACACCTTTCTGAAGTGGACATTGCCAGCTACGTCAGCAGTACATGGACAACAGTATCCAGTTTATTTAAGGTAAAAAAATTTCATTTTTTATTAATATACAGTGAAAAATTCAAGGAGACTAAGAGAGCTCTTCATAGTAAAATTAATGTAACTTTTGTGAAATTAACGTAACTTTTGTGAAGCCGATTAAAGTGAAATTTTTAATGTCGATCTTGTCATAGTGATCAACTCCCTAAAATAAGAAAATTTCTGTTTACTTGTATAATAGAGGCAAAATTTAAATATATTTTTTCTTTTAACATATATATAATCATTTATCAAAAATTCTTTCTATACATATACACATTTATTATCCAAAATTGCAACAACTTATTTATCAAGTAGGGGACAAATAAAAACCTCAAAAATAAACTACAAAATTTGATTTTTATATTTTATTTACCTATTTGAATTTAACACACATATATACATATACTTTCCTAAAATTATTTCTGCTTTTTGGGGAAGATTTTTACACTCTTTATGTGATAACAATAGCGGACAAATTAAAATTATTGGTCCTTGTCTTTAAGCGTTGTTTAGGACATTCTTCGGTTGAATTTTTTCCTCTGGATTTCTCTTTTGGTATCATTTGCGTCTCATCGGAAAATTCATTCTAGGATATTTTTCTCTTCTTTGACGGTGACACTTTAGGCCTTGCTCCCATCGAACGAAAAGAACTGTTTCTCTCATCTTAGGGAAAAATACACTTTACCCAATAGGATCAAACTAAGTTTGAAGGTACATTAATCCTGTTGTTCTTATCTTTTCTCTTGGCCATCGTACCACGACAAAATGAAAATTGAGTCTCTTTGTTCTCTGCCCCTTTTTACTGTCATTTGGGAAGGTCTGTTTCATAAATACGTCGTTAGCGAAAAAAATAAACCGGGTACGCGTTCGCAGAGACCTGAGCCCGAGCTCATACAGAATTGCGAGGACGAAACATCAGAAACCGTACGTACGGAAATACGCGAACAGAGTTCTAGAATGAACTTTCCCATAGGATTAAGTGATATATTAGGATTCGTGCGACGTTTAACGGAAATCCTGACGAATTAGATGGTTTCGTCTCTTGTGGAGACATTTTGTTCTCACAGGCACAAGATGACAACCAGAAATCTTTTATTCTAAGGGTGGTCAAAACCAAATTGCAGGGACCGGCGCGTGATTGTATCCGGCATAAAATCATTTCTACCTGGGAAGATCTTGTCGAATACTGTCGAAAGTATAATCACACTCAGGCAGGGTGCAGAACCAGGTTAGCTCATATGCGAAACCATGACCAATCTTCAATGAGCCGAAATCCTTTCAGAACTCAGCTAAATCAATCTCAAAATAGGACAATGACAAACTCGCCCCGCATTGAAAATCGAAATACCTGACAAAATCAAAATATTAACAGGGTATCCAATTCACAACAGGGAAACGAACTCACTCGGGCAGCGAGCAACGGCAATCCTTCTCGAGTTCAGACAATAGCCGATATACACCCCATCCCGATGTAAATTTTCAAATGCGCGTATTTTTCTGCCCTGAATTTAAGGGGCCAGTAATACGTGTAGAATTTAATCCATCGGATAAAAAATACTCCACTTTCCTCATTGACACAGGCGCCGACATCAGCTTGATCAAATTAAATAATCAATACATTCAACAATCTGTAGAAAACTCAGACCCAGTGACTATATCCACCATTGCTGGAAAAACGGTCAGCACATGGGGAAAGGTATTGGGGGAATTCGAATTTAAAACACACAGGCACTCCATACCCTTTAAGCATAACCTTTTTGTAGTGGGAAGCAATGTATAATTTCAACACGATGGCATACTGGGAAGCGATTTCCTTGCGAAGCACCAGTGCCACATTAAGTTTGGAAAGGGATTCCTTAAATTCGCTGTGAAGAAGAGAACCACGGTAGAACTCGAGCAGTTTTTAGGAAACAATAACGAGGACAAGGAAAATATTCAGAATGCCACGCCTTACGAGGTGTCTTCCACGGAAAATACAGGCATTCTTGAAAAATTGGCTAACACCGTTTGTGAGTCAACATCTGAATCCGTTTGTCTACGGGCCGGATCTGATGCTGTGACAAACACAACGAAACCAACCACCCTTGAATCTTCCTCTTCCCATTTAAATAAAGTTTGTGGTAACGAAAAAGTTAAGGAGACTGCTGAAAAACTGAGTTCAGGAAAATATGAACCTGAAACGCCAGTATCCTCAGAAAAATTAAAACAAAATTCTACAATTGATCTCATAAAATTGCAACCGCGATTCCAACAAATAATGGAGATCCCCTTTAAAGAAAAATCCAGTCAAGAACTGATTATTAAAAAATCCGAGATCATGCCAGGGATATATCTGGGTAATAGTTTGACAACACCACAGGACAACAAAATAAAGGTATTGCTAATGAACACATTAGACACCGATCAAGAAGTAAGCACCAACGACATAGAAGTCGAGTGGGAAGATCTGGATGACTACAATGTGTTACAGGCGGATGAAACTAAGAACTTTCTAAAAAATAGGCTTTAACGGCTAGAATCACTCCTAGAGTTGCGTCATTGTAACCAGGAGGAAAGGAAATCTATCCTAGACATCTGCCGCAGATTTAACGATCTCTTTTACTTAGAGGGCAACCATCTCACATACACTGACGCCATAGAGCATCAGATCATCATGGAAGAAGGAAGGCCCCCACTTTACATAAGACCATATCGGTTCCCAGATAGCTCGAAGCAAGAAATCCACAAACAAGTGGATGAAATGTTTAGGATGGCGTGGTACAACCAAGTTTCAGTCCTTGGAATTCCCCTCTCTTACTAGTACCCAAGAAGGCAGGATCTGATGGGACAAAACGGTGGAGAGTAGTTGTCGACTTTAGAGCCTTAAATAAAATAACAGTCGGAGATGCATATCCATTGCCCAATATTACTAATATTTTGGACCAGCTGGGAAAAGCTAAATATTTTAGCACTTTAGACTTAGCAAATGGTTTCCACCAAATACGCATGGACAATAGAGACAAGGCAAAAACAGCGTTTAGCACACCCTTCGGACATTACGAATACAATCGAATGCCCTTCGGACCTAAAAACGCACCTGCCACATTCCAGAGGCTTATGAATAATGTACTCATTGGTCTCCAAGGAATAGAATGTTTCATCTATGTAGATGATATCGTAATTTACGGATACGATCTGAACGATCACATTTCCCGACTTACCATTAATTTTTTGGATACAATATTTTAAATAACCGAAATAAACAAACAAAACAAAAAAAACATATCTATAAAGAAAAATATATATACAACTAATAACGTTAAATTCACCTCTTAACAAATTATTGTTCAAAAACGAAATAGATAGATAGAATAAACAAAGAAAATTTATAAATTCAGGAAATAATAAATAAAATATAACAAAAAATTAAATCTCCACATAACTCATATGTTTCAAAAATAGAAGTTTCAAAACTATACTATAAACAAATATTGACTATCAAAAAATGTATTATACAAATATTTTAATCAACCACCACTAACTTAAATAAATAAACAAACAAACATTTTTTGTAATAATAAATAAAACAAAACTTACGATACGAAATAATGTTAGAATAAGAATTTATATAAGTACAAAACATTTTGCAATGAATAAAGCCTAAGAAAATTTTAGTATAACTCAAAACAAATTTAAAAATGTCTAAAATTTAATTTTACGTACAAACTACATGAAAAAATTATATAAATAAATAAGGACAATGAAAAAAAAAAATGCTCTGTAAATAATATGTAATTGCATGAACGAAAACAAAGGGCGAGTCAGAATAGAAAACCACCTCTCAGAACCATTTGAAATCCGGGACGGACTAAAGCAGGGAGATCGTCTATCACAGTGTCTTTTTAACCTTGTGCTCGAGTATGTCATCAGAAAGGTACAAGACGACAACATGGCCGGATCATCCCTGAACGGGGTCACACAAGTGCTCCCATATGCGGATGACATTGCCGTTCTGGGCGATAATCTAGAAGCTGTTAGTAAAAACTGTGAAATCATCATGCAAGCGGCAGAAGAGGTGGGCCTAGAAATAAATGAAGACAAAACAAAATACATGATTACGGCGAGAGCAGGTGGATCTCAGATAACACATATAAACGTCAGAGGTAAGATATTTGAAAAAGTTAAAGAATTTAAATATCTGGGAACGATACTGACGGCCAGTAACGAAATGTCGAAGGAAATTAACAAGAGACTGCATTGCGGCAACGCGAGTTGGCACGCAGTCAGTAAACTGCTGAAATCCAGACTGCTATCACGTAACATAAAGCTCCGTGTCTATAGAACCATAATCATGCCGATTGTTCTATATGGATGCGAAACATGGGCTCTCACAAAACGGGAAGAAAACAAATTCTGCGTATTCGAGAATAAAGTTTTGAGGGGCATCTTTGGAGGTAAATATGACGAGGAGGCAGGACAATGGAGGAGACTCCATAACCACGAATTGGAAGAGCTATATCGCAAACCTACAATAGTGAGAGTAATCAAGTCGCGAAGATTAAGATGGGCCAGACACGTGGCGCGAATGAGCAACGATAGGACCGTGTGTAGAATTCTTGACGGTAGACCAACGGGAAAGAGACCGGTAGGACGGCCGCGACGGAGATGGGAGGACAATGTTAGGTTTGACCTTGAGGAGATCGGATCGATTGGAACAGGGAACGATGGCGAAGCCGAGTCGGTGAGGTCATGAACTTCCGGGTTCCTACAGGCCAATAAATAATAAGATAATATGTAATTAGTATTAATATGTAATACACAAACTGTAATAGTAAGCCTTAATAATCTTACGCAACACTTATATATATATCGTACCGCAAATTGGAAAATCTATAATAGTACTTTATAAACAAAAACAAAAAAAAAAAAAACCTCTTATATAAAAAGAAGAAAAAACATATATATATATATTACTCACAATTGTTACTAAACGTAATGAAAAAAAAAATATAACATAAACACTGTAAATAACACTTTTAATATATGTAATTACAACTTAATCATTGATCACGTTAAATATCAAAACTAAAAAATTTGTACTGTAAGCTAAGAAAAATAAATATTGCACACATAAAACTAAAATGTAAAAAAAAAAAAATCAGGCCTATGTAACGAAATCGCGATACTATCATCCTTTATTCCCAATCACACCATTTTCCAGAAAATTATTCTCATAAAGATCAATTTTCTTTTTTTTGAAGGGGGGGAGGATGTAGTACTCCAAAAAAGCTCTACTACCTTTTTCCCCCATTCCTACATCCAAATCCTAGCTATCTTAAGCTAAAACCAAAAAACCCATCAAAACCCACAAAAACCCAAACATAATCCAAAAAAGAATCAAACATTCGTTTATCGCATAACATTTGCCCCCATGGCAAAATTTAATCCAAAATCCGAATTAAAATTAAAATTCACAATAAACGAATCTAATATTCGTTTATTGTTCTACATTTGCTCCACGGCATCATGTAAATTCAAAATTCAGAGATCGTTATCTCTATCTGAAAATACCATCGAATTAAGCAAACAAAAAACCAAAAGCAGATACATTCCCGCATCTGCGCAATAGTTTCGTAAGAATTCAAGAAATTGATTTCTTATCTTGTGTAAATACAACATCTCGTTCGAAATACCCAAAAATCGAGATTGTTGCACGAAAATGTGTATCTTTGGGATACAATTTTCGAAGTGTTTTCCTTTATAAAGGGATAGCAAAACGATCTCGAGGCCGCCAGCTCTACTCAATCAACTATAGACTTCTTCTTAAAATCTGCGATCCTACGCTCTGTATCTCCCCCTACTGTGTCGCACTTCTTCCCCTCGGACCATGCCTCCATCCACTCGGTAATTGACCTTGGCCCCTTAAATCCGCTTCAATCTCTCAACCCAGTCCATAATTTCTCCAGAACTAACTGGAGAAAGGTCAACAAATCCGTTGGCGATATGTTTCAAACGCTTCCCATCACAGATACGAATAACTTGGATCCTAACGAAATTGAAGAAGCAGCTTGTAAGATGGAAGGGATCTTACAACAAACCCTGTATTCTAATACCCCTACAAGGATGCCACACTCCTTCGTAGGTAAACCACTTCCATATCTTACCCTTAAACTCATCTCATTAAAAAAAAAGCTCCGCCGAAAACAATTTCGAAGATTTTGTCCCCTCCTGAAAGTACAGGTTCAATTATTGTCTACTCTCATTAACCAGCAGTTAAATGCTTTCGTAGAGCAGAACTACATCTCCACTTTAAATAGTATCAGACCCGATCGTAATCTTTACAAAAACATCAATCGCTTTACAGGACGAAAAATACACACCTCAATAGACAGACTAATTGGTCCTAGAAATAATATTCTGTACTCTGATTCTGAAATAGCAAACTATTTAGCGGAGCACTTCTCCCAAGTGCATAGGCAAAATGATAGCCTAGGCAACTCCGAGTTTGAGGAAGTGGTCAACCGTTATATATCTCAACCCACCGATACAAACTTCTTTTTACAACCGCAGGAATTTAACCAAATGATATCTTCTCGTAGCAATAAAAACTCAACCGGCTTGGACAAAATTCCACATGTGCTTTTCAAAAACCCCAACCCTTCAAATCGACTATACAACATGACCCTGCTAAACCACATAATAAATGCTGGTCACATACCGGAGTCTTGGAAAACTACCAACACTCAACATGTCACGCTCTCCTCAAGTTTACTCACGACATCACTATGGCTCTTAACGACCAGTGCCCCACTGTGTGTATCTCCCTTGACATATCCAAGGCTTTCGACTGCGTGTGGACTGCGGGTCTTCTGTACAAATTACATTCCACGTATCGTCTCAACAATCACACTTCCAAGTTTCTCTACTCGTACCTTTCAAATAGGAAATTCATGGTCAAGATAAATTCCACCCTTTCCCAGACGTACTCAATAACAGCAGGAGTCCCCCAAGGATCCATTCTGGGTGCCCTCTTATACTTACTATACACATCTGATATTCCTCAACCCCTCTCACCGAATACTCGAATCCTCAACTACGCAGACGATACCCTTGTCTACTCCAGCAGCAGGCTCGTATTATCTGCCAGAAACCGCGTAAATGAATTCCTCCAAATTCTTTCCTCCTACTTCCTTAAATGGAAGATCCGCCGAAACCCCAACAAAACTCAACTGATTGTATTTAAAGGTAGAAACGTTCACTGTACCAATAACACGGTACGTAACCATTCAAAAATCCAACTCAACCTCTGCAACACCCTCATAAAACCATCTAAATCACTAAAATACTTGGGCATTACTTTCGAAAATAATCTCTCTTTCACGACTCACATAAACAATGTCATCCGCAAAGCGGGGATACAGCTGAACCTTTGTCGGAAAGTAATGTGGAAGGCAGATGGTCTCTCTCAGCAAGTCAAACTTCTACTTTATAAACAAATCATCAGGCCCACACTTACTTACGCTTGTCCCATCTGGTTCCATATCTCTCCCACTCAAATGGAAAAACTTCGTATCTTCGAAAGGAAGTGTTTCAGACTAATTACAGGGCTACGTCGACAGCGCGACTCCCACAAATATATCAGGAGCCTTACGCTATACCACTCCGTCGGCCTGGAGAGATTGGATAGAAGGTTCCTGGAATTGTCGATAAGATTCATTGAAAACCTGTCAGCCAATCCAAGCCCTCTCATCAATTCCCTTAGCCTCCCCAGCCACAATGCATCAAATCCCTATCTTCATGCACTCCATTTAAAAGCCCTCTTCTACGCAAAAAGATTAGTAAATGCTGCGAACGAAATCATCTACCATAACAGGGTAACCGATCTTAACCACTTCAAATACTCAAACATTCAACCCTTTTCTCGGGTTCTTTCCTTTAACGAGCAGTCGGTGGAGTGACCTCCCTCTGCAGCTCCCTTCCCTCCTTAGGTTATGTAAAATATGAAATCTCGACTTAAGCTTAAGACTAGGCTAAATTGTTCTACATTGCTAAATGTGAATTTATTAAACTACCTTAGATATAAGCTAGATTTAAGTAGAGGTAAGTCGTTTTTAAGAATATTTATTCTAAACATAGGTAATCCATCCTGGTTTTCATGACCTTTCCAGGAGTCCTACTAGTAAATTTTATCTTGAATAAATCTCTATAGACGTAAGTCCTCCAATTAAATAATACTTGAAAAAATGTTCTAGACATTGTAAGTAAAAATTGTCACAACTTAGTTAAGCTAGCTGTAAACTTGTGTAACTAAATTTATAATGGTCAATAAAGACAGCGTTATATAAAAAAAAAAAAAAATCTCGAGGCCGCAGTATCTAGATCCTCCTGCCACAAAGCAGCTATTTTCCAATTCAAGTATTACATCTTAAATCAACAATAAAACTTAATCCAAAATTAAAAACTTCTTTTAATACATTGGAAATTTTGTGCTGTCACCCAACATTGGATGATCCTTTTTTGTATACCAGGACGACTCCAAAGAAATTGGTACAGGAACCGGTACTAAGGTTGCAGAGTATAAGGACGCTATCCTCTAAGTTACGTCCTACGAACAATCAGGACGTTGCTCTTCCCTCTGGGTCAGAGGAAGCACGGCAACGACCCCTTGCTGAAGTGCGTTGTTTCAGGAGCAATCGATAAAGAGATCAAACGTCCTTTTCAGGACAAGAAAACGCACTTCCCGAGGAACAACCCCCACAACAGCAGAACAGTTTGGTAGTGGTGGTCTATTCTGTGGTGGTGGGCCGGGATTGCGTAGTGGTGGAGTATAATGGGCACGCCAATCTCTTATGTTGTGCCCCTACTCCTTACAATCCCAGCATAACGGTGTATTTCGCCTTCTAAGGCACTCGTCATGCAAGAGCCCCTTCTTATTACAAAAACTGCACGTCATGCGCGCAGCCATCGGCTACAACTGACGAGCGCCTTGGTCCCTTGGTTTGATCCGGATAATATTGGCCGGTTCCACCCCGTTGTGGTACTGGGGCTCCAGGTCCTACTGGTGGATACGCACCTTGTGCTTGGTATGAATGTATCCTAGGCACAGCCTGGGGTTGACTTAAAGGTGTTCCCAGTCCATACTGGAGTTGACCTGCGTTGATTGATCTACCAAAAATGACCCCACCGGGTTGATACACCCCACTCACAGGTTGATATTGCCCCTGAAGCAATTCCTGTGTGTTTTGTTGTCGGTTTGCCGGAGTTATTGTGGCATCCAATAGCCCTCTGCAAGGTTGAGGCGAAATATTTACTGGTGCATTCACATGAGGGGGTCCACTGTAATGCGCCTCGTGTGAATACTGTGGTTGGCCTGTCAGAGTGTGTGTTACGGGGAATATATTCGGCACAACACAGAGATCTAAGGTTGAAGAAACTTGAAAAGCAAGCGACAGGTCTAATAAACTGGTAGAATCACCACCTATATATGAATTGATTTTTCGCTCTAAATATACAACTGAGTTTACAGATATTTTTTTACTTCATTTTACTCACAGCAATTACGCCGAATCATTACATAAATTTGATTAACCCAAAGCTACTCATTCAAAACATTGAATTCTGCTAAGCAGTTTGCACAACATGTGAAGTAGGTGAAGGACAATCACCGATATAAGAGAGCTGAAGTCAGCGAAAGTCCTGGGAAGAGTGTCAGGTTTCTTTTAGCAAAGGTCATGAACAAAGCAGATAGAAAGAGTTACAATGTGCTATATCCAACAGTTTTCATTTTTCAAAGTCAAAGAAAGGTTAACGTCTCCAATGAAAATAGCTTTGGCCCTGTCTCCTATCCGCCAAGATTTTACTGAACATTCTGTTTTTTTTTTCATTTTTGAGCCCCATACTGAATATTATAGATTGCAACGCCCTCTATACCAAACACATTCATTTTATGACCCGATATTGGAAATGAATGCTCTTAGACTTAATAAGCAAGAACTTTGTATGAAACACAGCTAACCAGTTAAATGTACTAAGACCAATAGATGACGTCATTCTTGAAATCATTTTCCGTGAGCGTATGCTAGACAACAGATCTCAATACGAGCAGTACGGAAGTTTTCCAAACCTCGCGTCGGCATGGTGCCTGCCGATATCTCTTCAATCCCCAACACGTTCTCACCTTCTCGCCTTTCTTCCATAGAATTAATCCCTTTTATGAAATGACACTTTAATTGAAACTGCCGCTCTAATGTCACCAATCAATTGGTATATGAATTTGTATTATTACGCCGTGGTGACATACTGATAACCCTGAATGCAGCCCTAATTATAATTACCACTTCGTTCCGAGAAGGATGTCGCTATGAAGGTCCTCCATCATTCATACTCAAGACCAGTTTCCTCTTTATTTCACCAGCCGTTATATTGGCTGTAAGTCCTTTGAGCTATGTTCTTAATCGTATACACGCACACGTTAATCCGGGGTATTATTTTTCCATTCTTCCTTTTATCATATTTCAAACCCTCTAATTGAGTCCTCACTGAAATTAAGGATTATAATAGAGAATGATACACGCGTCTGATACAAAGTTGCCCATTGTGACTCTCAATCAGTATCCTTGTATATTATATTCAATTCTATTATGAGTTTGGTCCTTAATTCAGTTGATTTGCGGAAGGTATTGTGGCTTGAGGGTGCTTTTGTCCTGTTGCGGCAGTGAAGCCTTTCATATGAATCCGTAATCCAATGCGGAAGGACTCATGCTGTGTTAGTGAATAAACATGTACGGTTGCAAAATTCCCCCGAGAATACAACAATTTACATGCATACAAAATAAGTTTTTGATTGAAATTCATGTGTTCTGGAAATAACGCAATGCTGGACTAAGGGTCCGGCACAGTGGGTCTTCTTAAATCCGTAAACAGATTCGATTCGGACGATCTTTCGAGAAGAGATGCGTTTTTTGGAGGTATCCTTATTTATTGCCTTTGTTACATAAACTTATCCATTCAATAAACTCCAAACTAAAACTGGACTCATAAAAATTTTTACAGCCGACCACGACATATTGTTACGTATAAATGTTCAATTTAAGAACAGGGAAAATGTTTCGAAAAATTGAGCTGTGTTGATTTAAGGGTTCAGAAAATCGATTGGTTAACAAGCCTTCGATACGGTCAATATATATTGATCTTTAGGATAGACATATTGTGCTCTTCCGTTAGGTACTATTCAAAGTTATACAGCTTAGCAATAACCATAAAAGGAATATACGTGGTTCAGGCATTTTGAGTGTTAGAGATAACGGAAGTATGTGATTATATTTATCACTTTTCAATATACGTCTAGTAATATTTTCTGTTGAAGTTTTTCCCAATCTTCTGCGACGACACTTTATTATTTTTATGCTATAATAACTACTTTCGCGGATGTACGTTAAAACTAAAAAAAAAGAAGGAAAGCGAATGGCCTTTAGCGAGGGTAGAAACACTTAATTTTAATTTTGTACCATATGAAAATTTCAATAGACAGTTGAAGTGTAGGAGTAAAAACCAATTCAGGCGTTAGAGGGATTATTAACATCGTTTTGGTATCAAACAAAAGATAGCAGTGAAAGAGCAAAAAGTAGTGGCGCGGCTATCCATAATGGAGTTTTTACCGCCGAATGATGGAGTTTTTACCGCCGATGGAGCTTGCTCTACTTTGCATACACATGTTACTAACCATCAAATTCCGTTTGTGGGATCACCAACCAAAAACCGAATCTAGGAGGAAAGAAAGACCGGGTAAAAAGTATTTGTATTGGTAACATTAACCTAGCTTTGACTTTGAAAAGTACGTACATTTAGATCATCATCATCACATTGCAACTCTACCTATCTTCTTTATTCATGACTCCACATAAGACGATCGCTGACTTCAATTCTTGAGTCAATACAATCTTGTACTGATGTAAATCTAAATCGGTTCTCAAAATATGCCAAGTTAGCATTCCTTAAGGGCCAGTTCATTGAGAATTTCGATTAATCGATCGATATTCATTTTCTGTACTCGTTTTTTTTTTTTTTACATTTCTGTATTTATTGACCATAAATGATTTGTTACAATAAGTAATACAGATAACTTATAATTATCTTAGCTTTAATCGTTTACACATACTTGCTAGTACATTTTTCAAACATTATTATAAAGTTATATATTTCATGGGTGGACAAGATAGGAGTAGGTGGGGCTTCCTGGAAAAGGTCAGAAAACCAGGATATAATTATTTACTTAACCTATAACTAATTTGCTTAACTTAACTTAACTTAGCTTAGCCTAGCTTATCTAATTATTAAATCTATTATTATTACAATAAGTTAGAATAGGGTGGGGCGGGAGGTATAGTGGTTGATGGGTGGAATTTGGGTTAGGGTGGGTACTATGAGTCGGGGATATGGGTTGGGGGAACACTTTCCGATTGGTCGTTGAAACGCAAGATATTAGAGAAGGGTTGTATATTACAATATTTAAACTGGTGATGTGAGAGTTCAGTATTGTGGTATACGATCTCATTGGAGTTGTTGACCAACCTGCCAGAGGTGAAGAGGGTTCTGGTGTGGAGACAGTTCGGGTAGGCAGTTCGGTTGTCTGACGGAGTCGATGTGAGCGCATTTATTATCGGATTGGGATTATTGGGAAGATTTTCGATAAATTTGATGGACAGCTCGAGGAAGCGTCGATCTATACGTTCAATATTAGCGGCATAGGAGAGCGAACTACTGTTGTAATATTTGTGGGAGTTAGGATGTCGGTTGAGTCCAGTGATAAGTCTGAAGCATTTCCTTTCGAAAATGCGTAGCTTCTCCATTTGGGCGGGTGTGATATGGTACCATATCGGGCATGCATATGTGAGAGCGGGTCTGATTATTTGTTTGTAGATAAGTGATTTGACTTTGGGAGAGAGACCATTCGGTTTGTACATGACTTCTCTGCAGAGGTTCAGTTGGGTTGTGGCTTTACGAATCGTATTTTTAATGTGGGCGGAGAATGACAGATTGTTGGTAAAGGTTATACCTAGATACTTTAAGGTTTTGGAGGGTTTAATTATATTGTTATTTATTTTAATTCTGATTTTATTATGGCAGCGAATAGTGTTGTTTGTACAACTCGCGTTTCTGGCTTTAAAAACTATGAGCTGAGTTTTGGTTGGATTTAGTTGAATTCTCCACTTGGTAAAGTAGGCTGACAGGATTGGGAGATATCTGTTAATACAGTTTCTTGCCTCCTTGACAAGCTTGTTGCTTGAATAAATTAAGGTGTCGTCGGCATAGTTGAGCATTGTTGTATTGGGTAACAGTGGCTGCGGTGCGTCTGATGTATAAAGAAGGTATAGTAGTGGGCCGAGGATGGATCCTTGAGGAACTCCTGCGGTTATGCTATAAGGTGTCGAGAGAGTTGAGTTTATTTTCACCATGAACTTTCTATCAGAGAGGTAAGAAGCGAGAAGTTTTGTGGAGTGGACGTTTAATCCATACATTGAATGAAGTTTGTATAACAGTCCTGCGATCCAGACACAGTCGAATGCTTTAGCTATGTCTAGGGAGACACATACCGTTGGAGATTGGTTTTGGAGGTGGGTCGTCACATCATGTGTCAGTTTTAAGAGAGCATGACAAGTGGAGTGTTGTGAGCGGAAGCCAAATTGAGAATTCTGAATGAGGGAGTTATCCCTGGCAAATGAGAGAAGATTTTTGTAGATTTTACATTCAAGAATCTTGCTAAGCGAGTTTAGCTGCGATATCGGACGGAAGTTATCCGGGTACTTGGAGGGCCCAGATTTGCTAATAGGGACGATCACCGCTGTTTTCCAACTTTTAGGGAAATGTGAAGCGTTTATTATGTGGTTGAGAAGAACGAGAATCGGGAGCAAGTTGCCTGGGTGGAGTCTTTTGAATAGGAGGTTAGGGATTCCATCTAGGCCAGTCGATTTTTTATTGTTACGTGAAGTAATGACTTCGGATAGTTCTTCAAGGCTTAGGAATGTGTCGATTCCTACGGGGTGTGATGCTTTATTGCTTTCGGTGAATTCAGTAATAAATGGTGTGAGGGATGGCTCCAGTGAGCGTGGAATGTAATCGTTCACGGTATCGTGGAAATTTGTTACTGGGAGGGTATCGTTTTGCTTATGGACTTTGCAGAAATGTTCAGCGAGACAGTTTGCTATATCAGTGTCCGACTGGACGATGTTATTATTAGTTGGGTGAATAAGATAATCTGTTCGAGGCTTGAGTTTGCGACCCGTTAGTCTGTTTATGTTTTTAAATAGATCGCGATTTGGTTTGATACTCTGTACTCGTAATAATGGTACTTACAGTAATATTAGTGTTCTTTTGGCTTTTGTGCTTCGTTGTCTAGTTTATGTTGTGGTATCGTGTATAATGAAATCTGTTTTGAATTTTTGAACGATTCTACGAGTCGGTAACACAGCAGGACCATTATGCGGAGCATAGTCGTCATGAAGATCACGCTGAGTTTAAACAAAAGAACGATTACTTTTATAATATTTTGGTTAACAACCAAACGTTATTGAAACGTGTATTTTGCCGTAATGATCATATTGCACATTGCTACCATGACGTTTTAAAAACATATCATTTCTACTGGAAAACCCATTACTTGGATTAAAGATGGCACAGTCTCATGTGTTGGCCACATAGAATGCATATCTGGCTGAAATAAAGAACGGCATTATGATTTCTTTTACTGTTGGATGAAAAGTGGTTTTTGGAGCTTCGTCTGTGAGACTGCTTGTATTACTTCTCCACAGCACTATCTTCAGCTTCATTAGTCTGTGTATTACCTTTGTCATTCTGATTGAACTCATCATCAGGAAATCTTGCAATGGTCCAAGGTAAATAGCTGACTAAAATATTTAATTTACTATAATATTTAGTGCAACGTAGTTGAGTTAAAATTGTGGAACGAGAAGGAAAATGACTTGAGGTAAAGCATGGTGAATGCTTTAAGCATATATATAATTCTTAGAGTTAATTTCGATGTCACCTTGTTGTACGTAGTGAGTCCGAGAGCCGAAGTAGTTACGGGTGATGCCGTGTCATCGTTTACTTCATATGGTTAAGCTGAGCTAATAGTCATCACCGATTTCAAATACATCTTTGTTCTTTCTGACAAATTGTCTATTAGTGTGGATGATATATTTTCTACTTCTACTACATCACTTTGTCGTCACCAGTGAAAACAATTTAGTGTTCAGTTCCTAATTTGAGAAGACGATGGTCTGCTCTAAGATCTCACGATATCCAGGAATCAGAAGAATGCAACTGGCGGTCTGAAGTTTAACATCCCCCGTAGACTCGTTTAAAAAACCAAAAACCAACAATTTTTTCTCTTCTTCTATACGCAATGACATGTGTGGATATTAAATAACAAGATTCCGCATATGCTCCATTAGTTGCATATGAGGCAGATCGGCAAAAAAACACAGAGCCAGCTCGTACAACAACAATACCCGTAACATCACAGCGGTCGTACGCACAAGTTGCGTCGGGTGGGAGAACACCACAGCAGGCTACATCACAGGTAGCCACAAATACTCCCACACGGACTGAAACAACACCGCAAGCAGATGTGTTCGCAATCCTGCGCAATCTGCAGAGACAGATGACACAGCTACAAAGTCAAATAAACGAGATCTACTCGCATTTGGCCAGTCTAAATAACAAGTCGATATAAACCCCCTAACCACAACATCAATAAAAGCTCTTGTCGTGAATGTAAACTCACTAATAAGAACTGAGAGAAGAGCCAATCTTTTTAACCTGTTGCACGAGGAACAACCTGTTGTACTTCTGGCGGGGGAAACAAAGTTAAACCAGAGACATAAGATAGGACATAAAAACTACGATATTATACGAAGAGATCGACCTAACTCCCCTCAGGGGGGGGGGGGGGGGGGGGGGGGGGGGTCGCAATCTTTATTAGAAAAGGGATCCATCATAAAGTAATATATTGTGGAGAAGTGCGCAGCTTCCGGGTGCTGGAAGCCTGTATCGTACGCATACCCCTTCAGCAAGGAAGGGGTTTGTATGCGATTGCGGTCTACGCACCTGAGGAGCACCAACAAAACCTATTTATAGCGGAGCTCGAGACACTCTTTCGATGCTTACAATTGCACCTGGGCAAAAACTACTTTATCCTAGGGGGAGATATGAACGCCAAGCATAGAAATTGGGGAAATTATATATCTAATGCCAGAGGAAATCAGTTGGCTGGTTGGTTAGATCAGTTTCATATTGAATATAGAACTGACCTGCTAGCTACGGAATATCCATCGTTCCCCAGACGTAGATCGTTCTTAGATATCTTGCTAATCGACTCACGACTGAGATTACTTAACACCGACAGACGAAACACAAACTGTTTACGGACAATTGAATACGACAGTGACCACTGTGCATTCACGGCAGTAATAGAGCTTCCGAACGAGCTCGCAGATCTGGAGTAATTCGTGATCCCGCAACCCTATAACTACAGGGCAATGCGATGGCCGCGGTTCACCAGATCATTAACAAGAGAACTTTGTTCGAATGACTTGAATCTGCCAGTAAACAGAAACCTGACAAATTACGAAATCGACAAATACATTCAACAAATGGACGAAACCGTAAAACGAACAATGGACAAAACAATCCCCAAAACAAAAGTTACAGATCACATTAACATGTACAGAAACGCAACAATAAACGCACTCCACAAGAAAAAGAGCAGACTGCTATCGAAATTAAAACAATTACACAGACAGTTTACAGACAGACAAGACCAGGAGATAATATCACTGAAATCTCAATTAAAAAACCTCCAACAATTACTTAAAGCTAATTATAGATTAGCAACAAATTTGTATTGGAACAACAGAATTCGAGCTATAAAAACTAATAACCCGAATATGTTCCCACAAATAAATAAAATATTCAGGAGAAATAATCCAAACGAGATTCAGTGTCTCCAAATTCCACGTACTGAGGTAAACAAGCATCTGCTAACCAACATTGGCATAGATACAGAGAACGCTATCCTCAATAGTGAGCTCTTCGTAATCGAAGATCCTTTGGAAAAGGTGAACGCTGTGGGAGCTGTCTTTCAGGAAATGTACAAGGTGAATGAAAGCATTCGCCGAAATCACGACCTGGAGGACAGAGTTCTACTGAATCACCTGCACCTCCGGAATGAAATTTCACTTTGGCAATCGGAGAATCCGGGTTTTAACGAATTCAGTGACGATAATCTGTCAATTGACATTAATGCCAATGGTGAGGCTAATAGCCTTTTAATAACAAGGGAAGGAATCCAGAGTATCTTCGACTCATTAAGAAGCAAAAAGTCAGTGGGAATAGATGGAGTACCTAACATCGTACTCAAGAACCTGCCCCCAATGGCAATAGATATATACACGGTCCTGTTTAACAACGCGTTGAATAATGCATATTATCCCGCGCGTTGGAAAACGGCTATCATTCAGCCTATCCCAAAAAAGGGCAAAGACTGTACAAACCCAATGAACATGCGTTCGATAAGTTTACTCCCATGCATCAGTAAAGAATTTGAAAAAACCATTAACAAAGCTCTGGTAAAATGGGTAGACGACAATAGCATTATTCCAAATAACCAGTTTGGCTTTGGGGCGGGTCATGAAGCCACACATGCCGCAGCTAAACTGGTCTCCGACATACAATGGAATAAATGTAGGAACCAATGTTTTGATTGAACTCATCATCAGTTCTGGTGGTTGAATGGCATATAAAGACCTGGATACCAAAGTCGGTATAGAATCATGCTATCATCAGCTAGCGTACATAGACTTAGCTTTTCTAGAATTAGGGTAGTATAAGATTTAAGTTAAGTTAGGTTAAGAGCTTTTACATAAAATAAAAAATTAAAAAAAAAAAAAAAATAGTTAGGTTAACTAAGTTAAATTTTAAGAAAAAAAAAAACAAAAAATATTTACACATAGTTTTTCAAATTTTCTTTGTCTTTCAAATAATTATAAGTACTGCCACAAACTTCTGTCGCCGTAATTTAACATTTAGTAATGTTTAGGTTAGAGCGTCTGCGAAGGACCAGTAAGTTATTATATAAGATAATTAAGCTAGAATTTAAGCATTTTTTGTCTAGCCTTTAATTTAGAAATTAAGAATATAAAAAGAAAAATAAAAAATGTTTTAAAAATGAAAAAAAAAAAATGAAAATTACGTATGAGCTTATCTGTTATTAGCCTGGCTGCAGTCTTCATTTTGCCCAAATAATAGATATACGGTAGACGATATAAGAAGAAGGTAATGCCGTAAAGCATTCAATTTTTAACTTTTACATATTTAAGTATCATGCCCTCTTCGCATTTACTATCGTTGTCCCTTGGCCAAGCCCTTCGTGACCTACCCTCCTTTTCTTTCATAGTTTCAACGGTTGAAAATCTTGTTACTATCAATGCAGACTTTACATTGTCAAATTAGATGTAAGTTGCAAGGTCACGCAAATAACTTTAACATCGATTTTTCAATGGGGACTTAAACTTTGTTATTTAAATGAAACAGAGAATAATTGAGTTATCGGGTTGAAATTCATGCCAGGTGCAGTACTCATGTTACATTTAAGTATGAAGGAACTTTACGGACAATTGGCTACAATGTGGTGGGAGAGATAGTCATTTCCTATGAATGTCATGGAATTGCTTGTTTTGTCTCATTTGGAACAGAAGCATTTACGGCTACAATATTT
This sequence comes from Microdon myrmicae, assembly GCA_963931805.1. Classification (NCBI taxonomy): domain Eukaryota; kingdom Metazoa; phylum Arthropoda; class Insecta; order Diptera; family Syrphidae; genus Microdon; species Microdon myrmicae. The sequence goes on along the minus strand of OZ007501.1, from coordinate 151,395,633 downwards.
TTGGCACTTCGACCGGAACATTAACTTACTGGCACAGACGCATCCAATAGTGAATATTTTGACTTTAATTTGGGCTTATAACATGGAGTTTATCTGGTGGGACGATTATCTCGATCGAAACAAGGAATAGACGTTCTTAAAATTGCGATCACCAACTTCGAATTTCGATACTAATGTTTGATAAGTTTGTGGGGGTAGAAGAAGTATTGCACCAGACACGGGCACTGTTTCACTTCTTTCCCACTGCACGTCAATATGAAATCAAATGTTCGTCAGATAATCCAAGAGAAGAGGAGGAGAAATAAAATATCCTTTGTCGCTTGATTTAGTTGTTCGTTTTTCTTTATTTGTTATTTGTTAATATGATACTTTACTTTTATTTAATTTAACTTAGAATTTATTAATACTATACACGTTGACAATCCTTTTGTGTTGTGTATACAGGTACAAATGGTGGCGCGGGAAAAATTAGAATTAAGCATTATTTGTAAAACCTCCACTCGAACATTGGATTAATGAATGTCACTAAATCAATTCACTCTAATTTATTCGCAAGACACACGTTTCTATTTAAGTTAGTGGTTTTAAATTAACTTCCGCTCAGCAAAAATTATTTCGCACGACTCTACTTGACCGCGAGACGACTCTTTTCACGATTGTCGTTGGATAAAACAAAACTCCACGCAGCGACGCAACCGACCTCAATGATGTATCAATAGCGACTGACTAATTATGGGTGAAAAACTGTGTTCTATCTGTGCACACAGGACAACCAAAAGAGATCACGCCTCTGCTCTCTCATTGTCACGCCCGTCGTAGTATGGTAGATAATCGGCTAATTGATACTCGACGAACATGTGAGAATGAGAGAACAGAAACACGATGTACTGTGATCTCGAGATGGATTTGGTTGTGTGTGCTGGTATCAAATGCTGTTTCTGAGCATGACCTACTGCCCTAGTGTTACGGTTGTGGTGATCTCAGAGAGCATTGGGCCGTATGGCGACAGAATTATGAAGGAGAGGAAAATTTAGCTGGTGCTATTCACCTGCGAAAAGAGATCATTGCTCCCAAGCGAATGAATGATGCTGCAACGGCGTCATTTGATTCGACTTGGTTGTTGCTAACCAACATGAATGAAATTTTCGGTGGAAATCTCATGGTTAGAGGAATAAAGTTGCCGTATGGCAAAAAGGGTAGCTAAACTCAATTATGCCTTATCTGCATAGGATAACGAGTTTAGCTAAGCGTCCTTTGGGAATACATGATATTTCAGGTGAATAGCATGAACGGTGGAATAGGGGATAATATGACGCGCCGAGAGCGGACGAAATAAGGCAGAAATTGCGGTTGGAATCGTGGGTTGGTTCTCCATGTAATAGACAGAACCCCCACAAGTTCCCAACAGATTTTGAAAAAAGTTTAAGGGTGCGTTCGTAATAAAATACAAAATTGTTACATCCCTTTTGAACAACCTTTTTGTTATGTCCCCTTTAAAAAATACCTTAACGTGGCCTTCAACTTGCGCAATATATTGCACACAATAAAAATATTATAAAATGAACGTACTCACGGTTGGTGTTTTGGAATTCTGTTCCTCCAGGAAGTTGATTTGGTTTTTGCTCCTTCGATTTACTTGTCACTTGTGTTAAATAGTTAAACAGTTAATGAACAATCAGAATCAACCACAAAACGTTCCAAATGCCAGTGAAAATAACCTCAGTCGAATTAATTTGTTTCAATTGGAATTAAAATACCACCGCACGGCACTTAAAATAGAACCCCGGAATGAAAAAAAAACTGCATATACATTTTTTTGTTTTTGGTCAGCCGATACTAAATACGTATGTGTTAATGTACTTCACATAGAACTTAATAATTAATATGATCGGATGGACTTCTTAAATTTTATACAAGAATATTGTTGGGAAAAAATCATTTACATTTACACCGACCTCTCTTGCTTCCTTCACATCGAATTACTTTCCAACGGTACGATACCACCGGCTGTTTGTTTTTAATCCACCGTTATCTCCCTAAGAGAATAATCCAGCCTCGAGTTTTACCTGACATATCGTCACTGGTATCGGTCTGTTTTTATTTGCGGAGTGCAACAGCGTAATTTTATATTTAATTTGTATAATGTTAAGTGTAATGCGCGTTTTATGTGTTAATTTAATATTTTATGTGTGTAATGAATGTGTCCAATTAATGTTTTTTATCTAATACGTATAATTCAAAAAATGGAAATCGTGTTTTGTATTTAAGTTTATATCTAATATTTTAATTTTACGTTTTTCAGCGGAATAAAGGTGGTGGGGAGCTACTGCGTAACAAACTTCCCCTCTCACGAAGATGTGTGTTATTCTTGGAAGAGGAATGACACACCAAAGATTGAACCAGTGGTTTCGCACCGGTTGCTATCGATCTGGTGGCCTTGTGATTGGTGTTGCTGCTGATGGTGGTTGGTTGTTTGTAAAAAAATTTAAATGAAAATAAGGGGAAAAACGTTCGTAAAAGTTTATTTTTTCGCCTTCGTCTTCCTCACGGTTTGGTCCTAAAGAAAAAAGGATCTTATGGCAGAAAAAAGGGGTATAAGACTACCACTATTCTAGTGACCACCTTGCAGGCCGCGGGGCCTGTACATCATAGGGATTTAGGCGATTATCTTGAATTACCACCGTCTTTTTCCCTATTTTAATTGTGGAGTGTGCCGTGCATCTACGACCTTGTGAATAACGGCGGAAAATCTCAGCTGTCCACACAGTCCGGCTAACACCTCCTTCACATTTGTGGAATGGTTTTCTTTCACCGTATTCCAGGTGCGACTGGCGTAGGCAATAGCCGGGTCTTTACCTATTTCGTCTTGAGATAACACGGTTCTGGGTGTTTCTTGGCTCGCATCTGTGTACAGAACGAAACCAATATTCCCTTTTTCTGTCTCAAATGCCTGCTGCGATTTGTCTGACCACATACATTTCTAAGGTATGATATGCGAGCTAGCACTGGTTCACGTCAGGTAGTCGCCTTTAAGATGTGTAAATTCATCTGACGACATACCATCCGAGAACAGAGGTTTAAAGTGTTGGAGGTGTTTCCTCCGAAGTTTTGTTCTCGGGTACAGGATCACTCGTTTCGTCTTCAGAGGCGAGTCCCGTTGACGTATTAAATCACAATTCCACGGAAATTGGGGAATATTCCTTGGGTGGGCGGCAACTCCACTGCCCAATTATCCTTCGTGAACCCCCTGGTTTGCCTCTATCATTTGCGCTTATGGTTTTTGCGTCTATTGTTTTGAGCCTATGGTTTGGCGCCTATAGCTTCGGGTCCGGCCTTAAAAAAATTTAATTTAGAGTCAGTTAGTTGCTCCTCTCCACGAAAGTCTTTAGTAAAAGACCAAGATTGACTCCCTACTGAAGAGAAGCCTGAGTCTGGGCGGTCTGCTCAGAATGATTTCGCCCACCTAAGGATTGGTTGGTGAGAGCTTTACCAACACTTAACTTTCTCGGTTGCAACCTATTTAATAAATTATACATTTGTAAACCATAACTTCTGCGCAGTGCCTTAAGTGACTGATGAAAAATAAAGCCGAAAACAGTAACGCGAAAATTATAAGCGCGCAGGTCAAAATATTCTATCAAATTGAAAACAATTCTTCTTATACACAATAATAGCTGAAACAAATTTCGAGTATTAATGCCAAAATGCGACGGAAGTAGGAAAACCGTTTAGCACAGGTATTAATACATTTAATGGTTAGTGTAGCCTAGAGACATGTGATATGATTATTAACACGTTAGGAGTCGGCACCGAAAAACCGGTAAGAGATAAGCATTCGTATGGACATTTAGAGGATTGGTGCATTAACACGAGGTTAGGCGAAATAACAATTGAAAGGGAACCAATGTCCAATCCAAGAGGTACTAAAACGAACACAGGGTATAATGATATCTACATCTGGAATCCAGAGTTTAATAGCAATAAGCTATATTATCTAGAAATGCGGTTGTGGATTTGGGAAAACACCTAAATTTTTGTTCAATAAATGCTTCCATTAAAGAAACAGAGTTGACCCAGAACTAAGATTAGGTGTTGTAAATACACTAAAACAACCTATCGCGGTGGAGACCCTTGAACTGAGGCACCTAAGTCCAATCTAGGATAAAGTACTCATAGATGTGTCCGAAGGAGGAACGTGTTAAAGATGCTATGTATTCGTAAAAGAAAAAAAAACCGCTATAAGATTCGCCAATGAAAATCTTATATCCACAATTCATGAAAAATAGGTTAAACCATGAAAATATTCTTAAAGCCTAATCCTGTGGGAATTGCAAAATGAAAATTTTGCACGGATATCCATAACGATCAAAAATCAGTCAAGCATGCGTAAATATAAAACCCATAAGAACCGTGAAAACGAAAAATCATACATCTGGTCGTAATAGGTGCCGAGTTGTAGGAATATCTGAAATTTCAAGTTCGCATGAAACGACATCAATGCAACAAAGTTAACGCGATCACAGGTAGCCAGCGAAACAAATGTAGACGAAGTAGCTTTAAAGAAAATATTGAATTCGATTTGGGAGAAGAAGTCATTACGTCCCCGTCAGGAGAACACCTCGACCCTTGTTCTTGACAAAGTATAAAATTATAAATCAAGTTTGAAAATTCAAAGTAACGTCATTAAATGAAGTGTACAAATTGAAAGTCAAGTTTGAAAATTCCAAGTAAAATTATTAAATAAGGCGTACAAATAAGGTAAGATTTTAAAAGTTTAACTAAAATGTATAAGCAAACTAAATATTCTGTAAACGATCCGTTACTACGCCTTACTCAACCAACAGATAACACCCGTACAAACGATTCGTGACCTTGGCATCTTATGTGATAGGGAACTTAACTTCATCCCACATATTGATGACATTATTCTCAAGGCCAACTCTGTTCATGGTTTTGTGAAACGCTGGTCGAAAGAATTCTCTAATCCCTACGTTCCCAGATCGATCTGTGTAGCATTTTTCCGCCCCCTTCTTGAATATGCTAGTCAGGTTTGGTCTCCCCACTACTCGTCTGAAATTCGCAGGGTCGAAAGCGTGCAACGTCGGTTTTTGCGTTTTGCCCTCCGAGGATTGAATTGGGAAAATCCTCTGATTCTACCCCCATACACGAGCCGTCTTCACCTAATTAACCTTAACACACTTGAAGAGGGCAGAATTCATACCGACATCCGCTTCATCCACCGTCTACTCTCAGGTTCAATCAACTGCCCAAGCCTGCTCTCCTCCATCACATTTTCAACTAATCCCCGAAAACTGCGAAACCCTCGCTTTGTCTATTTGTCCGCCCATCACACGTCTTACGGCTCTAATGAACCAATTTCACGAATGCAGGGGTGGGCAAACTCTCATCCCACCTTCTTTGACTGCAATCTCATATCTCCCGCTTTCAAACGTCGTCTCCTCTCTTACCCCCCTGACCCCACCTCGCTCACCATCGACGCTCTCCCGCTCTCATACTCACACCCTAGCATCCGGCATATCCTCGCCCGCCCATGTCCTACCACTTATTCTATCTATTATTGCTTAGTTCCCCATTCCAGTTTATAAGTTACTTTAAAGTTAGTCCACCACCTCCAAACCCGCATGGCTTAGTTTTTAAGTTAGTTCATAAGTCTGTTTATAAGTTTATATGTTTATACGACTTGTAGTAAGGGAAATAACCGGAGGGTTCTGCCCTCTATTTATTCATTCATTCAAGTAAAACAATGTTAAATTAAAAAAAAAAGAAAGTCTTGGATCGACCTAGTCCTCTCATTTTACTCCGGTTTCCTACTGTACTGATCCGAAGTCCACGCCAAAGGTTCTCTCCCAACAAACCGTATCTGGCTTTAAGACTCAGTTGCTGCACAATACAAGGTATAATAATATATATATATATATATATATACTAGGGGGCTTTACCACCCCCCGTATCAGTTTCAATGTAATTATCAACAATTTTAAATTAATTTGCAATTTCAATGTAACGAACAATGTTTTAAAGCCTTTTTTAATTTTAATGTAACGGGTCAAAAAAAAAATCTACTCTTGAAGCCAACTTTGTTGAATATTTTTTTCATATTATAGGCACTCACGACAGTGAATAACATATTATAAAAAAATCGGACACACGAAAAACTCTTTAATATATAATATATATATAAATAAATAAATATATATATATATATATATATATATATATATATATATATATATATATATTTGTACACCTTATTTAATAATGATATTTTGAATTTTCAAACTTGTCTTTAAATTTGTACATTTTATTTAATAATGGTAGTTTGAATTTTTAAACTTCACTTTAAAATGTACACTTCATGTAATAATGTTACTTTGAACTTTCGAACTTGACTTTAAATTTATACACTTTATTTAATATATTTGCCCGTAGTGTACTGTAATTAATCATCTACTATATAAAATCTGCTCGAAACCGGGACCGGTGGAGAGATTTGTTAAATAATATTCTCCATAATATTAAATATTTCAATATTTTCTTCATAATTTTCTAACCGTACCGGTGTCAGATGGGACGATTGAAATTAATATCCCAAAACTCTTATTCCATTGATGGGCTTTTGTTGATGCGAAATGACACTATCCCGCAAAACTTGATAGCGAACAACGGTTAAGAAGTAGACAGAGAATTTAATTAGTTATCTTCGTATGTGGGTTGCGAAATATTAGCGTAATGTCCTCTACACCATTGTGCTCTAATTATACAACCCTCCCTGCAACTCGTTCGTCATTATGCTATAGACTGTCACGATTGTCTCTAATTACACAACAACCCTTACTGCCGGAGAAATAACGGCTCCAGAATTTGGGAAATCTATACGCCCAGCCAAGTTAATGTGAGCTATAGAAATTATACTAGTATATGAGTTTTTCTCTGCTGCTCAAAGATACAACAAAGCGCCTCGGCATTATCGTCAAAGAAGTCTTAGAATAACTACGCCAACTACGAGATACATAGTCAATTCCCACCTAGTTGCATAAATCTCTTTTCATTATGATGCTGTGCCTTTTCACGAGCTAATCGAATAGAGAAAGTGTTACGTGATTAACATCTAAAAGAAGGTAATGCCCGACAAGAGGAAAACGTTTTTCATTTATGGTCGACAATGGTGCTGTGCTATACACCGTCGTACGCCTCTTTTCTCAGACGAGGGGCGAAACACCGTCTGGGTTTTTAAAATAACGGAAAATGACCCGTCCTCCAAATTATTTGTAATCAAAATATTTGTGGCAATCCTAAAGATATATGAGTTAAATGTGCTGCAACACTCTGTGGAACAAATTCCCCGAAGCATAGATACAAACAGTGGTCGCTGGACTTAAAACCGCTACCCCAGTAGACAGACGAGAGCTTTTGAGGATTCCTAGTTATTCCAGGCACGTGTAGAGTGTTCATCAACACGTCTGTGCAACCAGAACAAATTCTTAGGGTAGACTTGGAAAAAAAGACAAAAAGCAGCATCAGCTTTTTGATATGTTGCTTCGGCCTTTCTTCTCTTTAAAAATCGTGCGTGAGGAAGATGTCCTGAAGTCCCAAGCAGTTGAATTTTTATTAGCTTTTAACACGACTTTAAATTCACTGTACGCCCTTTTAATAGGCAGATCTTCACGAATCGTTCTTCGTTATCTTCCCCCAACGAGTAATAAAAAATTCGTTTGAAAAAGGCTCGAAATATCCATTTGCTAATTCTTCTAAAATACGTGCTAAGGAATATTAAGTGTATCCGACATCTGCCTATGAAATGTGGGTATTCCCAGACGAGCGGCCATACAAAACCCAAGACGATTTTAATAACAATATGCTAGGCCAGGCCTAAGTGTTTTGCAAACTCATTTCGAGGTACACCTATGAATTTGTAAGGATCTGTGAAAGTCTTACATCGAATTGAGGTTTGAAAAATTGCGAAAATCATTACCATCATCGTTCAAATTGAAATAACGTTGACTAGTTTCTGTGAATGCAAAATGCTTTAGAAATAACACTCTTCGCAGATAGTTAGATGGATATTTAGTCGTCTCACATTTTTAATATATTACGTCTACACTAGTTTGGTGCTTAATCTTTTTGTGCTTTGAATTTGTTATCTTTATTGTTATTATAATTAAGTAATTGGGGTTTTTAATTTTCCTTCATTTGGTACTCCTTTTACCGAAAATTGGTCGGTAACATACACTTCACCAATAAACAAACTATTTCAAAAACTGTTTTGTATATGGTAGGTAAATTTATAAACCAGTACATTTGTGAAGGAAATATTGGGAACATATATCTCTTTGGCCTCCTTCTTCCGATGCGCGGTGTGTTCAATAACACTAAATCATCTATATACCGAACGTTCAAGATCCCTTCTGCCATGTTTATTGTGAGCACGTCGTCGTACATAACGTGCCACAATAGAAGTCCCATTATCGATCCTTATATTTAGACAACTGTCACTTCATACATCGCGTATATTCACCCCAAGCTGGAATTTGATCAGACGCATACAAAACGGGGCTGAAGATTCTTGACAGCGCTACGCAATGGAGTTCATTGGAGATCCAACTAAATTAATAAAACATTGGCGCAACGGAACCTCTCTATTTTCCTTCTATATGTGTTATCATTGTCATTTCTTGGCTGAACTTAGTATATACATCTCACTTCCTTAAGGATCATCACATGACACCCACCAATCGAAAAGTGCAACGCTACATTTTTTAATTGCATATAAAAAATAAGTACAAGTTTTCACGTGAATCTCAAAAGCTCTGAATACTTTGACTTCTCATGCATGATCTCCTTTTCCTCTTCTTCCGCTCGTAAAATATTTTCGCACCTCGATATCTCTTTTCTGATCACGTTGCGTATTAAATGGTAAAAGTTTGACGGTTTCTAATAGTCTTCATCGCTGACTAGTAAAATGGTAATCAGTATCATTGTAACACCAGAGTTTAACGTTAGGGTGTTAGCATTCTCCAACGGGGCGGTTCTCCTGTCTTCTGTCTTCTGTATCGTCCCCGCAGGAGTTCTCCTGGAGGTTTGCGTTTAAAATGATACAACTATGGCTCCTTTTCCTTTTTGTATTGTTTCTTATTTTCATCATCATATCAAGTCCTTATTATTGTTATAGCTCTTTATTTTTGCAACTCTATTTTTACTGTTATAGTTGTAGTTGTATATATATTTTCATAGTTACAATTCTATATTCACTTTAATAATTACAGTTTTATATTTACTTTCATAATTGCAGTTGTATATTCATTTTTATAGTTGCTGTTCTATATTTACTTTCATAGTTATAATTCCATATTCACTTTTATAGTTGCAGTTCTATATTCGCTTTTATAATTGCAGTTTTATATTTACTTTCATAGTTATAGTTTTATAGTTACTTTATTTAATAGCAATTCTGTATTCACTTGTATAGTTACAGTTTTATATTTACTTTATTTAATAGCAATTCTATATTCACTTCTATAGTTACATTTTTATATTTACTTTATTTAATCATCATCATCATCGACACTACAACCGGGATCCGGTCTTGGCCTCATTTAGCAATGATTTCTTTTTCCCGGGCAATGTCATTAGTCTAGCGCCAGTTACTTTATTTAATAGCAATTCTATATTCACTTTTATTTTTAAAAGCAAGAAGACCCGATGTACAAACGCTAGGGCCGCAGTCTTCTTGCTTGGATATTACACTATCAATGAAACCCATTTGCAACCACTATTTATATACCAAATTATTGCAAATGGTGCATTCCCTCTACCAGAAAATATAACCTATTTTGAGGCCACTCCCCTGTCACAGGTTATTTGCATTTTTCAATAATTGTTTAATTTGCCCTGCTAAAAATGCAGCGGTAATGAATTGAGCAATTACTTAATTGCTTTCATATGGAGAACCAGTTATAGGGCATTGCCCGTGTGTGTAAATCGTATCATACGATTAATTGCGCTTCACTGCTGTGTCTGCTATTTCGCCGAACTCAGCACTTTACCGACGCTCAATTACTTCGTCGTTGGTGGCCTTTGACAACATCGCTCGTGTCATATAGCTTGTATGACATGATAAAGACGTGCAGTCGAAACACGAGCATTAATCGTTTGAGATGATATGAAGATTGATTGTTTGAGATGATGTGAGGATTGATTGTTTGAGAGGGGTTGCAAAGGGTGGGGATCAACGGGAATATGTGCCTGGCGAGAGGTGGTTTTAAGTTGGTAAAAATCCGGCATGCCTCTGGATCGGTCAAAGGTATCTTTTGAACATTTCCACCTTCCTACCGAAACCACAAAAAAAAAAACAGTGTCGAACATATGGATATAATATGTGACACGGAATATGTTCTTAAAATTAAACAACGAAATAATTTGTTCCAATTTCATTGTGTGACCGTTATTTTTTACATGTGTATTTAACAATATTTAATTGTTCCAATTTATGGAACCCACGATAATGCTCATGCACATCAACGGTACGGTAATACAGATCGTTTTTAATTTTTATTTTCAGCGACAAAACATATTCAGTACAATAATACAGACTGATTTTAATTTTTTCAGCCACAAAACATGTTCGGTACAGTAATACAGATCGATTCTTTAATTTTACAATACTCTCCGCCCTTCCCTCAATATCACGACGACCGCAAAAACAAAAAACCGCACGGCAACTGCATGCGAAAAAACCGTCGCAGAACTTTTCTTTCTTCCAGACCAAAAAATAGTGTCCTAATTGCCGCTCTTCCCTGGCGCCGTTGTCTCAACGAAGAAACTTGGATATGACTGCCTCAAAACTGATCGAAGACGTCACCGCCGACTAGAGTTTGTGCAGGTGTATGCACCAGCTATTTTTGTTTTTTATATTTTTTATACCAATTGTAATATATATCTTATGTGTTTAAAAAGTGAAATGTACATTGTTAAAATGAGCATGTTTAATTTATAGTGTAAATAAATGAGAGGTAGTTTATGTTTTATTTATTATATGTGTAAATCACAAGTACGTTGTATTTTGTATTTATTTAATTTTAGTTTAATTGTATTTAAGCTTAGTTTGAAAATGTGGTTTGAAATTGGTTAACGTTTACATGTTATGTATGTCTGTTCTTGTTTAATGTTTCCTTGCTGGGACAAGGGCGGTGGCGGAGTTACTACGTAACAAATATAGTGCGAACTGTTTCTAGAGCCTCAATATAATCACTTGATTACGGTGGGATACGCATCAATGAAAACTTGCATTAAAAAACCAAATAAGCCCTACGTGTCGGTGGCACGGAAGAAGTGAAAATATATAGATAACCCGATCTGTTTATAATAATTGTAAAATTAGGGTGTTTGGAACTTCATTTAAGTAAAGCTGCTGGTAAAAAAAGTGTGTGTATTCAGAATATAGGTGCAAAACATCGCACAATTTACTTATGCCATGATAGTAACCTGATTTCAAATTAGAGTAAACTTGCTGTGCTGGATGCAAATCTATATCGTCGTTCTACACCGAACCAAGTAATTATATATATATTGAAATTTCATAATTTTGTTTCCTAAATGTATTCAATTTTGAAACTAAGCCAAATTGCATCCCACGATATGTTGCAAGTGTTGAATAGAAAAGGCCTGTCAACCTGCAAAACAGGTCTCGATTTTTGCCCTTCGCATTCACAAAGTTAACAAAATTTGTCCTGAGGTACGAATACTGCAAATGCATGCCTCCAAGTTTCAGGATTCCTGTAATCCAATTACAAGTTGTGTCTTGAGCAGCAGTAGCATATTGTCACGATAAAAACGATCCGACAGCACGATTAGGTAATCAGATTAGCCTGCGAAAATTTCCTATATGTTGAAAGTTGCTCAAGTCTCTTTTTGTCTTATGCAAATCCTGTCGGGCGCATTGAGGAAAGTACGTGGACAACTTTTTGTTTATGTCCTATAAACCCTTCCAAAGTTTTAGATGGAGAAAATCTGGGGCAGTAAAATTTTGTTTTGGATTGCATTCCGATCAATATTGAATGTGTAATATCACAAACTGATTAAAGTTTGGCAGCATATGGGGTTACTCCCGACACAGAATGACAACTTCACACACGACAAAATGCTATGCAACTGCTACATTCAAAATTAATATTTCCAGAACCGACGTAGTTCAGTGCTATGCTCTAAACCGCTGTTTGATAATGAAGCTGAATTAATAATATTCTGAAAAACCTCTTGATATCAACATAAGATACACGTAAAGGAATTACAACATAATATAAAATACAAGCTATCTGGATAGATTTCCTTTTAAATTGTAACAGTCTTTTATATTTCTATACCGTTTGCCAAAAAAGTGAATCCCATTTGAGGAGTGAAAATTCCACTTTCTACTCCTTTATTTAAAGATTCATTCTGTGGAATGTTTTCCTGGTGTCGAGCTAAAAACCTTGTAAATCCATAGAAGGGATAAAAATTGAAAAAATCGTACCCCGTTTCTCTTCTCTCCGGTCGCTTCTCTTGAATGGATATAAAAGACGTGTGAAACCATCAGTATGGTTTTCAGCACTCCCTCCGCCAGTGCAGAATCAAGCGTCAGGAAAATGCGAAAAAGGTAGTACCTGAGATACCTCCAGCGTTACACGCTTGAAAAAAACTCCGCACGAACATCCTAGCTATCACAACTGCCGGTATCAAACTACACTTTCAACCCACACCCAAGAATATCCTATTTGTCCAACAACAATGTAATTGTTAGACGTGGCGCGCCATAAAATCCTTATTCTTCCCCGCACACGTTTCAAGCCGCGGGGAGCAAAACTTAAATTTATATCAGCCTGAGACGATGCCAGGCGTCTAGCTCTGTATCATTGGGAGCTGTGTGTGGATGTGTGTGTTGCGTGTTTATTTATGGTCTGTGTCTCCCTGAAGATAATTCAGGCGTGAAATTACAATCGAAATTCGTGTCGGTTGGGGGCAACAATAATAATAACAACAACAACACCTCCGTAACGAACCAAATAACGACAGCAGGTAGGCACTAGAAAGGTAAGAAACATGTCGAATACCGGGTAAGGGTTACAAACAAGCCAGAGAAAAGTGAACGCTTCCCCTTTCACCTCCTATATCCGGCCATTTTGTGAGGTAAAAATACCTTCTAATTTCGCTTTCCTGATTTGAGTCTGCTCTCCTTCTTGTCATACTGTCATCCGTATCAATGTGGAACAAAGATCAACCCGCGTATACTGGGGATGTCGTCAAAATATGGGATTCATCACACCGGCAGAGAACTATCGTCCTTAAACTGCTACATTTTTTCATTGATGCCAAATAGGTCCTTCTGTCGTCAAAATTGAACGCGCGAGGTTGGTAGCAAGTTTCACGCTTCCTGCTTGTTGGACTTGAGTGTTGTATGCGTGTGTATGTGTGTTTTATTTTTTTACTTACCTGTTATACAAGATAACAGATTGGGAGCAGAAAAGCTGTTTTATCTCCAGCATCTGCTTCGGGTTATTTGATACTGGGGATTAGTTCTTTATAGCACTGTGGTTCGGAGAATGATGCTATTTAAGTGTTAGAAGGGTGATCAAATGATACTGTTTTTCCGTTTCGGTGTTTGACTTAAAATTTTCCAAAGAATTGCTTTTAACGGATGTAGAATCCTAGGTAGGCCTTGATAACCCGCAGGTTGTTGTTTAGAGTGATGGTGAGCATGTAAGCCATTAGCGTAGTATACGTTTTTTGTCAGCTTCTCCTTGAACAGTACGCGTCTATGAAATTACCACATGTTGAGTGAGAGTGATGGTTGGAAGTCAATTGGGGTGCAGAGTATCATAACACTTCTAAGGTTGAACGTATAATGAGATTGGTGGAACTTAACCTCACAACAGTCTTACAACATGGTGTAAACGGCAATCAACCTGCGATCGTTAAATGCTACGTATTGAATACCTTACGTGTGAAGTAAATACTCGAATGTGGAGTCTGTGTTCTATAAATCCGCCAAGATTGACAGTGGGCTTGCTCTGTTGAGATAGCTGTAAATTGGGAAATACCACGTTTACTATGGGGTGTATGCAAATGTAAGTAGTAAGTTTATTATGAAATATACATAAAGCAGTTTTTTTTTTGGAAATACGAATTTGTAAAGAAAACGACATGCATTTTTTTCAGTGTTCCATTTATAACAATCTCTTAATTCCTTTTAACAAAAGATAGCTTTCAATACAGATCTTTTCTGTCACATTTTTAAAAATGGCACAAAAACTTTACTGTATCAATTTGATCTAAGGGTATGTTAATGTATTAGGATGTCAGGTATGTAATTTGTATATGTTTTTTTTTGAATTACGGAAAGGTTTAGGAAGTGTGGTATACTGGTCTGAAAAGCCCATATAATCTGGCAGAGCGTTCACGTTCGAGTTGTATACTGAGATTGACCGTTTTCGCGGACGAAGGGATTCTGAACGCATCCAAGTACACTTGAGCAATGTTTGCAATAATACCTGCAGGACATGCAGGATACTTTCTGCCTGCTTTCCAGTTTTGAACTTGAACGATTAAAGCTCAGATCTCCTTTAAAAATTACATTGTACACATCTGTATCATACTGGCGAGAATCACACCGTACGTAGAAGATATACTGGGAGACTACCAATGTGGATTCCGTAGGAACAGGTCAACAAGCGACCACATGTTTACAATAAGCCAACTGCTGGAAAAAAAGTGGGAATACGGAGAGACGGTTCACCAACTGTTCGTTGACCTCAAGAAAGCCTACGACTCAGTCGCAAGGCAAAGACCTTACCATATTGTAGTTGAGCTGGGAATCCCGAAAAAATATGCCGCCCTCATTCAAATTTGCATGAACGGAAACAAAGAACCATTTAAAATCCGGGACGAACTAAAACAAAAGATTATAAGTATTGCCACAAAGTTCTGTCGCCGAAAGGCAAATTATACAAATGTTAAGTAATGTTTAGCTTAGAGCGTCTGCGAAGGACCAGTAAGTTATTATATAAGATAATTAAGCTAGAATTTAAGCATTTTTTGTCTAGTCATTAATTTAGAAACTAAGAGTATTTAAAAGAAAATAAAAAATGTTTTAAAAATGAAAAAAATGACGGACTAAAACAGGGGGGTGGCCTATCACCATGTGTTTTTAACCTTGTCCTCGAGTATGTCATCAGAAAGGTACAAGACGACAACATGGCCGGATCGTCCCTGAACGGGGTCACACACGTGCTCGCATATGCGGGTGACATCGCCGTTCTGGGCGATAATCTAGAAACTGTAACTTAAAACAGTGAAATCATCATGCAAGCGGCAGAAGAGGTGGGTCTAGAAATAAATGAAGACACAAAAAAAAAGGAAATTAATAAAAGACTACATTCCGGCAACGCTAGTTGGTAAACAGCTGAAATCCAAACTGCTATCACGTAACATAAAGCTCCGTATCTATAGAACCATAATCATGCCGATTGTTCTATTCGGATGCGAAACATGGGCTATCACAAAACGGAAAGAAAACAAATTCCGCCTATTCGAGAATAAAGTTTTAAGGGGTATCTTTGGAGGTAAATGTGTTGAAGAGGCAGGACAATGGAGGAAACAATGCACAATCACGAATTGGAAGAGCTATACAGCAAACGTACAATAGTGAGAGTAATCACATCGCAAAGATTAAGATGGGCCGACATGTGCCATGAATGGGCAACGACAGGACCGTGTGTAGAATTCTTGACGGTAGACTAACGGGAAAGAGACCGGTAGGACGGCCGCGACGGAGATGGGAGGACAGAAAGCAATTTCTTTTATAGCTTTTTAAGAGGGCAGTCCTCAATTACATATTAATACAAAAATGGTGGTTGTACAGGATGTTAAAAATAGAATTTTATTGCTAGATTACAAACATAAAGTCGATAATGAAGAAACGACTAGAAGAACTATACGGAATACGAATTATAAAAGTTAGGATGGTAAAACAGATGAAGTGAAAAATCCTTAAATAGGTGCATTCTTCACAGAACAGCAAATGTGGTAAAACCAAGCATGCTGCTACACTAAGCATATTGCGGCAGTAGTAATAGTAGTATCTGTATCATATCGACCTGCCGCAGAGCTCCGGACCAAATATGGCTGTTAAATTTGTGTAAGAAGATGATTTAATTCGAGTGCTCGGTATAGGGAGTTCTGTGGATTCTATTATGCATATATCTCTGTGGTGAGTTTCCTTTGATTAGTGTTTCTGCGTCGAGATTCCTCGACGAGACAGCAAAAGTCCGACCTGATTCGAGCCTCCCTCGAATCGATCGAATAATGTTGGCGTTATAGCCCAGCAAATGACTGCCGCATTGGGCAGTAATTAAACACATTTTTTAACACTAATTTACGATTTGACTTTTATCATAATACATGATTTACGATGTTCACATTTTAAAACAGATGCTGAAGGCGCCGTATCCAAGATTGCACCATATCAAAACATCTTAATTTTAGCGTTAAACACAAAAACTGTGAGAGAACAGTACAGTGGTAAAATATCAAACTTCTTTGTTCGCTTTCAAGACAGTTTTCTGATAACGGGCTCGTTATCAGTCCGATAAATCTGCTAGCTGTCATTGGCAGCGTTCAGTGCCAATGGTGTTTTGCCGTAATGGTATAATGTGATATTATATAATACATGTTGCGGAACAAATCAACATTGTGTTGACTTCATTCATTTATACGAGGGTTGCCTCTTATGTTTCGGGATTTGGCAACCCTAGTGTTGCAATCCGGCAATTGACAGCTCTGTCGTAAAGTTGGACATTTTTGAGGTTATACGCACTCAGAACGTTTTGACATACGAGCGCTATTTGTGTTGTTTACAGTAACTTAAAAGATTCATCTCGGACCAAAAATGGAATTAAATCGTCAACATTTTCGTGCGATTATTTTTTACAACTTTCGGCGTGGATTAACTCAGCAACAGTGCATGGATGAACTTAATTCAATTTTTGGCGATGAAGCTCAATCAAGGACCAGTGTTTATCGATGGTATGGTGAATTCAATCGTGGTCGTAGTTCACTCCAAGATGAATTTCGTGAAGGTCGTCCAAAATCAGTTGTTGTTCCGAAAACCATTGATGCTGTGCGCGAACTGATATTGGAAGATCGTCATGTGACCTATCGTGAGATTGAGACAACCTTAGGCATTAGTGGGACCAGCATACATTCAATATTGCATAAACATTTGACTGTCAAAAAAATTTGTTCGCGTTGGATCCCACACAATTTGTCAATCGCCCAAAAAAAGGCTCGTGTCAATTGGTTGAAAGAAATGCTCAAAAAATACGGTCGCGGTGCTTCGAAACACGTCTATGACATCGTGACAGGTGATGAATCGTGGATTTACGCTTATGAGCCCGAAAGTAAACAGCAGTCGACTGTCTGGGTGTTTCAAGATGAGCCAAATCCAACAAAAGTTGTTCGCGCACGAAGCACTTCCAAGCAAATGGTCGCCTGTTTTTTCGGAAAAACTGGACATGTCGCAACCGTACCACTAGAACAACGCAGAACAGTCCATTCTGAGTGGTACACAACCATTTGTTTGCCAGTTGTCTTCCAAGAAATCAGGAAAACCAACCGCCGAAGACGGATCACTCTTCACCACGACAATGCGAGCTCTCACACATCGGCTGCGACAACTGCATTTTTGAGCACCCAAAACATCGATTTGATGGGTCATCCGCCGTATAGTCCTGACTTGGTGGCACCGAATGACTTCTTTTTATTCCCGTACGTAAAAAACAAACTGAGAGGTCAACGTTTTTCTACACCTGAAGAAGCGGTTGCTGCATTCAGAATGCATGTGTTGGAGATACCTCAATCAGAGTGGCAAAAGTGCTTCGACAATTGGTTCAAACGCATGCAAAAGTGTATAGATCTTCATGGGGAATATTTTGAAAAACAATAAAGTGATTTTCGATTATCAATATTTGTTTTTGTTCTTTAATCCCGAAATATAAAAGGCAACCTTCGTTTAACCACAATTGCAGTATCTTGTTGAAATCAGAGTTCAACGAGCTTAAAATACTTTGCTGCGTGAGTTTGACGTCAAGCTTGGTTGAGTATATTCAAAAATTATGTGGGAATCAAAAAAGGGATGGGTTGGGTTTTGGTTGTAGACAAAAGATCATTGATCAAAGTGAGAAAGAATTGGGCAATAGAACGACAGCCTGAGGAATATTAGCATTAATCTTGTAAGAGGTAGATTTAACGCCATTAAGTAATACATGAATAAAACATCCAGAAAGAAACCCTATTGTTCATTCAACGAGAGTTTCGTTATCATAATAAGAGTCCAATTCGGACCAAAGCCAAACCTGTCAAAAACTTTGGGGTATTCAGAATGACAATTCTTTCTTTTTTATCTAAGTAATACATAAAGTGATGAGATACTTCATCGGTTGATCAATAGTCCTGTTAATGGAGAAACTGTATTGGAAATCTCATATTTTAAAATATGTCGCGATTGGTCATCCTGTTTGGTAATCGTTTGTACAGTTGTTTTCAATTTGTTTTACTCCTTGTACGACTACAACCACTGGGAAAGGCGCAGAGCATATGTAGGTAGCTAGCCCCGTCGGTGGTAATTAAGCAGGTATGATCTTATACTACCCTAATTCTAGAAAAGCTAAGTCTATGTAAGCTAGCTGATGATAGTGTGATTCTATACCGACTCTGGTATGCAGGTCTTTATATGCCATTCAACCACCAGAACTGTTGACGCTGTCTAATACTATCGTCCCGGTCTCTGTGGGAGATAGCCCTACTGAAGCGCAGGAGCTCTTCTTCGGTGCGCGTTACTTCCCGGCCGTAGCACAATCGCCCGTCTACGGATGATCTACTTACATGATAGATCAGCGGAATTCCGGATCTATCCTGTATAAGCCCTTTCATGTCCAAATCAAGGTACGCCTCTGGTGGAACAAAACCGTTGCGACGCACGTTCTCATAGTACAGGGTATTTGGATAATAAGCCCCGAAAATTAGGTCATTGGACGAGCTTATTGCTCTCGCAATATGTCCTCTGATTAATTTAATCATAAAATTATCCACCCTATTTATGCAGGCTTCATTATATAAAGTCTCATTTGAGTAGTACTTTTTGTATTCCGATTCCGGTGTTCGATATAATCTGAGACAGGTTCTCAGACACTTCCTTTCGAACACCCGAATCTTTTCCATCAAATTTGGACCTATGTTAAACCACACTGGACAGCTATATATGAGCATTGGCCTGATTAGCGTCATGTAGCATATGACCTTCAAGCAGGTATGATGCGGCTAACGAGTGGGTGTCAGTTTTAGGAATTCTGTTGTTATTGCGCAGCGATGAATATCCGATCTGTATCAAATTCGTCACATTAGATATTTACTAAATAATTTTACTTTGGGCTTCAAGAGACGAGAAAAACGTATATACTATTCGGCAATTAGTTGCGAGGCTCCCGATTTCTCCGTTCGCATAAAGACAAGTGGCATATCGAAACGATATTTGCCCGATGATAACGTACTTTTCATTCCAATTTTAGGTTCTAATCGCAGCATTTGGTTACACCGGTTGTATAATGGAGCAACACCTCACACGACCAACATGTTTTTACCAGTTGTTCGTGAAAAGTCGAGTATCAGATATGCATTCTCTCAAAAAGGCCCCGGGAACTGATCATTTAAATAGCTCGCTTAAATGGATTTTCAAAATCGTTTCTGTCGCTAAGTTGGCACAACTGCCTTCCATATACGTGAAGTTTGAGGGATCTATCAGTTATTTTGTATACGGTGCTCGGTTTTGACAAACTCTTTCAATATTTGGAAAGGACGGTTGCGCGTATGAAAGTTCAATTGGCGAGTCTATGTCATTATGGTTGCCCGACAATAGCGTCACTAAACCGTAGCGAGTTAAGGCACACATATCCTAAAAACCCCTGTTTCGGAAGTGAGGCTATTATTTTCTTAAGTCCAATTTCTGAATTAATTTTTTTTTCTTCCAGAAAAGAGTTAAAATTAATGAGAACAAAATGTTACGTTATCAAATCTGAACCACGTTCTAAAGACAGATATGAAAACGCACAAATGGCAAACAGGATATAACATTCAAACTAATTTATTCCACTTTAGAGCCGCACGGGTATCTCTTCCAAAAATAAGTCCTCCATATAACTAAACATTGCAGGAATCTTCTATTTCTATCGTCGAATTATCGATATGTAAACAACACTAATAATTAGTTCATGAAATATTTAGGTCCCATCACAACGAAAACATCTACCGTTACCACGAGGTATATTGTATTTCTCTTTTAAACATCCGCATTTTTATTAGAGCCAGCAATAAAAAGAGAATTGATAGCTCTAACAAAACATTGTATTTTCATTTACATCAGAATATATTCGGCTCTATATACAACGGTTCTTCGGCCTTTCCGAGTCTCATAACATTTTTATTCATGTCATGCCTATTTAAAAGTGATCCTGGTTTTGTCCCTTTTCATCTTCTTTGAAAATCCGTCTTTTGCTAATTTTTTTCGCCCGAGTGAATGAGGATAAAGCACAACGGAGAAAGGACGTCAACGAGGACATGTTTGGAATTTTTTATTCCATCATCACCTTAAAGTCATGTGTTATGCGGTGTATTTGCTGGAGTTGTAATTCGCCGCATGACTCACAGGAATATCGAATGATTTGTGAGTCGCAGGATCTTTATAGGTACATTGCAAAATTAGTTTCAGACAAGGGGCTTTAATAATTGTGAGCTCTGTTAAAATGACTTGATTAAATTTGCCCAAATTCACATTAACTGTTAAATGACAAACATTACATTGTAATTTGGAATGATGAACTGATATACAAGTGGGTAGAATATTTGACAACTTGCATCTAGGTGTAAATAATAAGGAAACTTTCTCACTAAGTGTCGCTGTTCTGAAGCACACTCTTGTATATGGCGAAAGTTAGAGTAATGGCTCCCCTGGGTGCAGTGCATGCGAACAACACATAGTTGGAATTGCTTTCTTGATTTCTTTTAATCAGCAAGAGACTCATTTTAGAAAGAGTATGTATCCGGTTTTAGGTAAAAAACTGCATCTAATTTTGCGGTTCTTTGTAAGCCCTGTAAATTGCTTTTCGATAGGCTTTAGCGAATAGTATTCGAATTATTATTCTTTCATTTAATGGTAAAACGAGGAAAACGACGCAAATTTGTTTTTGGGGATCATCCCAAAAACAATTGGATAATATTTAAAATTTCTGTGAAGTGATACGAGGGTTGCCTTTTATATTTCGGGATTATAGAACAAAAACAAATATTGATCATCGAAAATCACTTTATTGTTTTTCAAAATATTCCCCATGAAGATCTATACACTTTAGCATGCGTTTGAACCAATTGTCGAAGCACTTTTGCCACTCTGATTGAGGTATCTCCAACACATGCATTCTGAATGCAGCAACCGCTTCTTCAGGTGTCGAAAAACGTTGACCTCTCAGTTTGTTTTTTACGTACGGGAATAAAAAGAAGTCATTCGGTGCCACCAAGTCAGGACTATACGGCGGATGACCCATCAAATCGATGTTTTGGGTGCTCAAAAATGCAGTTGTCGCAGCCGATGTGTGAGAGCTCGCATTGTCGTGGTGAAGAGTGATCCGTCTTCGGCGGTTGGTTTTCCTGATTTCTTGGAAGACAACTGGCAAACAAATGGTTGTGTACCACTCAGAATTGACTGTTCTGCGTTGTTCTAGTGGTACGGTTGCGACATGTCCAGTTTTTGCGAAAAAACAGGCGACCATTTGCTTGGAAGTGCTTCGTGCGCGAACAACTTTTGTTGGATTTGGCTCATCTTGAAACACCCAGACAGTCGACTGCTGTTTACTTTTGGGCTCATACGCGTAAATCCACGATTCATCACCTGTCACGATGTCATAGACGTGTTTCGAAGCACCGCGACCGTATTTTTTGAGCATTTCTTTCAACCAATTGACACGAGCCTTTTTTTTGGGCGATTGACAAATTGTGTGGGATCCAACGCGAACAAATTTTTTTGACAGTCAAATGTTTATGCAATATTGAATGTATGCTGGTCCCACTAACGCCTAAGGTTGTCTCAATCTCACGATAGGTCACATGACGATCTTCCAATATCAGTTCGCGCACAGCATCAATGGTTTTCGGAACAACAACTGATTTTGGACGACCTTCACGAAATTCATCTTGGAGTGAACTACGATCACGATTGAATTCACCATACCATCGATAAACACTGGTCCTTGATTGAGCTTCATCGCCAAAAATTGAATTAAGTTCATCCATGCACTGTTGCTGAGTTAATCCACGCCGAAAGTTGTAAAAAATAATCGCACGAAAATGTTGACGATTTAATTCCATTTTTGGTCCGAGATGAATCTTTTAAGTTACTGTAAACAACACAAATAGCGCTCGTATGTCAAAACGTTCTGAGTGCGTATAACCTCAAAAATGTCCAACTTTACGACAGAGCTGTCAATTGCCGGATTGCAACACTAGGGTTGCCAAATCCCGAAACATAAGAGGCAACCCTCGTACAATACGGAAAGAGTATTGAGAGGTTAGTTAGAACGCGTCATAAAATCGTATTGTTATTCAAATTATTATTGTTTTTGTCAGTCACGGTTAGGTCATTATGCATTGTAAGACATGTATTGATTGATAGAAAAATCACGTCACGGGTTTATGTGCCCTGGCGAATTCTGAACATATCACGTCACAGGTTTATGTGCCCTGATGAACTATAGACCGCAAGGAACGACTATCAACAGAGGAAGATCAAAAGAGGCATTTCCTTTATAAATTATGAACAAATAGTATCTCGTGAAGAAATACTCAAAATCTCATAAATACAATTTTATAATCGCGTAATGATGTGCGATGTTTGTATTGATACATGAAATGAACTTATCCTATGATTTAATACAAAATGGTGAAAATACTTAAATTAATAACATGCTTATAAATACTTGTGCAAGTATTGCCGAAAGCATCCATGGTCTGATATTAGCTGACTCAAGTGGTAATTCAGCTCGCCATGTTTTCTTTTCACCCATGTTTCTATATCACGTATTATGGTGTGGGTCCATCTTCCTTATATCTTATATTTGAACCTTATGCATTCATGTGTCGCGGTCAGACAAACATTGCGGAAAAAAGAGGCTATACTATATATTATGTCTTCCTGGAACGCGCAACCGTTACGGTGAGAATCGCTGTTTATGGGTGAAGATAGGGTGCACTTAACAGGCGACCAGTAAGTTAAAATATATTTTAAATAAGCTAGAATTTAAGCATTTTTTATCTGGAAATTAAGATAAATATAACAAAAAGGACAAAATAAAAACAAAATGTACCTAAAAAAAAACACCCTGCACTCGTGTAGCTCCACAGAATTATTGTTACAAACTATCTTTCCTTGACTACCCAAAATACCTTAACATTTAATTCAGTAATACTCAAGTAAAACAAAACGGCTTGTCAGATTTACCTGTTTCCATGAATTCTAAGGAATTTAACACTTGGTTGTTGGTCCAGTTTTGCTTCTTATATTTGCGAAGTTGTACCCCAGAAGGCATATTACTGTTGTAAATAATGATATAGATTCAACGCAGTACTGGGTTGTATACTGGTGGGATGATGGTTCGATAGTCTTACTGGTTGGGTTGAACATTACAGGCATAATAACCGAATTGAATGGAACTCAGGTGTGTACAAGTTCACACCTATACAAAAAACATGTAATGAGCGAGTCTGTCTGTCTGCAAAAAAATGTGCAGTTGTAGGTTGATTTCCACAAGTATTATATTATGGTATAAGCAACAACAACAACAAAATTACTCCAAATACAGGCAGTGTAATAAGTAAATTTTGGGTTCTTCGACAGTATAATGGTTAGTATACCCGTCTGTCACGCGGGAGACCATGGTTCGATTCCCGTCGGGGAGCCACTGGCACAAGACTAATGACCTTGCCCGGAAAAAACAAATCATTATGGAAAATTTAACAGGCCTCAGGACTTGCTAAATAAGGCCAAGACCGGTTCCCGGTTGTAGTGCCGATGATGATGTTGATAAGTAAATTTTATACGACATATTTCGACCACAGTTGCAAAACAATCCGTTAAAACACAGAAGAATAGAGCAAAGAATCTTATAGGAGGCGCCAACTTCATACATTTAGATAGGTCATTACAATACGGTATTTTACTTTTCCAAACTGGGCGAAATTTCAAGTTCACTTTTATACGAATATATAAACACAGAAAATCGTTCTTCAGTAAAACTTTGAATGCCCCGAACACTCTGCTACATTATGCGTTACCCCGCGGCGATTACAATCAGAAGACATTCTTATCAGTATGCATCGACAGTTGATTCCTCCTCTTGTTCCGTGCGCACTATGCATTAACATTTGGGGATTTTAAACAAACTTTTTTTAGAAAAAACTTTATTAACGCACATACACTGGTGGATTGAAGTAGATAAAAACTTATTCAAAATCGTTAAAACTAGCTGCCAAACCAATACAACACAGTACAAATATTTTGATTTTACTTTTTCTTTTTTTTCATTCCAAAGGTCAAAATGAACTTGAAAATTAAATAGGCAAATAATGAGAGGATAAGGGGAGAGCGTGCACCAAAGAAGACGTAATTTTATCAATGAAGAAGGAAGCTCCCAATGTCCGTATGTCAAAACGTTCTGAGTGCGTATAACCTCAAAAATGTCCAACTTTACGACAGAGCTGTCAATTGCCGGATTGCAACACTAGGGTTGCCAAATCCCGACACATAAGAGGCAACCCTCGTACAATACGGAAAGAGTATTGAGAGGTTAGTTAGAACGCGTCATAAAATCGTATTGTTATTCAAATTATTATTGTTTTTGTCAGTCACGGTTAGGTCATTATGCATTGTAAGACATGTATTGATTGATAGAAAAATCACGTCACGGGTTTATGTGCCCTGGCGAATTCTGAACATATCACGTCACAGGTTTATGTGCGCTGATGAACTATAGACCGCAAGGAACGACTATCAACAGAGGAAGATCAAAAGAGGCATTTCCTTTATAAATTATGAACAAATAGTATCTCGTGAAGAAATACTCAAAATCTCATAAATACAATTTTATAATCGCGTAATGATGTGCGATGTTTGTATTGATACATGAAATGAACTTATCCTATGATTTAATACAAAATGGTGAAAATACTTAAATTAATAACATGCTTATAAATACTTGTGCAAGTATTGCCGAAAGCATCCATGGTCTGATATTAGCTGACTCAAGTGGTAATTCAGCTCGCCATGTTTTCTTTTCACCCATGTTTCTATATCACGTATTATGGTGTGGGTCCATCTTCCTTATATCTTATATTTGAACCTTATGCATTCATGTGTCGCGGTCAGACAAACATTGCGGAAAAAAGAGGCTATACTATATATTATGTCTTCCTGGAACGCGCAACCGTTACGGTGAGAATCGCTGTTTATGGGTGAAGATAGGGTGCACTTAACAGGCGACCAGTAAGTTAAAATATATTTTAAATAAGCTAGAATTTAAGCATTTTTTATCTGGAAATTAAGATAAATATAACAAAAAGGACAAAATAAAAACAAAATGTACCTAAAAAAAAACACCCTGCACTCGTGTAGCTCCACAGAATTATTGTTACAAACTATCTTTCCTTGACTACCCAAAATACCTTAACATTTAATTCAGTAATACTCAAGTAAAACAAAACGGTATGTCAGATTTACCTGTTTCCATGAATTCTAAGGAATTTAACACTTGGTTGTTGGTCCAGTTTTGCTTCTTATATTTGCGAAGTTGTACCCCAAAAGGCGTATTACTGTTGTAAATAATGATATAGATTCAACGCAGTACTGGGTTGTATACTGGTGGGATGATGGTTCGATAGTCTTACTGGTTGGGTTGAACATTACAGGCATAATAACCGAATTGAATGGAACTCAGCTGTGTACAAGTTCACACCTATACAAAAAACATGTAATGAGCGAGTCTGTCTGTCTGCAAAAAAATGTGCAGTTGTAGGTTGATTTCCACAAGTATTATATTATGGTATAAGCAACAACAACAACAAAATTACTCCAAATACAGGCAGTGTAATAAGTAAATTTTGGGTTCTTCGACAGTATAATGGTTAGTATACCCGTCTGTCACGCGGGAGACCATGGTTCGATTCCCGTCGGGGAGCCACTGGCACAAGACTAATGACCTTGCCCGGAAAAAACAAATCATTATGGAAAATTTAACAGGCCTCAGGACTTGCTAAATAAGGCCAAGACCGGTTCCCGGTTGTAGTGCCGATGATGATGTTGATAAGTAAATTTTATACGACATATTTCGACCACAGTTGCAAAACAATCCGTTAAAACACAGAAGAATAGAGCAAAGAATCTTATAGGAGGCGCCAACTTCATACATTTAGATAGGTCATTACAATACGGTATTTTACTTTTCCAAACTGGGCGAAATTTCAAGTTCACTTTTATACGAATATATAAACACAGAAAATCGTTCTTCAGTAAAACTTTGAATGCCCCGAACACTCTGCTACATTATGCGTTACCCCGCGGCGATTACAATCAGAAGACATTCTTATCAGTATGCATCGACAGTTGATTCCTCCTCTTGTTCCGTGCGCACTATGCATTAACATTTGGGGATTTTAAACAAACTTTTTTTAGAAAAAACTTTATTAACGCACATACACTGGTGGATTGAAGTAGATAAAAACTTATTCAAAATCGTTAAAACTAGCTGCCAAACCAATACAACACAGTACAAATATTTTGATTTTACTTTTTCTTTTTTTTCATTCCAAAGGTCAAAATGAACTTGAAAATTAAATAGGCAAATAATGAGAGGATAAGGGGAGAGCGTGCACCAAAGAAGACGTAATTTTATCAATGAAGAAGGAAGCTCCCAAGATTCAAAAAGATTCCATATACTTCTTTCGTACAATAGTCGCCTTCTACATTTAAGGTGATCTTTAATAATAGTGGAATGTGAAACCATTTTAGTAATATTTTTTTTAGAAACTAATAAGTTTGTAACTCTCCTGAAAAATACCTGTTTGAAACCTTGGAAGATTTGAATAGTTTCTTTGATTAAAATCAAAAATGTAAAGAAAATTGTTTTATATCATAGACAAATTCTTATCAGTTCATATAAACCAATTTATTGAGCATAGTCACGGCATTTGACGTGGGGTAGGGTGAAGCTGACCTCTCAAATGCATATTAACAAAACAATCGACCTGAATTTTTATATGCAAGGTAATGAAATATAGAACTATAGAATACATGCCAAAAATTATACCTGCCGGGGCTATCTGTAGGTCAGGCCGGAAACTTTTCACACCACCCTCGTATGAAATGAAACAGAACTCAAAACTTTAATCGCGATTATCGCAAAACTGTGTTTTTCAAATTGGCTTGCTAGATAACTATCTCCATTTTTATCCATTGTGTTCAAATTTAACTGTAGCTTCTTAATTAGATTCCGCAGAGAAATTCGTACGGGTTTTGCCAAATGTTAAAAATTATAAGAGTTGTTAACAAAAAACTGTCATTTCTTGCGAAAATTTTCAAAAATCAATATTATTCAAATTTTGTACTTTCAAATGTACTTTAAGAGGATTTTTTTTTTATTTTTGTAGGATTAAAATTCTATAAGATATTTTCCCGGCCCGGAGCAACCTTTTAAAAACAAGGTTTTTTTTTTGAACTGACGTGTGCCGCTATTTTGCATTTTTTGAAAAACAAAAATGCTCCTTAAGACATATATAAACCTGTGGTAAACTTCGTTTTATTAATTCTCCATCCAAAAAAAAAATGCCAAAGCAGCGGTCATTTTTCGGGTCTCTACAGTGGCATATCTCCTTAAGTGTTTTTTCTTTCATTGTATTCCTCTCAGGAGAGGCGAACCTATAACGCCGAGCCGGCGGCCCAAGATGCCATTAAATAACTGTTGCAGTTCTTCTTGAACAGTTGAAGGTTGTAAAGTTCCGGAAACACTTGCGCGGGGAGGGAATTCCATCGCTTTCCTGCTAATGAATCTTATAAGTTATGACACAATCTATTTATCTATCCTTCGAGGTCACGCCCAAAAAGACAGCAAATTAGTAATAAACACTTGGAGAAAGATGTATCACGTGACAATGAAGAGTACTTCATTACGAATATAAGCCAGCTCCTAGCGTGGCAGAGAACAGGAACTTCGTAATTTTCCAACCGAATTGTGTGTCAAGAAAACGAACTTTGGGCTTTGTATTATAATTCTGCCGTAACGATTGTAGAACTGAATCCTGTGGGTAACCTCTTTTTGTGTTTCCACATCACAGGCGGGAACTGGAAGGCCCACCACCATCATTAGTCATTCGGTCAGTCATGTCTGGCGTTTTGATCTGTTGTTGTTTTATTTCTTGTTATCTTAGTGCTCGCCCTCATGGACAAAATTCTATTTGTCCATGATTCACCAACGAGTGTAATCAAGAGAATCACAATGCAACATTACATTTATCATATTTGTGAATAGACACAGGGAATACTTCACCCAGCTATTAAATGTACGACAAGTATCCTTCACATTTTCACCCGGGTGGCGTTTTCAATACCTTTAACAGTTCTTTTCCACTTTTCTTGGTTTCGTTTTTAAGCTCCTACGAAAGTTTGAACAGTTTTCAAGGTAGAAGACTCCTTCGTTTCTTTTAAATTTCGATGCCATTTTTACATGAACAGAAAATAAAGTGTACAACTCAATCATTATAACATTTTACATTTGGCGGATTTACTTACTGTAGCGGGTTTCAGTGTATTGCGTATACTGGCTGGACTGAAAAGTTTCCGACCTCAACGTAAAGATAGAAGCACTCGTCAATAAAATGTGAATGTAGTTGTGCATCTTTTGACAGTTACTCACCAAAATTTCAGCCATTTTGGACGCGTATTTTTTATTTGACAGTCGTTTGAGTGAGTCGATGTGAGTGTTTTTGTTAAAATTGACAAAATTGAGTATGAGTACGCCTACGCAAATCAAAGATGAGTTGGACTCTGCACCATCATTTACCCCAGTGAAATTTTGGGCAGCTGAATTTAAACGTCCAAAAACTGCAACAACAGACGATAACATCGTTAAAGTTCACCAAATGGTGCTAGACGACCGCCGAATTAAAGTGAGAGAGATAGCAGTGGCTATGAAAATGTCCAAAGAACGTGTTTGTCACATACTAAATTAAGATTTTAGTAGGAGAAAGTTGTCCGGAGGTTGGGTGCCGCGTTTGCTCACGTTAGACCAAAAACGTGTTCGAATGAACATTTCCAATGCTCTGTTGGCGCAATTTAGGGGCTATAAATCCGAGTTTTGGCACCGATTAATTACTGTTGATGAAATTTGGATACACCGTTATACGCCCGAAACAAAAATACAGTCAAAACAGTGGACTGCAAATGGGGAATTGCCTCCAAAAACGGGAAAACTGCTTTTCGGCAGGGAAAGTGATGGCGACTGTTTTTTGGTGTAGTCATGGAGTTATCTTAATCGATTATCTTCAAAAAGGAAAAACCATTACAGGAACATACTACGCATCATTACTTGACTAACTGAAGGCATACATTGTGGAAAACCGGCCACATTTGCAGAAAAAGAAAATCCCGTTTCACCAAGGCAACGCGCCGTCTCACACTTCAACGTTTGCCATGGCGAAAATCTACGAATTACGGCTTGAGCTGCTTGACTATCCGCTTTACTCACCAGATCTAGCCCCAAGCGACTTCCTTTTGTTCACTAATTTAAAAATAGCATTCGAAGAACAGAGATTTTCGTCAAATGAGGAGGCAATCACCTTCGTGAACAGTTATTTTGCAGAGAAAAACGCTGAGTACTATTTGGACGGGTTAGAGGGATGGGAGTATCGCTGGGAGAAGTATGTAGAAAAATAAAAATAATTTTTAAGAAAAATTGTATTGTATCTTTGTTAGGTCGTCTTTTCAGACCACCCTCGTATTAGTTTATTATGATTCTTTCCTTTTACGACACTTGTAAACTTAAGTAAGCTGTCAGATTTTTATGATAATTTCAGTTACCCTTATTCTCACCAAGTAAAGGATATAAAAAGAGAACCTTGTATCTAGTTTACTTAAGTCAAAATGTGAAATATCATACAAGACTCGTGGTTATCCAACAATTAAACTTTGTAATTGATATAGTTACGTTAAATTCGAATGGTATATCTATCGGCATTATTGGGATATGATACGTGACATTAATATAACTTCTCTAAGTTTTCCATTAACAATGTTTGCTGCGATGTCGTGGTTCATTATCTTTTTTACCGAAACATAGGCGCCCTTACAAAATTGTGGGTATTAATGGTTCAAAACAAAAAAGGAGGCACGCCCATTTTTAATGTTTAAACGTACCCCAGCATGCCTTGCAAATGAAGTGAATTTCAGAATTCATTTGGATAATTGAGATCCACCAACTGATTAAAACCATATGGGATAAGGAAGTCATTCCGGAAGAATGGAAACCCTCAATAGTCATTCCCATTTTCAAAGAAGGCGACAGATCTGACTGCGAAAATTACAGAGGAATATCATTGCTCCCAACCACATACAAAATACTAACATATGTCATACTGGCGATAATCACACCGTACGCAGAAGAAATTTTGGGAGACTACCAATGCGGATTCCGTAGGAACCGGTCAACGAGCGACCAAATGTTCACAATAAGGCCACTACTAGAAAAGAAGTGGGAATACGGAGAGACGGTTCACCAACTGTTCGTTGACTTCAAAAAAGCCTACGACTCATTCGCAAAGCAAAGACTTTACCATATTGTAGTTGAGCTGGGAATCCCGAAAAAATATAGCGCCCTCATTCAAATCTGCATGAACGAAAACAAAGGGCAAGTTAGAATAGAAAACCACCTCTCAGAACCATTTGAAATCCGGGACGGACTAAAACAGGGCGACGGCCTCTCACCATGCCTTTTTAACCTTGTCCTCGAGTATGTTATCAGAAAGGTACAAGACGACAACACGACCGGATCATCCCTGAACGGGGTCACACAAGTGGTCGCATATGTGGACGACATCACTGTTTTTGGCGATAATCTAGACTTTAAGTCAAAACAGTGAAATCATCATGCAAACGGCAGAAGAGGTGGGCCTAGAAATAAATGAAGACGAAAAAAAAGCCACATGGTTACGCCGCGAGCAGGTGGCCCTCAGAGAACACACATTAACATCAGGGGCAAGTTATTTGAAAATGTCATCATCATCATCATCATCATCGGCACTACAACCGAGAGCCGGTCTTGGCCTTATTTAGCAAGTCCTGAGGCTTGTTAAATTTTCCATAATGATTTATTTTGTTTGGGCAAGGTCATTAGTCTTGCGCCAGGGGCTCCCCGACGGGGAATCGAACCCTGGTCTCCCGGGTGACAGGCGGGTATACTAACCACTATACTATCGAGGAGCCCCCATTTGAAAATGTCAAAGAAATTAAATATCTGGGAACAATGCTGACGGCCAGTAACGAAATGTCGAAGGAAACAAACAAAAGACTACATTCCGGCAACGCTAGTTGGCATATAGTCAGTAAACTCCAAACTGCTATCACGTAATATAAAGCTCAGTGTCTATAGAACCATAATCATGCCGATTGTTCTATACGGACGTGAAACATGGGCTCTCACAAAACGGGAAGAAAACAATTTCCGCATATTCGGGAATAAAGTTCTAAGGGGTATCTTTGACGGCAAATATGACGAGGAGGCAGGACAATGGAGGAATCTCCACAACCACGAATTGGAAGAGCTATGCCGCAAATCTACAATAGTGAGAGTAATCAAGTCGCGAAGATTAAAATGGGTCAGACACGTGATGCGGATTCTTAACGGTAAGGCAACGGGAAAGAGACCGATAGGACGGCCGCGACGGAGATGGGAGGACAATATATGGTTGGACCTCAAGGAGATCGGATCGGATGGTCGAACGTGGAAGGAGAGCGTACAGGACAGGGAACAATGGCGGAGCCGAGTCGGCGAGGTCATGAACTTCCGGATTTCTACAGGCCAATAAATAGAATAGAATTGAGGCATTCTTCGTGATGCATAATAGTATCGATATACTTATACGTTCTCGCTTCCGCCGGTATTTCGTATTGAATGCTGAAATTGATGGCACTGACATCATTGTTTTCAGTTGCTATTATAGCATGTGCACTAAGCCACTGATGATTTTTGAAATTCCATACGTCGATGCACCAGCGAATGAAGTGTTTCAATATGTGCCGTTTTCAAAAAATATTTAATTTTTGGCAAGTGTCACGATGAATTGTATATCGGGTTATTTTTTCAAATGACCATAGAAAAGGGATCATGGCTTTAACGAAATCATGAGCGGTGAACACTGTTAATCAAAAACTTTTCCCTATAATATAAGAAAATGGGCTTTCCATTTTGCTACGATTTAAAGGAATGAATTGCCAATTGATTCAATGGCTTAACCCCGAATGAATTCTAGGTATTCCGTTTGTGCATTACATATCTAATGGTGTAAAAAAAAAACATTCGGTTAAATTAGTGAAGTAAGTTTGATTAGGTATAAAAGAAAAAAACCACAACGTTTTTTATTCTAAATTTTCTTTGTTTCGGTAAACAATTAATAAAAATATCAATAGCTAGAAAAGATATATAGCCGAAAGGCAACAATCAACGACATTAGTCACCTCAAGTTTATCTTAGATTGTCCCCAGGGCACTATTAAGTTAGGACATAATATAAATAAGCTAAAATTTAAGCATTTTTTGTATAGCAAGAGAAATAATAAAATAAAAAGTGTACATAAAGTGAAAAAAAAAGAAACGTATGGTGATTAAGAATACATAGCACCACATGATTCATATTCCATATATTTGCATAATAATATCAAACAACCGTTTCAGGATCTGGTACTTCTGCGTAAAAAGCCATATCAGTTTGTAGATGGGTGGTGCGTGATCTAGTACCTTTTGAGTGTCATATATTTTACATGGATGGTAAGATGTCAGAAACGCGCAAGCATATGCTAAGGCCTATACAAAGTCTCATCTCAATCGGATAAACTGTGCGCGAAGGAACAATTATCTGATGCGCCACCTGATCCACGTTGTTAATACAAACTTCCATGTAAGTGCCAACGAAAACTCAACAAAGTGTCATCACAACCGGAAGAACAGTGCGCGAAAGACCACCTATTCCGTATAGCACCACTTGGTGTAAATTGATGGTACTATATCCGAAACCTTCAGGCTGTTATATTTTTTAACGACCAAACCCTTATATTGGTTATAGTAATTTATACGAGTAGCTACTTCCTCCAACTAGTCGCAAGTGCACAACCGAATATTCAAAACATAAAATGTATGGATTGTACTGACGATTCTGTTGTTTTGGGCTACCTGATGCTGGCTTCTCCTCAGCTGTTTTCAGCCTGATTCCGTTCCTGGCGTCCGATTTGTCTTCGCCGAAGCTGCGCTCCTTTCCTCTTCCTCTTGGTTGGTTATTTATTTGTCACCAGTTCAGTTTTTGTTTGTCTCTTTGTTTCTTTGTGGGTTTTTCCTTTAGAATGAATACCATAATTTCAACGTGCACCGTCGAATGACAAAGGATAAAATGCTGTTCACAGTTTAAACAATTCTTTATTCACAACCATATATATATAATAATCCTCATCTTTTCAATTCGGAATGAATTTACCTATCCATAATCATTTGTACATATTTTAATTTTCAATTTAATGCATGGCAATTATATGTTATTTTGGAATTTTCTAATTTTAACGCATGGCACGGAAAAGTCACAGTTTACGCCCCCTTTTCGTTTTCGACTTTCGTTTTCTCAACTGACTCTACTTACCGCCTTTTAATCAACCGGTCTTTTTCTCTACTGTCACCACACTGAGTAAAAACTGTCGACACGGTTTGTTTTTAGTTTTCCGTTCTTTCTGTGTTCTCCTATTTACCATTGTCCCAACGTAAGAATCACGGCGATGATCAATTTCTAAACTATTCGAAGATATCATCGCCGGGGAAAGAACTGGTTTCACATGCACCAGTTATATAATTTTGATTTCAATTTAAGTTCTATGTTATATAATTAATTATGTGAAATTGTAAATTATATAAATAAGTGTATTTAATTTATGTTGTAAATGAATGTTATTGTAATTTAATATTTTATAGGGCGCAAAATTAATCATCCAATTTTGTTTTTGAATTCCTTTTTTACAAACAAAAAAAAAATATTTTGAGTGATGGAAATCTTTATTTGGACCTTTAAAAGTTTTTCTAGTTCACAAATGTCAAATATGATTGACCTACGACGCCATTTGCAAAAATTATAACATCTTTCGATAGGGTGAATAATTTTATGTGCAAATAACAAAGGTGGTGGGGGAGTTATTACGCAACACACCTCCCCTCTCACGAAGATGCGTGTCATTCTTGAGAATGAACGGTTGAAATCACATTTACAATTGCGTTTCTGTTGTTGTTGCTGCCCCTGGTGGTGGGTTGTTATTCAATAAATAAAAAATATATAATAATGATAATAAAAAGAAATAACAATAATAAAACTGAAATTCAAATGAGAGTAAACATTTGTTTTTAGATCTCTACGTTCTCTTCCCCACGGCTTGGTTCTGACTGAAAAGGGATCCTAGGGAAGGACCACAACCAATTGGTTGACCACCTTTCCCTTTGTGGGGCCAATCCATGGTTCCCAATAGGACTTTCGGCGGTTGTTGTGAACTCCTAAGTAGAGTTCCTTATATAGTTGTGCCAACCTTCAATCTTGTGTGGATTCAACAGACGACTGACCGTCCAAGAACAGATGTCTAATATATTGGATGGGGTTGTTCCTCCGAAGGTTTATCTTCGGACACCGGCTTACTTGATTTGTCATTAGAGTGAAGGCCTGTCGAAGTGTTTGCTTGCATTTGTATAATCCCTGGTTGGGTGCAAATCCACCTTAATCCGGTCGATCGTCTGGGAGTAATTTCGGATATTAAGTGCCGCTAGTTTGGCACTTTTGACCCCTTTTACTAGTTCGATATTGTCGTCTGTTGTTGATGTGCTGGGGTATCCAGGCCGAAGCTCCTGCTCATTAACTCATATTTTACTCACAGTAGATTCGCGCAAGACCATAGTCAACATTTCGAGTACCATAAGTGCCCTTTATTCCAACTTAATGTTACGTAGTAACTCCCCCATCCCCATTTGTCCCACCGAGAAAACATTAAATCAAAATACTAAACATAAACGTAAGTACAAAACACAATTTACATTATGAATTACACATATAACATATAAAACATTTAAATAATTTAAAAATTAAACACATGCATTACAAACAATTTACCATAATAAACATTAATTAAACACATACATTACAAGCAATTATCACGTTTTCAAATTAGACATATAATACACAAAACCTTAAATTACACATAAAACACTTATTATATTTTTAAATTACACAAAATTAAAATATAAAATAAATTAAAACGTTAAACATATAATAGAACTGGCGCATAGAAATGCTCAGTTATTACACCGACGATGATATCTTCGATAAAATTGAGATCGATCATAGCCGTTGATTGGGTCATACGATCATTGGGACAAAGATGGTGGGGGAGTTACTGCGTAACAACAATCTCCGGAACCGGTGTACAACCATGAGAGCTAACATAAGATATTAAAGTACAAACTTCAACATACGTACGAAATAGCAAGGCGTAACCTATTAATTTCCGAAAATGATGTCCAAAGAGTACTACGGCCATACGGTACGACCTTTCACGTTTCAGGTGGGGGACAAAGTTCTGATATGGAATGCCCAAACACAAGGGAAGTTAGCTACCATATGGAGAGGTCCCTATAATATGGTGGGAATAAAAGGCCTTTAATTTAGGTAGTTAAAATAGAGAAAAGGAACGTGGTGGTGTACAACAACAGGTTAAAACCCTACTATGAGTAAGGGGAACTGCCTGGAGGTGAATGACGCGGTGGTAGGCTCTACAATTGCACTAGTAGAAACTAGAAACGAAGTAGACACCGAAAAACGAGTACGCCAAAATGAGTTTCATTCCTCTTCAAAGAATGAAGCTCCATTTTTCATAAGAGGCGAGAAACTGTTATATAATTTATTTAATTTAAATCGCGCAAAGAAGTCCTCTCTCCGGGTAGCTTGCGACTTAACACAATAAAAAAAAATTATATATACACATATATATATATATATATATATATATAAGCAATAAACTACTGAGTAAAAGGAGCATACCGTAGGCGCTGAGAGAAATGAGTAGAAAAAAAAAAAAATGAAAAATAGAAAATCAATCATTCATCGTAAAACTACATCGTAACTGAAGGTTGGTGGCGGGAGTTGGGTTTGGAATTGTGGGTGGTTCTTCGCGTATTTTGAAAGAACCCCCGCAGGCCTAATGAGCAAACCTTGCCGTTGCAAAAACTACGTCCATGACATAACTCTTAAATTTTTTAATGGTTAACAGGTGTAATGCAATAAATGGGTTTGAAGCCCACAATGTGAAGTTTCAACCTTATACCGAGAA
The DNA here is from genome assembly GCA_963931805.1 of Microdon myrmicae. Taxonomy (NCBI): domain Eukaryota; kingdom Metazoa; phylum Arthropoda; class Insecta; order Diptera; family Syrphidae; genus Microdon; species Microdon myrmicae. Next base: position 151,358,877 of record OZ007501.1, on the reverse strand, counting down.
CGAATCTTACCAAGGACACGTGATATCTTAGATAAGTATATATAGTAATTGTTTTTTCTGGTAACACACCATTATATATCTCTGGAATTTAAATTTGTTACGTCAGTATTATACTTTTATAAAGAATTATAAATTCTGAAAACAGTGCGCACATTCTATGAGATTATTTTTAATTTAATTTTTATTGATTGTTACTCAGTTTCCATATATATATGGTCTTAGCAAGCGAGATCCTTTTCCTTGACGGTTTGAGGCAATTGCTGGCGATACCCACGTCTAAATATGAGCCAGGGCTGCATGTCGCCAAAAAGAAGAACGATTATTCTTAAGCTCGCAATGTAAAGCTCATTTCGTTGTAGTTCAATCTTAATTCCTTTGATAGGTATGATTACTTCACTTTATGCGTTCAGCGACCATAACCCACAATGTATTCATGAATAAGTGTATGTCAACCATTTCATTTTCATTTCAAAACACTTTTGGGTAATATGACAATTGCCTTTAATTATAACTAAATGTCTATTCAATTTCAAAATTACTTTACGACATGGTTTATTAAGTGTATTTGTAGTTTTCCAACCGTCATTCAACACAGATCTATTCAATATCCAACGGAAATATTTGTAAATATGGTTGACTTACCATTACGAGCACTTGACAGTCCATTCGTCCTCGACTATCTACAAATGGACATTAATTTTCTATCGAATTTCCCATACAATTCATTGGTCCCTGCCACTTATGGTTGAAATGGATGTTTGAACGATTAGGGAGCACCTTTCCTTCTTTCTTCCACAACAAGTACGAAAGGAAAACCGAGAAATTTCAGGCTTCCCATTCAAATTTTCGATCCAAGGCTGCCGATCAACATAAATTTCCCAAGCTGATACGTCCCAAGCAACTTTCAGATGCTGCATTACATACGGGGATGGAAGTGTGACGATGGTTACCAGAGAGTCCGTTTTCGTCGTATGTAGCGTATAAGTTATTGTATATCAGGTTCTATGCGACGTTAGCTTGGGTAGTTCCTCCTACTCTTGTATTAATCACTCTACGTCAGTGTGGTATAGTGACAAGGACTCCGCAAGAAAACTGCATTTATTTACCGAACTACGTCTGAAGTAGCTCTAGTGAGCGTATCACTACTCAACCGATGTCTGTTGGCTTGAGAAGGAGCCGGGAAATCTTTACAAACATTTAACATTGTTAAGCTATGTTTTGGTCCTGAGGTCAAGTTGAATAGGAAATATGGAGGACGTGGGTGAGCAGTTTGATGGCAGACGGCGATAACAAAGGTGATTAATCAAAGTCCTTCGATCCAGTTGGTAAATTCCTCGTCGTACTACTTTCCAACTGCAGAGAGAAATGACATCATCTGCGTTCTGGTCTATGTAAGGGCAATAAGGTGTGTTGCAGTCTTGCCAAGTATCTGCAATCTATAGGCTAATATGCCATTGAAGGAAAGATCAATAATTTATTACCCTGGTAGGATGTTCGTAATCAATTTGCATTTGTATATCAGTTATAGTATGAAATGATTCACAATTCAAACTAGCAAGGTATTTTGACTTGGACTTAAAATAGTTCGAGGTTAAGTTCGCACATTTAAGTATTAATATCCTTTTACAAAAATTAAGAATACTTGCTTGCATCTTTTAATCTAATATTAGTGATTTTGTCAAGATTTCTCAAAAACGACTATGGAATATAGCCCCCCTATATTTATTTAAGAAAACTTACATTCTGTCAAGAAAGTACCGGAAGTGAAGTTTGAGCGCGATATGTCTTGTAGTTTGTTTACAGAGCTTGATTTTGTCAGTTCATCTCAAATGTGTTTTGTGGTTTTTCCGGAATTTTCTTCAAAAACTCAAAGGCGTAAAGTTCGCTGAAGTTGTGCTAGAACGAGTCAATTCCGACCCCACAAACGAATTATAACTGAAACATATGGTGAACACGATCCATCAATTAGAACATGTAAAATATGGTTTCGACAATTTAAAAGGTGGTAATTTCGGTGTAAAGACAGTGAGAGCTCTGGTAGAACCCAAAAATGTGAAGACGAGCAATTCCGGGAGTTATTGGATGATGACCCAACTCAAACCCAACGGCAATTAGCAGAAGCATTACATGCGTCACAAGAAACAATCAGCAGATGTTTATGAGCAATGGGGAAGATCAATAAACTCGGTAAATGGTTTTAACTCGATTTGAATGAACGTCAAATGGAAAATCGCAAAGTCACTTGTGAAATGCTGCTTCAATGCCACGGAAGGAAATCATTTTTACATCGAATTCTGATGGGTGACGAAAAATGGATTTGTTTTGAAAACCCGAAGCTGAAAAAATCGTGGCTTTCACCTGGCGAAGCCGGTGCTTCAACACCAAGGCCAAATCGCGTCGGCAAGAAAATCATGCTCTGTGTCTGGTGGGACCAGAGCGGTACTGTGTATTATGAACTCTTGAAGTCTGGCTCCTCAATAGTATAGTGGTTAGTATACCCGCCTGTCACGCGGGAGACCGGGGCTCGATTCCCCATCGGGGAGCCTCTGGCGCAAGACTAATGACCTTGCCCGGAAAAAACAAATCATTATGGAAAATTTAACAAGCCTCAGGACTTGCTAAATAAGGCCAAGACCGTTTCCTGGTTGTAGTGCCCATGATGATGATGATGAAGTCTGGTGAACCCGTTAATACACTACGCTATCGCCAACAAATGATTAATTTAAACCACGCATTAATCGAAAGGCGAACGAAATGAGCTAGAAGACACATTAATATCGAAAAGAAACCACAAAAAAACGTATGCATACACCGGATAAATAATCAATTCCTGATATGGTAGCTCTTTTTTACTATCGAGGATTTTGGCCTACTTTTTCTTGGTCTTGAAGGGGGGCAATGTTTTGCAGATTGGCACTGAAATCGCGATATCCATTTCAGCTTTTGCTGACAGGACCTTAGTGTAATATTATGATTATGAATATTATGATGATGATGGGTGTGGTAACTAATTATTCAGTGCGTGCCTTGCACTTCCGCTGTGGAGATATAGTGGGAAAAGATTAGATTTATTACCTAATTATTCCGCTCGCTGTCCCGATGCTGAGCCACGGCTCCAACCGGTTTATAGAATTCTGTCTTCTGCTGTAGAGGAATCCTTATGTGCCGTCCTTTATCCTCGAAATGAGTTCTAGCTTCTCCCTTGTTGAATCTGCAGCACCAATTGCAACACAATCTCATAAACACTGAATCGTACATTCAGTGAGATCGTCCATTAGGTAACACAACGTTAAAGGTCTTCCTGTTCAAGTCCAGCAATGTTTTCCATTGAATTCTCTCAATTCAAAATACTGCTTCTAGTCGAATCAGGCTTCAATTACACCTCAATTCCAACCGAACAAAAAAACAAAACTTAAAACAACTCCACACTTTATTCAGTACACATTAAATTGCGCTTTCATTTACACCTCAATTTCAACCAAACAAAAAATTATCTCCGGTAACAAGAACGGTTAACAACAGTTCGGTGTTTCGGCTTTTTCTGCCCTTTTTTCCACAAAACATTTTACGGGACTCCTTTTGATTCTTCTTCTGACAATGGAACGTCAACCAAAAAAAACCGTACCTCAAAACATTGACCCTCTGTCTCTCTCGCTCCCCATTCACGTCCACTTCGAAAACCAAATTCGAACTCGAAGAACTGCACGATCCACACCCGAATCGGGGCGTGTTCAAAGACTCACTTCTGGATCGTGCATTTCCTCCACCACCTTACCATCATATTACCTTAAAACAAATTATGTTAATAATTAAATACAAAATGATTAGTTGATGGGGTGGCGGACGCACGTAACATTAGATTGTGGCGTTGTTGGCCACGGAAGTTGCAAATCTACCTTATGTACAGAATCCTTTTGCCTTCCCTTAATCGCCGGCAATCACGAATATCGTGATTTATTTATTGGCAGTGCGTACAAAAGGGTGCATTTCTCCTTTTTACACAATTCTCGTAGGTATGGCCCCTTTCGTGGCAATAATTGCCAGTGATAGGGGCATACTGTATCAACGATATCCTGGGAGCATGTGCTTCCATTTCCCCTTCAGTTCCCCTATATAATGGCTTGTACCACATGAAATGTCCGATTTTATGGTAGAAATTTTAAAAGCAATATTATTTTTCCGTAAATTTTTATTCAATCAAAATAGTATCCGTTGGCATCTATGAAATTCTTCAAACGTGATACAAGGTCAAATATTCCTTTTTCGTAGAAGTGCTCACTTTTTGAGGCAATGATATCTTCAAAGGTTTTTATGACCTCTGCTCGGTTCCGGAAGAACTTCCGCCGGCAAAATGTATCCAGATTGCGGAAAAGGTGGCAGTCCGTTGGAGAAATGTGGATGCGGAAGAATTTCAACTGCAACCGTTTTTGCACCGTTACTTGTGAGGTATGGGGTCTAGCATTGTCATGCAAAAGGATCGGGCTGTGCCTATTGACCAACGCAGGTTGTTTTTCAGCCAATTTGGCATGCAATATGGCGATTTCCTTATAATATTTGATAGCGTTTATTGTTTCTCCTGGTTGAAGAAATGAAAAGTGGATTGGTCCTTTCGATGCCCACTAAATTGTCACCATAACCTTTTTTGGGTGAGATCGGGCTTGGGGGTGTGTTTTGGTTTTTCACCTGCATCCAGCCACTGCCCAGGTATTTTACAGTTTTCATACAGCATCCACGTTTCATCACAGGTGACTATCCGGTGCAATAATGGTTCAGTTTGGTTTCTTAATCTAAGCGATGCACAGATTTCCAGGCGCCGTAGTTTTTGGGACTCGTTCAGTTCTTTACCTTTCTTATGAGAGAAAGGTGTCTACTTATTATCATTGGGGAAACTTCCATGCTTTGTAGAATCTCTCGCACCGATTTCGTTGGGTCCGCATCCACCATTGCTCTTAAAACATGATCGTCAACTAACGTTTCCGGCTTCACACGTTCATTTCGAATGTGAATTTACGAGGGTGTATCAAATATAAAAGGTAATTTTACTTTTTTGCTTAGCAACGAGATGCGGGCTAGGGAATCTTGCGCGTGGCTGTTTTCTGGTTTATGAAGACTAGAGTAACCGGCTTGGCTAGAGGTCGCGCTCCACTTTGTAATCAGTACAACCATGAGCGAGCAAAAGGTATATACGTCTCTTGCGCAACGGATTATTATAAAAAATTTAACATATGAAGGCGTTAACTCTCGGGAATTTTTTCTCGATTGAAGAAACAGTTTGGTGATGCTACACTGTCTCAGAATCGTGTCAATGCGTGGGCCAGAGGATTTAAAAGTGGGCGAGAACGTATCGAAAACGAAACTCATGATCGACGCCCAAGGACAAGTTGTACAGATGACAACATCCGTGCCGTTCGAGAGCTTATTGAAAGTGATCGCCACTTAACAGTGAATGCATCTTACTACTTTCAGTTGTTACACTCGGCGAAGCCGCATATCAAAATAAAATATGAGGTATGCCCATTCGAGATGTCATCCTTCTTCATGACAACGCCAGGCCTCACATCACGTCCTTAACTAGAGATACATTGGAAGAAATAGGCTGGGAATCCCTCAGACAGTCTCCTTATCGCCCAGACTTGTCTCCTTGTGACTATTTTTTGTTCGCACGCTTGAAGGAATCACTTGGAGGAAAAAAATTCGAAAGTAATAAATGAGGAGCACGTGCCCAATTGGCTAACAACTCGCCCTAAATCTTTCTACGAAGAAGGGATATTAAAGCTTCCAAATCGGTGGCGAAAGTGTGCAGATCACGCAGGAGACTATATTGAAAAATGTTGATAGTCTAGTTAGTGTGTAACATTATTCAATAAATGTATTAAAAGAAATATCCATTTATTTAGGATTCAAGTCGTTTGCTATCCCAAGGTCGAGATTTTTTTTTTGTTATTATTTTTGTTATTAATTTTAGAATGGAAACGCTTCCCTAGAATTGACATTTGCACAATATGGACAAATATGGAGACTACAGAGTTTTATAAATTGATTTTATTTGGTTTTCATTATTTTTTTGACGGAGCAAATTAAGGTTATTCTGGTTAAAAATAGATGATGTTTAAAAATTAAAGTTCCATTGTCTTTATGAAATTATTAATAAAATAGGAAAAAAACGCTGCTTACTTATTTTAAGTTGGCGGTTGTTGTTGAAGCGGCTGCCGTTGATTATTTGCTGCTGTGTATGGCGCATTGTTTTTGTTGAGGTTGCTGCTGTCCGCTGGTTTACGGTTTACGGTTTTCGTTGTTTGTTTTTTTTTTTATTTAGATCATTTTTTATTTGTTAAATTACGAAAAGTACCTCGGAAGCCAGACTCAGCTTCGGACGAAGGGTATGGCTGTCTTGCCCAGTACGATTGGAAATAGTGTTATTATAGTGGTCAGGAGTTTTCAAGCACTTAAAAGTGTTTAACTTGGACATCCTTGATTTTACCGGCTGCGCCAATTTATGTTATGTTATTTTTATATATTGTATGATCTTACCTGAAGTTGGAAGGGCCGTCTTAGTTGCTTTAGGTGGCGAAGGCCGGTTGGTTCCTTGCGGCTGCTGGAGTGGGTCAAGGAGTCCCAGCGAAGGTAGTGTAGAGGGAGAGTGCTCACGTTTCTTCTTCTTCACCCTTCTGTATGGGCCGCACTGTCCGCAGGGGCTCCTTGAGATTAAGGATCACCCCAGGAGGTGATGGACGTCATACGTGGCTCTGATGCCAACAGCCTTGGTGGTCTTTCATCCCAAATGTCCCGCCGTTCATGTGGTGAGCTCACCCGCGGTAGTCAAATGGTTAGACGAGAGGCGTAATGTTTTATTTCAGATTATCTTTTATTCTTCAAGAGAGTTTGCCGTGGTTCGGTCTTCGAGATTGACTTCCACTGAACTCAAAATGCGCTGCCCTTTTATACTCTCTATCTAAAAAGTGTATAAAAATCCAAGGAGCACAAACAAAATTGTGTGTGTGCTTCAATTGGGATGGGGTTCTAGAAGGGACATGGGAATTTGTTTGAACAAATTCGCGGAAGGTAAAATCATGAAATGCATTTGAAAATAGGTCATGATGTCAGGATTATTGGGAATTGAATCAATGTGCGACAAATGACCATTTGGATTAATTTGTCGCGCATATGGTTCAATTGGGGATTATGGATAGCGGTAAGTTAATCGGTTTTTTGGTATAATAATAGAGATTGGATGAGAGTAGTGATTTAGGATCACTACAGTATGTAACCACACTATTGTGCTCAAATTTTTTTTCTCGTTTGTCCCATCATGCAAAACCATATCTTTAAATACTTATCTCAGAAAAGCCTCTGAAACAGTGACCTTAAATGGTAACAGGTAACACATGGCGTTTGATTTGAATTATTTCAAATTGAAGCGCTCTGGATATGCTGGTACAGGAGAGAAATTCCTGTGAATCTTCATTGTATAATAAAACGAATTTCTGTAAAAAGTTGTACGCGGCCTTGACAGCTAAATTTCAAATAATGAGATCTTTCAAATTGCTTTGTGGTCGGACATAAATCGGAGCGTTAAGTGTACAATCAATCGAAAATTATGATATTAGTCTACAATCGCCGGGAAAACTGAATGTCTTATTACCCACTGAGCGATAATATAAAGAACAAATACAATACGCGCTAATAGAGAATTTTAGGATATCCTGGAATATATAGAAAGGGCCTGCCATGGCGCACCGTTTTCAGCAAACCGATTTCATCGATTTTTTTCAAAACTTTTTATGAAAAAGTCCCCATGCGCTAAAGTACGGAGCTTCTTATTAAACTTCATGTCAGATACGATCAAAAGCCTAGGAGATATTCAATGCTACTCGTCTTGACATACTTTTCCGATTGCTATAATAATACATAAAGAACGAAATGTCTCCCGTGGATCGCCTGCTGCGGAATCCGCATTGACCATTAATTAAAAGTTCGTTGCATTGTAGATATTTAATTATCTCGGGACTGGCAACTGTTTCTATTATCTTAGTGTAGATAATGTAGTCTTGTAAGACCGATAATTTTAATGAAGATTGTTCATTTGTGTATAAAAGTCCTGGGGCGCAGTTTTTAAGAATTATATTACATATTCATATGGGGGAAACCTTACCATTGATAATTTAATAAAACACAAGCTGTCTGGTTTTCGAGATGTAGGAAACACTGCTACCTACCAAATGGCACTAAACTCAGTATGTGTGCAGTTGATATTGATTGGTCCGAAGAGTGTAGACATCTAGGTATTATTCTAGATAAAAAACTTATCTTTCAAAAACACATCACTACCACAATAGACAAAATAAACAAAGTCGTAAGAGTTATGTATCCATTAGTGTGTAGAAAGTCAAAGCTTAGCATCGAAAATAAAATTATAATATTTAAAACCATTTTTCAAGCTATACTCCTGTACGGGGCCCCTGTATGGTGTAATTGTGCTCGCACACACAAAATAAAATTGCAAAGGTGTCAAAATAAAATATTGAAAATGTTGCTGAATTTGCCATGGCATTATGCGACACATGAACTACATGAAAACGCTAAAGTTAAACCGGTAGAGTTCCTTATTGACAAAATCAATCGAAACTTCTTCGTCAATTGTTCTTTTTCTGACAATGTTCTCGTTTCCCGTCTTGCGTTATCCTAAATCACTACATATGTACCCTGTCTATGAAAATTATATCGAGGTCATTACTATATAAAATAACCGGAAGCCCGTGCAATATTAGTCTTAAGATTCAAATAAGGGCTTTTTATTGTAGTTTTCCCTTAATTTATTATTTGTTATTCATTAAAATTGTGCTATTGTCATTATATAGATTTAAGATTATAGTTGTAAAGGAATTGCTATCCTAAATCTCTTAAGTACTAGTTGTAAAATATACCATAAATGTAATTATCTACCAAATAAAATTGAATTGAATTGAACCATTGATAATTCTAAATATTAGTTATTCCATTATAGAGTTTGTGGCTAGTTCCCCGCAATCCGTCAATAATGAAGGATAGGAAAAGGAACTGAAGTCGTTGCGCAGGGTATATTGACTATTTTGTCGTTCTAAACTTTCCTCGCGGTCTCAACCATTTGGTTGCACGGATTTCGTGCATGCCTTATATTGAATTGCTTTAATCTGTTAATATTTTTTATCAAACCAAGGATCTTTTTCTACTAGCTGAGTCGGATTATGACTGATAGCTAGTCTCGAAACCTGGTGTGTATTGTTAGAATAATTTGCTGATCGTTTTGCTTTGAGGCATCAGCATGTGATAGATGTTCGTAGACTAACGCTTGTCAATTCTCGTTTGGGGACAGTAATGATAGCAAACAAATTTGACGGTGCACGATTAAACCACCGACGCGGTAAAATGTATATTCTATACTTTATTAATTAATTTTTTATTCATTAATTTTTTTTTATTTTACTACTTTCAATAAAGAAGAACTTAAGTCGGTGGTCTGGAATACATTTTTTTCTCGGCCACACTACTGTGATACAACATAAAAATTAAGACTCTCACAGATTATGCGAATCATGTTTTTTGTGTGTCCCAAAAAATCACTGTATCGAAATCGACTATAAAACCACCTTACTATGGCTTTACGATTGTAACATAATAGTGATTTCAGTAAGCCATTTCAAATTCATTTTATTAACTAGTTCTGGAAAAAGTTTGCCTATTGAAGTTCGCTTCTAAAATGATATGACGCAAATATTATACTCACAGCTTGTTTAAGTGAAACTTTTATCATTACACCTAACGAATTGACATTCCAGAGGACTCTAGGGGTACACTATTCCCCGCTAAATTTATATTTAATGGAACTCTTTCAAATATTCTTCCAAGGAACCGGCTCTCTAAAGACTTCATTAAATTGCCATCACAAATCTCCAACGTCCCAGAGCTGGTCGGTCGCTTTTAACTTTTGAAACGAAACACAAATGAACAGTCTCCCACTGTGTGTTATCCTTCCATCGGCAGGCGAAATCCCTCCAAAATACTAGAAAGAGGTGAGGAAAGTTACGGAACAGTGCCAGGACATAAAAGTTGCATTTATCTTCATAACTGATTTTCCATTGGAATGGGAATCTAAAAACAAAAACGGGTCCATGGGGAATCGATTCCAATTCCTTCATATCGGATTCCTGTTCAAATTCCCAGAAGGCGTTAACTAAGGCAGCAAATATATGACTTTGGCCGACGAAGGATATAGCTCGCCTTTTAAAGGTTCCCGTATAACGGGTACAAGATCGTACCGATGCACGGAGATATTAAATTCAAATTAACGAGTCACTAGGAGGAATTAAAATGTCTGATTTTAATCCTTTTCACAATGAATCAGCGAAACTGAGAACGGATATTGGTCGCCCCGTGGATTTTCGGATAGGTTTAATTCGGGTCCTATAAAGCAAAAATTAACGATATGGTAACAGCGGGTATTTTAATTGGGTTTTAAAATCCCATTTAAATAAGTTCTTTCAATAATTTGAAACGGGGTCCAATGATCGTAATGAGTTCAGAGGTATCGTATGGAAAACTAAATTGCACTGAGCATTTTTACATTAATCTTCGAAATTGAATCAAACATTTTGTTTCTGAAAAGTGCGAATAGAGAGTCGTTAAAGGTTAAATTCAGATACATATTTATGAAAGATGAGTAAATATAAATAAGACATATAGATAAATATTGTCAAGATTATGGATAGACAATAAACTTGTTACTTATGTTTGGAATTTAGTTTCTCGAGGGCTTTGCAGTACGCGGGCTTTCATTTGGTCTAAATACATAATCAGTAAATATAACATAAGATCAGCTGATCTATTAATGTTCGAAAATAATGTTCATATTTAAATTCGCAAAACTGTGGCAAGTGGCGATGCTTTTAACGACAGCAGCACACAAGGGAGAGCAAGAAAACGTGTGCCATCTAATTGATTTGTGTCTAACTTAAGAGCTAGATCGCGGCATTTATCTCGTTGATGATTTATTGTCTACAACATAAAAAAATATTCGAGAGCTTTCTCATAAATATAAGGTGGGCCATAAATTTTTGCAAATGGAAACACTTGATTCTTAAAAACCGTTAGAGGAGGGGGGGTGGTGGCGGAGTTTAATAAACGTATAAACGATTCCAACAACAACGTAATAAACAATTCCCCGGCACTCGCTTGCCCCCCCCCCTCTAACGGTTTTTAAGAAATCAAATGTTGCCATTTGCAAACATTTATGGCACACCTTATATATGAAAAGTTAATGTCGATAGTGTTACCCGGATTTATTTGGCTTTCGTAATTTATTTTAATAACATTTTAAACAATATTCTAAAATCAATTTCGGACAAACGATATTGGTGTGATTTTTAAAACTATTGTAAAGTTAACATAACAGTCGCATGCATTCGAATGAAGAACAAATAGACTAAGACTGCAAAAAAGGGTAATCATTTTTCTAATAACCCAAATCGTGTCCATGAAAACCGAATTCAATTAAAAAATATTGACCGACAATCACCAGAAAATACTGAGTGCAACTTCACAAACGAAGACTAAGGTATGCTAATATCGCGACTCATGTAAAGTTTTAACACTTTTTTATCAGCGGATGATGGAAGATAAGCTTTAGAAGTGATAAGGTCTTAATTTTCGACCTTGTTCGTGTTTACAGCTGTATATGATAAATTGGTATTATACACAAAGGGTCGTTATCGCGCCTAACGCTCAAACTCCTATAATCTACTCATTTTCTACTGCGTAACCTTTAAGTGCATCGCACTGTCCAACAAACTTTGTGAAATTATCGAGTGATTCCTTAACCATCACTTGCAGTTTGAGCGATGGGTTTATGAAAAAAACTTGGGATAGATGGTAGACTTGGGATGGGTGGTAGAATGTCTTCGATGGAGTTTCCGTAACGGCTTTCGCTTTCAGTTGGTCACCTGGTGATCATGTAGAGGTGGATCTATTAAACTGGTCGTTCGTCATAAATGCGTATTTTCACATACATAAACGTGGGCACAAAAAAGGTCTTGAGGTATCCTTGAATGTCAGAGCACGGTGCCAGTGGAAGAAGAGGTATCAGAAGAAGAGAATCAGGGAAGGAAGGATCAATGTACATCGATCTTGAATGTCTCAATATTGCAAGGACGAAGAAACAAATGATCAGGCAGAGCAGTTCACATACGCGTGGTTCGGTTATAATACAATCAATTGGCATTCACAAGACTTTTGATTCGAAGCTATCCACTGTCATTTTACAAGTTTCAGTGAGTGCCTAGATTTCATAAATGTGAAACCTTTTTTAAGGACACGAAACTTTTTTTATTTCGACTTTCCTGGACAGATTTTTAAACCCACTCATTGAAACAACACTATGTAGTGCTTTGTTGTGTGTGTACTGTAATTCTCTCAGGAAAGCTGAACCAATTGTCAGGCATCGCCCTTTGATTAGGCTTAGATGTAGGTTGTAACCGAAAACCTATGCGCGGAGAGGGAGTGGTATAGTTTTGTTTAGTAACGGAATGAATTTTGGTATACAGATGTATCGCGTTAAGCAAGGATAGTGAAGATGGTGAATTGAACACACGGAGAAACGGGTGAGAAGCGAAGCATTGAAGCATCAGGCTACTGGCCGCGTGTACGAATTCGATTTCTAAACTCAACTGATGTCGAATTGTTATGTTATCGCCATGGTATATGGCTCTGATGCATTTTTCTTATTCGTTTTTCGTTTGGTGTTCTTCACAATTTGCTTGTGTATTGTGTGTGTATCTGTTAGAATCGCTACAGATGTACATACCGTTGAGATTTGAATTGAGTTGTCGGGCGCAAATAAATTAAATTCTTTAATAAAATATCATGAAATTCCTTGGTACGACATCCTGAATCGCCGAGGAAAAGTACCTATGCTAATATTTATAAAAAAGTCAAAGGTCGGATATGCACTTTTGATTCGATACGGACTGAAGCCTTTGCTATGCTCGTCGTCGAATTATATCGAATGGGTCGAGGATACGTTTAGAAGCAGAACTCCCAACATGTGAACAGTATTCGAGTGGCAGTCTCATTTACGATTTGTAGAGGAAAAGAAGTTAGGCCCGAGTACAATATCTTCTAACTGTAAAGAGGGGAACATCATGCAAATATTTAGATAAATAACCGAACTTTAAGAAATTCATCATCACGTAATCGGATTCGTTGTCGAAACAGTTGTTGTGCTCTTGGTTTCAGGAAGCGTGTTTCTTAATCCTTAAAAGGACTAAGAGATTTCTTATAAAAGTTCCCGAAAACCTGTCGCACAACAGGGTTCGTTGCCGTGCTTCCTTTGAGTCCAAAGGGAAGAGCAACGTCCTTAGATATGGGTCGAATGTCCTTGATATTCTTTTGGTCTTCCAGGCCAGGTGAAATGAAAAACCGGGTTGTCTTCATTTTCAAATTTTATTTTTTCTCCCACTGGGGTATCTTCTCCAGGGACAAAATACGAATTTAAACTGCGGCCCGGAGATCACGAAACCATTCCTTTATAAAGGAAAAGGAATCGAAAATTGTATCTCAAAGATACACATTTTCGTGCAACAATCTCGATCTTTTGGATATTTCGAGCGAGATGTTGTGTTTACACAAGATAAGAAATCAATTTCTTGAATTCTTACGAAACCATTACGCAGATGTGTGAATGTATCTGCTTTTGAGTTTTTGTTTGTTTAACTCAATGGAATTTTTAGGATAGAGATAACAATCTCTGAATTTTGGATTTGGGTGATGCTGTGGAGCAAATATAGAACAATAAACGAATATTGGATTCGTTTATTGTGAATTTTAATTTTAATTTTGATTTTGGATTTAATTATGCCGTGGGGGCAAATGTTATACGATAAACGAATGTTTGATTCGTTTATTGCGAATTTTGGATAATGTTTGGGTTTTTTCAGGTTTTGATAGGATTTTGGGTTTTAGGGTAATATTGCTGGGATTTTGGATTAGGAATGGCGGAAAAAGATGGTAGGGCTTTTTGGAGCACTACATCCTCCCCTCCTTGAAAAAAAAGAAAATTGATATTTATGAGATTAATTTTCTGGAAAATGGTGTGATTGGGAATAAGGATGATAGTATCGTGATTCCGTTACATATGCCTGATATTTTCTAACATAGTAGCTTTATGAATACAATATTTATTATAATTGTGTAATTTTTGTTCTTCGTTTTTTTTCTTAATATTTATGTATTCGTATTTATGGTCGTGTATCCAAGTTTCCACAATGGTTATTTATATAATAAAAATATTTTCTTTTGAAATTTTGTACAAATACAATTTTGTTTTTAAGGTTTGAATTTTCTTAGTATAGGTGTGTTTAACAGTAATTGTTGATTATCCAAAATAAAGTTTTCTTATATAAAGTATTTTATTTTGAGTTAAGGGTATATTCATTTAGTTTGGTTTTGGTTATATGTACAATAGACATTTGGTTTTAAAATTTCATATAATTTGTTTTTTTTTTTCATGTTGGTTAAACATTGTATTAGAAGGAAACATTTGATTCTCAAAATGTTCGTTTTGATTTAAAGTAAATATTTTCTTATTTTCTGAGTGTAAGGTTAATTGTAGAATGTTTTATAATTACATAAGTATTTGAATTCATTATATTAAATTTAACTTTGGGGTTTTTTTTTTTGTTTTTATTTTTATAAAGTACTATTTGTAAAAAGATACATAGATAAGTAAGGTTTTTATGGTTTATTTCTACAATTTGTGTATTACATAGAATTTTCATTGTTTATATACTCGTATAAATTTTCATTATTTACATATATTATTTTTGTTCTTTTTTTTTCATTGTCCTTATTAGTCGGGCGTTTATTTATTTATATAATTTTTTCCATGTATTTGGACGTACAATTTAATTCTATAACTTTTCCTTTTTTTTTTGTTATATAAAAATTTTCTTACTTTCTTAGTATTTCTTAGTTGAAAACTGTTTTGTATTTATATAAATATTAGAAGTTCTTATTTTAACACTGTTTTGTAAGTTTTGTTTTTGTATTTTCGTTTTTTTCATATATATATATATAATGTGTTTTTTCTTATAATTTAAGATTATTTATTATTATTACAAAATTTTTCCATTTAAGTCAGTGGTAGTTGATTAACATATTAACTTATTTTATTAAGTGAGTTAGTATTTGTCTTCATATATGAATTTTTGTTTTGTTTGTTTTCTTTTACATTTATTCGTGTACAAGTATTTGATATGAAAAATTTTTTTTTTTTTTTTTTTTTTGCAAATTTTAAATACATTGTCGTAGTGTTATTTTTTTTTTTGACTTTTTTTTT
Organism: Microdon myrmicae; assembly: GCA_963931805.1. Taxonomy (NCBI): domain Eukaryota; kingdom Metazoa; phylum Arthropoda; class Insecta; order Diptera; family Syrphidae; genus Microdon; species Microdon myrmicae. The sequence continues at coordinate 151,343,510 of OZ007501.1, read as the reverse complement.
TTTTTTGGAAGTTTATCTATACATATATGCATTTATTTATTTCTCTTTTTTTTTTTTTAAGGTTATCTATACATATATACATTTTTTCTTCAACTTTTATTTTTCTTTGGAGTTTCTTATTCGTGATTGCCTAATCCACAAATAGTTTTATATTATTGTTGTGGACTATTCGAGTTCCTTTTCCTATTTTGAGGATTGAATTTTCTTCGGATAGGATCTTTACAATTTCATAGGGGCCTTTCCACAGGGAGGTTAGTTTGTTAGGTCTTGAGTGATTCTTTAATAGAACCTTGTCGCCAACATTAAATTTCTTACGGCCTACTTTTTGGTCGTAGTATGCTTTAGATTTTTGTTTTTTCTCTATCAGTATTCCCTTAGCTGTACGATAACCATGTTGTAATCACATTTTTAATTCATTTGCGTAATGGTCGTAGTTATAAGTGCTTTCGGGGTTTTGTCTGAGAGAACTGGGTATTTCGGCTGGGAAACCATATAGTAATTCATGCGGCGTGTAGCCTGTATTACTGTGGGGTGTAGTATTGTACACAAACATTGCGTAAGGTATCCAGGTGTCCCAAGTGAGAGGATCCTGGTTTACATAGTGGCGGAGGTATTCCACCAGAGTTCTATGGCTCCGTTCTAGTGCTCCGTTTGTTTGTGGATGATAGGGTGCTGTATTGAGTTTTTTGACCTTGAGTAAGGAACAGATGTCCTTAAAAAGTGCGCTGAGAAAATTTGCACCTCGGTCAGTTAATAGAGAAGATGGTATGCCGTGCTGGCAGACGATATTTTCAACGAAAATTCTGGCCACGTCCTTGGTTTCGGCGCTGGACAGTGCGTAAGCTCCTGAAAACTTAGTCAAATCGTCTTGGAACGTTAGTAGGTATTTATTTCCATTATAGCTGACTGGTAATGGTCCTACTATATCTAAAGCAATTCTTTCGAAAGGTTTTGAGCTTGTTGTGGTTATCTTCATAGGAATTCTAGGATTCCTTCCACTTTTGTTTATCTGGCAGGAAGCACATTTTCGAATATACGCCGCGACGTCAGCGGTCATTGTGCGCCAGTAATATTTTTGCTTCAATCTTTTGATTGTTCGGGTGGCTCCTTGGTGTCCTCCGAAAGGTGAGTTGTGGTATTCCGCGAGTAACTTTTGTATTTCGTTAGGATCTGTTAAAAGCTTCTTTTTATTGGAGAAAACGTACATTGTCACGTTGAGGTGAGCAAGAGTTTCTTTTAGCAAGCTATTGAGTGCTACTTTTGATTCGTTTTCTATCAAGGGGACTAAAATTCCAATGGAATTAAAATTCCGGTCTTCGCAAATCTTCTTCAGATCAATAAGGGAACTCTTAGCGGTTTCCTGGTCGCTTAGGTTTCTGAAAGGCAATGGCAATGTGATGGCGCATAACCCATCTTGCTCATGAAACGTAATTTTACCTACGTCTGGCTTGGTGAAGTTTGGGATTCTTCCTGCCAGGTTTTCTTCCTCAGCAGAGTCTATCAATGGGAGGATTATAATACGTAGTCCAAGTTTCTTCTTGGTATAGATGGACCCTGTTTGTTCTTGCCATACAAGATTGGTAGTATCTTTGTATGATTGTGCAGCCACATCTTCTTCGAGTTTGGCTTTACTTCGTGTGGTGACGAGGATATTACTTTTGATGGGATCGACTGGGGTAGTCATTGTTATACGGCTGAGAGCATCAGCATTTGCATTTTGCTTTCCTTTTCTATGGGCGATTGTGTACTCATACTCTTCGAGTAGAATTCTCCATCGCATAAGTCTGGATGTAGGATCCTTTCGTCCTATAACCCACTGTAGAGAGCTATGGTCAGCTACTATTGTGAACTTTCGTCCGTAGACATATGGTCGGAACTGTGCTAATGCAAAAACGATTGCTAGTAATTCCTTTTCAGACGTTGTATACCGTGTTTCGGCGTCGTTTAGTGTTCGGCTAGTGAAAGCAATAGGTTTATCTTGTCCTATTGTACCTTGAGATAGCACTGCTCCTAACGCAACATTGCTAGCATCCGTGGTTATTATAAACTCCCGGTTAAAGTCTGGATAAGCCAGTATTGGTGGGGTAATAACCTTTCTTTTTAAAGCTGTGAATGCCTCATCACAAAAGGCATCCCAATGAAATGGAACATTCTTCCTGAGTAATTTGCTTAAGGGTTTTGCCAGTTCGGCGAAATTAGGGATAAATTTTCTATAGTAGCCTACAAAACCGAGAAAAGATTTTACATCTTTTTGTTTCTTGGGCGTTGGAAACGTTTTCACCGCTTTAGTTTTTTCTGGATCTGGTTTTATACCTTCCTTTGAAATAACATGCCCCAAGTAGGTGAGCTCTTTCCTTATGAAGTGACACTTTTCTGGTTGTATTTTCAGATTGTGCCTTTGTAATCGCTCGAAAACTCTGGTAAGTCGGGAATTGTGATCGTTCAGATCGTATCCGTAAATTACAATATCATCTACATAGACGAAACATTCTATTCCTTGGAGACCCATGAGTACATTATTCATAAGCCTTTGGAATGTGGCGGGTGCGTTTTTAAGTCCGAAGGGCATTCGATTATATTCGTAATGTCCGAAGGGTGTGCTAAACGCTGTTTTTGCCTTGTCTCTATTGTCCATGCGTATTTGGTGGAAACCATTTGCTAAGTCTAAAGTGCTAAAATATTTAGCTTTTCCTAACTGGTCCAAGATATTAGTAATATTGGGCAATGGATATGCATCTCCGACTGTTATTTTATTTAAGGCTCTAAAGTCGACAACCACTCTCCACCGTTTTGTCCCATCAGGTCCTGCCTTCTTGGGTACTAGTAAGAGAGGGGAATTCCAAGGACTGAAACTTGATTGTACCACGCCATCCTGAAGGATTTCGTTCACTTGTTTGTGGATTTCTTGCTTCGAGCTATCTGGGAGGCGATATGGTCTTATGTAAAGTGGGGGCTTTCCTTCTTCCGTGATGATCTGATGCTCTATGGCGTCAGTGTGTGTGAGATGGTCGCCCTCTAAGTAAAAGAGATCGTTAAATCTGCGGCAGATGTCTAGGATAGATTTCCTTTCCTCCTGGTTACAATGACGCAACTCTAGGAGTGATTCTAGCCGTCCAAGCCTATTTTTTAGAAAGTTCTTAGTTTCATCCGCCTGTAACACATTGTAGTCATCCAGATCTTCCCATTAGACTTATATGTCGTTGGTGCGTACTTCCTGATCGGTGTCTAATGTGTTCATTAATAGTACCTTTATTTTGTTGTCCTGTGATGTCGTTAAAGTATTACCCAGATATATCCCTGGCATGATCTCGGATTTTGTTATTATCAGTTCTTGACTAAGTTTTCCTTTAAATGGAATCTCCATTATTTGTTGAGATCGTGAATGCAATTTTATGTAGTCGACCGTGGTGTTTCGTTTTAAATTTACTGGGGATATTAGAGTTTCAAGTTCATGTTTTCCTGAACTCAGTTTTTCGGCAGTTTCCTTACCTTTTCTGTTACCACAAACTTTATTTAAATGGGGAGAGGAAGATTCAAGGGTGGTTGGTTTCGTTGTGTTTGTCACAGCATCAGATCCGGCCCGTAGACAAACGGATTCGGATGTTGACTCACGAACGGTGTTATCCAATTTTTCAAGAATCCCTGTATTATCCGTGGAAGACACTTCGTAAGGCGTGACATTCTGAATATTTTCCTTGACCTCATTTTTGTTCCCTAAAAACTGTTCGAGTTCTACCATAGTTCTCTTCTTTACAGCGAATTTAAGGAATCCCTTTTCAAAGTTAATGTGGCACTGGTGCTTCGTAAGGAAATCGCTTCCCAGTATGCCATCGTGTTGGAAGTCTACGTTGCTTCCCACTACAAATAGATTATGCTTAAAGGGTTTGGAGTGCCTATTAGTTCTGAATTTGAACTCCCCCAATACCTTTCCGCATGTGCTGACCGTTTTCCCAGCAATGGTGGATATAGTCACTGGGTCTGAATTGTCTACAGATTGTTCAATATAAGGATTATCTAATTTGATCAGGCTGATGTCGGCGCCTGTATCGATAAGGAAAGTCGAGTATTGTTTATCCGATGGATTAAATTTTACACGTATTACTGGCTCCTTAAATTCAGGGCAGAAAAATACGCGCATTTCAAAATTTACATCGGGGTGGGGTGTATATCGGCGATTGTCTGTACTCGAGAAGGATTGCCGTTGCTCGCTGCCCGAGTGAGTTCGTTTCCCTGTTGTGAATTGGATACCCTGTTAATATTTTGATTTTGTCGGGTATTCCGATTTTCAATCCGGGGCGAGTTTGTCATTGTCCTGTTTTGAGATTGGGTCGGCTGAGTTCTAAAAGGATTTCGACTCGTTGAAGGTTGATCCTGGTTTCGCATATGAGCTAACCTGGTTCTGCACTCTGCCTGAGTGTGATTATACTTCCGACAGTATGTGCATTGGCGATAACAAGTCGCAGAAGTATGTCCCCTCTTGTTGCATGTTTGGCAAACAATTAGTTGGTTTCTCCTAAAATTGTTAGTGGACGTTTGCATTGAGTTATCGCTGTTCAATCTTTGAGATTGTTCCAAAGCGTAGCTAATGGCTGCTTTAAGATTCGAAGCCCTATGCGCTTTTACTAAGATCTTGAGGCTGGAATTTCGTATCCCATCCTCAAACGTATTCAACGCGAGTCTCTGATTCTCAGCCAGAAGATAAGTTCTGACTGCAGGATCAGGTGAACTAGCGTATGTGGCGCTGTCCAATTCATGCAGGTGGTGTGTGAGTCTAGTTGAAAATTCTTTCACACCCTCCTTGCTATCCTGTTTTGTTGCCACTAAGTTATTTTGGGCAGCAGACCTAGAGATGAGAGGTTTAAATTCTCCCTCTAATTCTGAAACAAGATCTTCCCAAGTAGAAATAATTTTATGTCTGATAGAATCACGCGCCGGTCCCTGCAATCTGGTTTTGACCACCCTTAGAATAAAGGACTTCTGATTGTCATCTTGTGCTTGTGAGAACAAAATGTCTCCACAAGAGACGAAACCCTCTAATTCGTCAGGATGACCGTTAAATACCGGCACGAGTCCCAGTATGTCACTTAATCCGAATCCGTAGTTCATTCTAGAACTTTGTTCGCGTATTTCCGTTCGTAACGTTTCCGAAGTTTCGTCCTCACGATTTTGTATGAGCTCGGGCTCATGTCTCTGCGAACGCGTTCCCGGTTTATTTTTGTCGCTCACGACGTATTTGTGAAACAGACCTTCCCAAATGATGGTGAAAAGGGGTAGAGAACAAAGAGATGAGATCTTCATCGTTCCTAACAAGAAGAAAACACAAGACGAAAAAACTTCTGCAAACTCGTTTAAATTCGATCCTATATGAGGATGTTTGTTCTGTTCAAAGTGAGAGAAATCAACCCTTTCGCCCTATGGAAAAAGTGTCAAAACTGTCGAGAGAAAAATATTCCACAATAGATTTTCAAAAATCGCAGATGATTCTGAGGAAAAATTCGACCCAAAGAAAACTTTCCAAAAAGGACGCTAAGGACAAGGACCAAGAATTTAAATTTTGTTCGTTATTGTTCAGCTTATCACGTAAGAAAAATCTTCCCCAAAAAGTTGAAATAATTTCAGGAAATGTATGTATATATGTATGGTAAATTCAAATATATCAAAAAATCAAAAAATAAAAATCTAATTTGTAGTTTATTTTTGTATGGGGTTTTTATTTTATAGTCCCCCTTTCGAAGAGTAAAATATAGGAAAGCCAGATAAGTGAAGTTTAAGGGTTTTTAGTAGTCCCCGTTTAGATAAATAGAATGCTGTAAAAATTTTAATTTATTTGGGTTTGGGGATTTTATTTGTCCCCGTTTGTATATATTTAAAAATGTAATTTCTTTAGGATGGCAAAGTGTTTCGAAAATATTTGATAAAACAATTTTTTGTTAACTCTTAGGGGTTTTCTTTGACTATTTAGTAATATAACCGTTCTTTTCTATTCTCTTTGTAAAAAGAAAAAATATTTAAGAATTATCTTTTGTAAATGAAAAAACAATTTTTAATTCACTTTAGTGATTTTCTTTGACTATTTAGTTCTTTTTTTATCTCTTTGTGAAAAGGTAAAATATTTAAAAATTTCTTTTGTAAATGAAAAAACAATTTTTAATTCACTTTAGTGGTTTTCTTTTCCCCGTGAAATATATATATACGTTTTAAAATTGTTTCCACTTTAATTTTCACAAGTTCACTTTAGTCTTAAATGTCACTAGTTAATTAAATAGAACAAAAAGTCATACCTTATGCTTATGCTGGAGCTCGTTGATGTTGATCCTGGTATTGTTTGGGCTGCTGTCGTCAAAAGAAATTTCCTGCTGCTGCTGCTGTTCGGCATCGATCGTCCTTCGGCTTCTGGATGCAGCTGTTCTTATTTTTTTTCACTCTTGCCGGTGTTTAGCCCCAGGCACGCTGTTGTTATCAAAATTTTTGGTTTTTATTTAATTATTCACTTACTCCTGGTGTCTAACCCCAGGGAACGCTTTAAAAAGTTTTAAGTTTAAATTACTTTCCGGTGTTGTTGCCCGGAATACGCTTTAAAATGTACGTATCGTTGATGTGTCCACGAACTTCGTATTCGTGTTTGGCAGCAGATTTCGTGTCGCAGTGAGCACGAATTTAGACAGATGATGTTTAGTGAACCGGCTGAGAGTACCTTCAGCAGAACAACACATTTGCTTTTGTGTCGTCCAACAGTGTTCCTTTGGTAGGGGATTGTTGGATAATCCCACGCCGCTTCTTCTTCTGTGGTAGATTGTTCAATTCCACTGCTGCCACCAAAATTTTTTGTTGTGCTCTTGGTTTCAGGAAGCGTGTTTCTTAATCCTTAAAAGGACTAAGAGATTTCTTATAAAAGTTCCCGAAAACCTGTCGCACAACAGGGTTCGTTGCCGTGCTTCCTTTGAGTCCAAAGGGAAGAGCAACGTCCTTAGATATGGGTCGAATGTCCTTGATCTTCTTTTGGTCTTCCAGGCCAGGTGAAATGAAAAACCGGGTTGTCTTCGTTTTCAAATTTTATTTTTTCTCCCACTGGGGTATCTCCTCCAGGGACAAAATACGAATTTAAACTGCGGCCCGGAGATCACGAAACCATTCCTTTATAAAGGAAAAGGAATCGAAAATTGTATCTCAAAGATACACATTTTCGTGCAACAATCTCGATCTTTTGGATATTTCGAGCGAGATGTTGTGTTTACACAAGATAAGAAATCAATTTCTTGAATTCTTACGAAACCATTACGCAGATGTGTGAATGTATCTGCTTTTGAGTTTTTGTTTGTTTAACTCAATGGAATTTTTAGGATAGAGATAACAATCTCTGAATTTTGGATTTGGGTGATGCTGTGGAGCAAATATAGAACAATAAACGAATATTGGATTCGTTTATTGTGAATTTTAATTTTAATTTTGATTTTGGATTTAATTATGCAGCGGGGGCAAATGTTATGCGATAAACGAATGTTTGATTCGTTTATTGCGAATTTTGGATAATGTTTGGGTTTTTTCAGGTTTTGATAGGATTTTGGGTTTTAGGGTAATATTGCTGGGATTTTGGATTAGGAATGGCGGAAAAAGATGGTAGGGCTTTTTGGAGGACTACACAGTGTCCTCCCACGTTCGACTGATAATGGCATTTTGTAATATCAGAGGCATCGGTTTCATCAACAGGAATGTAAACGCCGTCCACCAATATTTGCAAATTGCGAAACCTGATATCCTTCCCCTAACCGAGATCCACATTGAGTCGTCGACTGATTCAACATACGACTTGCAGTCGAGATTCTATTTTAAGAGTCGAGTCTGCATCTTCATGCAATCCGATCTGGGTTGCCAAAAGATAGAAGTGTTAGAGCCCAATAACTTGGACATCATGTTGAAGGTTAAAGGTCGTGCTGAGGAATTCTGTTAAATTTCTTTTTTGTCGTTATCGCTCCCCGAATGACGATCGCCCGGCGACACTTTTCGAACATCTTTCACATACCGTCGGCTGGATACAGATTAACCACCTGACTTCTGAAATTGTCGGCCAGATTGCGAACCTCTTTGCCTCGTTTTCCAGAGAATCCTTCACTGACGGCTCTTTCGTTCCCGACCAAACCTATTTCAATTACTTACCAAATTTCTGCCATGGTGAATTTCTTTCGCAATTTATAGATCCACCCACGGTAGAAAACAAACTAACCCAGCTCAAAGACGAATTCTCCCCAGGTCTGATGGTCTCACCGCTATATTCCTAAAAAAATGCTCCTCCATTCTCTCTTCTCTTCATTCGACTGTTTTCAATCTGTCGCTCTCTCAAGGGGAGTTTCCTAATATTTGGAAAACATCGTTTATCACGCCTGTGCATAAAAAGGGACCCAAAGACGATATCTCAAACTACCGCCCCTTCGCCAAACTCTCCCACATTCCCAAAGTGGTTGAAAGCATTCTCTACCAAAGGTTACGCTTCCATTGCAAATCCCTAATTTCACCCAGGCAACGCGGCTTTCTTGGGGGGATCTACCAACTTAGTCGAATTTACTTCCCAAACACTCGACGTTGTTACTTCGGATTTAACTAAATCATTTGATAAAATTTCGCACAGACTGGTATTTTTCAAATTATCCACCTTAGGCTTCGAACTCGTATTAAAAAGGTGGATTTCGTCATACTTGAGAAACCGCCCCGCCTCTACAGAGTGCGTTTCCGATCCGTTCTCTCAAATCCTTTTCGTACTACCTCTGCAGTCCGCCAGGGCAGTCATTTAGGGCCCCCTTTGTTAATATTAGCAATAAATGACATCGATATGATTATCAAGCATTCCTGCATCTCCCTTTATGCCGACGATACGAAGTTCTTCAACACTATATGTTCTCCGGTTGATTCTTTCCTTCTCCAGACAGAGCTTAACAACTTTTCGTTATGGCGGCAAAAGAATTGTCTGGAGCTTAATGTCAATCTCGGCATCTTATGTGATAGTCAGCTAAACTTCCTTACACATATTAAAGACATGATTCTCAAGGCCAATTCAACCCTCGGCTTTGTGAAACGCAAGTCTAAGGAATATTCTAACTCTTACGTGACCCGATCGCTCTACATTACTTTCGGTCGCCCTCTTATTGAATACGTCAGCCAGGTTTGGTCCCCATATCCGCGTTTTGCCCTCCGTGGACTGTGCTGTGCTTCCGCCCTATTTTTGTACCCTGCCTTGCTACTTAATTGTAATTAATTTATTGTTAATCCCTAGTTTTTAAGTTAATTCATAAGCTTATTTTTATATTCTTGTACCGCTTGTCCTAAGCGCAATAAATGAGGGTTCAGCCCTGACCAAATTCAAATTAAAAACACACTTGAACGCACCCAATTCGCTTGCCATTTTGAATATATGTAGCTTAGCCATTGATGTTGTAATGACTAAGTTTTAGTCATTTACAAGCTGTCATTCCGTGTGCATCAGTTGTATAAGAGATGGATGTCAATAAACAACATTTACGCCATTGCATTTGATTGTATTTTTTGTTGACGTCCGGCGCCGTGCTTCCTCGGTTGAGGGAAGAGCGGGGACCTTTTATTAATCTCAGACTTCGAATTTAATTTATATCCTATTTATATAGGGCTTTCCGTCCGTCTTCTTTATTGAGTAATAGTAATTTTATTTTCTTTTTATTTATTCTCTTTATTCACTCTTTTATATTTTGCATATTTTATTCTATATTAATTTCAACTACTGACTTCGAACTCCAAACTCAAACTTCACTTCTCTGATTCTCAACTCAAACTCCTTGAGCTCCTACTTCTCTCGAACTCAATTCAGAACTGCTTTTACTATTGAATTTTCTCTATACTTATAGAACATTGTGTTCTAATTTACCGGAAATTATAACATGAACAAAACACAAAATGTATCAAAGTCTCTGTGACTATTAAATTGAATAAAATTTGAACGAAAATCAAAGTTACTATGTTTTGAATGAATAAAAAGGTGCAGGTTATTAAATGTGCTGTAACTGGCAATATTGTGAATGTTTATGAATGGTATGTATTAAGTGAGAATGTAATATATGTTAAGTGAAGTTTTTAAGGATGTGTAAGGAGATTCAGTGTTAAATTTAATAAAGGGTAGTATTCTGGAATACAACATTTTAAATGAAAAAACAATTGCTGCTCAAGCTATGGAATTGATTAATTCAACTTTGGGTGAACATTCTGTGAGCCATCCAACAGTAAAAAAGCGGTTTGGAAGATATCGTCAAGGAAATTTTAGTTTTGAGGACGCTCCACGTTCAGGTGCAGTAAAAAAAATTGACGACGAAGAACTTCAAGTTTTACTAGGTGAAAATCCATGTCAAACTGAAGAAGAGCTTGCAGAATAGTTCGGACTTTCTCACCAAGCAAAATCAATCAATATTTCTATAAGTATCTTTTCCAATAAAGTTGGCTTTACGAGTATCTTAGACAGTAAACCTGACACATTTTTCTTATTTTTATAGTTTTCGTACGAGTTTAATTTCATTTGTGGGGTTTCTCTATTCTACATGGAGAACCAACCCACAAATCGAATCACAATTTCCACCTTATTTCGAGCGCTAACAGCGCGTCACATTATCCCTTATCCCACCGTTCGGCTATTTTACCTGTAAAAGAGCATAGCTGAATTCATTATTCTATGCAGAATTGAATTCAGCTACCTTTTGCCATACGGCAACTCCATTTTGCTAGCCCATGAGATTTCCATCGGAAATCATATCATGTCGGATAGCAACAAGAAGTCGAAGCAAACGACGCCGTCGCATCATAGCGAAACCGCAGGGGAATTCATCAAAATATCTAATTAGTTTTCATGATAAATTATCCTAGCCAATTTGGGGTCACTTCGGCTTTTCATCAGATCATCCCTTCGCTTGGGATCAATGATCTCTTTTTGCAGGTGAATTCCACCAGCTTAATTTACCTCTCCTCTGAAATTCTGTCTTTCCATAGTTCGATGACCTATGAAACCTACCATAATCATCACTATGTCACTGGGCCAGTTGCATAGGAGGAATTAATGCACGCACACTAATCCAGATCAACCCTGGGTTATTCTGCTTTCCTTTTGATTTCTCCATCCTTGCTACGCCCATCGACGTCGAATGAATAAACAAGTACGTTCTACCTCGATGAGCATGATTACCATTGCCGGATCAATGTGTAACACCAGAAATACAGAATTTCACCCCTAACTCAACAGTCATCATTGAATCATCACAGCGGAGGGTCGCGCCGCCGCTCGTCACCATTAAATTCGCGAATTTTATAGTAGTCACATCTCAACCATCTTAGTGCACAGTCACGCTGTCGCTTCGAGTCGCACATACAAGAACTTGACTTAAATATCAACTTACGTGTAACATTTTAAATGCATTAATTCAAAAATCAATTGAGAACAATATAGAATAAAAAACTTAAATCTACCCTAAACCCCAGTGCGTTTTCATCCATTCATTTTTACGTTTGTGAAAGGTGTCGAAGACAAGCGGTTCGCAAGTGTTGGAAAAGAAAAATTGAATCTATAAGTGGATTAACTTTTGACGAGCCTTTGGAATCCGTTTAATCTAGTGTGCCCGGTGGAACAAGCGTTGAGGAAAAAGTGAATACTTGCCGTACCTCTTGCATTCATACTTTCACCCCCACACATTCACAGAAAAAACGCATTTAAAGTTTGAACATTATTTATAATTATAACTCATTTTTTAGTTTTAATCGCCCAATTCCGCTATATATTTAAGGTTCTCAATTTCTATTAATTGCTACAAACGACCTGCCAAAGTTGTTCTTTTGTTTTTGTTATGGTATTTCGAGTAATTCTATCATTTAAAAAACTTCTCTTTTTTATTTTAAAAGAGAAAATCCGCTCAAGGTTCCAATTCCTCGCACGAATGATGATGCTTCGGCTAAATTGAAAAATCGTGGTACAATAGATAGATTCAGCTAAGTTAAGACGATCTTTATTCTGAAGCACCACCTACTCGAAAGTTATCTCGAAATATTAAAAATTGTACTACATAAATTTGTGTATTCGAAATTAACGAAATTTTATCTATCGTTCGAGATTGTAACCAATAATATAAACGTATATATTCTTTTGAATGATTATAGTTTAACAAATATGGTACATAATTATAACCCGCCGAATCATTAAATTCATTCGCATTTTTTTTTTTTTTTGGCCTGAAAAAAACGTTATTCTCTAATTCTCCCACATAAGAGTTCCTACCTGAAATCAAAACTTTCATACTGGTTAGCAACAGCAAAGCATGGGTAGACGGCGCTGTTTCTACATAGCCAAACAGTTTCGTCTATCACCAATTCCTTTTGCATATTCCCATGCAAAAGAAGATCCCAAGCGAAATCCCTTCCTTCCCGTATTTCAGTGTACAATCATTCGCTTGGGAACAAAATCAATGTCAGGTGAAAAGTATGCATGAGTATACTTTTCGACACTCTCCATTTCCCTTTCTCGGAGTGCACTTTTGGTTCTGCTCTCTGAGAGCAATCCAAGCATGAAACGGGGTCATGCGGTCACCCTCCTGGTTTCGGTTTTCGTTGCAAGCGAAGCCAAATCAACCCCTAAATCACCATGCTCTCCGTTGCAATTTTCCCATTCTCCCTGAGTTCATTAACTGTTGAGTAAATTTGCAAGAGTTTATTCACCTTAATGGGTTAGGAAATGGGAAAATAAGGATGAGGGTGCGTTCGGAAATTGGCGATCATGGAAAGAGTTGTCGGGTAGGACTGGGACAGTAGTCAATTGTAGTTGAGTTAGCAGTTGCCGGTGGTTATGGGTTTTTGTTTTGTGTTGTGGGGGTTTTCATTAATACCTTGTGTCAAGAAAGCATTGCGAATTGAAAAAAGTTTTTGTTAACCAAAAGGAAAACACAGAAAGGTGTATAAACGCAAAATGAGGAGAAACATGTATTAATACCTGGTGTAAAGAAAATAAAAGTGACATTAAGGAAACATATTCAGTTAAGTGTGTCTCAGTTGTGCAGCGGACATACTAATTCATTTAAGAGATCACTTCAAGTTCTCTCATCCGTCTGCTCGCCTTTATATATTTATATATATATATATATATATATATATATATATATATATATATATATATATATATATATATATATATATATATATATATATATATATATATATATATATATATATATTGTTATGCCTCAGTACGGCTTTAACTTTAGCACCACTGCGTCGTCGGGCCAGATGTGGTCCGTGGGGAGAACCTCCGGTATTTCCTTTAGACTTAGTTAGACTGGAGCGAAGGGAAAAAATCGATGCACTGCTGTGGGGGTTTTTGTTTCTATGTACAGTTTATTATACAGCTACTTACAATTGTTGTTCTTATTATACTAATACAATTAAATGTTACAATCTATCTTACACTTTATTCCACACAATATTATTATTAATTTCCTTTTATACAAATATAATTAAATCCTTACAATATAACTTACTCTTTACGATACAAACGTCCTTTTTAACTCGGATCAAATACAAAAACTTCTTCTAACCTTGGTTAACACTTTTAACTTATCTACACCTCTGTATTGTTAAGGGACTCGAGAGGAACTGCAATCCAATTCAGCATTCCCATCTCCATACCTCGCTTGCCTCGCCGGCCGTCCATGATCGCGTTACATTTTGTCGACCAAGCAAAAATCGTTCGTTAGTGGCTCCCACGGAGTATGGACTTCGGATTCGGTTATTTTGTATATCAAGCAAAATGATTGTTATGGATCACATAATTGTGGGACTTGGAATATTTTGTGGATTACGCAAAATGTTCGTTAGCTGTTTCTATAGGATTTGGATTTCAGAGTATGTTAGGTTATTTGCAATTTAAGCAAAATGATTCTTATGGATCATATAATTATGGGACTTGAATGTTCTGTGAATTAAGCGGATATTTCTTATGGATGGATACAGGGTTAGGATTTGGAACGTTTTATGACTAATCGGATTTATGAATGGATGACATTATGGATGACATTATTTTGTTCTGCGATGGTTTCCAGCATCCATAACAATATATACATATATATACATATATATATATATATAATGTATTATATATATATATATTTATATATATATATATACACATATATATATATATACATATATATATATACATTTCAAATAATTAATTGCAAGAACTAGACCATCAAATACAAGTACAGCAGTTAAAACAGGTAACTGCACACAATAGCCACGTGAGTACCATTCGTGGGTAACATTCAGTTGCGAATTCGCTGGTTGTGTCCAGTACGAATCCACAACATATGCATATATATATATATATATATATATATATATATATATATATATATATATATATATATGTGTGTATATATATATATATACATATATATATATATATATATATATATATATATATATATATATATACATATATATATATATATATATATATATATATAATATATCTTGAGAAAAAAAAAGTGTTCCAAATATAAAAATGAAAAGGAAGTGGGGGTGGCTAGTTAGTTTTAGACCAAATTTGTGAGAATGTAATTCAAGACGATCTAACTCAGGACGTCCTAGAAATATTACAAATAACAGTTCAAGGGAATACAAAAGTTCGAACCTCAAAGAAATATCTCAGACACCTATTCAGACACAGACATATTCATCGCATCTTGACGGCAGAGTCTCGTTATTTATTCAACCGTGAGCATGACTTGCTACCAAAACACACGACGTTCAAATTTGGTGAGTGGAGCTTTAACAATCTCTATAAGTTTGGCAATACTCTTCAGTAACAACACAATTACTTACATTTTGCCAGCGAGCATTCTAATTTCCGTGGACGACGGTTGGGGAAAGGCTTTCGTTTGAAAACTATCGTGTCGTCTGAATATTTAATGAAGCAAATTTGTGAGACTTTTGTTTTGTTTTCGTCTAGAGAAGGAAACGCATTTTATCTGCATCCTGAGGGTTAGACAGTGTCATCGGATCCTTTCGCGTTGTTTGCAAAAACCACTTTATAAAGTACAACGTAACAACATTACGTTTTCCGATTATAACATACAGCATCGCACAAGACGGGCATTCTAAGTCAGACTTCCGAGAAGGATGCTCCAATAAATGTGTAGAGCTTAAAGGAGATTTGATATCATGCTTAATGCTAGTCAAAGTCGGAATGATAAATCGGCTAGTATCCATTTGAAGAGGTTTTGTGTCCCTCTGGTAAAAGGACGGTATGAAAGATGTTTTTAGTTGCCGGCTAGAACAGCGACTTTGCCTTAACTCTGAGTTATGTGTCTTTTATTGTCTTGCACACGAGTAAGAGGCATCAGCTGGGTTTGAGAAAAGGGGTTGGATGGATTTGTCAGTTTATCCTCCCGGCTATTTGAATTTCTTGGGAAGAATAACATCATATGCTGATAACTTGGTGGGACAAATATCGTGTTTTAAGATTAAATAAACAATAACAAATTACTCCAAAGAATAGTTCAATAACGTTTAGTGTTACCATCAATTAATATATCTAGAAAATAAGTTTTCCCAATTCGACTAATCACATATATGTTGGGCTTACGATGAGAATCAAAAATCCAAATTGTTCTTGTGCAGAATTATGTGATATGATATACTCATTATAAATGAATTTCATGATAAATATCGGAAAAGCTTTTTCGGTTTTCATATTTATATCTCTGTGTTTTCGTATTTTCATCTGTATGTTTTCCAAAAAGTGATGCTAATAACTAAGTCCTAGAAAGCAGTGGTTTCGGTAATCAGAAAAACCAAATCATCGACACGGGGCGAGATACTTCTCCTTTGTACATAAACAATGTCGAAGGAACTGCATAAGATATCTCATCCGTGAACTTAGGTGTTCCAATTGAGCCTTACTCCTCTAGAAATTCCAATTGTTACGAGAGGTGAATACAACAGAGAATTTTTCAATTGTTGTTTACGTGATTTTTGGAGTGTGTGCGTGCAAGTGGTGAACGTCATGTCGGACGTAGCGGTGTGCCGTTATAGATCACTGGAAGGGGTTGTGCACAATCATCATAAGAATTGATTCAATATATACTTATTCGACGAAACGTTACCGAACAGGCAGTCATGGAGTGCGATGTTACCCCAGAACAGTTTCCCAGGAACCATGAGAAGCTCATCACCACCGACACAGAACCATTCCAGAAGATTCAATTACTCTCAACATCAACAAATCTAAACCATCCATCATCAACTTCGACAGTTAAACAACATTTCCTTTCACAATCAACGATACTGTATCCACAAGTAAAACATAAAATGCATAATATCCCATCGAAATATGTAACGCCAGTTCATTCTGTTAGCAATGAAAGCGAATGTGGTCCACTTGCTTTAGATTCACCGCCTACTCCTACATCGATAGGAAAAAGTGGTAGCCCTTCACAGCATCATCATCATATTGCACCAGCGAAATTAGTTAAACATTCACATAGCCTGCGCCGTCATATACCTCGAATAATAGTTAAACCTATTCCGGAAAAGAAACCAGCCCTAAGCCCTCCAGTTAGTAGTAACGCATTACAATCGCATGTTTGTTGTAGGACGAAAAACAATATAGTAACCACTTCACTGTCGTCAACGTCTTCGACAACAACAATCTCATTAAGAAGTGTACCTAGTACAACCGCCCAAATGCAGGCATCTACTATGCGTGAAGTTCTTGCATCAATACCCGGATTTAGTATGAAACCCAGGCGACGATCGAATAAAAAAATATCAACTGCGGCACAAATTGAACAAACAAAAGATGGGAAGATCGACTTAGAAACACCTGACTCAATTTTAGCTAGAACTAACTTACGCTAATCCAGGGTGTTACGCGTCACCGTGGCCATTGGATGGTTTGCAGCCAGGGGTATACCGGCTGTATTATAACGGCGCCTCTCTGACAGCGGGTCGAATCAGAGCAGTAAGCAGACCTTACCACATCAAAACGGGGCTCTGATGTGGCGGACTATTTGAAACCCCAAGTCTCGTGGGATCAAAAATGAATAACCAATATACAAAAAACAATCCCACGAAAAACCCGGTAGGCGTAGGTGTGATGAGCCGACACTACCATAAGGGAAAAAATCATCAAGAAAAGACCGACTCGGCAAAAAGAAGACGTAGGGAAAAACTGAAAAAGCGGGATATACGCGTCGGCACGTGGAATGTTCGAACGTTATATAAACCAGACGTGATACAGACGGTTGTAGAAAATGCGAAACAGTATAAAATGAACATCGTCGCACTTCAGGAAGTCCGACTCCCACATCAAGTAATCGAAACCAACGGGTTTACACTGGTGTGTGGAGGTACCGATACACATAACCTCGGAACTGGCTTCATCATAAGCAAGAAGATTACGTCCTATGTAAAAGATGTGCAATTTATTAATGACCGAATGTCGGTGCTAAAAATACAGGGCCCATGGTACAATTATGTATTTATAAACGTACACGCCCCAGCAGAATCTACCGACGAAGAAACGACGGACACATTCTACGAGACCCTAGAGGAAGTATTTGATGGGATCTCATCATTCGATGTTAAAATTCTCCTCGACGACCTCAATGCGAAAATTGGAAAGGAAGATATCTTCCAACCAACAATAGGTAAAGAAAGCCTACATGACGTTTCAAATGATAATGGTATTCGAATTATCACGTTCGCAGCGTCAAAAGATCTGGTAATGAAGAGCACGATGTTCAAGCACAAGCCACATGGATATCACCCGACGGCATAACGCGTAACCAAATAAACCACTTCCTCATAGACAAAAGACACCACTCGAATATCCTTGACGTAAGATCATATAGAGGAGTAGATTGCGACTCCGATCACCTTCTAGTGATGGGCAAAATTAGAAGTCGGCACGCAGCAAACCCACATGGACAGTCACGGGAGACGAGCAAAAAGTTCGAGATTGATAAACTAAAAGACCTACGTAAAAGGGCTGAATATCAAGACGAACTAACGAATAGATTTAGCATCCTAGAGAATGACAGTAGTGAGGAAGAAGAAGCCAATAGTGTGGACACTAAATGGGCATCGACCAGAGACACAATCAAACAAACATCCCAAGAGGTATTAGGATTGAAGAAAACATCTAAGTCCAAACCTTGGTTTGACGATGAATGCAGGGCAAAGATCGAAGAACGTAAACGCCTCAGAATGATCCACTTAGAAGCATATGATGAAGTCAACGCAGTAAGATACGCGACGATTCGGAAAGAAACAACTAGACTTTTCAAACGCAAAAAACGCGAATGGGAGAAGACTCGGATCGAAAAAATCCTGGAAAATACCAGAGCAAAGAACAGCAGAGGTGTGTATGCCGGCATAAACTCAATTAGAAATGGCTACCGAGGGAGAGCCAAAATAATCCGAGACATAAACGGCTGTCTGGTGACGGAAACAAAAAATATCGTGACAAGATGGAAGCAGTAAGTAACCACAAATAAACGCACCAGACGTACATACAGCCGAGCCCTCTTTCGATAAATCGACTGAAAAACAACAAGGCTCCCGGAGTTGATTGCATAGCGGCAGAGCTTGTGAAGCATGGAGGAGGGGCAACCGCTCGAA
Source organism: Microdon myrmicae (assembly GCA_963931805.1). Classification (NCBI taxonomy): domain Eukaryota; kingdom Metazoa; phylum Arthropoda; class Insecta; order Diptera; family Syrphidae; genus Microdon; species Microdon myrmicae. The sequence goes on along the minus strand of OZ007501.1, from coordinate 151,324,838 downwards.
AGATCCACCAACTGGTTAAAATAATATGGGACAAGGAAGTCATTCCGGAAGAATGGAAAACCGCAATAGTCATCCCCATTTTCAAAAAAGGCGACAGATCTGACTGCGAAAATTATAGAGGAATATCATTGCTCCCAATCACATACAAAATATTAACAAATGTCATACTGGCAAGAATCACACCGTACGCAGAATAAATATTGGGAGACTACCAATGCGGATTCTGTCGGAATCGGTCAACAAGCGACCAGACGTTCACAATAAGGCAACTGCTGGAAAAGAAGTGGGAATACGGAGAGACGGTTCACCAACTGTTCGTGGACTTCAAAAAAGCCTACGACTCAGTCGCAAGGCAAAGACTTTACCATATTGTGCTGGGGATCCCGAAAAAATATGCCGCCCTCATTCAAATTTGCACGAACGAAAACAAAGGGCGAGTTAGAATAGAAAACCACCTCTCAGAACCATTTGAAATCCGGGACGGACTAAAACAAGGGGATGGCCTCTCACCATCCCTTTTCAACCTTGTCCTCGAGTATGTTACCAGAAAGGTACAAGACGACAACACGGCCGGATCATCCCTGAACGGGGTCACACAAGTGCTCGCGTATGCGGATGACATCACCGTTCTGGGCGATAATCTCGAAACTATAAGTAAAAACTGTGAAATCATCATGCAAGCAGCTGAAGAGGTGGGCCTAGAAATAAACGAAGACAAAACGAAATACATGATTAGGACAAGAGTAGGTGGACCTCAGAGAACACATATAAACATCAGGGGCAAGATATTTGAAAATGTCAAAGAATTTAAATATCTGGGAACGATGCTGACGACCAGTAACGAAACGTCAAAGGAAATTAACACAAGACTACATTCCGGCAACGCTAGTTGCCATGCAGCCAGTAAACTATTAAAACCCAAACTGCTATCACGTAATATAAAGCTCCGTGTCTATAGAACCATAATCATGCCGATTGCTCTTGCAGTGCTCCGCAGCCCTACGGTCTTCCCAAAATCCTTACCTCAATCCTAACATATCCATTTAACCATAAAATCCCTTAATATACATCTATACACTTAATATAATAACTAAATCCTTTGATATCTTTTTACCTCAAACACATTTGCATATCAATTCAATTTCCATAGTTCATACATTTACATTTGCATATCTATTCAATTTCCATAGTTCATACATTTGCATACTAATCAATTCAATTTCCATTACATTAGAAATACAATACTTCATACATTAGAATCACATTCATTATCCCTAATTCTCAAATTTGCATAACATAACATAACACACACATACTAAATTCCCAGCCATATATTTCATAACAACAGTTAATACAATTTCCGTTATCCTAAGCAGCTGCATGTTTTGCAATAGTTTTTCTGTTAACAAGAATCACCCCCATTTGGTAACTAGGGGCAACTGAATGATTTCGTTCATACGATATCAAAAATGTAAAAACAGTTGTATTCAGACTTCCGACACGGAAGGAAGTTCGTGTTTTATTTTTGAAAAAAAAAGAAAAGAAAAAATAAAATTAACACAGACGTGTGCGGACGTCTTGTGTTCAGTGAATTAAAGAATGGTTTTTTTAATTTAAAGATAATAAATTATATAAAATACATTCCACGCTCTTCCCTCGGTCGCCTCGAGGAAGCACGGCGCTGGATTACGACACTCTTTACGGATGCGAGACATGGGCTCTCACAAAACTGGAAGAGAACAAATTCCGCGTATTCGAGAATAAAGTTTTAAGGGGTATATTTGGCGGTAAATATGACGAGGAGTCAGGATAATGGAGGAACCTCCACAACCACTAATTGGAAGAGCTATACTGCAAACCTACAATAGTGAGAGTGATCAAGTCGCGAAGATTAAGATGGACCGGACACGAAGCGCGAATGGGCGATGATAGAATTCTTGACGGTAAACTAAAGGGGAAGAGACCGACAGGACGGCCGCGACGGAGATGCGAGGACAATATTAGATTGGACCTCGAGCAGATCGGATCGGATGATCGAACGTGGAAGGAGAGCGCACAGGACAGGGAACAATGACGGAGCCGAGTCGGTGAGGTAATGAACTTCCGGGTTCCTACAGACCAGTAAATAATATAATAATAACTAACTTACGCGCCTTACTGAACAAGCAAAGATTCTCACTCCTGCCTCCTTTTTATCAGTACAACTTAATACAATTACTGCCCAGCGTTGACCGACCAACAACGGCAGAAACATCTGAAACAACATTAGGCTCGATTCGACTTGGACCTGCGACCTTAAATAATGAATTCTTTGCCAGAGCTTGTCTAGAGTGGCGGGAAAGGTTGGCTGAGGGAGAATTCACACCAGAAAACCAAGTGAAACTCAAGTCGGAAGCGGAAAAGGAAAAAAATCGGTTGGATCCATGGGAATTGAAACGTTTCGAGCCAATTTGGGGATAGAAGATTTCAAATAAAAGATGTAAAACCAACTCTACTCCAACTGATGAATCGGCCCCGGGGGGTCGGTCATGACAGTGCCCAAAACGGTGATAAGTATTAAAACAGAGACTTGTACATCTAGCGATGTGACGTCGTCTACGTTTCCACATTCATTGCGTTCCCTCACTTCACCAACGTCGTCCACATCCAGTTTCTTACCTACTCCTACAACCAGTAGTATCCAACGACCGCCAATCATAAAAACTGAGCCCAAATCCATAATTGAATGCAGAATAGACAATGAGCTGTATGTGAAAGAAGAACAGGACCCATTTCTTAAAAACATGCATCAGAAGCCTCAATAACCACCGGCGGTACCTATAGAGCTCGCACCACGAATGCTCATGCCCGGCGATAAAACTCAGACTGATCAACCCCTTGCCCAAGATGAAGGCGACTCTACAAATAAGGGTACAACTGGCGATGTGTCTTTCAAGGCTGACTTGCATATATCTGAAAATATGAGCCAACGACTTTCACCGCTCAGGTCACGCAAGCGATCATCAAGTAGTCCTACCTGTGCAGAGACTAAACAAATTAAATTTGAGACGTCTCTAGATCAGTCCGAACCTCAAATAATACAATGTGAAGAAAAAATTGACAACTCTCCACAGTCTAGCAGTGACACAAATCGTCTGGATGCAGAGGAGGAGTTAATCATTTCCAACGTTCTTGAAATGAGCGAAACTAAAGCTGAAGAATCGGCGATCGGACAAACACAGGAAAATCTCCCCACAATAGAAGATGATTTTCCATTTAGTAATTGTGATCTTGGAACTACGAGCAGTGGAGATGCCTCAAATTCACCAATATAGTCCCAACTATATCTGATGAAGTTGTTGGCTCCGAAGAGACGTTTAGTGTTCAAGTTTCTGGAACTACATTCAATCGGTTGAAAACTATAGATTTTAAATGGACGATGATTATGCCTATTAGCAAAACAAGCCTTTGGGCATAAGTTCGTTAAGAAAGCGCAGTTCTGGTTTTAACCTAGTCTTTGAATCAACATGATGATGAGATGCACCATTCTTACTTGGCTCTTCAATTTGAGTCAGGACAGCTATTATAATCCTTCTAGCTCATCAAATACAACAAGTTCTGGCTCATATCATTTCTGAAACTAAGAAGCGGAATTTTGGCTAAGGCTATAATACCTCAGCCGTAGGGCAAAGGGGTCAAGTGGTCTGACATAAGTTTCCAGATATCTTAAAAGTTCACGTTGTAGGTTAATTAATAACTCCCCAATCTTCGATAGAATGGAAGTTATTCCTGTAAGGCGGTTGGTTCATATATGTATATCTGATGATACCAAAATTAGCAGTAGAACTAATAGGAGATTATTATGGGCGTTGGGCACCTGGACACCGTTTTAGGTGTGCTTAATTTTTTTTGCTTTTGTAAAGTGTAAATAAATGGTTAAACCCTAAAATACTGAAAATACGTATACACATAGTCATATATAAATAAAAATAAAAATCGTTCCATATTTATCAATAAAGTTATTTGAGATTAAAGGGTGGCACCAACAGATTCGCAAATTAATGCCAAATGCGCTTACCTAGGTCGCTTTAATATCGTACCAAGCCGAAAGCAAATAATCGATAGTTGGTGTCTGTTGTCCTGTTTCTGGCCGTTTCACGTATTTTCCGGGATCTACGCTTTACATCCAATAGTCTTTGATGCACTCCCTTTGTTTCGTTATTCGGGCGTTACAACGTAAATATTTTTCCTCTGGCTTTGATTAACTCAACTACCACTTTATTTTATGCGACAAAAGAAGTTTTATTCAAGATTTATTTATGATTAGCTATTTGAAAAATACCGATGTGATTCTCTGGTCTCTGCATGTCTGTTAAGGTTGGAATCCGAAAGAAAAATGAAGCGTTTTCCACCAGGCTTTTTCTATCAGGTGGCTTCCCTAATGTAAACAAATTGTAGTTGACTGGTGATCGTTGGCCGTTGTCAGACAGATCATGAACGTACTGGAATCGTATTAGAATTCTCCTTTAAATATTGGGAATCGTTATAGTTGCGGTTAACTATGAATCAGCAACAAAAGTATAGTAATAAAAATGCGTTGCGGGTCTGTGTAGGGCGGTTCGAGTGGTTTGCGGATCCGGTCGAGACGTCTGAAGAGGGTGGAGATCTGCAGGTGCTTGTGGACGAACGGGTACCCTGTTGAGTGCCGGGTTGCTGGGACGGGCCGGAGGGCTTTGAAATGCTGGCACAGGTTCGCGAAAAATGTGGTCTTGTTTGCCTGCGCCAACTCCGAGGCGACGAACTCTCCGAGGATCCGGATGGCTGTGCCATAGACCGTTTTTGCTGGGGAAGCTTTGATGTCCTCTCTGTAAATCGTCTTGAGACCCAGCAGGACTGTGGGCAGACTATCCAGCAAAGAATGCGGACAGCGCATTGGGGAGGCTTTGAGAGTTCTGTGGAATCTCTCCACCATTCCATTAGACTGCGGATGTGTGTCATCTGCGCGCCGATGCATTTAGCGAGCTAAATAGTTCTGCCTCGAACTGTGGCCCACGGCCCGAACTGATGTGGAGTGCGGTTCCGTAGTTGCTGACCCAGTGGTCCATGAATGCCTTGGCTGTTCGGATGTTGGGCAAGGGCACTGACACTGGCCATCGCGAGAATCTCCCCAGGTGTGGTCAGGTTGTTATTGCGCCAGCACGGCCCCCAGTGAGATATCGGGGACAACCGTCCTCAGCACTAGGTGCCCGCCCGGGCGGAAGAAGGTGGTACAAGCTGTATCGACAATGACCTGGTTAACTTTGTCCTTTCGACAAAGCCCTTGAGTAGGTCGTGGAGAGGTGGTCCGCCCGACACGACGTGGATGTCGGTCGTCGATGTATCCTCTGAAGAACGAAGAGCCCGAGACTGAAGTTTTTTCTTTTTTGATGTCCTCTTCGGCAAATAGCTCTTGGTAGAACGCCTTGCACGGTTCAACCACCAAGGAGGTTGTTCCGCTGCTCTCTTGCGGTAGGTCTTCAATGGTCGGGAACGGATATCGGTCCTGGATAGTGCGGGCGTTGAGAGGGCCATAGCCGTCTGTCACTAGCCAGGAGCTGTCATGTTTACAAAGCATGTGGGGTGAGCTTGTCCATTGGCTAAAGAAAGGCTGAACGAGGCCCTTTTCGAAAAGATTCTCGAAGGTTGCTTTGACGCCCGATGGGCCTTGGGATGGAAACATTACGGAATTCTATGAGTAATTGTGTGTATCGTTGTGCTAGGTTGTTGTTGTTGAAGGGGCAAGCGATAGTGGAGACTGAGTGCAATGTCTAGATTAGACGTTTGTTTCCCTAGGAACTCCGCCCCCAGTACGGCGTGGGGGACGTCGACTATGATAAAGTCGCACTCGAGGTGCCGCCGCGTCGACTTGGCTGTGTGCATAATCCAGTCCTCTCTCTGGAGGTCTTTTGTCCGCCGAGGTAGCAGGGAAGCGAACGATCCCGCGTTGACCAGGAGCTTGGTCTAGGAGAGCCGGTCGTGTAGATGCAGGCGAAGCGCGTCTTGAGGTCCCTTGAAGGGGTGGGCAAATCAGTTTCCCGACCTCGCGAAAGTGCAGGGTAGCCAATAAGTACGCGCGACTTATAAATTACTGATACAGCATACAAGATTTAGTTAAACAGAACAAAAAAAGAAACACTATTTATTTTCAAAAAAGACTTTTTATTATAATAGTTCAAACACCATTTACAGACAGCCAACCGCTAATATAATTGCACCTGTTTCAACTTAAAATTATTGTACAAAATCCAGCGCAGTCATCAATTTATTCTTTGCTTCTGCTCTAAGTTTTTTGTTGAGGTCAAAATAAATTTAAAATATTATATATGCGCTTGTTTCTTCTTTTTCGAGTGATCTGTCGATTAGTGCATCAACGTCGCATCAGCTGAGATGTATCCAGAACGACTCTCTGAATCTGGATAAAGTCCTGCAGGGGGAAAGGCCAATGTCGTCAACTTCAATGCAACGAAGACACAATATACAACATTCACAAAGAAAAATGGATCATCGGCTCCATAGCTGATGATGAATGGCCAGACCCTGAAATTAAATTGCTCGCCGTCATGGTCTGTGGGAATGTATCGTGGCATAAACACGTGTCGAACATTGCCAGGTCCGACTCTGAAAAACTGAGTTATCTTTTCAGAGCCAAGAAATATTTTACTCCAGCCCAACCTTTTCTCCTGTATAAACCCCAAATTAGACCCGGGCTCGAATATTGCTCTCATATTTGGGGCTGTGCGCCTAACCATACCCTCAGCCTACATGGGAGCATACAGAGGAGCAATCGGCTTGATCTGGGCATGGCTCTCACGTCGGGACTACGGACGCTGTCACATCGAAGGTACGTAGGTGAACTCTGTCTGTTTTACAGATATTATCACGTATACTGCTCTGCGGAGATTCATAATATTGTTTTGCGTAACTCGGCGCTCCACGAGACAATCCGACGGGTCGCACCAATTTGCGGTTCATCTCCCAACTGCGCGAACATCTCTGCGTCAGAACGCGTTCCGCTACAGCGCGGGAAAGCTATGGAATTCCCTCCCCACTGTGAAATTTCGCTACGCAATGAACTTAACAATCTCTTAAGTCGAAGTTTCACTATCTTTAGGGAAAATAATAAAGCGGATTCCCCACTTAGAAATCTAAACACTAGCATATTTGTACACAAGGATGAACTGATGGACATTCTTAGACCGGTTAAGAACAAAAAATCTTCTGGAATAGATAGTGTTTGTATCAGGCCACTTTTGACCTGATACAATTTTTGATATTTTGGGGTGATGTTCGAGCGCAACGCCACTAAACATCTAAAAAAAGTCTATCTTTGAAAATTCGGGCGTAACGCGACTGAATATTGCAAAGTAGAATCAAAAATAGCTGAAAAAGAAAGCCAAAGATTAAGTGAAAATATGCCGGGTTATCGTTGCATTCTGATTTTATTTTTCTCTTAAAATTCTATTTATACAAAATATTTACACTAATATTCTTACATCTACAATATTGAATACAAGATTACAGGATTCCTGTTTACATACATACATAAACTCGACTACAGGATGCCTGTTTACTATTACATACATTAATAAGACCAAGCCGATACACACAAATTACTGGTGTGCACAGAAAACAAAATATAAAAGGAACGCACGTTCCTGTACAAAGAAAACAGTAATATTATATTTGTGGTGGTCCCCTTTGAGTTGGCGGCAATTCAATTATCACCTTCTGCTGTTTAAAAATGTTTGCTGTTGTCAATTGGATATTACTGGTTGCGGACAAATGTAGAGATCCTGTTGGGTTGAGTCTGGTGGTGATGGCGGCATGATGCTGAAATTTGCTTTTATTGCCCAGTCATAAATTGTAGCTGGGATGCGGTATTCAAACGCATGGAATAAAAATACGGCGGCAATTGGAAAAATGGTTCTCACACACATAACAATGGCTAGGGTGTGGCATTCAAATGACTGGAAACGGTGGCAAATAGATCAGTATGTTCTCATAAACATACTCATGACGGGGACGTGGCATTGAAATGCCACGAATGAGTCGAACGGCGGCACCGCACAAATGGCTCCGCATGCTCTCACAAACAGATAGTATTCCAAACATTGTTCTTGAAGTAGTGAAGATTACACTATTTTGTTGAATAACGCTCTAAATAATGCATATTATCCAACCCAGTGGAAATCTGCAGTAGTCCATCCCATCCCCAAAAAGACAAGGACAGGAGCAATGCAGCCAATCTTCGCTCGATTAGTTTGCTTCCGAACATCAGCAAGGTATTCGAGAAAACTATAATTAAAGCACGGACTAATTGGTGTGTGGAAAATGGTATGGTAACATCCAGTTTGGTTTCCGATCACAACATGACACAGTTCATGTTGCGACAAAACTTGTTTCCGGCATACAGTGGAACAAGGCAAAGGACCTTTTTGGTTTTATTAATTAAAACTAAATTTCCAAAAAACAGAAACTATCCTTTTCAGAAAGCCCCCGTCCAGTGAATCAAGGAATATAAAACGGAATTAGAACAAAATTTTCCATTGCACGAAGTAATAATCTTCCCCTACAAGTAAAAACTGTAGTCAGATACCTTGGTATCTGGCTTGATCAGTATCTTTACTTTAATAAGCATATAACAGCTAAAAACGCATATGCAATGACACGAAGTCTCTTCCGTAGTAGTCTACTGGACCCCTAGGTGAAAATAATTTCATACTCGGCATTAGTATATATAGACCAGTATTAGTGTATGGCTGCTTGGAATGGTATAACATATCCCCATTCTAGATGGAGAAGTTTCGAGTGTTCGAGAGGCAGTGTCCCTGTTCGTGCCTCGGAATGTATAGAACCCCAGAGTCGCAATATAAGAAATACTGTCCCAATAAAGTCCTGTATGACATTTCAGGACTAAACAGAATATATAACTTCATTATCAAGATTATTCGTTGTCACACAACAACGGTAATGGGCATTGAAAATGATCTCATTTCGGGAGCATTCTATCCCAATGATATGCATCTGGAAAGTACTCTCCAGAATGGGTTTATTCCCCCAGAAGCGTTCCCTTTCTTGGATAAAAAAGGACTTATCCAAGACATACATGGAGTCCCTATTATTTACCACGCTTTCCGTGGTGCCAGGGTAAACGAATAAAAGATCGAACCCATCCCAACTGGTGGCAGATCAGTGATGAACAAAGGACTATACGTCCTCAAACATAGCATGCCTCTCAGGAGCCCCGCTTTTCTTGATATGGAAAGAATAGAACACATTTTAAAAAGAAAACATCGATTATTGTGATGTGTTATAAAAACACTACTTATTGTACGCCGAAAGGAATAAGAACAACAAAAGATTGTTAATGTATAATTTAGAGCGCTTGCGAAGAGTTAGTAAGTTCATGTAAGAATGATATTTGTAAAATAGAATTTAACATTTAGTCTTAAGTAAAATCTGTAATTGAATTGTTAATAAATGTGGAGAAAGATCAAAAAACAAAAATCCCCAAGTATATTATTATCAACATATAGGTATATTACATCAAGGGCTGAATAGCGCGCCCCTGTTGGCAACTATAGTTATTATTTGGCTGAAGGTTGGTGCCCGTACTAGAAATACCTGGAAGTGAAACTGCGGAAGTACTCCAACATTATTCTGCCCCACACGCATACCCATTCCTTCAAACTTGATAGCTGAAGCCACGCCTCTAGATCATTCTTTTTTGAAAATAGAAATATGGCTACGTGTATTCTAAGGTTCGGCTGATTTCAGTTTTATTTTTTTTATTTGGAGCCATATGCCCAACACTTTATTTCACAGTTGCCAAACATCATTTTTTTTAGTTTCCATAACGTGTTCCCATTGATTCTACCAGGCGATCATATTCATTCGACAGCTATGCATTGTACATCATTCATTCGGAAGCATAGTCCAATGTAGGCGCGGCCAAATTTCGATGCCATGGGAAAACTAGCTTAAATTCGATGTACCAAGTCAAGTATGCAAAACGATCGCGGCAGTGCAGTCAGCCACTTGAAATTACTAATCCATATGCAATTCCTATAGAACCAATTAGTTAAGTTTTTCACAGAACTCTTGCTTCCAAATAAAAAGATGGGTGCGAGGTGAATAAAACCAGTGATCGTGGTGAGTAAAAAGGTGCGTGACTATGGGAAGTATGGGTGCTTAATGTTTCGCCTAGGGGTCAATGAACACATTTTGATTTATAAATTTATTTATTAAGAAAATATCCTTAATATAAAGATGCATTGACCATTACAAGTAGAGGGATTATTTTGTTGTCACATTTGAAGAGATATTCACGGGAAAATAAAAAAGTGTCATGTATTCCCCGATTTGGTAGTTGTAGTTGCTCTTATACAATGCACTTCATTGACTTGAATGGATTACAAGTACGTAAATCAAAGATGCAATTGATAGGTAATAAAAAACATATACAGAAGCGAAGGATGGGATAAATAGTTAAATAAATATTCAGTAAAAAAGATAGTTATACTTTTTAATATCTCTCTGATTACTAGGCTTTCTTTACCCTCATGCAAGAAATTTATGAAATTACAGCACACGGCACGCGGTATATGATCGGTTGGAAGACAAGATCAAAAAGAAGAGAGCAATCAATGTTGCTCCTAACAAGTTAATAAATGAGGACGACTACACATCTCTACGGGCTTCAAGAGGGGAAAAATTAGTGATGGAAAGATGAGGAAGTTGTTATCGTCATAGAGACTCCGAAGAAGAAAGAACAGTAACGTCCATGAACGCTTTCAAACCTAAAGATGATATGGCATACAGAGGAAATGAATGAGCATAGAAACATAAAAGGACTTCAATTCGTCAATTAGAAACAACGATCTGATGGCTATCCCACTTCGCTTACCTACAAATCGGAATCCTCCAGTGATCTATGTACATACTATCACTAATGTCTTTGTAACGCATTTCAAACAAACTTTTACCAATGTCTTCTTTGTTCTCGATACTTCTTATTTCGATTATAAAATACTTCATTAGCATATTCGACCAGTGGGCAAACAAAGGAAATGCAGAGGGATGGGGTGACATAGGGGTTGGACAATTCTTTAGACCACTGTTTTATAAAATTTTCTTTCGTGAAAAGGTTATGTACTGATATTTGGCGATATTAAGCTCGAAGTAGTTTTTGCGCCACCAAATCGGAAAGTTGTCAGGATTTGTTTGAAGCTTTGGAGATTTGTGTCAAGTGGTGACAGATGAGTACTTGATGACCCTATCAACGCCGTTTGTGTTCAGTAGAAAAAGTAGCTGGTCTAAGTGAGTGCCTTGAGGGACTGCAGAGGTGGTGAGGAAGAGATTAGATGCCGTGGATCTACAACGTACATTGTGGAGTTTATCTTCCAGGAAGGAAGAAATCAATTTTAAGTGAAATGGTTCAAAGCCGAGGCCGGACAATTTAAAAATTAGAAGATTATGAAAAATCTTGTCGAAAGCCTTGCTGAGATCGGTTGTATCCCTTGTCGACCTCTTTGTTACTCCCCAGGGTTGACAGTGTGAAAGATGTAAATTCGAAGAGGTTGGTACTTGTTGACCTGCCAGTACGAAATTCGTGTTGTCTAGTAAAAATAAGAGAGTTGAAAGCTTAACGTTTTGTTCAGAAACCTTTCAAAAAGCATGAGTATATGGGAAAGCTTAGTAGTAGGGGGATAGTTCGTGACAGCGTATTTAGGCCGTTTTATGTGAATAGGTTTTCTAAACGTGAGGAAGTCATCTTAAGAGGGGAAAATAGAAAATGTTCGAAAGGGGAGCTGCAAGAACAGATGAACATTTTTTTAAAAAAATTGTGTGGCCTGGCGTGAATTCCTCGTTGAGTTGGAGTAATTTGTTTTCTATCGAGTGCGGACCAATGGAATGGGGTAAAAGTGAGTCGAGGGCAGACTCACGTTCGCAGAATCGAATCGAATTTAAATGAAACTACCTGAAACCTCTGAAAGAACACAGAATCCTGTTCGATATTCTATTTATTCACTCAGAAATAAAACCATAAATGACCATAGAGCATGACCCCATTTTAATATATATCCGTTCTAAATGTTTGTTTACGCTCGCGATGAACAGTCGCTAATGTGTACACAAACATGGAGGCATTCTTACCATTGATTACTATGATTTTATTATCTTATATCCAAATGTGTGTATACAAATGTGTTCTCTCAATCGCCATGGGTGGATTGGACAATATCTTGTTTACAACAACGACACGATCAGCAAGATTCTTGTTAAGATATCATCTCCGGTTATTTTCGACTCCCATATGGTGGAACAAACGTCAGTTTGCAATTATATGTGCCCGCAGACTCCATTGAAGTTCTGAAGGCGTCTAAAGGATCCTATGCCTCGTGTGTCACGACAATGAGTACTTACGGAGCTTGGTGGTACATTACTAAATGTTTGCACAGCTCCTTTGGTAGAAATATTGAATCAATGGAGTCAGTTTGTCAGGTTATGCTTGGATTCAAAAAACATGTAGACACAGACGATGAATAGAACTCCTCTTTTTGTACATCTCATCGTAGATAGACCATGTCACAAAACCATGTTTTTGTGATTCTTTAAAATGGTTTAACTGCGCTCCAACACTGTTAATCTACCAGCAGATAGAAATCTGTGCTATCAGGAAATCGACGAGTAAATACAAAAATTGACGAAACAATACCAAAAATAACACCTGTCGACAACGTAAATATGTACCGAAACGCAACTATCAACGCACTGTACAAGAAAAAAAGCAGACTGCTGACTAAACTAAAACTTTTATACAGACGGTTCACAGATAGACACGATCAGAAGATACAATCATTGAAATTTAGATTGAACCTCCAACACATAAAAAAAGCTAACAATAGGTTAGCTACAAAGATGTACTGGAACAATAGAATGCGGGCTAGCAAATCCAACAACCCCAGCATGTTTCCTCAAATAAATAAAATATTTCCGAGGAATAATCATGATGTGATTCAGTGTCTTCAAATACCACGTACTGAAGACAACAGACATATGTTAAGAAAAAAAGGTATTGATCTGAAAAACGCCAGCCTAAACGTAGAGCTCTTTGTGATTGATGAACACCTGAAAAAGGCGAATCCTGTCGTTTGAGGAAGTGTACAGGGTGAATAATATCGTCCGCCATGACCGTGACCTGGAACAGAAAACTCTTCTAAATTACCGATTTCTTTAAGATGACATCTCACAGTGGCGAACAGAGAATTTGGATTTTATCGAATTCGATGACGACATGAAGGCAAATACCGTTATTACCAACGACAGTCTAATAGCCTATTAATACCTAAGGAAGAAATCTAGGGGAACTTGGAGTCACCGAGAAACAAAAAATCAGTAGGAATCGATGTAGTTTCCAACATCGTACTCAAACACTTTCCCTCAATGGTAATGGATATATACGGTATTCTGTTTAACAACGCCATGAATAATGCCCACTATCCGACGCGCTATTTCACAGTAGCCAATTTGACAATCATCAAATCCTACATGGCCCTCATCAAGCCAATGAATACCTCTGGATACGCAGTGGGGTTCAATGTAGGTCCACATCTACAAATTCTTGGTTCAATTCGGGATTTCGAAAGGCAATACCTCAGAACTTGCCTTGGTTTATACCGGATTCCAGAATCCGACTACAAAAAATATTATTCCCAAGAAGTTTTAAATAATGGAGCCAACATGAACATTAATCATTTAATCACAAAGTTTTAATTGTTCTAAATTTTCTTTGTTTTAGTAAATTATTAATAAAGATTGCAATGAGTATAAAAGAACAAAAGCGGAAAGACAAACAATACATGACAATAGCCACCCAAAAGTTTAGCTTAGACTGTCCGCAGAGGAACAGTAAGTTAGAATATAATTTAAATAAACTAGAATTTAAGGAATTTCTGTCTAGCAAGTAAGATAAATATAAGAAAAAGAACAAAATAAAAAAATGTATGTAAAATGGAAAATGAAAATGAAAACACTCTCTGACAAACCTAGCAGGGATAACCCAGAATCTGCGCCTACCAGCCTCTACGGTAAAATATTGGCGACCAGTCGATAAATCCTGTAATTATCGAATTCGCACCAGCCAGTAACGCGTCACTCTATCAATGGCAGTAGCCACACATATTCTCACCACGATAGCCGTTACAACACTCTCGGTAGGAGCCGTACCGATCCTAACCACGGAAGTCAGTCGTGTATCATACTACTCACCACAGTCCGTACCCAAGTCCGCCCTTCCTCGTATACCTCCAACCAGAACCTCTTCGAGCACGTATCCAAGATCATTCTCCAAGTCATGCCCCACCGATCAAACCACTCATCTTTAGTTTAACTATACTCTGTTCGATTCCAACGTCATGTGAATCTCTGCGAGCTTTCAGTCTGACCACCCTTCATTTTGGAGCAATAGAGAGGCGTAACTAGAAGTGGCAGAAGGTAGTTGTATCACCCCTATATAGGAAAAGCGTTGGTAAAAAAATTAGAGGGGTCCAAAATGACTATATCAGAAGTAGCCTCAATAGTTGGGAATGAATCCGATGAAAGAGAGAATAAAAAGTATCAAGCGACGGGAGTTTGTAAAAGGGGTTGCTAAAATCTGATGATGTCTGCTTCGTGATTTTTTTTCTAGTGAAGTGGGGGAATAGAAGACAAACTCGATAACATTTTTAGCGGAGGACCTTCTCTTTCAGAAGCCACGCTACTTCGGATATATCCGGGATGTGCGTTGGAAATAAAGTGACCCATAAAAAAAGCTTAACGATATATGACTTAGTTTTGGAACCTTTTTTATATATTGGTGTAATTAACGATAGTTTTCATATCTCGGGAAACGGTCCACAGGAAAGGGATAGTTTAAACAGATGAGTATTGCATCTCGCTACATAACACCCCTCACTCATTATCCAACCAACCCCATAACTCATATTGCACGCTTCTTCCCACTCATTAACTAATTAACGCCTCTTCCCATAGGCAATTAATGTTCATATCGCATACGTTGCGATATTCATTGGAATACCCCATTGATTGCCTCCGTACCCAGAGCTACACGCTCATCGTATCATGAATACTGTTACCCGCTTGCCGTGTCGGACGATTAGCCGGCACCTATAGCCACGCACCACATGACATCAAATTGCATTAGGGGGGACTTTACGTCCACCGCTGGGACCTACACTGGACACATGACACCGGCAGCGTTACCGTAGCAATAAAAGCAATAAGCAAACGCAAAGCTGACGCTGCCGGCCGTGTTTGACGTGGACCCACTGCCCAGAGCGGATACAATTTATCATATTTCAATTTGACGGACGCGGCTGGCGTGTGAATGAGACGAATGACTGGAACCAGGTAAATGGTTGAAGCAAACGATTAAGCGGATGTGCCTGGCGAAGGCATTCTTCCAACGCAATACAAGGTTAAATATTCCTTTTTCTTAAAAGTGGTGACTTTTGGAGGCAATGAAATCTTCAAAGGCTTTTGTGACCTCTGCTCGGTTCCGAGAGACCTTCTGCCGGCCAAATGAATCCAGATTTCGGAAAAGATGGTAGTCCGTTGGGGAAATGTGGATGCGCAAGAATGTCAAATTCCACCTGCAGCCGTTTTTGCACCGTTACTTGTGAGGTATGGGGTCGAGCATTGTCATGCAAAAGGATCGAGCCGTGCCTATTGACCAACGCAGGTTGCTTTTCAGCCAATTTGGCATGCAATATGTCTATTTCCTCACAATATTTGATAGCTTTTATTGTTTCTCCTGGTTGAAGAAATGAAAAGTGGATTCGTCCTTTCGATGTCCACCAAATCGTTACCATAATCTTTTTTTGGGTGAAGATCGGGCTTGGGTGTGTGTTTTGGTTTTTCACCTGCATCCAACCACTGCCCAGGTCTTTTACGGTTATCATACAGAATCCACTTTTCATCACAGGTGACTATCCGGTGCAAAAAAGGATCAGTTTGGTTTCTTTCCTCCAGACGGAAATATAATTCCTTAAGAATAAACTCAAAGGAATTGCAGGTAACAAATAACAAGAATTCATAGAAACATGAAAATATAGAATAATCAAATTACAATATAATGTTTATCGTGAACAAGATACTATATTGCAATATATGTTACGTCAAAGAATCCTTCGACGACACCAAAAAACCCATCAATGGGAATATGTAACCTAATTACACATTTCCTCCAGATGAAAGTACAATTCCTTAAGAATAAACTCAAAGGCAACAATTAACAAGCATTCGTGGAAACACGAAAATGGAGATTAAGCAAATTGCAATATAATATCCATCGTGAGAAAGATGCTATATTGCAACGTAGACAGATAAGCCGAGGTATAGTCTACCCTTTAATGTTGATACATATTTTAAAATACAACCAATCCTGACATTAAACCAAAATAAACTAGTCTTCGTTCGCTAATATAAAAACAAGCATTTAATGTGGAAAAGAGGTTTGTAGAGATTACTGTGTAAATTAAATAAATTAAGTAAAATAAAATAAAGAGGTCAATGAGAAATCAGAGAAATCTCTTAGATTAAAAAGTAACAAGTGAAACAAACAAATCTAACAAAACACGCAACCGAAGCATAAGAAAGATAAAACACAAAACAAAAAGTAAATAAATAAATGGAATATCGACGATACTATGTTACTGTAAAGCTTCAACTTATTTGTGATAAAAGATAACGACAAAATAAAAAAAAAAGACAGTTAAAGGGTGATAGACACCCCAACAAGAAAGATAAATTCGAGAACAACAAGGGTAAGAAGAACCCCACCTCACCTCTAATTGCAGAACAAGCCGTACCGCACCAAGAACAGCACAACAAAGGAGAAAATAAACGTAAGCAACACTCTTTTTAAGTTTTAGATTTAAATAAATAATAAAAGCTGCCATACTCATTTATACACTATCTAGAAAATAAATTATTCTCTGAAAGTGCAATTACGAATAAGAAACTC
Source organism: Microdon myrmicae (assembly GCA_963931805.1). Lineage (NCBI taxonomy): Eukaryota > Metazoa > Arthropoda > Insecta > Diptera > Syrphidae > Microdon > Microdon myrmicae. The sequence goes on along the minus strand of OZ007501.1, from coordinate 151,307,794 downwards.
GGTTACTTTACAAAAAAAAAAAAAATTTTTTTCATGTTTATTGGTCTTGATTAGTGGTAAATAAAGAAAAGAAGAAAAAAAGAAATATAAAGAATACTTTTTAAATAAAAATCTCAAAAATGCCAGACGAAATACCGGTAGTCGAACTAATTAGGGAAGCCGCGAAAACCAAAGAATTTCACGGGGATGGAAAATTCGACCTGTCCTCCTTTATAAGAGGCACAGAGCTTATCCTGCCACTCTTCAATGAAAACTCAACGTTGAAAGATTTCATTTATCAACGACATGTCCGCAATAAAATTCAAGGAGCCGCTCTCCATTGCATAAGGACATTAGGACCCAATCCCACGTGGGAAGGGATAAAAACAGAATTAAATAAGAACTGCGGAGTTAGGGAAACATATCACAAATTGCACCATGAAGCAGTGACATGTAACAATTCGTCCGTAAGCTCATATGATAGGGACCTCCGAAGAATATTAGATATATTAAAAGGTAAATATGAATTCGACGAGTAAAAACCTAGCGAATTTTCCCCAACGTAAAATGAATCCCTTATATTAAACATATTTTTAAATAGAATTAACCCCAATCTATCAGGTATAATTTACAGTAGGAACATAGAAACACTTAGAGACGCATATTATACTTTAGAAGAAACAGGAATGCATAGACATTATAACAAACCAAATAATTACGAAAATAGAACAAATAGAAGTAATGACCAACATTTTAATAGAAACCAATACCCCAGACATAATGACTATAGAGAAAACCTACAAAGAGGCAATAACGACCCAACACATTATTACAAAAGAAACAACACATACCAATATAACAACACTTACCGAAAATACCCTAAACAAACTAGACAAAATAATAACAACACATACGAAAACAATTCTATACAAACTAGACAAAATAATAACAACACATACGGAAACAATTACAGCCAAACAAGACAACATTATTATTTTATTATTTATTGGCCTGCAGGAACCCGGAAGTTCATGACCTCACCGACTCGGCTCCGCCATCGTTCCCTGTCCTGTGCGCTCTCCTTCCACGTTCGACCATCCGATCCGATCTCCTCGAGGTCCAACCATACATTGTCCTCCCTTCTCCGTCACAGCCGTCCTGTCGGTCTCTTTCCCGTTAGTTTACCGTCAAGAATTCTATGCACGGTCCTATCATCGGATCATCAACCTCTCAAATGGCCCCAAAGTAAACATAAAGGCAAAGATATAAACCCTAGATTACAAAGATGGTTGCTTAAACTTGGAGAATATGACATAAATATAAATTACAGAAAACAAAGTGGCAGACTTTCTATCCAGAATAAATGCAAATACAGGAGAAATAAATGCCATAGATTTAGAAGAACAAAATGATAACATGAGCACAGATGCAACAATACACTCACAAGAAGAAGAACAAAATGATCACTTTCCAATTCTTGAAACTGTTAATAGATTCCAGGCACAAATTATTTTGACACATACTAAAACAAAAGAAATCGAAGTTATAAAAAACAAACGAAACATTTACATGAGTACAAATGACATTGAAAACAACTTCATGAGTGATATATTTCGCAGATTTCTAAAATCCGGGAAAATAGGGACTTTTTCAGAACTTTCTGACCATGTATATAACAAGGTACAACAAAAGCTAATCGAATTATTTAATACAAAATTGAAATTTTATAAATGCACCCACCATGCAAAAGACATGGCGAATGAAGACGAAACATATAGATACATTGCAACACGAAACAGGACGTACAGGAATTAATGAAAATTACGAAGGATTAAGAAAACTTACATATTTTAAAAATTTAAAAACACATATCCAAAAGTATATTAACAATTGCGACACTTGCAATAAAGCAAAATATGATAGAAAACCAATAAAGCCAAAGTTTCATATAACCGAAACCCTCAATGACGTAAATCAGATAGTTCACCTCGATGTATACATAAACAAGAGACTTTTTATCCTTTATCGACAAATTTTCAAAACATGCAGTAATACTAAATTTAGAAGATAGAAATAGCGTTACAATACGATTATACTTTTCTATTAAAGGCAAACCCAAATTAATCATTTTCGACAACCAATTCAATTCAGTTAACATTAAAGAATTTTTAAGATTAGAAGAAGTAGAAACACACTTCACAAAACCAGATAGTCATACAGGCAATGCAGATATTGAAATATTTCATAATACATTAGGAGAAAAACTTATAGTTTTGGAAACCGAAAAATCCGAATTATCATTACATTAAAGCTAGTGGACCGAAAAAGTCCCCTTAAATAAATAAAGTCGTTCGAAGGAAAGATTATAATGACATCCCATGTCTGCGAGTTCCGCGGACTCCCGAGAATTATCAAACTCTGCTGAACGCAGGTTTTACCCTGGAACACGTCAACGCTAACGAAGAGTTCATAATAGCCGAGGATCCTCAAAAAAGACGAACTCAATTGGTGCTTGTTTCGAAGCAGTGTATAGATTGAACGAATCGGCACCTTGACCTGGAAAATATGGCTCTCCAAAAACACATGGAATTCCCTCCTCACTATGGAATTTCGCTTAACTTAACAATTGGCGTCTCTTAAGTCGAAGTTTCACTATCTTTAGTGAAAATAATAGAGCGGATTCCCCACTTAGAAATCTAAACACTAGCATATTTGTACACAAGGATGAACTGATGGACATTCTTAGACCGATTAAGAACAAAAAATCTTCTGAAATAGATCGTATTCCAAACATTGTTCTAAAGCATTTACCTCTTGAAGTAGTGAAGGTTTTCACTATTTTGTTCAATACCGCGCTAAACAGTGCATATTATCCAATCCAATGAAAATCTGCAGTAGTCCAGCCCATGCCCAAAAAGGGCAAGGACAGAAGCAATCCAGCCAATCTGCGGTCGATTAGTTTACTTCCGAACATCAGCAAAGTCTAGCGTTTGGGATGATAGTGAATAACGTGTGATTAGAACTGACGCTATGGCAGTTAGAATCACCAAAAATTGAACCAAAGCGCAACCCAACCGGCCACCGCCGTGTGTATGAATTCGATTTCTAAACTCAAGTACATTCGACTGATGCGGATTTGTTATGTTATCGCCATGGTATACGGCTCTGATGCATTTTCTTATTCGATTTTCGTTCGGTGATCTTCACTATTTGCTTGTGTATTGTGTGTGTATCTGTTAGAAACGCCACAAAGGTATTCGAGAAAATTATAAATAAAGCATTGACTAACTGGTGTGAGGAAAATGATATTATTTCGAACAACCAGTTTGGTTTTCGATCACAACATGACACAGTTCATGCTGCGACAAAACTTGTTTCCGACATACGGCGGAACAAGGCGAAGAGACAATGCACAGGGGCCTGTTTGGTTGACTTTGAAAAGGCTTTCGACACCGCGTGGTTAGAAGTTATCAAATCTAGGTATGCCCGAATATTTATTATACATTATCTACGATATGATAATGGGTAAACCATTTGTAGTGAAATGTGGAGATAAAATCTCTAACAAGACTTTCCACATCAAAAACGGTCTACAACAGGGAGCAGTAAATTCTCCCATTTATTTAACATTTACATGCAATTGTGTGTGCCGACGACATTGTGGTGTATAGATCTGGAGAAAAGCTTGATGTTATCAACAGTCTTCTGCAAGATGATTTCAACAAAATCAAACGTTTTTTTTTGCGACGACTAGAAATTAAAAATAAATTTCCAAAAAAACAGAGACTCTCCTTTTCAGAACGCCCCCGTCCAGTGCATCAAGAGATACAAAACGGAATTGGAATAAATGTTCCATTGCGGGAAGTAATAATCTTCCCTTTCAAGTAAAAACGGTAGTCAGATACCTTGGAATCTGGCTTGATCAGTATCTTTACTTTGATAAGCACACAGCAGCTGCTCTTACCGCAGCTAAAAATGCATATGCAATGACACGAAGACTCTTCCGTAGTAGTCGTCTGGACCCCAAGGTGAAAATAATCTCATACTCAGCATTCATCCGACCAATATTGGTGCATGGCTTCCCGGTATGTTACAACATATCCCCATTCTACATGGAGAAGTTTCGGGTGTTCGAGAGGCAGTGCTTGCGTTCCTGCGTCGGAATGTACAGAACCCCAGAGTCGCAGTATAAGAAATACTATCCCATTAAAGTCCTGTATGACAAATCAGGACTAAACAGAATTGATAACCTCATTATCAGGATTATTCGTTGTCACACAACAAGGTCAATGTGCAGTGAAAATGATCTCATTTCGGGAGCATTCTATCCCAATGATATGTATATGGAGAGTACTCTCCAGAATGGGTTAATTTCCCCAGAAGCGTTCTTTTTGTTGGATAAAAAAGGACTTATCCAAGACAAACGTGGACTCCCTATTGCTTACCACGCTTTCCGTGGTGCCGGGGATAAACGAATTCTCCACGATAACGATATCTCTAATTTTCCAGATCGCCTGCGTTTTTGTATGGTGATCGGTGAAAGAGATAAATCAGTAAAAGATCGATCCCATCCCAACTGGTGGTGGATCAGTGATAAAGAAAGGACAACACGTCCCAAAACATAGTATGCCTCTCAGGCGCACCGCTTTCCTTCCCCCTATCCCCAATTCCCAATTATTAATTTTTTTTTCCCATTTTTGTTTTTAATTTAATTTTAATTTTTAATTTTTTTATTTTTATTTGTATTCCTTGTTTATGTTTGTCCGTTTTGTTTCATTTTGTTTAATTTTATTTTGCTTGTCAACACCCTATATATGTAATTTAACAAAAACAAAAAAAAGAAAATTATAAATAATACATGATGTAGAAAAAAAAGAATACATTTTAAAAAGCAAACAGCAATTATTGTGACATGTTATAAAACAATTATTATACGCCGAAAGGCATAAGAAAAATGATAATGTATAATTTAGAGTGCTTGCGAAGAGCCAGTAAGTTAATGTAAGAATCATATTTGTAAAATAGAAGTTAACATCTAGTCTTAAGTAACGAGTCGTCATGTTATACTTTTTGTCTGATTTCTCCTTGTGTCGGTGCTTTGGCGTATGCCGTCGGGTATTTTGTTTCATCATCGTGAATTTTGATTTGTGATCCGGTATATATTATGGGAAATCCGTTTCTGTTTTAATGGGTACACTACACTCTCACCGTCGTCAAGATAACTCATGTCCGATTTACCTGAAATTACAAAAAAAAAAAAATTCCGTTAGTAGATGTGTAGAGTTCGTGCCTGGACGAAGGAAAAAAATTCAAATTTGAATTTTTGGCGGAATATCCTATTTTTTGATAAAACTTGCACCACGTATCGCCTTGTAAAATTAGTTGTGATAAAAAAAAGAATCCTTTGTTCAAGCACTAGATAATGTTAGCTTGAAGTACAAAATTTCAACAAAATCGGTTCATAACGTTTTGAGAAATCTTGAAAAGCGGCTTTAAAAAATAGAGCTTCGAGGAAAACGCGAGTGAAGTGTTAAACGGATATCACATGCAGAAAAAACGTTGTTTTTTCCCAACTTACATAGAATCCTCGATTCCGCCACCATGAAGAAAATAACCTACTGCAGTGGCAATATCCAGGGCATCCTTTTGCTCTACAAGAAATTGCCCTCCGAAATTGAAGCGCTGCCTCAATATACCTGCCACGCACTGGACTAACGTGGCCTGATGGGCGGAGATTCCGGAGGCTCTAGCTCTTCGAATTTTACTCCAATCAATTTAAAATATTGGGAGACTATTTTAGACATATTGTACTATTTAATAAAATAGAAAAGAGAATTTTTGACATTTTCAAACCCACCTAACCCCTTAAAACAGCAAAGCCAATCTCTTGCAGCTTACTTAAAGACACTAAATGTATTAGTGTTACGTAGTAACTCGCCAACCACCCCTGTCCCGATGAGAAACAAAAACATAACACATTCATTCACATCTTCGCATTAAACACAAAGAACATTAAACATTAATTTTAAACAGAAAACAATTAACATTTTCAAATTAAACATATAACATACAAAACATAAAATTAAAACATAAAGTATTCATTCACCTTTTCACATTTTACACATATAAAATACTGAACATAAAATGAAAACATAAAACATATATTACATTTGGCGCATATAAACGCCCAGTTATGTTACCAGCGATGATATCTCAGATAAACTCGAGATCAGTCATCGCCGTTAAACACATCACACTATTAGTTAAACATATCATACTATTAGTTAAACACATCATACTATTAGTCGACGGTAGTCGATACTAAGTCGAGAGAGTCAAAAGTTACGTTCAAGAATAAAAGCAGAAAAAAAACGAAGCATCAATTTTTGAAATCAGTTCTTCCAAAAAAAAAAATTATAATAATAATAACAATAATAATAATATTTGATGAGTAAAGAAATATAAATGAAAAGACGAGTGAAGAGGTTTTAATACAAGCAACAGTCAATATCTAATGTGTGTTTTACCAAGTAACCTAGCTAAATTAACCGGCAGTTTAGCAACAACAAAATCGCCGTTGTGAGTATACCATCATCATCAATAAGAAGGTAGGAGCACATCTATCGTCACAATAAATAGTTTCAAATTTTGTGACAATTACAAACAAAAACGCAAAACCGCAAATAAACGGAATCAAAAACATCTTCCGAAAAATTAAAATTGTTTCAAGGAAGGAATCTATAACTTCAAATTTAACGAGTGCTTCCTTTTACAATTAAATCTCAAAGACTCAACGAGGGCTCCAGTTGACCGCCCAAGGTTACAGTACGTGCGAGATACAATTAAGTGGGAGAGTGTCAACTAGTACAAGATACATCAAGGGGAGAATGTTAACTAATCGCGAACGTAGGAAGCAGTTTTTCGTTCGACCAGGAACCAAGGCACATCATCAACTGAGCCTAGGAAACCCTTAGTACACACGTTGCCTTTTAATATTAGTTTATTTTTTTTGGACACACTTTTATTTTGCAACATTAGAAATCTGGTCATGGTGCGTAAAAAATTGAAAATTCGCCTAAAGTTATATATTTAAAAAAAACGAGTTTCGAATTAGAAATTCAATTACCTTAAGATAACCTCAAATGTTTCTGTAAAGAATATATTTAGCTTTCCCTTTATTTTTGAATATCGTTATAAATTATTTAGCTGTAATTAAGTTTAACAAACTACCCAATTTTAACATTTTTTAGTACTTGCGTTGTGAAGTGTTTTCAAAACAACATTTTAGCCCGGACTAACTCAATTAAGAATGTTCGTTCCCAAGTAAACTTTGATGGCGAAAAATAATCGCAGCATAGTATAGTTGGTGCAAACATAAGGAATTATTTTATAATTTGTTCAGGTCCAAAATGATTTCTTTAAACAGGGGGGTCATGTAACTTACAAGCAAAAAAAAAAAACAGAATGGTAAAATATTAAACCAAACTCAAATACAAAGTATCAATCTCAGATGTTGTTAATTACAAATAGTACCCTTACTAACCTAATACAAATTTCATCCTAGGAGGTCTAATGTACATTTTTAGGAAATTTAAAATAGCATAAAATTCAGAACTCTCAGAATGTGTAAACCACAATCATGTGCTGTCACTCTTCAAATGTTTAATTGTGGTAAATGATAAAACTGATTCAAAGTCCTACCTCAAACTAGTGATACATTTGACATCTTGTAACTGATTATCCCTCCGTAAGCCCCATTATGCAACATGACTGCACTGTACAAGTAATATTTGACAAGGCGGTTGTGATATAGATCCCATGCGGATTCAAATTACTTCACTTGTGCTCCTTTTACATTACCGCGCTTTATCGCCTCAGAGCAGACTTTCGAAAACAAAAGGTCTTCCAATAAACAGTAAAAATAAAACAATCCGCGTTGAGTCCTCGCTTTACAACAACTTCCCTGAGCATAATTACAAAGACCGAACACAAGAAGAGGAGCTCGATTTGATGTATTTCACCAACCCGGAAGTATACAAAAGTACAACAGCGAAATGCATGCAGGCAACATCCTCCGGAACAATCTGAGGAGAAAAGTCTGTAGAACACATACTCACACACAAACGTAATCATTGAAAACCAACCTAAAAACAATTAGTGGAGCACACTCGTCCAAACTGACATTCCTCTACAATGCCTCTCTGCTCTATAGAGCAGTGTTCCGAGCACCCTACCACAGCCAGGTATTCACACGTCCGTGGGTTAATGCAGCACAAATACTTAAAACATAACTCCGAGTAGGCAAGAACAAAGTCGTTAGCAGTGTAAAAAGTACAAGCAAAAGCAGACAAAAAGGAGGCAAATAAGCAAATAACGTAACGAAGGATCCTTGCGGGCTGCTTTAGTCGTCATTTTCGGGTTTCAAAAGCGGGATAGCAGTTACAGCAAAGAAGGGATATACAATGGGAGAGCCTTCAATGCCGGGTGCAACGTTCGACTAAATGCTGTGTGGAGCAAAGGGAAAAGGCGTAAGCAGGATATCGTTGAGACACAAGTATTCTCGGCGAGTCCTTGTTTTGTGCGTTTTTCATTGTTCTCCGTTGGTTACAGAGGTTATATCCTATTTGACTTCTTTCATTTTACAACGTCTTGCTCAAGCGGAGTTGTTGCCATTATCAAAACCTTTTCCTCGAGTGTTGCAGGGGAATGCACATTCCTCGGCTCGTGCGTACTATTAAATGGCTTATCTAGGATAATTAACAACAACCACATTTCACAGACGATATACTGGTTCTAAATTCTCGAGGCGCTTAAATTGAAAACGTAATAATTTTTTGTTATCGTGTTCAACGATTTATGGTAGTATTATCAGATGCAGCTAAAATTTAAGTAGGGTAAGCTTAAATAGTAATGAACATTTAAACAAAAATAGTGGAGTGTAATCTAGTAATACAACATAATTTAGGATAAAATAGTGTGATGTATCTTTTAAAGACGCATGGACATTCCTTTGATCAAAATAACCACAATATTAATCCGTCTTCCGTTTTTTTAATGTTTTTTGAATATCTGGTTGAATCTGAAGTGGCTAAGGAAAGTCCAGACAAATAACCACCGGTTTGAGCGATAAGGGACGCGGTAACTCAAAGAAACAAAGGAGTCTCCGTACGTCTATATTCCCGACAATGAATATTAATCCGCAATCATGTGTGATAGTCTGTATATTATACGCATCTACCACGCTCCTTAAATATCACTACTTTCGATTAGTTATTTATTTAAACATTTGTGTTTGTAATTGGGAGTACGACTTACCCTTGGGCGTCGATCATGAGTTTCGTTTTCGATACGTTCTCGCCCAGTTTTAAATTCTCTCGCCCACATATACAAACGATTCTGAGACAGTGTATCATCAGCAAAGTGCCTACAATCGAGAAAACATTTCCGATGGTTTAATGCCTTCATTTTCTAAACATTTTATAATAATCCATTGCACGACAGGCGTATGTACCTTTTCCTCGCCCGCTCATAGCTGTACTGACTACAAAGTTGACCGCGACCGCTAGCCAAGACGGTTCCCCTACTCTTCATAAACCAAACAATAGCCACGCACAAGATTGTTGTTACTTAGTTCCCGAGTTCTTTCAATATATTAATTATATGAACCGATATTTTTGACAGGATCATAATCCTATACCCATACACTCAACTCCTTATTGCGTGTGAATTAAATAAGCTTAACTCTCTCTGACCTTTTGATTCGATATCGTCAACGCTATGAGTACCTGTGCCAAGGTAAATAGAACGCGGTAATTTCCCCCGACACACTAAATGTATTTTCCACTTCCGATATCCCACAGACGTCCCTTTCATCACTCTGTTCCATTAACCATCTGGGGTAATAAAAACATCAAAGGCGAACTGTTACTGAAAACTGCGGACGGCGCCTTCATCGGTGACGTCTCAGCTTCCCTCTCATTGTGTGGCCTGTAATCCGGCACTGGCCGGCCAAACGATTTATTCAACTAGCGGATTGTACTTCCAGAGCCCGACTTTGCTCTGGACGGAGGGTGTTATTGTCTTACCCAGTACAAATCACTGCAATCTGCAAATAAGAAAAATAAACGCTGGTACAATTGCTTATTTTCTATTCTTTATTTATTTCAACATATTCTAATCTCAATTTTTTTCGACGGAGCACAATTTACAATAACTGTTCCGTATAATTCAACTGATTGTTCCTGTCTCTCTGTTAAGTGGATTAAGACTGTGCGGTGAGGAGATCCTGTGACAACTCTCACTGCTCTAAAAAAACTGGTGGCGAGAGGCCGACTTTGGCGAGATAAGGACAGATGCGTCCTTCATCTTGTCACTGGCTTCTGGTCATCTTGCGATAGCCAGAATCACCCACATCCGTGAGGATGTTGGGCTCGGTATCGAGATATCTGAAAAAAAGGGGAGGGAGGTATCTAAGGATAGTGTGGACAGGGTTAGTTCAGGTGTTCTCTAACTACTTGGATGGTGGGATGGTGGGAAAGAAGTCGTACAAGACCGGTAGGTTAGGCAGATCACATCTTTGGCATCTGATGATCTACGGTTTGGTCGGTGTGTGTGTATGTTCGTGCTGCCTTGTACTACACGTGCGTGTGTGCGTGTGGTATGTTAGCCGTACACCCTATAGGATGGGTCCAGGAATCCTCTATTATAGAGGGGAATGTTGTTGGGAAGGGTGCTTTCTTCAGTTTTGTACTAAAGAAGAAATTGTGGTGGCCTGTTCCGAAGAGATCGAGAGAGAGAAGGGTCAAGTACGCAAGACTCCCATACAAGTAGGTTATCGCTGTTCTGAATGCTTTCGAGGTACTTGTATGCTACTTCCACTGCTCTGCCGATGTGCTCGCTTTATAAGGGCCCGCAGCTGTTCTCTCGTTCGCTCGTTTCCTGAGCTCTGTCCTTCTCTTTCGTGGTTTCCTGCAATCAGTTCGCCGCTGATCGTTTGTTTCCCGGGAACTTGTGTGCTGGTGCTTGCCTTGTTTTTCCTGTGAATTCGCATAGCCAACACGAACAGTAACATAACTGTTTCGCACTCAACTGGACAGTCCTTCATCCCATATCAGCTCTACCTTAAGTATCAGCAGAATTCCTAATCGTCCCGGGTACTCAGGTGATTGCTCAGTTACTGAAAGAGCTGAACATTATCAAATTCCCTGGTCCGGGTGGTATTCTCCCTAAACTTTTGAAGCTATATTTTTCTTCATTCCTAAAACGCTGCGAACGCCTACAATCATTTTGCAGGACATCGGGTGGCATTCCTTAATGTTCTATATTCATTTCTTCGGTGAAAGCAAGGCTGTTGCATTGGGTATCTCGAAATCGGTGACAGAGTTTGGAACCAAGACAATAAAAATTGTTATCGTATCGTATTTGTTAACGCCTTGAATCAATGGATAAGAGGTTACTGTTCTGCCCGCTCAACTCAAGTGCTTCTTGAAAGTGTAAATACGGATCCTATCAACTTGCACAGGGCTTCGGACCTTCACCCACTGTACAAGTACTACTTATTTTTAACAATGATGATGAGTACCTAAGTTTATCTTACTCGTTTGAGCACTCTACACCAAACTCTTCCAATTTCATTGTCAAAAATCGTGGTATACTCAAATCATATGATCCAGTGCTAAATGTGGATTATCTAAAACAGTAGAATTCAATGCGACTAAAAGCCAGCGCGTCTTGTCGTCAAAGACGAATTGTAGTCTAAATCGGTGGCGATTTCTCCAGACACGTAACCACAGTGAAAAACACAACACCAAAAAGTAATCGAAAAGAAATTATTAGAACCGTAATCCCCAGCTTAAGTAGTGAATTGAAAAATCCTTGCATACACCCGTTCGTGATTGATTTTCCCACAAATCGACTCATGTGAAAAAATATCCAGACCTTGGGCTACGAATCCCAAGACATCTCGGCATAAATCACACAAAAGAAAACCCAAAATTAGGGTCAAGAAGCAAAAGAGTCGAACGGCGTCTTACAGCGAATCGAGTAAAATCGTAAACTACGGACCCTAGAATCGGTGCATTTATACCAATCCCTGGTGACAGTAATATTCCTATGAACATAATTTCAAGTAGGGAATTCCTGATTACCGTCAGTTGAAATGACTGTAGCTCATAGGAATTCGTTGTTTACGATTCGTCGTTGACCGCCTCAATTTATTTAACCTGAAAACCCAGAAAGAAAGCAAAATCCTGTGCGATATTCTATTCATTCACCGACTTTTCTCTGGCTCGGTCGTGTACCCCGATCTTCTGAGCTCAACCTTATTCGCACAAACCCCCATAACATAAGTAATCCTCGGCTGCTCTACATTCTCTCCCATCCCACCGCTTGCGGCTCTAATAAATCCATCCCCCGAATACTGCGATGTATCAGCTCCAAGTCCCCCATTTTTGGTTTCAATATTAGCACTCTCTCCAAAACACCACTTCCTAAATGTCTTCTCATAACTTCTACCATTCCTTGTCCTACCCCTCACTATCGTTAACTTGCGTTGTAATATTAACTGATTAATTAAGCTAGTTTGTAAGTTAGTCCAAGAAGAATCTTTTTGTAATCTTGCACTAAGTTAAAAACTAAACCAATGTTTTTTTAAATGTTCCAGTATAGATCGAAGGAGTGAGTCAGCTGAAGTATAGTCAGCTGAAGTGTAGTCGGCTGAAGTATAGCCGAGAGAATCACGTGAGCATTCGAAACTATCGTACGTGTAAAAATAATAAGCCAAATTGCATCAACCTTAAAGTCGTATAAAATTAATAATTTAAAGACGGATGATATTGTGCACTCTAAAATCGGTTAAGAAACAAAACTCTATCAAACTTAAAATTTCATAAATAAATGAAAACTGAATTAAACGTCTAAAATAAACATTCTGTCTTTCCTTTACCCATTAGGTGAAAAAGATTTCTGTGTGGAGTGTACCCTTTACATATGGAATTTTCACAGTCTGATGTATCTGTGCTTTAGTTCTAATCTTTACAAGGCGTTCAAACCCCTCATCATACTCGTTTTATATCTTTGCGGTTGGCAAGATCACAATCATTGCACAATAGAACTTTGTGAACGCATTGTACGTCTCTGTGATATGCGTCAATTGGAGAGTGTGCAACAGGTCGTGTTAAAAATTTTCTTCAAATGTACGGAAGAACACAATGCTTCTAATCATGCTTTTTATTTCATCAAGTAGCTATACGACTATACACTGTGGGTACTTCGCCTCTTAGGTAGGGTGCCTCAAGGGCACAGGTTCACCAGTTTTCCAACAAATGGTTTCGATTGCAACGCCTACAACGTCACGGTGCGGTTGTTCACCGGCACGCTCCGTAATTTCCTCAAAATAATACGATTCTTTTTTGCACCAATTAAAAATGCAATCAAGGGTTCTTTACTGATCATGTGATTGTTTCACAAATGATATAACTTAAATTACGTTAACTTAAGGGACTGGCTTTCAAGTGCCGGTAGAAATAAATAAAATGATTACAAACATATTTTCTATCGTAATGTTCAGGATTAAATTTAATGCGGTTTTAACCTTGCCAATATGTACACAGTTCACTTTTACATACATAAACTGTTTACAAACTTATTTTATTATTGATCGACATTGAAGTTACAAAATGGGACACTGGTTTAATTTTACACTGACCTATTTTCGTTTTATTGTCGATTGAAATAGAAGTTACAACATGGTACACTAGTTTAATTTTACAATGGTACAGAGTTAATTACAACCAAATTGAACTGACATGACTTTAAAGATTTTAATTTCCACAAACCTACTGATTCACTTTTTAAGTACACCGAAAAACTCCTGGAGCTCGTCCACCGACTGTTAGTAATATTCGACTTCGATTTATTTAACGTGGAGGCCAGACTTGCCTCCATGGAATCCGTATCGCGATTACCTATTCATTCATCGAAGACGACAGCACAGCAAATTTTGTACATTGCTTCGTGCCCGTGTTACGTACGTCGGCCACCACCATCATTTAATAATTTACATTTAATAATAATAATAATAATTGAATTTAATACTTTGTTTCAACATAGTATGATGGTAAGGTGGTGGAAGAATTGCATGATCCTGAAGTGAGTTTCTGAACCCACCCTGATTCGGGTGTGGATCGTGCAGTTCTTCGAGTTCGAATTTGTTTTTCGAAGTGGACGTGAATGGAGAGCGAAATGAGAGAGACAGGGGGATGTTGAAATTCGGTATGTGATGGTTCCGTTGTTCACAGTTGTCGAACTGAACAATTTGGGGATACGGTGATTGAAAGGAAAGACAGTTGAAGGTAGAAAAAAAAGCCGCGGAAGAGAAGTATCATCCAACGAAAGATTAAAAAACCTAAGAATATTAAACAGTGTAACTACTTAACAGTTTGTTTTAAAGAGTTTTTATTTCAATAAAAGTCATGTTTGTTGTGAGAGAAGAGAAGAAAGGGTCATCAGGAAGTGGCCCCTCTTGCACGAAACCCAGGAGCAATCAATAAGTAAAACGCTTAATTGATTGTGGATACTGAAGAAAGCACCGAGATCGGCGAAATCATCGACATCACAACCATCGTTACCAGGAGTACCAAAAGAAGATTTCTCAGCGGATTCGTCACTAATCCCAGACACCTACACTAATCGTTTTATAAATAAGAAAACATAAGTAGCGAACATATATGTTTCTAAGCTCTTATTACATTTTCCTTGAATGTGGATTAATTGGTCGCCGAAGGGCAAATTCGGAGTAAAACCACAAGAACTGGAGCTGCGGACAGGATGGTGTTTGGACTGCTGCACTGACCTGGGCCGAGCACAGCAAGATTCATCGGCGGGTCACCCCGAGGGAGGAACCAGGTAACCAATACACCTTATTGCCAATTCTAGGAATTTTCGTGGTTGTACACCACGACACCCGACAAGGCATGATCTTCCTTGCATTGGTCCAGCACAAAGGGGTGAAACACAAGACCTGGATACCAATGTCGTTATAGAACAACAGTATTTTCAGCCAGCTTACATAGACTTAGCTTTTCTAGAATTATGGTAGTATAAGATTTAAGTTAAGTTAAGTTAAGTGTTTTTAAATAAAATTAAAAATTAAAAAAAAAAAAATTAAGTAATTTAAATTTTAAGAAAAAAAAAAACAAAAAAAAATTCGACACAAAGTTTTTCAAATATTTCTTTGTCTTTCAAATAATTATAAGTACTGCCACAAAGTTCTGTCGCCGAAAGGCAAATTATACAATTGTTAAGTAATGTTTAGCTTAGAGCGTCTGCGAAGGACCAGTAAGTTATAATATAAGATCATTAAGCTAGAATTTAAGCATTTTTTGTCTAGCATATAATTTAGAAACTAAGAATATAAAAAGAAAATAAAAAATGTTTCAAAAATGAAATGAAATGAAGGGATGAAACACACACACGATGGTCGTTTCCGCTGCTCATGGTGTGTCTCCACGAGTATGCGGGCCGTGGATCACCGAATCCATAAGGGGAACATTAGCTGGCATGGTTGCCGCTGGTGCAAATATCTCGACATAGAGATTTAGGTGTTTACACGATCAGCAACTGCGTACAGCATTTATGCTGATCGTGCACACCTTTGCGGCATCTCCAAGCAGTCGAATTCTCGGTGTTAATTTTCCGTTTAGGAGAACTCGACTTCCTTGGGCGGTCAGCCGTATGCCATCATGTATTTGTCGGTCGGGTGACCGACCGATGTGGGCATGTATAAAAAAGGAAAAGACGAAACATCTCCTGCACGTGTGCGGCTGACTCGTAAGGGAATTTCTCATTGGAATGGTTCGGGCAATGTAGGCTGCTTGATGGTGCAACCAAATTGCTCTTTCTTGTGGAAGACTCTTACTATTGCTGATGGAATTCGATCGGAGACATGTGTAATGAATTGGTTCGGTTCATGTTGGTTGCTTGGTGATGCAACCCAATTGCTTATAAGGAACATGTCTGTTTGGTGCTGATGGATTTTGTATCAGCGAATATTATGAATTTACAGCATTTCAGGTATTTATAGTTCAACTATGTAAAAATAAGTACATGCTTTTATGTGTTTTGGTGCTCTAGAGAGCAGTTACCTGGATGGTTAATGGGAAGGTAAGCAGTGGCGTTCAAAGGAACCCCCACGACAACTAATTGAGATTAGGTAATTTTTGGTGTCCTTTGCTAATCAAGATAATATGTGCAACACTAAAAGTTCTAAACTTAGATTTCCTGAGTCTTCCGATTTGCTTGGCGCGTACAGGCATATATTTGTTTTGGGTAAACTGGAGTCAGGGATTTGTCAAATTTGTTTACCTAATTCTAAAGTTTTAGTGTTAACGTTTGATGTGATCATTTTACCTAGTGGCTGTGATGTGCTATATTTTGCTAATAATTTAGAAAACTCACATTCAACCTACTAAAGTATAGCGTTTCCCAATGGGGGAGACATGTTGTGTTTCCCAATGACGGCGATATGTTTTTTGAAATTAAATTAAGCACATTTTAAAGTATAACTACTGGCGCAAGACTAATAACCTTGCCCGGAAAAAACAAATCATTATGGAAAATTTAACAAGCCTCAGGACTTGCTAAATAAGGCCAAGACCTGGCCCCGGTTGTAGTGCCGATGATGATGATGAAAGTATAACTATAAAATTAAATCTATACGAAAGACAAATGACAGCTCATGACATTTTTACAATTTTAAATTTGGCTGCCATAACTTTTGAAATAATGGGTTTCCCTGTTGGGAAAACGGCATTATTTAACTTTAAAAACAGATTGCCCTTATTGGAAAACCCTTTATAATGTTAACACTGCCCAACCGAACATGTCGACATATTTTTATTGTACTTCGATATAATTGAAGCAAAAGAAGAGCAAACAGCTGAACCCACCATTCTTAATTTAGTCCGCCCCCGACATTTTCTGCTTACAACCCGTTAATAGGACGCTTTCGAGACTTCTTTATTGGGTATCACTCTGGAATTCCTCAAACATTGCAATCGTTAATTAATTTTTTAGGGTTTCCGTTTATATCCCGCGACTTTCAAATTGTCCGCGACCCTCATGAAATTGGAAATTTGCCTCTCAGCTACTCATAGTTTTTTTTTTTTCAATTATGGAAGAAACCTATTTTAAGCGTAGAGACTAAAGTAATTCAACCCTTCAGCATGTCTTCAAAGTTGATAATATCTGCACGGAATTGTATGCAATTACCCAAACTGGCGGTGTTCTTTTTTCCACGTTGTTTCGAAAATACGCCTCAAATTGGCTTCTACAAAATATCCTACACCAAACAAGAATACTCGACGATGTAAAATATACTTTTACAAAAAATAACACAAAAAACACCGTTTGAGTTTATCGTGAATTTAATTACCGATCGTCCTCCCCATGTAAAACCAGTGCTTCGTGCTGCTCATCAAATTCGTTGTAAAATTCAGAGGTGGTTCTCATTTGGAATTAATTGAACTTCATGGAGGAACATTGTAACACAATTATACTTCGAAATATTCAAAATCTCTTCAAAATAAATGAAGACTTCTTGATTGCGATGCCGCAGGGGTGTGCTGTTGGAGTTATAATCTTTGTCGATGTAAGTTCCGCTTAAATGAGGCAGCCATTTGAAGTGGTTGTGGGGTGGAGGCGTTAATTCGTTTAACACGAATAAGGAAATAAATTGCCTCGCTACGTCGTCGTTTATTGTTCTTAGGTTAAATGTGAATATTCAAATGGAGGATTGTATGGTTGTTTATTTAAGTGGATAGGGAAGGGGGAAGTTATCTGGGACACAAGAGAAAGTTACGATTTTGCATAATTTTTGTTTTTGCTTTTTTCTTTTTTTTCTAATTTTCTCCTACAATGAGGTTGGGAACATCATTAAAATATTTTAATGCGCTCCATATAAAAGATTAAGTAAAAGATGGACAGAGGGTTACCATGCAAATTGATGTTGAGCACCAGTATATCAGTAACACGCTAGAGTATTGGGTAGTTACATATTTATCTTGTTCATCAGAGGAGTGATTTTAACCCTTAACGTTCTTGAATAAATTAGACTATAGGTTTGGAAGTTTGGTGTGCAATGTCCGATAATAATTCTTCTAACCTTAACTAGGTCGTAGAACACATACTATTGTGCATTGTTTCTGGAATGAACAAAGCTCCACATGTAGATAGAGTAAACTCGTACGAGGGTTGCCTTTTATATTTCGGGATTAGAGAACAAAAACAAATATTGATCATCGAAAATCACTTTATTGTTTTTCAAAATATTCCCCATGAAGATCTATACACTTTTGCATGCATTTGAACCAATTGTCGAAGCACTTTTGCCACTCTGATTGAGGTATCTCCAACACATACATTCTGAATGCAGCAACCGCTACTTCAGGTGTCGAAAAACGTTGACCTCTCAGTTTGTTTTTTACGTACGGGAATAAAAAGATAAAAAGAAGTCATTCGGTGCCACCAAGTCAGGACTATACGGCGGATGACCCATCAAATCGATGTTTTGGGTGCTCAAAAATGCAGTTGCGCCAGCCGATGTGTGAGAGCTCGCATTGTCGTGGTGAAGAGTGATCCGTCTTCGGCGGTTGGTTTTCCTGATTTCTTGGAAGACAACTGGCAAACAAATGGTTGTGTACCACTCAGAATTGACTGTTCTGCGTTGTTCTAGTGGTACGGTTGCGACATGTCCAGTTTTTCCGAAAAAACAGGCGACCATTTGCTTGGAAGTGCTTCGTGCGCGAACAACTTTTGTTGGATTTGGCTCATCTTGAAACACCCAGACAGTCGACTGCTGTTTACTTTCGGGCTCATACGCGTAAATCCACGATTCATCACCTGTCACGATGTCATAGACATGTTTCGAAGCACCGCGACCGTATTTTTTGGGCATTTCTTTCAACCAATTGACACGAGCCTTTTTTTGGGCGATTGACAAATTGTGTGGGATCCAACGCGAACAAATTTTTTTGACAGTCAAATGTTTATGCAATATTGAATGTATGCTGGTCCCACTAACGCCTAAGGTTGTCTCAATCTCACGATAGGTCACATGACGATCTTCCAATATCAGTTCGCGCACAGCATCAATGGTTTTCGGAACAACAACTGATTTTGGACGACCTTCACGAAATTCATCTTGGAGTGAACTACGACCACGATTGAATTCACCATACTATCGATAATCGCTGGTCCTTGATGGAGCTTCATCGCCAAAAATTGAATTAAGTTCATCCATGCACTGTTGCTGAGTTAATCCACGCCGAAAGTTATAAAAAATAATCGCACGAAAATGTTGACGATTTAATTCCATTTTTGGGCCGAGATGCATCTTTTAAGTTACTGTAAACAACACAAATAGCGCTCGTATGTCAAAACGTTCTGAGTGCGTATAACCTCAAAAATGTCCAACTTTACGACAGAGCTGTCAATTGCCGGATTGCAACACTAGGGTTGCCAAATCTCGAAACATGAGAGGCAACCCTCGTACTTAGCCCAGCTTTTTGCAAAAAGTAGTTCATGCTTCTAACCGATACATTTTTATTTGGGTATTGCTTGTGCAGGCCGTATAATTTTGCAGGTGGACTAACACCCTTTTAGTGAAGGTATAACAGTTGTGGTAATTTACTTGTGGTAATTTAGTTTTACTTAGTCTACAAAGCGATTAAGTACGACTGAGCTACTATTAATAGGGCAACATAAATAAAAACCAATGACATTCCAGTCCTTTAAGTCGATCTTAGTATAAATCCACACCTTGTCCTAAAAGGTGACTAAAAGCCAAGTGGTAGGTTGAGCCCCAATGCCCAACCGTCCAGTGAAGTACCGTTCCATCAAGCTATAGGCCCCGTGAAATGGTCGAAAAAAACCTTCGCCATCTTTCGGAATAGATGAACTGATCAAAAATGTTGGAACAGGTGATAAATCGGTCCCAACTTTGCTTCAAACTCTGACCCCCGTGTACTATCAACTCTGTAAAAGACTGTCCAACACTTTTCAGGTATTTTGTGCGACAAGTCCATGGGAAAATTATTTCAAGAACAGGTTTGGGTGTAAAATTCGGTCGAACACTCTTCAGATAGTGCGGCAATTTTGGTTTCACCAAAGCAGTGAATGGAGTAACTCCACTTTTTAAGCTAACATATTATCAGTTCTGTTGCTGTGATACTAATATTTGAAGTTATTAAAGAAATCGTTTGTTTCCGAACATTTCGAAACGGTTACTTACTGATTCCACTTGAAAATGTCAAAGAATTTAAATACCTGGGAATAATACTGACGGCCAGTAACGAAATGTCGAAGGAAATTAACAAAAGACTACACTCCGGCAACGCTAGTTGCCATGGAAAGCGACCGACAGGACGGTCGCGACGAAGATGTGGGGACAATGTTAGGTTGGACCTCGAGGAGATCGGATGGGATAGTCAAACATGGAAGGAGAGCGCACGAGGCTGGGAGCAATGACGGAGTCGAGTCAGTGAGGTCATGAACTTTCGGGTTCCTACAGGCCAATAAATAGTTGTAATAGTGATTCCACACTTTTCAAAAGATTCTTCTATGGGTCAATAAGAGGAGGGCAATGATGGGTTTTAGGAATTGATTGAATTTCTTTCTGACTGTCGCCTATTTGGGAATTGATAAATTAAATCAGGTAGATGGAAGAGTTAAAGTGAAAATGGCTAATGAGAGAAAAGGAACATCTCTTCAAACGAATTGGGGGAATGCCAACCGGGCCAGCAAATTTGTTATCTTTCATCTCCTTGAGTGATTGAGCGACAGCTAGGGCTCAAAGTATTCATTGTGAGCCGCTCAAATTGCAGCGGAGTTGATGTGATAGTGATTGCAAAATGTGCAAGCAGATTACTTTTCTCTATTATGTTGCTGACTCCGATGAAAGTGGATAATATGGCGAAAAGGAAGTTTGACCATGCTCATATTAAATTATAGTTCCCATACCTGAAATCAAAACGAAACTTTTATTAATGGAGTGTCGTCTCTCAAATGACATATAATATTATCGGATTTCGTTCATGAGAAGCCCACAGTGGTCTGCAGAAGCTACCTTTCGAAAATGCAGAAGAACTTTTGCATTCATTCAGTATACTTTTGAAATATACAAAACACTGCCATAAAATAAACGTGTTATATTCATAGTACAATATGTAATATTAATATTTCCGACATAGCTTAATTTCTCTACGTATGGCACAGATGTGGAGTTACACAATTTACACGCATTGATGCCTTCAGCAGAGATTCAATATAAAATCAGATATTAAAAAGAACACTAGTCACTTTAACCATAGAGTTTCTTTGCCTAATTGTACTAAAGTAGATAATGAGTTTCGACACGACTATTTCAATGACACAACGTCCAGTAAATACTCGCGTGACTCAACTACTCCAATTGCCACTTGAACAAAAACAATATACCTTACGGTATAAATTGGGAATAAAATGTTTAGAAGGAAGCACTTTTAACGCCAATGCCAACTAAATAGGGCATTGGAATACGCTCATTCCTCTTAATTTCCTTCCGTGCTTTTTTTTGTATATATAATTACCTTGGCTTAGCCCATTAGATTCCACCGATAGATCCTGAGAGTGCTCCACTAAATTAATATGTACTTTGTTATTGTTCCTTCCTCTCTTAGGATTTGCCATCTTCTAGTCCGCAAACTTGCGGCATCACTTTAATTCAACTGTAGACTGAAATGTAATTTCCGCTAAGGCCCTACCTGCCAGTAATTAACTTGAACCCAAAACAAACACCGCTATGATATTACTTTCAGAAAATCTATTAACCGTCAATAATATCCTTTTTATGAAGCGCTTCCCAGCACTCGCCGTAAATTGAATCCTCAAATGCAAATGGCGAGGTTTTCGCATAAAAATGTCTCCCGCAAGCACCTTTCCGATGGTTGTTTTTCTACGTTTCACGATTTAATTACCCCAACGAATCCTTTCGTTTGTGCTATGGCGGACGCGGTTATAGATATCCTGTTAGGAGAAGTGAAACAGGACGACGAAGTTCTATTGAGAAATGAGATTTGCAATTTAGATTTCCGGAGGTGGCCTCGTTCTCCATTTGTCGCCCAGCAAAGTAATTGATTTGCAATTTACGGAGAATCAAATTAAGGAGTCCTGCCGCTTGTTCTGCTTCCGTACAAATGGAAAATAAATCTGACCAATATTGTCTTGATGATTTTGCGACACATGCCCTCGGCAGCGAGTTGCAGTATAATGATGGGTATAAATCGAATTTGGAACAGTGACCAATTTCACATGGGCAGCGTGAATAAACGATCTCGATTTCGAAGCAATAACCGAGTGTAATCTTGACCAATGTCCTGAAATCGTTTGCCATAACGGATTAGTAAGTAATGCAATATGGCAACTATATATATATGTGTGTGTCCTTAATCCTTAGTCTCGTCATGAGTGGCACGTCACTTGGCCGCTACATTAGTAAGCTGGCCTCGTTACCGCAAAACGATATCCCTTTATTGAATTGTCGGACCGCAGGGACTAGAAAATTGTGATGAAAAGCTCTTTTGCGACACACTGTCAAATTGTCGAACATCATCATCCACTTGACGAACTAAGCGGCTTTGCTGCAAACTCGATGTTTTGGAGTTTTTCTATCCTTTTCGGCCTCAAACTTAAAATGATGGAAAAACGCGTGGCCTATAACTCTGGAATGTGGAAAGATGCCATCAGTCACGTCCTTGTTACCTAGGAGAATAATGTTATAACGGAAGGTTCTTCCCTCGGTGAGAGGGTAGGTGTGAATTAACGTGTATGGTGGGGTATTTACTCTTGATAGACCCAAACTTTGAACATAAATTGTCAATGGAATTACTGGAATAAAAAGGAGAGCCTGTGGAGATATTTAAGAACATTATTGGTTCGTGCTATGTGGTGCTTAGGGAGAGATTTATGGTCAATTGAAAAGAACTAACTGTTAGCATCCGGGAGAAAATCAGGGAGAAATGGATTTGACGGGTTTGCTTTGGGATAATTGCTCAGTTATTTTGTAGTATATGTTTTTTATATGAGTATTAGTGGCATTCAAACTCGATTCACGATGACATTCGGTTGAACATAATGAAAAGATATATAATCATATTCAACCGAATCTTAAACGGAAGGAAAGCAAATTAAAGCTTTGTGAGTCTGCAACAGAAGGTTTACGAGAGTGAATCAAATATAAACGGTAATTTTACTTTTTTGCTTAGCAACAAGTTGCGTGCTAGATAATCTTGTGCGTGGCTGTTGCTTGGTTTATGGAGAGTAGGGTAACCGTCTTGGCTAGCGGTCGCTCTCGACTATCCTTGGGTCTCGATCATGACTTTTATTTCTCCGTAATAGACAGTGGCAAAGTTAGTGGTCCTCATTAACGTACAATTTTTTGTTTTTATAATACAATTGCCCAAAGGATTTTTTTGAAACACATGCACAAAAAGAATTTGAGGTACCTGTAGGAGCCGAAGCAGAGTGCAACAAAGTAAGGGGGAGACGATAAGAAAAGAAGATTTCAATGTTCGTAGACTTTAAATGCCTGGAGATTTTGATGACGCATGATTTTTTTAGTGCAGAATGTATTTATTATTTCGTCTAAAATATAAAAAGAAATGAGTAGACGCATATTCTATTATTTATTTTTGAAAAATCATCTTCCAATGAGTACGAGACATTCAATTTTGACACTGGAATTATTTCGTCGGTTACTTGAAGACTTGAATATTCAGGTTACGAAAAGTGCAACCGAATTATCAGCAGAATCGAAAGCGTCCAACGTCGTTTTCTGCGTTTTGCCCTCAGCGGACTGAACTGGGAGAATCCTCGGATTCTCCCCTCATACACAAGCCGGCTCCACCTGATTAACCTCAATACACTTGAGGGGCGCAGAATTCATGCCGATATCCTTTTCATCCACCGTCTCGTACTCATTCAGGCACAATCAACTGCCCAAGCTTGCTCTCCAGCATCGCAATCCACACTAACCCGCGTAACCTGCGAAACCCTCGTCTTTTCTAATTGCCCACCCACCACACTTCTTACGGCTCTAATGAACCCATTTCGCGAATGGTAAGGTGGAAAAACTCTTACCCTACCTCCTTCGATTTCTACCTCACCTCTACTGCATTCAAACTTCGTCTCCTCTCTTTCCCCACCTGACCTTGCTCCACCTACCGTCTACACCCTTACAACCCGTACACATTACAACACATATGCCGTTCACTATTCGCTGTCTCATTATGCCACATTTGCCACTTTTATACTTTGTAACTAAGCTTGAATTAAGCCGAATATATCACTCTTTAAAATCAGGATCCACAAACGCTGACCTATTGCCCGAATATGTAATAATTTTTTATTTAACCTTTCACCACTAATATCGAGAGCACTAGATGTTAGGCGAGAAGGCACCAATTATGTGCAGTCTCGTCTCGGCTTATACCAGTTTAATCTAAACCTTCCCGATAAAATCTGTTTGTGCCATCGTTTTGTGCAAAAAGACTCCAATAAACATAAACTTGAGTCATCTTCATTCATTTTTCGTGAACATTTATTAAGATGATACAATGCTGAAACAAGCAGTCGCGTGCGGACAGTGGATGGCAAACCTAATAGTATAAAACCTTCAAAGAACTGTCTAGCTTGCGTAACCCTAATCAACACGGGTTTTTCTTAGTTCTCAATTGAAAAGACGTATCCAGCGTAACCAAATTACAACCTTTGTTTGGGATGACATGAAAGGATGGGTACTGACATTTTAAATTATAAATTGGAGATTTCAAAAAGGCATAAACTTATTGATCAATTCGTAAATGATGATACGGCATCTGTAAATGAATGTATATGATCTCTAAGTTGTTGCTTTAAACATATGTAGATCTTCAATAACTAATTAATATTTCTACACATTTCGGTGCAATTAAGGAAGTTTGATTTCATTTGAGGTGATCCGTCGTGTTTTTGATGTAAACGAAATCAGCTACATATAATTATAGCAACATATGTTAATATGAGCTATAATCGGAGTCACTCAAAATTATGTTGCTGCCTTAAATACACAGCCGTCTCCATTGAAGCTAACAAGAGCCATATATTCGAATTGCAGTCAATTTTCGATGTCCATGGTCAATCAAATCAATGGCAACTTAAATCAGCTCCCACTTGCCGATGTGTGTTCGTCACTCGTGACCAGCGAATAAATTGGTAGATTTCCACACGGAAACCACTTAGTTTGTATATACAGACATCAGAGCGAAATTGCATCCTAGCCATCAATCTAAAGGGCAAACTGTCGGACACAATTAATGACTAGTATACACAAGTATCCAAACTCCTGCCGCAGCTAAACAGCATTACAACAGTACCACCGAACAGTCAGCTAGTCGAACTCGAAGCTACCCTTAAATTAATCTATTTGCCCGCCTCACAGCCGGAGTTGAAGTGAGTGTCCGATATCTCCTTGCAACATTGTCCTTTGTACCAAACCATTAATTTGTTCGGATTCCTTAAAAGAAATCAGCCATATATGTGCAGAGTAAGGCGGGCTGATTTCCAAACGCAATTAAGATAATCAGAAAAGTTTTGTTCTTATTTTCTTTCTTCCGCGTCGTTTTTTTTTTTGTTTTCATCCTCTGCTCGCGCTATCTGTCCAACAATTTTAACAACTTCTGAACGAAGGGGCTTCGAACTTCTTCCGTCGTTATGTGGGATAAGTCTCTGAAAAGAAATATCCATAATTCGAAGAGACAAGTCAAACGAACTTTTGATGACTGCCCATTGGTCAGATGATGTCCCTCTGTAAAGGATGATAAAAATCATTTGACTGTAGTAAGCTCCAGATAAATTGTGGATACCCATTCGACAAGGAGTACCACTAGGATTTTGCATAAATTATTCACAAGCACAT
Organism: Microdon myrmicae; assembly: GCA_963931805.1. Taxonomy (NCBI): domain Eukaryota; kingdom Metazoa; phylum Arthropoda; class Insecta; order Diptera; family Syrphidae; genus Microdon; species Microdon myrmicae. The sequence continues at coordinate 151,281,828 of OZ007501.1, read as the reverse complement.
ACTCGCCATGTCAGATTCAGTTGGTTTGTTTTTAGTGCCCCCCAAACACAAGACAATGAAAATGTACAAACACAACCAAGTATCCGTGTCCCTTTTTTAGACACCAGCTCCCCCTCAAATATCTCATCGGACAGATAAACACCGAAAAGTTTTTTTTCGAGGAAACAAGGATACAGAGAACAAGAAAATGTAATTTTCGTTCTAGCCCTGTGTTTACTGCAGACGGCTCGTTGTTGCAAGAAATAATAAATTATTTCGGATTATTGTCCAGTTTATCCCAGAGACAGGATCACCGGCCGACCCCCCTTAAAAAGAACCGGGAGGAGGAGAACAATATTTTATTTTGTATTCGAATTAGAAAACATTTCTTCAACTGACGTCTGTGGCTTCATCACCCCGTTCCCTCTTATTTAAGTTAGTATATATACGATGAAGTAAATCAATAAAAAAAGTGATGTGGCACAAGGGGGAATTTTAATGATGACTGACGTCGGCTGGGGAATGACTTAATGAAGTCCTTACACATCTATCTATATTTGTCGTGCTTAATTTAAATAACGGCGACTATACGCCCTCTATATACAATACCTTTTCTGAATTACAATTTCTCTGACATTTTGAGGCTGGGGGATATGCACCTCTACATGACAGGTTTGATCGTTTTATATAACTTCCACTTTAGTATAGATAACTGTGTACGAAGAATTGAACCACAGTCAATCTTTTTGTCCGGTACATGTTTAGGGGCTGGTTGATGGCATACCCATTTCCGGCTTCAAATTTGATTATAATCAAATGCGACTACCCCGTAATGTACTGTGTCTGAACTGTTCCCTGCCTTTTGAACGTGAGTTTCCTTTTTAGCCATTACCTCGGCTTTCCGTTTCGTTGTCTTGATAAGTCCTCTTAACCTATACGTTTATCCAACCCTCTCTATTATGCCCATTTTTCCCCCTACACAACGTTATCAATAATCGTATCTGTAAAAACATCAATAGACCGAATGTGGGATAAAGAAAAACCACACAATGCACTTATCACATTACAGTGGCACTCTTGAGAAAATGAATCATCAAGGATACTCGTTGCAGTGTTTTGTCTTCCCTGACAGTTAATCAAACACCCTCCCCTCTAAGAAACACGAATGAGGGTAACACAACAGCGACAGATACTGTTCATAAAGGTGACGTTTAACTGAACCTACTTCCTTTCATAAGAACTTTTGGCTGTTCATATTCTTTACTCCCGAGTCCGCGATACTTTCCCCGAAGCTACACAAGTACTCTTGAGTTTTAATTCAATATTTCCTATCGGGTTTCAATAAGACCATCGAAGTTATTATTGTTTCCCTGCATCGACGATTGCGGGTGATAAATTATAATTTGTGAATTCCTCCGTCCGTTAAATGCACAATGCTCAGACAAGGGCTGAAATGGGGCTTACAAAAAAACACGCGTATTTGGAAGGACGCACGTACAGTAGTGCTCGTTTGTTATCATTCGCGTTACTGACTTTCGGGTATTTCAATTTTTCAGTTCATCGCACAGGACTCCCACAAGACTGGGACCTTCGTCCCTGGCAGTTCATTGCACAGGCAGCAAAATTATTCTTATAGCTGAATATGCAAATTTCAAGTTGATGTTGCATTAAAAAAGGTCAACCCTGGGCGTGAGCTGCAGACGGTTTTGCTGTTCTTATTCATCCAAGGAAAAGCCGAAGCGGCTGTTGATGTTGTAAACAATCACAATAATGGGTGGTTCTCAGGGTTGTTCTTGTGGTAATTTCCTCGCTAATGGATTATCTTCCTTCATATACTGGTTGTTGTTTGGTAAGGATTTATTTACAATTTAGCTTAGCATGGATGCGGTCGAGAAATGACTGGATGTTGTGTTGTGGCAAGGGATGCGGTACGCACCAGTAGAATAAAAGGGCGGCCAACCGCAAAGCCCTGTTTCTGACAGTGTGGTTTCGATTCGGTTTCAATGGATATCTTAGTAAACACTGATATTGACTACACTAAACCTTTTCTTATGTTTACTCTTGGTAACTCCCACCATCGGACGTCAATTATGAGTAACTTAGGGAGTTGCATTGTTTACAGGGGGTTTTTAAAAAAAAAACATAATGGGTTTCTTCACTCGTGCCCAACATACCATTCAATTGGTGACAAATTGCGTGACGTGAAAAATATGGTTAGTACCCTTAACACAAGGTTGAAGTTAATCCTCCCTCTACCGGAAAAAATTACGCGCATTATAATATACAGTGCTGTGAAAAATTATAGACTCAAACGTACATTTTCAGTTTTCTTGGAATGAGTAATAAACTTTTATGACTAGTTTTGTTACAAAATATTGTCAACCGACATCAACTCATGGAAAATCCTTTAAAGGCTTAATTGGTTTTTTTACCAGGAGTGGTAATTAATTTTCTGAAGAAAAACCCAAATTTCGCCTGTGGAAAAGTATAAACTCAAGTCATTTATATTTTTATTTTTTGTATAAAAAAATTTATTTAATATGGAATGCTTTGTCCGTTATTTCTTATAATAGTTGACAATCTTCGTGGTTGACTGAAAATAAGATTGTAAAAGTTTATAACAATCAGCACTATACAACGATACAATACCAACTTAGGGCATTACACTATACTCCAGAATCGCCAACTGGGCAACACAACGTAGCAGGCGCTGGACTCAGATACTTTTTTCTCTTCTCTCCCTCTTTCTATCATTTCTTTTCTATATTTTTTGTTATTTGTTGCATTTCTTTTCTTGTTGTGTTCTTTTTCTTATTTGATATTGTCGCTTATTTGATTTATTTTTTTCTTATTTATTTGGTTAATTTTTTTTTTATTTATTTATCTATTTTTATCTTTGATCTATCCTCTATTTTCATTTTCTCTCTTGAATTTGTTATCTCAATTAACCACTTTTCATTTATTTCTTGTGTTATCACTTTATCCTCCTGCTTTTCTCCTTTTTCTCATTTCCTTCTTTCATTTTTCCTTAGCCGCGAATACTCCTCTACTGTCTACTCTAGCATGGAAGCCTGCGCCAAACCGGAGTGCATTGCCACCGAGACCGGTGCAAACTTATTCCCTTACGGCGGATTATGTGGTAAATCATTTCACCCTCAGTACACATGTCTTGTGAAATGAACCTCACCAAATGCGTCGAAGATCAAGTTTGGTGTAACTGCATCTTTAAAAGCCTACGTAAACGATCGTACGATTATATCGATTCGTGATCTTAGAGCTGATCTAGGTACACAACTCAAGGCCTGCGACCATTCCAGGGTTATAATTGAAAGTATCAATTTCGTAAAAATACCGATCTTTTTCTTCAAACCGCTTCCCCCAAGTCTCCGCCCTGTCCCTGCCAAGTCGAACCCTTACTATCCGAACTTGTTGATAAAATGATGGATACGGGGATCTCTCTAATGATGGTTCTCATTAGCGACCAACCTGTCAACATCATAGGGCTATCAAACCATACAGCCGAAGTTCCAGTTAGTGTCAGCCCTGCGCTTGACAACGTCTTCTTACTGGCCCAAATCGGATCAGTGCGTTGCTCTAATACCGATGAACTGACACCCAACGTTCCTCTCACGGACGCGGAATAAACCACCTTAATTGAAAAGAGACTACTGATCACTTTTAAAAAAGCTCCTGACCCCGCATGTCCCTGTAGTACATCGGTTTGGGTCAACATGGACCCTTGAGGAGTGAAACGAGAGGCACCTTAAATTAGGCAATAATAACCTGTCCGCGTTTATATTCGCCCAATATTCAACTCGCTTCTTCCCCCAGCGGTAAAAATTACTCAGCAAACTATTAACTAGTCGGACTGTCGCTATACCCTCTCTAAACTGAGAAATAAAAACACGTATGAAAATATTCGTCTCTTCTTAGCCTACCTAAATGACAAACCGGACACAGTCTACTTCGAATGAAAAACCAAAACCAGCGTTATGGTCGCCATTCCACAGGAAGGCTTACCCACTGATATCCGAAGCCTTCGTAAACTTTTCCTCAAGTTTCACGTAAACCTTAACCTACTACCACATAAAGTGTCTAAGAACCTCCAGGCTTTCGGTCAATACGTTCCCTTCACGAGCTTAAATCTTCAATGCAATAGATTTGATCGTAAAAAAATTTTTCAACCCTGAACTATCACCGTATCTTTCTCCTACAATAACCCCTCATAATCTCTCTCTTACCTTCAATCATCACAATGTGAAAATCGTGCAGATGATTCACTCGTCCCTTTTTCAAAAATATCACCTAACTGAAACCAACTTAATCCCTAGTATTAACAATCTGGAGTTATTTCCTCCCTCCTTTACTGTATATCGCGATGACTTTGCTATCAAAGTAACGTTGATTCAACCCTCGGCGCTATTTACTCCTCGCCCAAGCTCGATTATGTCTCCGTCAAAATAAAATTATACCGCAATTCGATATATGTCATCTGCTTCTACATTTTGCCATCCCAGGCGGCTGAAGCGTACGAACTAGCAATTAAAGCTATCGACCACATAAATGAGATAAACGACTCTCGGAATGACGTCGTTATTTTTGGCGACTTTAATCTCCCACACCTACAATGAACTCTGTCAGATGACCATTCCTTCCACTTCACCACCCCCTCCAGTGCCAAGCAATGCCTCTTCATTGACCACCTAACTGGTTCAAGCCTATTTCATGTTAGTAATGTTGCAAACGGCCTAGGCTGACAACTAGACCTTATTTTCACAACGGACCATATCATTTCCTCAGCAGCCCCCTCTCGCCTTATTCTGTCTACCATCGATAATCACCACCCTCCTCTTACCATGTCTTTTTTATATAATTCTGCGACGCAACCCATCCCACCCTATGACACTTACTCACATGAATTCCACAAAGCGAACTTTCCCCTTATTAAGGATTGCCTCAACAAAATTTCATTCAATTTTGAACATTTGACGGTAGAGGATGCCACCACCAATCTTTAAACCGAAATCTTTAAATCTATTTCCCTTTACGTTCCCTATTCCAGGCGCAAAAATCCTACATCCTCAACTGTTTGATTTAATCGCAAGCTTCGTTCGTTACGAAATAAACAAAACAAGATGTGGGCTACGTTCTCCGTAATCGCTCCGTCTGCGACTACCCCAACTACTTTGACACTTGTCTTCAATTCAACGTACTCTCCGATGGCTTTTACCAAAAATACCTAACAAAAACTCAGGCTAACCTAATAACCGACCCAAACCGTTTTTCCAATTTATTAATCACAAACGTAAATCCGATGATTATCCCGCCTCCCTCTCATTTATGTTGAAAACTTCAACGGATTCACATGTCATTGCGAACCTCTTCGCCTCCTTTTTCAGAGACTCCTTCACTGACGACTCTTTCGTTCCCGACCTCACCTATTTCAAATACTTACCAAATTTCATCCATGGTCCATTTGTGTTTCAATTTATTGACTCACCCACAATTGAAAACAAACTAACCCGGCTTAAGGACGAATTCACCACCGGGCCTGATGGTCTCCTCGCTATATTCCTTAAAAACTGGTTCTCCGTTTTCTCTTCAACTCTTTTGATTATTTTCAATCTGTCTTTCTCTCAAGTAGAGTTCCCTAATATTTGGAAAACCTCGTTTATCACTCCCGTGCATAAAAAGGGACTCAAAAGCGATATCTCAAACTCTCACCAAACTTTCACACATCCCCAACGTTTTCGGAAGCATTCTGTATCAAAGGCTATGCAAATCCCTAATTTCATCCAGGCTACCACTGCTAACTTAGTCAAATTTACTTTCCTAGAGGGCGGCAACGAGGTCGAAGTTGTCACTACGGATTTTAGTAAAGCTAAAACTATCCTCCTTGGGCTTCGAACCCATATTAACAAGGTGGATTTCATCATATCTGAATATTCGGCTCTACAAAGTACGTTTCAAATCTGTTCTCTCAAATCCTTTTCGTGCCACCTCTGGAGTCCCTCAGGGCAATCATTTGGGTTCCCTTTTATTCATACTAACAATAAACGACATCGATATGATTGTCAAGAATTCCTCAATCTCCCTTTATGCTGACGGTACCAATTTTTTTCAAAACAAGTTGTTCTCCACTTGTTTCTTTGATTCTCCAGATAGACCTTGACGTGCCAGAAAAATTGTCTGGAGCTCAATGTCGACAAAAGTCAATCAATTACGTCCACCTCCCCGCCCCAACTTGTCATTCAACCAACCTTTATCCTCTGTTGACTCGATCCGAGACCTTGGCATCTTATGTGATAGTCAGCTAATCTTTCTCTCACAAATTGACGACATGGTACTCAAAGCCAATACAGCCCTCGGTTTTGTGAAACGCTGTACTAAGGCGTTTTCTAACCCTTATGTGACCCCATCGCTCTACATTACTTTCGTTCGCCCTCTTGGATATGTAAACCAGGTTTGGTCCCCAAATCAAGTATCCCATATCCGCAGAATTGAAAGCATTCAACGACGTTTCTTACGTTTTGCCCTTCGTGGACTGTGTTGGGAGAACCCCTCGCCCCCGCCCCCTCACACAAGTCGTCTCAAACTAATTAACCTAACTACTCTAGAAGAGCGAAGAAATCATGTTGACATCCTCTTCATCCGCTGTCTTCTCTTAGGATCAATCGACTATCTAAGCCTTCTCTCCTCCATCCTGTCCTATTCCAATCCCCGTAATCTACGAAACCCTCATCTGTTTTATCTACCAGCCCATCACACCTCCTATGGCCTTAACGAGCCGATCTCAAGTATGCTACGTAACGTTAACTCTTACCCCACCTCCTTTGATTTCAAGGTCACCTCTCCGGCTCTCAAACCCCGTCTCCGCACTAGCTCCTCTTAGCCGCCAGCCCCATTCACACAGACATACTCTTACATAAGAACACCCCTGTCCTTACAAAACCTTCGTTTTTAAGTTACAATAGTAGTTGTTTATATTTATACAAGGTGGCGCAAAATTAATCATCCAATTTTGTTTTTCAATTACTTTTTTACTAAATAAAAAAAAATTGATTTGAGTGATGGAAATCTTTATTTGGACCTTTACGATTTTTTATGTTAAGTGGAAAAGATGATATCCGTCAAGTGGCTGCCGCCAGTACTGATTGTACCCTTATTATCGTATTTTCCATGACTTCCCGCAAGATTTCCGGTGATAACTGTTCGCATGCCCGTCGAATATTCCTCTTAAGGGCTGCGATTGTCTAAGGCTTGTTGGCATAAGCCGCCGGCTTCAAGTAGCCCCAAAGAAGGAAGTCTGGGATGGTTAAATCGGGCGATCTTACTAGCTATGCCAAATCGCCAAAAACGGGAGATTATGCGACCAGGAAACTGTTCCTTCCCGATTGTGGCTCGTACTGTGTGTGTGGTTGCACCGTCTTGTTGAAACCACATGTTCACCAAGCCCCGCTCATCCAATTCCGGCAGTGAGAATTCGTTTATCATGGCCCTGTAGCGTTCGCCAGAAACAGAGACCGTATTGCCGATGGCGTCCTCATAAACTACGGCCCAATCACTCCTCCCGCGTGAACGCCGTACCACACAGTGGCTTTGAGTGGACGTAATGGGTCTTCGTGCATCACACGCGGATTTTCAGTGCCCCAGAAACGAAGATTTTGCTCATTGACGTAACCGCTTCAGTGAAAATGCGCCTCGTCGCTCATGATGGGTTTCGACACAAAATCGTCCTCAAAAAATCGACACAATTATTTCACGCTCTTGCGGAGTATACGCTCCTGTATACTGCAGCTGTCTAGTTCACATATGTCAAATATGATTGACGTACGACGCCATTTGCAAAAATTGTAACATCTTCCGATAGGGTGATTAATTTTGCGCCAACTTGTATATTTTTTGTTATATCGCTCGTATTAAGCTGAATAAATAAGGATTCTGACTTCACCAAAATGAAAAAAAAAAAAAGAATTAATTCCATGCTGTGGTTTGAGGGGGGAGTAATATTAATTACAGACAAGTTCTAGGTTGAAGTCCTTCGAAAATTAAAGAAGCAGTTGATATACCGGTATCACACTTATTGTAGTCATTTTCACTCATCCACTTTCCTACTTTTTCTAATAAATTAGTTATTAATGTAAATGTGTTCCTTTGAAATTTCATTTCATTCAAGTTGAACGCCGATCCAGTCGATTTACAGCCTGACTCATTTCTCCATTGCTAGTTAACCCACTTCTTTTTCTATTAGAATTTATCCGTTTTTTTTTCAAAGAGTAATATAGAATAGCATTTTAACTTAATTTAAACGTTGAATTATTATTAACACCTCCTTCAATAAGTCTCCGGTCCAGAGCCATATGATTTCTTCAAAATTTCATAAAAATCGAACGTTTAATTTTCAAATTACAATTGTGGCTTTAGTGAAACTAGTTTCGCTATTTGCAAAGCAATGGAGAAGAATTTCGTGTGCTGAACAAACATTGTATTTTAATGAGAACAGAGACTCTGCACCAGACAAATTAACCCTTATTAACTGATATATTGAGTTTAGATAGACGTGGTCGTACAAACACCGATGTTGCTGAACACTCTGCTAGCCCGAAATCGGCAGTTGTTCCGCAAAACATAAGAAAGTCCATAAAATTGTTATGGACGGTTGTAAACTGAAGTTGCGTGAAATAGCTATCAGTAGCAGTGTATTGGGTGTACCACATTAAATGTCCGATTTTCGCTTAGTCGGAAACAAAAAGTTCTCGGGTGAACATCTGTGCCAGAACGTTAAAGTTTCTTTTTTTATTAAGTAAAGTGGTACGTTGTGCTTGATGTGTGACAATTTTAGTTATTTTGTTTTTCTAGGAATTGTTTACTATGCTGTGGGCAGTTCAAATTCGAACCCTCTTCCTTTATGAATTTAAAATGGGATATAATGCGTCATTGGCAATGAAAAGCATTAATGACGCATTTGAGTATGTAGCAGTAAACGACATGGTATAGTGCGACATTGGGTTAGGAAATTCCGTTCGGGAGGTTTCAGATACCTCACAAGTAACGGTGCAAAAACTGTTGCAGTTGGGATTTGAAATTTGTCCGCATCCACCGTACTCTCCTAACATTTCCCCAACGGACTGTCATCTTTGCCGCAATCTGGATTCATTTTGCCGGCAGAAGGTCTTCCGGGACCGAGCAGAGGTCATAAAAGCCTTTGGCGATGTGATTGCCTCAAAAAGTCAGCACTTCTACGAAAAATGGATAGCTGACCCTGTATCAGGTTGGAAGAATGTCATAGATGCCAACGGATCCTATTTTGATTGGATAGAAATTTACGGAAAAATTATATTGGGTTTAAAATGTTTACTATAAAATCGGACATTTCGTGTGGTACAACCCAATAGTAGTGCGTTTACAATTTTACATGAAAATTTGAGCGTGCGTAACTTGCCTTTGAAGTGAGTGTCGCGTTTTTTCACGCAGAACCAAAAACTTTAACGCGTCGACGATTCGTAGTGCTTTTTGGAGCTGTTCAAAGATAGGAGATAAAAAGGATTTCTTGCATCGGTTTTTGATATTGCATGAGACATGGATCCACTACTGCATACCTGAATCAAAAACGTCATCAACTGAGTGGAAGTTACGTCCAAAGCGACCAAAAACTCAAGAGTCAGCTGGCAAGGTTATAGCTTTTCAATTTTGGAACGCGCAAGTTATTGTTGTTGGGATGTTGAGGAAAATAAAAAAAATGTTTTGGAGGTTATACCTCTTTATTCCGTACCCTAACACTTACAGGTTTACTATGAACAATTTTTAGATGTTTCTTAGGCTATTTATACTGAGATACATTTCTTATCTGACTTTTAGATGATTTCCTTTTCTTATGATTACAGTTTCTTATGAGTCATAACTACATTGTTTGGATGAGTACATTTCTTCTTGATTACATTTCTTATCTTATGGGTGTATAATGTTTTGGGATGAGTCCTACTTAATCTATAGTGCGTTATCGGTGGAATACGCATGTTCATCGCATTGTTCATCGACTATCTCAAGGTAGATCAATTCTGAATATTGCATACCATTTCTGGATCGATGAAGTGTAGACATCAAGAACAAACGGCAAAAGAAAAGAGTGGTGTTTCACCAAGACAATGCACCGTGTCACAAGTCAATGAAAACGATAGTCAACTTGAATGAATTACACTTCGGATTACTTCCCCACACGCCGTATTCTCCAGATTTGGCTTCCATCGAGCTTTTCGCGAACCTTAAAAAGACGCTCCAGAGAATTGACTTAAATGATGGAATAATTACGGAAACAGAGGCATAGTTAAAAGCAAAGCCATTGAAAATTTAGACGAGCGTTGAAATGAATATATCACTCTTGAAGGAGAGTATATTGATGAGTAAAGTTGATTTATTTTTAAGTTTGTTGTTCTTAATTAGACCGGAAACTTATTAACTATTGGCGCATTTGCTGTCGCTGTCTCCGTATATAGTCCCTTGTGTTTACTGCAATGCATCTCTCTGGTCCCTGGTGCACATCTTGCAAGTCTTTACTCAGGTTAGGTGTTTTCTGGTGGTGTTGTGGGGATAGAAGTATTATGCCAACGTATGGCACAGGATTCACTTGCATCCCCAACGATGTTGCTGCGCGAAAATGATCCTCAGGGGATCCACAAGATGGTATTAAATAAACTGCACCGAGATTTAGTTGTTTAATTTAATTTATTTTGTTTGTCGATATGATGTTTATGATTCTTTATTTACACTTTAATTTAATAATAATTTTGTTTGTTGATATGATGTTTGTGAGTTCTTTATTTACACTTTAATTTAATGAGATGTACATTGACTATCATATCTTGTCGGCCTCCTGTTACAAATGGTGCCGCTGACAAAAATTCGTATTAAGATTTAATTGTAAAACTTCCAATTGAAAATTGAATATCACTAAATCATTTCTCACTCATTTATTTGCCAGAGCACACGTTTCTAATTAAGTGGTTGTTTTAAATTAAATTCCACTCAGCAAAATGATTTCACAAGACAACTTCTTGACAACGAGACGACTTTTTACTCGATGGTAGTTGAATAAAAGAAACTCTACGCAGCGGCGTGTCCAACCTCGATGATGTATCAAAAACGACTAACTTGAATTAGGGTGGAAATCGTAATTTCTGCTTTTTACACATTGATCTGCCAATGGTAATCATGATCTCTTGTGTGTTCCCCAACTCACCACACTCATCCAGGTCGAAACGTACTTGTGTATTCGTTCGACGTCGATGGGCGTAGCCAGAATGGAGAAATCAAAAGGGAAAGCACAATAACCCAGGGTTGATCTGGCTAGGTGTGTGTGCGTCAGTGCCACGTATACGGCTGGTCTACTGACCTAGTGATAATCTCTTAGGTCAACGCACTATAGCAAGACAGAAATAGGAGAGAGGGGAAAACCTAGCTAAGGTTATTCACCAGCAAAAAGAGATCATTGATCCCAAGCGAATGGGTGATCTGGGAAAAGTCAATAGGACACCGCATCGGCTGGGGATATAATACCTTTATGTGGAATGTTCGATAAATACCCAAGCCTATGGACTATGGCGCAACCGCGTCGCTTGGTTTGACTTGGTTGTTGCTAACCAATACGAATGGAATTTCCGGTGGAAATCCCATGGTTAGCGCAATAGTGTTGCCGTATGTCGTTGATTGTAGCTAAACTCAATTATGCATTATCTGCATAGAATAATGAGTTTAGCTATGCGTCCCTTTGACATGTTTTACAGGTAAATAACTTATCAAGGAAATGGGTAGGTATTGTAGTTGGAATTGTGGGCTGTTTCTCCTATAGGATAGAGAAACCCTTACAGTGTCCCGGGAACATACATTATTTTTCTCTTCGGGGACAGGTATTTCGTGTAATAGAGCATCCATTTTATCTCATCTTGAATTGTTGCTACTTGTCGGTCTTCTGGTTCCTCTTTCACATTTAACTTTCAGTTCCTATTTCGGTTAATTTCAATTATAGTTGCTGAATTTTATATCATGTCTTAGGATTTCAAACGTATCCTACTAGTGTTTTCAAAACTCTTGGAGTCAATACCGACACCGTTTTTCTTTTTATAGCAATATCATCCTCTGTTGATAACTTAAAAATCCCCTTCATTTCGACCGAATCGTGCTCTTCATCTAGTTCGCCTTCAGTCCCAACATGTCGTCAGCACCATTGGGGTCATATTACGAGTAATTTCCCTTGTTACTCTTCATTTCACAATCTATATTTTCTTCATCGTTCCTTTCACAACAGGCATATGCCCATCTCTTTCAAGACATTTTCCCGTGATATCCGTCTATAAGAGATGAAGAAGTGAAGATCGTATTTCGAACTCACTCTAAAAAATTTGCAGAAAACACCGACTTATCGGACTACGACCGATTGCAAGAATGTCTAACTTCCTACACAAATTTTATGATGTTACATTAATGTTCTGGTTTACGGCACTGCAGGTTTTCGTTGGATTATCTCTTGATTTTGTGTTCTTCATTATGTTTTATGTGTGTAAGCTGCTGGTATCACTATAAGAACGCATCATTTTTTCATACGGATGGATAAACACAGACAATCATTCTTTCGACTAATCACACGAATGTAGAGTGGTCTGCTAGTCATTATAAACTCCAGCTATTCAAGATCAATTTATACTAAACATTTATTTCCCTATTCTTCTAATTCAAAATATTGCTTGCGGATGCGGTTCACATAAAAAGTAAAACTAAAACTCTTCCCTCATGATTTGATTAATATGCCACCATCATCAGTTCAAAATCCATTCGTGTCTTAATATTAGATTACCTTCTTAACATTATTTTAAAGCCAACTTTAATGTGTGCCCTAAAGACGCAATGACTTTCTCAATAACATCACTTTTATTATCAGTATGTCGACTACTACCAATTTTCACAGAAAACGAATGCTGACACAGATGCTTTCTAGGTTGATCTCTTAGTACAAGAAATCAGAACAGCTCTTATTTAACTCCGTCTGACATCTGATTAAAATCAGTAGTGAAGACTTGTTCCACAGAGCGTCTATCGAATGAAAACGTACACGACATGCCACTGGCGAACACAATTGGACATCACGCTCAAACACAGCTTTTCCTTTTAACATATCACAAACCACATCATTGATGACTTCGCAGAATAATCAATACCTGAACGGTGAAACGGTAGTTTAACTTCTCGCCCTATACTAACTTGTACGCAACCATTTGCCAAATAGCAATTTATATTCCTCGTGTATACATCGTTCCTTTTGTTTGCTAAGGTACACTAAATTGACTCCGTAGCCCATTACGATTTCCTCAGTCACTCCCTTATCTTGCAATAATTTCCCAAATCTCAAACGTATCGATTAACACGTCTCCCTGAAGAGCCATAACTTGCAATTATTTGCCAACCAACGGCCTCGCACGTCACACTGTCGACACAAATTTGCTGCCAATATTTATCCTGTACCCTCCAATTGGATGTCAAAACCATTAGCCTTGCCCAACAGCGCTTTGCTACACACGTCGTTTTCGTCTCTCCTCCTCACCGCGGCACGGAGTTCGTCAGCTCGTTCGAAGTCTAAATGGGGATACCTTTGGAAAATTGGGCACGTGGACAACATTATTCGCACCTTAGGGTTTTTATGTGTATAGTGGGTTCGACATCAGTTGCATGCGTCAATCAGTCTTTATACAATATTTGCCACCTTTGGTTGAATTGCATCCTTATTTTCATCGGTCTAATTTACTAGCTGATGAATGAGGATCTGGTGTTGCGTCTTCATTTAACTGCCGTAGCCCCTGAATTGGACAGCACCCTCGTTAGAGGAAAAATAATTTGCTGCCCTACACAGCGTTGCCAGTCGAACGTGAACTGTTCTTACTAAGGCGAATAATTGCGGATTCTATTTAACACGGACGTGAACGTTGACCAACAGCTGATCCCAGACGCTGGGCGATGATTGATTAACTTTTGCATTTGAAAAATATTCACCCGTGCCCCAGGGACATAGTTAAGGATTAAGGATGCCTTCTAGAACTCGGCTTACATCTTGCAACTTGGCTTGTAGTCAGGTCACGTAGGTTTATCGTAATTACGTGATACGTGAGCAAGCCAAACAAGTTGGTCTCTTTATGGATTTTTATGGTAAATATTATTGTTGAGCATTTTTGTTTTGGAAATATTTATTTTGAAATGGCTTGAGGACCCAAGGAAGCACCATCCGGAGTACGGGTGGCTCTGAGTGTGGCGGTGTGTGCGGGAATTCCAAACACATGTGATGTGATTTAGATTTAGTTTGCCCGTTGAATACCCTTGAGCAAATAAATATTAAATTTTATTATTTGCTCACACATGGGCGTATACGGATGTCTGGGAAGGAAACTGCTATAAGACAAATCCTATTTGTAGCTGAATTTCATGTTTCGTATGATTTCAGTGTAAAGTGGAAGTCGTGATTTAGTCACGCTACCTCTTTGTGAATGAATAGACAGATAAGAATGGGGAAAAATGAGAGGAACGATTTTTCTGACAGAATATCATCATTCTTGCATGTTTGTTCTAGGGTGCCAAAGTGCCCGAACAGCTGCATTCAATAGCATCCTAGATAGCATAGATTTAACCCAAAAATGTGTGAACATTATTGTTACTTTGCCATATTTTTGGCCAATCTTTTAAAGAAGTGGACAACTTCGTCTGATTAAGCAGAGTGCGCATCTGTAGCACTTCATCATGATCTTTAACTGAGAAGCTTGGTTTAGGTGGGGTATAAAGTGACCAAACGAAGAGGAAAACAGCTAGTTACATCACCATTTAATAAAATAAAATTCGCACTTCTGTTAATAACTTAAAACACCAATACTCTCAAATGATTATTATAACTAATAAGCTAAGGTGTAAAGGCTGCAGTCGTCATATATACCTGTATGATAAGTTATTCAGTCACTTCAGATGACTCTTGATTTGTCGGGACCATGCAAATATTCCTTTTTAATGATCTTTATCACTCCGTTTGTTTTACAAATGTAAATTACAATTGTATTTAGATTGTTGATAAATGTTAATCTCTCTAAATGCATAACTAATTTATCATATATGGTAGGGACGACTTTCCACTCTTTGTTCTCCATTTCCAGTGACGGTCTCAGTCGAAGGTCTTATTCAGAATCTACTTTTCTATTAAAAAAAAAGCCAACGGTGTTAGTGGACGCTTTGTGAATAACTCACGAGAGTGTCTTTAAGAGTGTGACCGTTGCGGTCAGATGTTTGTTACTTAATGAGACGATCGTCTTTGTCTACGGTTTTACTTCGACTTTTGCTAAAAATGACAGTACAGGCCTCAACTCTTTTTATCTTCAACTGTGCAAACCGATGAATCCGAATTATTTTTGCCCCTTATTTGGTGGATCGCTGAAACCAGGGCATACATCTACGGATTTGATCTAAACATCGTTTAAGATGCATGTATCACGATCTATTCTTTTCTTATCGAGAAATTTGGATGAATGTTAACATTGGTTTTTACATTGGCGCTTAGGCTGTGTATAACATGGTTCCAGCTATCTGGGCTTTACACAGGTGCCCGTCCATCGTCTACGATACGTAAAATATTTCTTTATACTATTGGCATCATTTTGACGTTTTTATTTATCTTACGAATGCCATCAACTATTTTTTTTTCATATGCAGTTATGTGGCGTATAACCTAAGTGGCGAGAAAATATATCTCGTGCACATACGTCCGCGGCTTGAAGCATCAGTGCGCTTTGGTTTTCGCACTTTCTAATCTAGATAGCATTAAAGAAAAATCGAATTTTGGCTAGAGCTTTACAGCATAGCTTTAAGTCATGTTCTCCACTACATATGTATCTGAATTGTGTCATTTCATTGCCTATTTATGTATTTCGGTTTACCAACAAAAAATGTGCTCCGTTAGTAAAGTACAAATTAATCAACGTTAAAATTAACGTTTAGTAAATCTGTTTATCCGCGAAGAGAAGACCTAACGTTGGTTAAACTATCAGGGTAGTGGAGCACGAATTTGAAGTAGTGCAATCCTTTAACTACCTTCGGTCGATAGTATCAGCCGATAACAATATGAAAGAAGAAATACGCGAACGGCTGATCAAATCCAACAAAGTCCACTATGGTCTATCAAGGCTCTTTATATCCCGAAATTTATCCAGAACATCCACGCTACTACTGTACAAGACCATGATCTTACCAGTACTCATGTATGGATCCGAGACCTGAGTGCTCAATAAAAGGCATTCTGAACTCTTAGCCGCTTTCGAGAGGAAGGTCTTAAGGAGAATTGTTGGCCCCGTATGTGGGGGAGAACGATTCCGGAGGCGCTACAACCATGAGTCGTACGCAATCTACCCTGAAGCTAATGTTGTAAGAAAAATCAAGCTCGGTAGAATTCGGTGGGCGGGGCACCTACCTCGAATCAGCGATGAGGAACCTGCGCGGAAAGTCCTTTGTGGCACGATGTATGGAAGGAGACAGCGCGGCAGGCCTTGTCTGCGATGGAGGGATGGCGTAGACCAGGACGCCCAAGGCCTGGGAGTGCCAAACTGATTTTTCGATTCTGTTGGGCTCTTCATATTTTGTCATTCATACCCACCGTTTGCGATTGGTGTTTCGGTCAGTGGGCAAAATTCTTATGTTAGGTCACCAACTTGGTCACTCTAAGCTTTGCGACCTCTTCGACAACTACCTGAGATAGGATTGACTTTTATGACCCAACACCCAATCTCCCATAACCGACTGAGAATATCAGAAGTTGTTTCTGAGTCTTATAATCTATACCTGATATAATACCTTCTAACGTCATAGGATGAGCTCGAAACACCTTAGAAACAAGATCTGATACATGGCATCTTTTATGGTGTTTCAGAAAAATACCATTCTCCGCTGACTGAACTTTCTAAGGCAGGACAGCGATAGTTCGAGGTCTAGAAAATACGTAATTTATTCAATCAGTTTCATTGCATTGTTGTTATCTACCTTCCATTGGTTTTGGGTACCTCTATCTAGCGATGTACCAAGGTGATTTGTATTACTAGCGTTATTGGCTCCTAACCAACCTTGGAGATAAGTTATTACAAAGAAGATCATGTACCTTATCCCATTTTTTATGTATTTATTTCCAAAAGGAGGCCCATGGTCCGACTTCTATCAATCTACTAGTCATCGAAATTGCCTTATAACTTCTTCAATAATAAAGCATACATGTATCTCTGGCTCAAGACTAATGGCCTTGCCCGAAAAAAAAAACAAATCATTATGAAAAATTTAACAAGCCCCAGGACTTGCTTAATAAGGCCAACACCGGTTCCCGGTTGTAGTGCCGATGGGGATGATGATGATGATTATTAATAAAGCGTATTCAATGATTTGATTTATACCGGTTTTTTACTTTTACTATATAAATGAAAAACAATGTAATTCGGGTTTACCGTCCTCATTCTAACATATGATTTTATGTTGGATATTTTTACTCAGCTACAGCCGTTCATCTTTTTTCACTCCCTATCTTGTCGGATATTGTATCTTTTTACTCCTTTTACTATTCGAAACTCCTCAATTTTTATCCTTACTCTCACAAGTAACACGTTATTTCCTACCATGCTAATATTCTATTTAAATTGAACTATTTTCAAACTATTTTCTGCGAACTATTTTCTTCCACTGTATACATACGATCATGCTGCCGGCATTTGAAAACTTAATATACATACACATCTTGTCCTGTTGTTCATGATTTTTATTTTCATGGCACACGTTTTCGAAACAAATTTTGTCCACTTCCCAGCTGTAAAAATTTGTTATTCATCACACATAAAAGGCATTTTTAGTGCCCTTAAATGCGGAAGCACATTACGGACGGGCAAAAATGGAGACAGTAATAAAATAATTTGTGATCTAGATCAATTGTTAAATAAATTGCCTTCTTACATTTTATGTAGATAAGTGGGACGAGTATTAAAATAACAACAATAAAGAATCCGGATTTTGGATGGAACGACAGTTCAAAATTACAGTCATTTGGTCCTTGTCCGTTATATTATATAAAATCTAAATATTGGATGTGAATTACATTTTTCAAGAAGACAATAAAAATTGGTTTCCAGGGTGATAATGTATCTTATAATTCATATAGATAACTACGTATCACACCAGCTATCCTGTAGTATATCCTTTTCCCAATAGATGACGCTGGCATGCCCTCTTATACTCATTTTGGCGCATTACGTACCAGAAATGCCACCGCAGACCAGCAATAACATAACGAGGATATTTAGCCGAAGGGCATGCAAGTTATCCTCATTCAATGTCTTCACTATATGAAACTGGCTCCTTGCTGATACTCTTGTCCTCGTGCGCATTCTAACCCAGAAACAGCATTGCAGGATACGCTTAAAGGCGTCTTCTTCAGTTGAACTCCAGGAATGAATGTTAGAATCAGACTACCATGCCAAACAATGATATTACGTTCTTAATCTCCATTCTCCACGGCCCGCGTCGTTTGAGATGTGGAGCATTTGCTCTGGTTAGCGTGTTGGTTGTAAAATGCGAAAAGTTGCATTAGTCCATATAGAGAAATGGTTGGGTGGATCAGGATCAACAAGACTGTGTACGTGCACAACATCTGATTCAGAGTTCTTTCCAGTTTTTCTTATCATCTGTTACCATATCTCTTGGGGCGGATTACATGTAATGCAATAGCCCACACAGACAAGGCTGGGTAGTATGGTTTCACGTTGAGATTGAGATTTGTTGCACACTTGCGAAAGGACATCCCTTGTGGCGAGATACTTGCAAATTGGTTTCTTGGTAAAGCTAAATTAATTTTTCGAAGATAGAAGCCGTTCGCTGCTCACATACCTGCGGAAGGTGCAGATGAAACCAAATTGAATATTTATAGGTGACAAGGATACGTGAACAATTTGGGGAGACCATAAAGCTGAAACGCTGTATAATATTTAACAATCTTGTAATATGAAGATTTCGGTCGTTTGGGCGAATAACGTTCAAGTTGGGTAATGATATCCTTGTTGTCTATGGACTTGTGTGAGAACGAATGCTGTCAGCAAGGTGAAGCAATCATTAGGGATCATCATCTAGTAAGTTCTATTCCAACATGTTTCGAAGTTCCATACATTCCGACATCAAATGCGTAGTTAAAATGTGCTTCAAATTCTATTCCAACATGTTTCGAAGTTCCATACATTCCGACATCAAATGCGTAGTTAAAATGTGCTTCAAATTCTAACCCAATATTCAGCTAATAATAAATACAGTTCAAAATTCGTCTTGTAGATATACCCTAAGTAAAAAGGTACTTGAGGTCGTCACTTTGCCATGCAGATATCATCGTTCAGTGCGGACTAACTCACACATGGTTCCCCGCCGACTTTAAGTGGATGTCAAGCAATTTGCATTCGTTTTCGTAGGGTACGGACGACTGCTGTCGTTGTTCACTTTTCTTTCCTTCTTATGCGGTTCGTCCCTTCGAGATAAGATGCCAGAAAGAATATGGCAAAAATTAAAGAATAACTTTTGGAAGTGGGCCGACGGAAAGGACTGCGCACGAGGCAGTCATACACATGCATGGCAATAAAAGCAAATTGCCAACCTTATTGAAGCTATTTTTGCTCCTCCACTTGTCTCTTCTTCCTTTCGGTTGTATTCGAATCCTGTGACGTTTTCTCCTTTAGTTTTATTTGCTGGGGTGTATTCAGCTCGCGTTTGGCGTTCTTTGCATGGTAAGAAATATGAATAAAAAATTTTCCATTTCCTATTTGCATTTGGGGAGACGTTTATGAAAATTGTACAGAGTTCTTGATTGAAGTCTGGAGGGTGTCATGGCACGTGCGGCTGTTTTGCAAAATTCAAAATGCTGTTGGAGATTCTTCTCCTGAAGATTTAGCTCATAGCTAAGAGCATTACGATATGCGCAGTTTTACTTAGCGGACCTAAATAAATAGACGATATTTTAATGCTTGTCAAGGAAAGGAAAGTTGACTAAGGGTTTGATGTTATCTGTGCCAGTCGGGAGTAACATATGTCTCATTGAATATCACGTTCGAGGCCCAACAGGAAACTACTAAAAGAATATTAGAGTATTTATATAGTTACACAGTTGTGGTTAAGAGCATTTTTTATACAACTGTGTATTAAGATGGATATAGTAGATCAGGCGTTTGACAACACAACACAAAGATACAATAGAACATCTTTCGTACATGCTGGTTCATGTTACGGCTTTTTGGAATCCCAAATATTCAGTGACGTATTTTTAAAAAGAACCCATGGAAGAAATTTAAATTTCAAAGCACACAGTAAGAATACGCGTCGATATTCATAACAGTGATGAAGATACACACGATTAGGCACGACAGTGGTAACATGGGACTACAAAAATCCATTTAACTCGGCCAACTGATTGTGCATCAGAAGAGCCCTTAGCTAAATGGACACTCGACCCTTTCTCTTAAAAATCGGCATAAGCTATTTTAGAAGTACTACAGAAAGCTGATGTACGATATGGGCGAAGGTAGCAAATCCTATGATGTGACGGGAGGAGTTTCCCAAGGGTCAGTACATATTCTAGTCCTGTGGAATATCATGTAGGACGAATTTTACAAATAAAGCTACCAAAAGGAATGGAAATTATTGGATTCAAAGACGACATCGAAGTTGTAAAAATGCTAAACGCATAATCGAGCTGGACCACTAATATAGCAGTTCGAGTTATTAAAAACTGCCTCCAATGGGCTGGACTACAACTAACCGACCTCAAAACAGAGGCAATCCCAATAACTAAGCGAAAGCGCGTAGAATAATCTAACTTCTAGATCATATGATAAACCCCCGCTTGGTAATAACT
Organism: Microdon myrmicae; assembly: GCA_963931805.1. Lineage (NCBI taxonomy): Eukaryota > Metazoa > Arthropoda > Insecta > Diptera > Syrphidae > Microdon > Microdon myrmicae. The sequence continues at coordinate 151,260,911 of OZ007501.1, read as the reverse complement.
TTGACATGGTACGGGGACTTAAACTCCAATGACTCACTCAGGCTATGCTAACGGAAGCACACGCTTCCTGTAGGGCCACTCATGTCAGACAGGCTAGCGAGGAGTAACACACAAAGATCTACCACCCCTAATCCAGAGTGTTATGTGTCACCGTGCCTATTGGATGGTTTGCATCCAGGGGTATACCGGCTATATTATATGGTGCCGCTCTGACACTGGATCGAATCAGAACAGTAAGCAGACCTTACCAGATCAAAGCATATTTGAAATCCCAAAGACTCATGGGAACAAAAATGAATAACCAATACATGGGTGGAATGAAAAGTTTCCGGCCTCAACGTGAAGAAAGCAGCACTCGTCAATAAAAGCTAGTGAACGTAGTTGTATATATTTTGACAGTTACTCCAAATTTCAGCCCTTTTAGTAGTTTTTATTTGATAGTCGTTTAACTGAGTCACTAGACGACTGCCCAATTAAGGTGAGAGAGATAGCAGCGGCTATGAAAATGTCCAGAGAACGTGTTTGTCACATATTAAATCAAGATTTGGGCATGAGAAAGCTGTCCGCGCTTTGGGTGCCGCGTTTGCTTACATTAGACCAAAAACGTGTGCGAGTGAACATTTCCAACGCGCTGTGTTGGCGCAGTTTAGGCGCAATAAATCCTAGTTTTGGCGGCGATTAATTACTATCGATGAAACTTGGATACACCATTATACGCCCGAAACAAAAATACAGTCAAAACAGTGGAATGTGAAGGGGGAATCGGTTAAAAAAAAGCAAAAAAACATCGACTCACACAAACGACTGTAAAATAAAAACAACCGTCCAAAATGACTGAAATTTGGAGTAACTGTCAAAATATGTACAACTACAATCACTAGCTTTTATTGACGAGTGCCGCGATCTTCACGTTGAGGTCGGAAACTTTTCAGTCCACCCCCGTATACACAAAACAATCCCACGAAAAACTCGATAGGCGTATGATAAGCCGACACTACCATAAGCGAACAAATCATCAAGAAAAAACCCACTCGCCAAAAAAGAAGACCCAGGGAAACGGAAAAAGCGGGATATACGCGTCGGCACGTGGAGTGTATGAACATTATATAAACCAGGCGCGATACAGACGGTCGTAGAAAACGTGAATCAATATACAATGGACATCGTCGCGCTTCAGGAAGTCCGATTCCCACATCAAGTAATCGAAATCAACGGGTTTACATTGGTGTGTGGAGGTACCGATACACATTATCTCGAAACCGGCTTCATCATAAGCAAGAAGATGACGCCCCATGTAAAAGATATGAAATTTATTAATGACCGAATGTCGGTGCTAAAAATACAGGGCACATGGTAGAATTATGTATTTATAAGCGTACACGCCCCAAACAGAATCTGTCGACGAAGAAACGAAGAGCACGTTCTACGAGACCCTAGAGGAAGCATTTGATGGGTCTCATCATACGATGTTAAAATCTTCCTCGGGGACCTCAATGCGAAAATTGGAAAGGAAGATATCTTCCGACCAACAATAGGTAAAGAAAGCCTACACGACGTTTCAAATGATAATATAATTTGAATGCTCCCGTTTACAGCGTCGAAAGATCTGGTAGTGAAAAGCACGTTCAAGTCTAAGCAATTCCATAAAGCAACATGGATATCACCCGACGGATTCACACTGAATGCAGTCAGTGGATTCGCAACTGAATGCCGTCAACAACAAAAATAATCATAACTGTGAGTAAAACAGCTGACACGACAAATAATAATTAATTGTCGAGCTGTCATTGAATTCAAACTCATGGAACGGTTGGTTAAGTCGTATTTTTCTGTATGTATTTCTTACGGCGTAATATATTGTTAGGTGTTCGTCTGCGTCTGCACCAAGGGATCGGTTATTTCATTATGTATGTAATAAATTCAATCATGTGTCTAACGTCCCCTTTTTCGTTGGGAGCAAATTGTAAGAACAGTTAAAATAAAGGAACGAGTCAATGAAATAAAACGCTTACGAGTTAATTATATTATTCGATATCAACAAGACTTGTGTAGTGGCCTCATCTACATTACAGGTGTATGTTTCACTAACCGGCGATACCGTTCTTGCACGTTGGAGTTGTTGCTGGATGCTGTGTCCTGTGTCTCTGTCGCCCATAGGTAATTTTCCTCATTGTGTAACTAGTTTCTTGACTGCAGGCAAGGACACCAGAGGACCACTGACAGGAAGTGCGACCAAACCCAGCCCAGAATTCATTCCCCTGGTCACCGGAACGAAATCCATTCGTTGGTGGTCGTTCGCTCGCAGCTCACTCATAGATGAAAGACACCACTCGAAAATACTTGGATTATATAGAGGAGCAGATTGGTACTCCGATCATCTTCTAGTGATGGGCGAATTTAGGAGTCGCAGCAAACCCACATGGGCAGTCACGGGAGAAGAGCAAAAAAATTCGACATTGATAAATTAAAAAACCTGCGTAAAAGGGCTGAATATCAAGAGGAACTAACGAATAGATTTAGCATCGTAGAGAATGGGAGTAGTAAGGAGGAAGAAACCAATAGTGTTGACACTAAATGGGCATCGATCAGAGACGTAATCAAACAGACAGCTCAAAAGCTATTAGGATTTAAGAAAACAATTAAGCCCAAACCTTGGTTTGACGATGAGTGCAGGGCGAAGATCGAACAACGTAAACGCCACAGAGTGATCCACTAAGAAATATATGATAAAGTCAATGCAGAAAGATACGCGATAATTCAGAAACAGACAACGAGACTTTTCAAACGCAAAAAAAAACAAAAAGCGCGAATGGGAGAAGACTCGGATCGAAAAAATACTAGAAAATGCCAGAATAAAAAACATCAGAGGTATGTATGCCGGCATAAATGCAATTAGAAATGGCTACCAAGGGACAGCCAAAATAAATCGAGATACAAACGCTTCGGACACGCGGCATCAAACTGCCACATGCAATTCAGGTGCGTAAAGTGCCTCTCCGACAATATCATTGGTGAATGCCCCTTGGGCAACGAACAGCTTCCAGATAGGAAAACACTGTCCTGTGTCCTCTGTAAAAATACAGGTCACACTGCAAATTTTAGAGGTTGTCTTAAATTTCAACAAATGAAATTAAAATTGGAATCCAAAAATAGACAAGTTGAAGAAGAGATAAAATGAAAACTCGTTCTTACAACAATTTCGTGGCTCCTTGTGTGTCATATGCACAAAGGGCCGGTGCTCCTAAGCAACCAGCATCCATGGAACATACATATAGTAATGGAAGAATGCCTGCGCCAGAGGCACATTCAGAAATAATAACAATGTTATTAATCATGCAAGGACAATTTGCCGAATTTCAAAAAACACTGACTGAACAAAGAGCACGAATAGATACTCTCTATTCAACCCTGTTGAGGTAGTTGAATCAGCTGGAGCACCATCCCAAAATCTCGGAAGCGGAATAGAATTAAATATTTTGAAGACACGAAAGCGTCGCAATCGATGGAGTGATGAGAAAACGAAGTTTTTTATGAATTTTTGCGATTGAACTTAAAATGTGAAGAGCACAGTCGTTCTCAGATATCTCACCAACCCACCATTAACGTCAGCCGAGAGCCAGGGGGACTCCGATTTCGAAGGTCCTAGTTTTTAAGATCTCTTCATATATACGAGGGTTTGCCTTTTATATTTCGGGATTAGAGAACAAAAACAAATATTGCTCATCGAAAATCACTTTATTGTTTTTCAAAATATTCCCCATGAAGATCTATACACTTTTGCATGCATTTGAATCAATTGTCGAAGCACTTTTGCCACTCTGATTGAGGTATCTCCAACACATGCATTCTGAATGCAGCAACCGCTTCTTCAGGTGTCGAAAAACGTTGACCTCTCAGTTTGTTTTTTACGTACGGGAATAAAAAGAAGTCATTCGGTGCCAAGTCAGGACTATACGGCGGGTGACCCATCAAATCGATGTTTTGGGTGCTCAAAAATGCAGTTGTCGCAGCCGATGTGTGAGAGCTAGCATTATCGTGGTGAAGAGTGATCCGTCTTCGGCGGTTGGTTTTCCTGATTTCTTGAAAGACAACTGGCAAACAAATGGTTGTGTACCACTCAGAATTGACTGTTCTGCGTTGTTCTAGTGGTACAGTTCCGACATGTCCAGTTTTTCCGAAAAAACAGGCGACCATTTGCTTTTTTTTTTTTTTTTTTTTTTTAAACATTTTTTTTATTTTCTTTCTATATTCTTAGTTTCTAAATTAAAGGCTAGACAAAAAATGCTTAAATTCTAGCTTAAATAGCTTATATAATAACTTACTGGTCCTTCGCAGACGCTCTAAGCTAAACATTACTTAATATTTGTATAATTTGCCTTTCGGCGACAGAACTTTGTGGCAATACTTATAATTATTTGAAAGACAAAGAAAAATTTGAAAAACTTTGTCAATTTTTTTTTTGTTTTTTTTTTTCTTAAAATTTAACTTACTTAACTTACCTAAACTTATCTACTTTTTTTTTTTTAATATATTTTATGTAAAATCACTTAGCTTAACTTAACTTAAATCTTATACTACCCTAATTCTAGAAAAGCTAAGCCTATGTAAGCTAGCTGATGATAGTGTGATTCTATACCGACTTTGGTATCCAGGTCTTTATATGCCATTCAACCACCAGAACTGTTGACGCTGTCTAATACTATCGTCCCGGTCTCTGTGGGAGATAGCCCTACTGAAGCGCAGGAGCTCTTCTTCGATGCGCGTTACTTCCCGGTCGTAGCACAATCGCCCGTCTACGGATGATCTACTTACATGATAGATCAGCGGGATTCCGGATCTATCCTGTATAAGCCCTTTCATGTCCAAATCAAGGAACGCCTCTGGTGGAACAAAACCGTTGCGACGCACGTTCTCATAGTACAGGGTATTTGGATAATAAGCCCCGAAAATTAGGTCATTGGACGAGCTTATTGCTCTCGCAATATGTCCTCTGATTAATTTAATCATAAAATTATCCACCCTATTTATGCAGGCTTCATTATATAAAGTCTCATTTGAGTAGTACTTTTTGTATTCCGATTCCGGTGTTCGATATAATCTGAGACAGGTTCTCAGACACTTCCTTTCGAACACCCGAATCTTTTCCATCAAATTTGGACCTATGTTAAACCATACTGGACAGCCATATATGAGCATTGGCCTGATTAGCGTCATGTAGCATATGACCTTTACCCTGCTGTCAAGTTGGCTACTGTGAAATAGCCTCCTTGTCATAGCAAACGTTTTTCTAGCCTTGACCAGAGCAGCCTCTACATGTCTGTTGAAATACAGATATTGATCTAGCCAGATGCCCAGGTATTTAACTAAACTCTTGGTTTCCAGTTTATCTCCATGCGGTCCCACGATAACTAGCTTTCGCCAGTTTTTCCTTGTGTCGTTCGTGGCTTTATATAATGGGGTTCTAAATAGGATGGCTTCACATTTCTGGAAGTTGATCTTAAGTTTCCAGTTGTCGCAATAGCGCTGCACGTTGTTGAAATCTCGCTGTATTAAACTATTTATGATCTCAACTTTCGGAGCTGTTCTGTAAATTGTGAGATCGTCTGCGTACGCAATAGCCTGCGGAAGTGCATCTAATAAGTCGCTAATGTAAATGTTAAAAAGAATCGGAGAGAGTACCGCACCCTGTTGCAAGCCATTCTTGATATTATACGTTTCATTAGAGGTCACATTACCACTTTTGACCACGAACCTCCTGTCTTTTAACATATCGTAAAGTACATATAGTAAAGGCTTATGTATGCCATATCTGACCAGTTTGTAATACAACCCTTCGGTCCAGACGGTATCAAAGGCTTTTTCCAAGTCGATCAGACAGGCACCTGTGCATTGGTTCCTACATTTATTCCATTGTATGTCGGAGACCAGTTTAGCTGCGGCATGTGTGGTTTCATGACCCGCCCTAAAGCCAAACTGGTTATTTGGAATAATGATATTGTCGTCTACCCATTTTAGCAGAGCTTTATTAATGATTTTTTCAAATACTTTACTGATGCTTGGGAGTAAACTTATCGAACGCATGTTCATTGGGTTTGTACAGTCTTTGCCCTTTTTTGCGATGGGCTGAATGATAGCCGTTTTCCAACGCGCGGGATAATATGCACTATTCAACGCGTTGTTAAACAGGACCGTGTATATATCTATTGCCTTTGGGGGCAGGTTCTTGAGTACGATGTTAGGTACTCCATCTATTCCCACTGACTTTTTGCTTTTTAATGAGTCGAAGATACTCTGGATTCCTTCCCTTGTGATTAAAAGGCTATTAGCCCCACCATTGGCATTAATGTCAATTGACAGATTATCGTCACTGAATTGCGTAAAACCTGGATTCTCCGATTGCCAATGTGAAATTTCATTCCGGAGGTGCAGGTGATTCAGTCGAATTCTGTCCTCCAGGTCATGGTTTCGGTGAATGCTTTCATTCACCTTGTACATTTCCTGAAAGACAGCTCCCAAAGCGCTCGCCTTCTCCAAAGGATCTTCGATCACGAAGAGCTCACTATTGAAGATAGCGTTCTCTGTATCTATGCCAATGTTGGTTAGCAGCTGCTTGTTTACCTCGGTACGTGGAATTTGGAGACACTGAATCTCGTTTTGATTATTTCTCCTGAATATTTTATTTATTTGTGGGAACATATTCGGGTTATTAGTTTTTATAGCTCGAATTCTGTTGTTCCAATACAAATTTGTTGCTAATCTATAATTAGCTTTAAGTAATAGTTGGAGGTTTTTTAATCGGGATTTCAGTGATATTATCTCCTGGTCTTGTCTGTCTGTAAACTGTCTGTGTAATTGTTTTAATTTCGATAGCAGTCCGCTCTTTTTCTTGTGGAGTGCGTTTATTGTTGCGTTTCTGTACATGTTAATGTGATCTGTAACTGTTGTTTTGGGAATTGTTTTGTCCATTGTTCGTTTTACGGTTTCGTCCATTTGTTGAATGTATTTGTCGATTTCGTCATTTGTCAGGTTTCTGTTTACTGGCAGATTCAAGTCATTCGAACAAAGTTCTCTTGTTAATGATCTGGTGAACCGCGGCCATCGCATTGCCTTGTAGTTATAGGGTTGCGGGATCACGAATTCCTCCAGATCTGCGAGCTCGTTCGGAAGCTCTATTACTGCCGTGAATGCACAGTGGTCGCTGTCGTATTCAATTGTCCGTAAACAGTTTGTGTTTCGTCTGTTGGTGTTAAGTAATCTCAGTCGTGAGTCGATTAGCAAGATATCTAAGAACGATCTACCTCTGGGGAACGATGGATATTTCGTAGCTAGCAGGTCAGTTCTATATTCAATATGATACTGATCTAACCAACCAGCCAACTGATTTCCTCTGGCATTAGATATATAATTTCCCCAATTTCTATGCTTGGCGTTCATATCTCCCCCTAGGATAAAGTAGTTTTTGCCCAGGTGCAATTGTAAGCATCGAAAGAGTGTCTCGAGCTCCGCTATAAATAGGTTTTGTTGGTGCTCCTCAGGTGCATAGACCGCAATCGCATACAAACCCCTTCCTTGCTGAAGGGGTATGCGGACGATACAGGCTTCCAGCACCCGGAACCTGCGCACTTCTCCACTATATATTACTTTATGATTGATCCCTTTTCTAATAAAGATTGCGAATGAATTATTTGCCCCATATATGTTAAAATTGGAGGGGAAGGGAAGCTCACTGTCGTCCGCCAATTGTTGATCTCCTTTATCCATCGTCAATTTCGCGGTTTTGCTTCGCGTCACAATGGAGTTTTTCGGGGCGCCTTTTCGTTTGTGCGTTGTCGTGTTTTTATCGTCCTCCGTGTTCATTCTGGTTCTTTCCAGTTTGTTTTCATTAAAAAAAAAACAAAGTCGAGCTTTTGAACCACGGCGACTTGATTTCTCCTGCAAGCTGAGTTGAACTCGCCTACCGCCTGCTAAGAGTCAGTAAGCTTGCACTCGCGCCAAGCGATGATTTAAAAATTACTTTCTTAACAAGCAATATATTGTTTGTTTTAATTTTCGCGTTTGCGACCGAAGTGTTATCTTTTTATTGTTTTTGTTTTTATTGTCTCGAACACTTTTTGCACCTCACTCAACTGTTTTTATATGCACTTATTTTGATTTTATTTAATGCATTTATACCGGTACACCTGGTAAATACAGATTGCTTAACGAGCAATCTATTTTAATTTTTGTTTTTTGCGCTTGCGACCGAGGTGATATATTATGTTTCTTATAGTTGATTATTATTTTATTTTTCGCACTTCACTACAATATGCACATTTGCTTTTAGGTTTTATTTTAATTTATGTGTTTTTAATTCACTTAGTATTTACAATTAAGTTTTTACGTTTATTATTTGTTTTGTTTGGTTTCTGAATTTCATTGTTTTGACTATCTTCACTGTTTTAATTTTGGTCACCACGTGTCTATTGAATTTAAACTTTTGGCGTGAACTCGAGTATATTTATTGTTTGTCGCGCTTGTTACATTAATATTTAGTTTACTGATGTGTCCTTGTTGAGCGACCATTTGCTTGGAAGTGTTTCGTGCGCGAACAACTTTTGTTGGATTTGGCTCATCTTGAAACACCCAGACAGTCGACTGCTGTTTACTTTCACTGCTGTTTATTTTCATACGCGTAAGCGCCACAGAGTGATCCACTAAGAAATATATGATAAAGTCAACGCAGAAAGATACGCGATAATTCAGAAACAGACAACGAGACTTTTCAAACGCAAAAAAAAAAAAAACAAAAAGCGTGATTGGGAGAAGACTCGGATCGAAAAAATACTAGAAAATGCCAGAATAAAACACATCAGAGGTATGTATGCCGGCATAAATGCAATTAGAAATGGCTGCCAAGGGACAGCCAAAATAAATCGAGATACAAACGGATGTCTGGTCACAGAAACAAGCAATATCGTGCAAAATGAAAGCAGTACTTTGAAAACCTGCTCAATGTGCGCACCCATCAACCACAAATAAACGCACCAGATGTACATAAAGCCGAGCCCCAGATCCCAAAGCCCTCTTTCAACGAAGTTTTAGACGCAATCAATCGATTGAACAACAGCAGGGCTCCCGGAGTCGACTGTATACCGGCAGAGCTTAAAACTGATTAAAAAAAAAAAAAAAAAAGTAAAAGAATTTAAATATCTGGGAACAATACTGGCAGCCAGTAACGAAATGTAGAAGGAAATTAACAAAAGATTACACTCCGGCAACACCAGTTGGCACACAGTCAGTAAACTGTTGAAATCCAAACTGCTATCACGTAATATAAAGCATGGTGCTGAAAGAAGCATAATCACGCTGATTTTTCTACAAGTATATGGATACGAAACATGGGCTCACAAAACGTATTCGAGAATACAATATTAAGGAGTATCTTTGGCTGTAAATATGACGAGGAGGTGGGACAATGGAGGAGCTATACCGCAAACCTGCAACAGTGAGAGTTTTCAGGTCGCGAAGATTAAGATGTGCCGGACATGTGGCGCGAATGGGCAACGATAAGATCGTGCGTAGAATTTTTGACGGAATACCAACGGGAAAGAGACCGGTACGACGGCCGCGACGGAGATGGGAGAACAATGTACAGTTTCACCAGAAAGATAGGAGATGCTACTGTGTGTTTTAGTATGTAGGCGTTTTCCGCATTGTACTGTGTGAATCGTGCATGCCAGAGCCTCTTTAGAACATTGCACATGCTTTGGCGCAGCAATAAAAAAAAGAAGAACGATTCATTGAGTTTGTTTATGTTGAGGTAGCGTGTAATGGTTGGGGGTTAAAATCTGTTTCGCTTACCTCCTTTTGTAGGTTACCAGTAGCCAGTGGGTCATCTTCCTTTATTGATGGCCTTCTTCGGGGCCTCTTTTGTGTTGAGGATTGCATGGCGTGAAGGGGTGGGCCCTCGCAACTTCCTGCGTCTGTGCGTGTGGGCTTCCAGACGTGGGCTCGGTCTGCGCGAACCCCTTGGCGGGGAATGGCGGCGTCTCCTGTTGTTAGAGGTGATTCCCGTTCTAGGGTCCGCAATATCTTGTCAAGAACACTTTATGTGGTGTGCCCTGGTCCGAAATATGTTGTCAAGATCTCTTTTAATTTTGTTGTTATGATCTCTTTTTGTTTTGTTTATTTACGTTACACTTGGTGAGTGTTCCGTGGGCAATTAAAAGGCTGGTCTGTTGTATTTTCTTTTTAGTCTTCTTTTTTTTCCTTGTATATTATTTCGACTTGGCATCGGACCAGGGGTTCGGCCTTCCAGAATTTGACTCATGCTTTAGCCAGTTTGTTTTAGTTCGGCCTCTGAAACTTTACTGATCACGAAATTCAAATATACCGTCCTTTTATGCTTTTTGTCGTTGAGATTTTTCTCATTTTAATGTAAAAATTCCAAGAAGCACACACAAAATTATGGGGTTTGATCCGAAGAAATTGTGGGGGTTTGATCCGAAGAGATCGAGAGAGAGAAGGGTCAAGAACGCAAGAGTCCCGTACAAGTGGGTTCTCGCTGTTCTGAATGCTTTCGACGTACTTGTATGCTAATTGAAGCAAGTACTCGTACGAGAGATGGACTAGGCTGGTGAGTTCCTTTTATATCTGCAACTTAACGAAAAATCCTTTGATGGGCGTAAGTAGGCGGGGCCATCATGGCCACGTGGCTGCATAATAGAAATTGCAGAACAATAACTGGACGAACTGGACGATGATGTGACGTACGACTTATGACAGTTAAGGTGTTAATGCTATGTTCGATGGTCGTCGTCTTTCGATTGATGTTGGCAATCAATGTTGGCTATGCTATTTTATTAAGCGAGATGCGACAATGGGTTTCCTCTACATTGTAATATTCAGGCATTCAAGATTTTTTATACCTTCCCTTCTGCTGCCACAGTCCTTGGTTCTTTAAGAGTACCCAAGATTACATTTATGAGCGTGTTTTGTGTCTAAAACTGTCATTTTATATACTATGCCAATGCTCTAAGCAATGCAAACAGTAGGGATGATCGGCATGCTTATATTCGCGCAAGTGTTGAACAAAGTATGCATGCGTTGATATAAACTTACTCAGGAGGTCTTTCAGCATATTATAATTTCTTTTCGCCTACCCTTCTATATTTGTCGTAACGTGATTACAACTTCCTTTCAGTGAAAAGACCCAGGGATGTTGATTAGGAGAGTTTTCTTGCTGAACGTTTCCAATTTGTCAATTCCTTAAGTTAGTGTCATCAAATTGAAAATATGTGTACAAGTGCAGCCATCTTTCTTCTATGGTTAGGATGTGCGTCAAAACGCGTCCGGATTGCCATTGAAGGTCTCGAAATAATCTTGGAAAGTTGACAACGGGTGGCTTATATTAAATAAGCTGCATGTAGGTCATACCTAACTGATAATTCGAAGCTATGGTTTTAATAGCCGATCCAATCTAACGTACAGTGGATTTTTCAGTTGGTTCAAGTGTAGTAAATTTAGACGATAGTCCAAAACTCTTCAGGTAAATGCAAATGCGGTAAAATAAAATATCAAACGTAAACCATTAACCGATCAAAGGAAATTCTGTTCAAATTTGTATGCATTTAATCACTTCTATAAGTGACGACAAGGGTTGGTTGGAAGAAACCAAAGAGACATTTTATACAGAACGTAGGAAAAATGTTTTGTAGATATCAGGTATATAAAATATGCCAATATAACAGAAATATAGACCTGCTGAACTTAGCTGCCGAACCCGCTTGAAATGTGTTAAATGGGTAGATAAGATTCGAAGTCGTGCTGATCGTAAGAAATTAATAGACTGCACGAAAAATGAACTGGTTAATGGCTAATTCTCAAAGGGAATCGGATACAAATTCATTGGAAAATAGCATTTCTGGCTGCTAAGTGGAATATTAGAATTGCCTATGCAAAGCTTAGTAACGTATTGTGGTAAGCATCAATATACAAAGTGGAGAGAAAATTCCGACTTTCTTTGGTATTTCAATAAAGAGGAATACTTTTCACGCTGTATCCCAGAATATCATATTAAGGTTTATTAAATATCTACTAATTATATTACAGCGGTCTTGATGGTGACCTATATGATTGCGCGGGTAGCACAGGCAGGTTTGTGTGTTTTACTTTATTGATGGTACAGTTTTTTTTATTTACTTTTGTTCCAGCATATATTGATGATATGATCCCTATTAACAGACAGACGAAATCAAATTTCTCAATAACAATTTTAGGTTACACTATTCCATTGTAAAGGATACTCAGTGGATTTTTTATAAAGGAACGCCGCGATGCACATTTTCGGAGCAACTTATTTTAAATTTGTACTATTTGACTATTAACAAATAAATATTGGCGTAAATTCCTGAAAATAGTGGCAGTGACTCCAACATGATTCACTATATGTTAGTAAAAAGTTTAACAACCGTGTAATTGGACCAAAATTCAATTAGGCTGCGTACACTACATTAATCTACAGTATTTAACAACTATTGGACATAGGACAACATGTCTACACCGCTTGGCATTGGAAGATAAAGTTCTGTCACCATTCAATAATAATCATTAATGTAGAAATCAAATATTGAATTGCGCTGCATTTAGATGGTGCCAGTGAACATTTGACAAACATGGGTGGCTAAAAAGTTTCCGACCTAACAAAGATACAAGACATTTTTTCATAAAATTTATTTTTATTTTTCTACATAGTTTCCTTGTAACTCTACACACTTCTCCCAGCGATGGTCTCATCTCTCTAACCCGCCCAAATACGAGTAGTACTCCGCGTTTTTTTCTGCAAAATAACTGTTCACGAAGGTGATTGCCTCCTCATTTGAAGAAAATCTCTGTCCTCCGAGCGCAATTTTAAGATTAGGGAGCAAAAAGAAGTCGCTTGAGGCTAGATCTCGTGAGTAAGGCGGATGGTGAAGCAGCCCAAACCGTAATTCGTGGATTTTCGCCATGGCAACCGCTGAGGTGTGAGACGGCGCGTTGTGTTCGTGAAACAGGATTTTCTGCAAATGTTTCCGTTTTTCGCGAATTTCTGCATTCAGTTGGTCAAGTAATGATGCGTAGTATGTTCCTGTAATGTTTTTTTTTCCTTTTTGAAGATAATCGATTAAGAAAACAGTTTATGCTTTTTTTGGAGCCGATCCCCCTTTCCAGTCCACTGTTTTGACAGTATTTTTGTTTCGTGCGTATAATGGTGTATCCAAGTTTCATCGATAGTAATTAATCGGCGCCAAAACTCGGATTTATTGCGCCTAAACTGCGCCAACAAAGCGTTAGAAATGTTCATTCGAACACGTTTTTGGTCTAACGTGAGTAAACGCGGCACCCAACGCGAGTTAACGATTCACACAAACCCCAAGATAAGGAAATATCTACACTTGCAGATAACCATGGGAACATTGCGATAAGCCGCACAAGAACGAACCATGAGAACATCAAAGATAAGCCGCACAAGCAACCGTGGGAGTATCGAGATGTGTCGAACTTAGACTTAGGTATAAATATGAATGAAATTCAGTTAACAGGGTAGTTTATAATCTAGGATAGATAGGTTAAGTGATATTATCCAATAAAGGACTATAAGTCTTTGGAAAATAACCTTGTTTTACTATCCGGTAAATTAACCTATTATTAACTCGCGCGGACAGCTTTCTCATGCCCAAATCTTGATTTAACATGTGACAAACACGTTCTCTGGACATTTTCATAGCATCTGCTATTTCTCTCACTTTAATTCGGCAGCCGTCTAGCACCATTCGGTGAACTTTAGCGATGATATCGTCGGTTGTTGCAGTATTTGGTCGTCTCGGACGTTCATCGCGTCCTAAGCTCTCGCGGCCACGTTTAAATTCATCATAATCATCATCATCGGCACTAAAACCGGGATCCGGTCTTGGCCTTATTTAACAAATCTCTCCACCGGTCCTGATTTCGAGCCGATGTCATCCAGTTTCGCACTCCCGGGCTCTGGGCGAGGTCTACCGAGGTTGATTTTTCTTACAACATTAGCTTGAAAGTAGATCGCATACAACTCACGGTTGTATCGTCTCCGGAATCGTCCTCCCTCACATAGGGGACCAACAATTCTCCTTAAGACCTTCCTCTCGAACGCGGCTAAGAGTTCAGAGTGCCTTTTATTGAGCACCCAGGTCTCGGATCCATACATGAGTACTGGTAAGACCATATACAGTTGTAGGTTGGATGGTCTGGATAAATTTCGGTATTTAAAGAGCCTTGATAGACCATACTAGGCTTTGTTGGATTTGATCAGCCGTTCGCGTATTTTTTCTTCCATATTGTTATCGGCTGATACTATTGGCCCAAGGTAGTTAAAGGATTGCACTACTTCAAATCGTGCCCCACTACCCTGATAGTTTGACAAAGGTTCGGTCTTCCCCTCGCAGAAGTTGCCACCAGGTACTAAGTTTTCCCCTCATTAATGTGCAGTTCCAGTTTTTGTGCCGCCTGCTCGATCTGGGTGAAGAAGTCTACCGATGATGTCGATGTCATCTGCGTAGACAAGTATCTGGCTGGACTTGATAATAAATGTCCCTCTAGTTGTAACGCCAGAGTCACGAATTGCTTTCTCCAATGCCAGCTAAAAGAGGAGGCAGGCCAGACCGTCCCCTTGTCGGAGTCCATTAAAAATTTTTATTGGTTCGAACAGAAATCCCACTATTTTTACTTGACTAGTTACGTTGGTCATGGTCAACCTACAAAGTCGTATCAATTTGTTTTGAATGCCGAACTCTCTCATGGTATTATATAGTTCTACCCTGGCCATGCTATCATAGGCGGCCTTAAAGTCTTTAAACATATGATATAATGGAATCTTAAATTCCTGACATTTTTCCATCGCCTGCCTAATGGTGAATATTTGATCAATCGCTGATTTGCCTGGGATGAAGCCACACTGATATTGACCAATGATGACTTTAACGTATGGGGCTATCCGATCTTGTAGGATAGTGGAGAGTATCTTATAGGCGGTAGTCAGCAATGTTATACCCGTATAGTTGCTGCACAGTGTGATATCTTCCTTTTTATACGAGTATATAGGGCAAATTATACTACGACGCCAATCTTCCACCAATCTTCCGGCATCTCCTCTTGCTCCTATACGTGCACCACGATCTCATGAAGTGCGTGATGTGATGCTGTCCCCCCGTGTTTGATCTACTCAGCTGGTATGCCATCAGCTCCGCGGCTTTATTTGATTTGAGTTGTCTTATGGCTTTTTAATGTTTCCTCAATGTTTGGTAGCGGCAGCATTTGGTCTTGATCTTGCATTGGTGGAGCCGCCAATTCGTACCCTCGTCGTATGAGACTGCTGAATTGCCCGGTATGCAGCATTCTTACGTTCGGTCGCTAGTTTGCACTCATCATCAAACTAGTCGCTCCGATCTCTACGACTACTGCCTTAGATGGAGTTGGCAGTAGTATTCTTAAGGCGTGTCGATACCTCTTCTACGCCCGGCATTCTGGCTCCAGGACTTACTCTCCCTCCGTCGAGCTCTTCGAGGACGAGTCTAAGCGCATGACCAAATGGGTTACTGGTATTCTCATTGCGTAAGGCAGCCGTGTTGATTCGAACCTGATCCGCGCATGCAATACGTCTCCGTAAGGCAATCCGCGCTCGGAAAACTCTACCAACAAGATATTGAACCGAGTCGACGTTGGCACCTCGGTACGTTCGTACTGTTATCAGGCTCGAGGAGTCGCGGCGTTCTATCAAGTCGTTGTCAATTTGGTTGCGAGTGGCTCCATCAGGTGACACCCAGGTGGCTGTGTGGATATCTTTATGCAGAAACCTGTTACTCGCAACGACCAAGTTTTTTGATGCTGCCAGGTCGATGACTCGTAGTCCATTGTTATTAGTGTTCTCATGCAAACTATGGGAACCTGCATAGTGCCTGAAAACCGGCTCCCGACCTATTTTCGCATTCAAATCACCAAGAACGATTTTCACATCGTATCCTGGGCAGGCATTGAGGGCCCGTTCGACGTTCTCGTAGTATTCTTCCTTTTCGGCGTCAGGGGACTCCTCTCTAGGTCCGTGAACGTTTATGAGGCTTATGTTCTTAAACTTGCCTCGCACCCGAAGAGTGTATAGCCTTTCGTTTATGAGAGAGTTCGGCATTCCAAACAAATTGATACGACTTTGTAGGTTGACCATAATCATCGTAACTAGTCAAGTAAAAATAGCGGGATTTCTGTCCAAATCAATAAACATCTTTAATGGACTCCGACAAGGGACCGTCTGGCCCGCCTCCTTTTCAACCCGGCGTTGGAGAAGGCAATCCGTTACTCTGGCGTTACAACAAGTGGGACTATTGGCACCAAGTCCAGACAAATACTTGCCTACGCAGATGACATCGACATCATCGGTAGAACCGAATCGGCTGTACAGGACTCCTTCACCCAAATCGAGCTGGCGGCACAAAAACTGGAACTGCACATAAATGAGGGAAAAACTAAATACACGGTGGCAACTTCTGCAAAGAGAAGACCAAACGTTGGTCAAACTGTTAGGGTAGTGTGGGGGTAAAAGGTATTGTTACTAGCGTATGGCACAGGATTCACTTCTTCCCCACTAGCACTGTCACTCCTTACACAAGAATTGTTCCACCGGAAGACAGGAAAACACTTTTAGTGTTATTTCGTTAGTATTTTTAATTCTATGATCACTCTATAATTTCAGTACACAATTGCTTCACAGACAAATAATAAACTTCTTCTATACTTAGAAACTTTTGGCAATAGAGACGAAATTTTGCAGTTTTTGCTTTTGTTGCGATGGCGAGCGGCGATACGACTATGTTGAGATGCGACTTATAGCGGCAGCGTAACTGCGCGCGATGGTGATTGAATAGCGACTAATTGAATTAGGGTGAAATTCATATTTCATTCCACACACAGGACAATCAAAAGAGACCACGGCTCTGCTCTCTCAGCCTCACGCCCGTCAAAGTGTGAGTAACTTTTGTTAATATGGTAATTGATGGACATTGAGAATCAGAGAACAGAAACATGATGTGCTGTGATCTCGGGGCCGCTTTGGTTGTGTGTGTTGGTATCAGATGCAGCTACTGACATGACCTGGTGACCCAGTGGTACGGCTATGGTGTAGTCGGAGCACATTGAACCGTGGAAAGAAATACGAATGAGAGGGAAACCTAGCTGCTGTTACTCCCCCGCAAAAAGAGATCATTGATCCCAACCGAATGGGTGATCTGAGGGAAAGTCGATAGGACGCCGCTGATGTTTGGGAAATAATCCGCGTAAGAACCAGACTCTAAGACGCTGAAATAACCCCAGCTATGTTGCTATGATGCAACAGCGTCGTTCGTTTAGACTTGTTGTTGCTAACCGACATTATGAGATTTCCGATGGGAAACTCGTGGTTAGCAAGTACGACAAGAATGTAGCTAAACTCAATTATGCATTATCTGCAAAGGATAATGAGTTTAACTATACGCCCGTTGAAATGTTTTACAGGGGAATACATATAAAGGAAATGGGTAGGTATGACGCGCTGAAAACGGTCGAAATTAGGTGGAAATTTTGGTTGAGATTGTGGGTTGGTTCTCATGTAGAATAGAGAAACCCCCACAGTAGTGGAGTACGAATTTGAAGTAGTGCAATCCTTTAACTACATTGGGCCAATAGTATCAGCCGATAACAATATGGAAGAAAAAATACGCGAACGGCTGATCAAATCCAACGAAGCCTAGTATGGTCTATCAAGGCTCTTTAAAACCCGAAATTTATCCAGAACATCCAACCTACAACTGTATATGGTCTTACCAGTACTCATGTATGGATCCGAGACCTGGGTGCTCAATAAAAGACACTCTGAACTCTTAGCCGCTTTCGAGGGGAAGGTCTTAAGGAGAATTGTTGGTCCCCTATGTGAGGGGGGACGATTCCGGATACGATACAACCGTGAGTTGCATGCGATCTACTTTCAAGCTAATGTTGTAAGAAAAATCAACCTCGGTAGACCTCGCCCAGAGCCCGGGAGTGCGAAACTGGATGACATCGGCTCGAAATCGGGACCGGTGAAGAGATTTGTTAAATAAGGCCAAGACCGGATCCCGGTTTTATTGCCGATGATGATGATGAAACTGATTAAAGATTTGGCAACAACCTAGCATATATTCCAACGTTTTTAAGTGATTCATCAGCCTAATTACGAAATATGGTCAACGATTTCGGCCGACCATTTCATGAAGCCTTCAGCATGGTGGGATATCATGTCACTAGGTAGATGGATGTTTACACACACCGAACCAGAGATGACAATGCCAACTTATTCATCGTCTTTTCTTCCTGACTTAAGAATTTTGAAATGTGTATTCAATTAAAGTGTGTAGTTTAGTGATTTTTAAAACTTTGATTATAAAGGAAGTTTAGACCGGAATGAGATTCCAATATTGGCTGAGTGGGCAAATCAGTTAATCAATTTATAACTCTCATATGAAACCAGAAACAAACGATAGACAGACTCGCATTACTTTATATTGACGATTGCTGGTTAAAGGATGAGGAGTGCCCTTTCAGCGTTACAACTTAGGAACGAGTAGGTATTTGCTCTTTATGCAATAAAAACAGCTTTTTTCTTAATTTCAATTCATGTTAACATTCAAGTGGAATATAAATCTTTAAAAGTAATTAGTGGCGCCCGATGAACCCTACACCTAAATCTCGATAGATATGCAAATTTCGTATTTAAATACCCGCCTTTTATTGATATTTAAAGAGAAAGTACATCAACTGGAACGTTGGCGTTCAGTAGGAGGTTGAGCAGCTGCAAAATACTATTATTATTTCCTTTCACAGTGATGGGGTCCGATGCTGGAAAATAGTTCGTACCATCAATTAAACACACAAAGAATTTAAGTGTTATATACCTGTTTGATTGTTTGGATCTAGAGGCATTGGACTTGAAGAAACGGCCGTTAGCTGGATTACAACTAGTAAAAAAACCAGTGAATAATTTTGTTTATTTTAACTACAGCAACTTACCCCCAACCATGATCACCGCAATATAAAATGCACCTGCAAATTTCATTTTCAGAATATTTCGACAACTATGCACACCGGTATTGTCAGAGTATTTATAATACCGCAGTCAACGTAGGTGGAGTAACATGCTAGATCATCGAGTCAAAATCGTGAGAAACAGTTAATGGAATTTATTTAAGTCACGCGTTAGCCTGTACTTCGTTTAAAGCGTGAGGTTATTGTACTCCATGATTATCAATTTTTGAGTTAGTGGACTGATTACACGAGGACAAAAGGCGCATATCATCCGATTCTCTTTTCCCACATGTACGTATGAATAAACATATCTATTTTTTGATTCAGCAGATCGGTTTCCGATGTTGGTTTGATTACTCTATTCCACACTTCTTTCTGAAATTTATATATCAGGGCTGCCGAAATGATCTATCGTCTGAAGTAAAGGAAATAATAGTTGTGGAAGTAGAAACTCGGGATTTTTCCAACTAAAATTAATTAATGGTTGGATTCCAACTTCATTAGAAAAAATACCTATACAAAGATTGATTGATATTGCTTGGCGAGAAGCTTCTAACTGTTCTGCAAGTTCTTCGTGGGTTTGACATGGATTTTCATCCAGCAAAGCTTGAAGTCGTCCATCGTCAACTTTTTTTACTGCACCTGGACGTGGAGCGACCTAAAAACAAAATTTCCTTAACGAAATCTTGCAAACCATTTTTTTTTTTACTGTTGAATGACTCACAGTATGTTCATCCGAAGTCGAATTAATTCATTCCATAGCTTGAGCAGGGCGCAAGACTTATGACCTTGCCCGGAAAAAAAATCATTATGGAAAATTTAACAGTCCTCAGGACTTGCTAAATAAGGCCAAGACCGGCTCCCGGTTGGGGTGCCGATGATGATGATAGCTTGAGCAGACATTTTTTTTCCATTTGAAAACAGAATAGAATGCAACGGCGCAAATGTTACTTATCGATATCCATCTTGTAAATGACTAAAAGTTAATAAAAATAAAACACGAATGATATGTCATATAACTAGAATTGGATGTGTCGAACTATGGTTTTAATGTAACACCCTTCAGAGCCGATAATTACACATTTTCCCTAAATGGAAATACAATCTATTAAGAACTCATTAAAAGGCAATTAACAAGAATTCGTGGAAACACGAGAATAGGTAATTAAGCATATTGCAATGTAGACAGATAAGTATATATCAGGTGTACTGGTATGAAGTGATCGTTTTTTTTTAAAAAGGTAAAAAAGGTTTTTTTAGAAAAGTAAAAAACATTTTATTCGAAGTATTGGCCATTGCTTTCTACACATTTCGACCACCTTTCTGGCAATTTGTGGATATCACGTCAATAAAACCGGTCGTCTTTTGAAGAAAACCATTCGGAAACCCAATTTTCGACTTCTTCGTAGGGGTTGAAATTATGCTCAGCCTCCAACCAAGTCCCACTTACTCCACATCACATCATATTCGAGTGCCCAAAAGTCCAAACAATCGCAAACCAACTATTTGGAAACGACCCCTTCAGCAACATTCTGGCAAAACCATCAGAACAGAATATCAACTACACATACGAATTACTAACACTTACTAACCTTCATAACAAAATTTAAAGTAACACGATATTAGCCGAAAGCCCTAGCAGCTAGCGCTATTTAGAATTAAGTTATTGTGTAATTAATTACATCGTAATAAATAATAATAATAATAATAAATCTGCTCAGCCAAAGTGTGTCCCATCGATGAAAACAAATGGTAGTCGGAAGGAGCCAAGTCCGGTGGGTAACATGTCCTTAAAAGGACAAGGCGATCTCTTAAAACAGACCGCTCCTGAAATCTTGTCCTACAAGGGGTCGTTAACCGTGCTTCCTCTGATCCAGAGGGAAGAGTAACGTCCTTTTGGTTTGGCCTCAGTCTTCGCAAGTACGCTGGTTTCCGTGGGGGGCCAGGTGATACTTTATTGTTTCTTTGACCGGTTTTGTTGTATGACTCGGAGCATTATCATGCAACAAAATTACCTTTGCGTGTCTTGTGGCCCATTCTGGCCGTTTTTCGGTCAATACATGGTTCAAATTGATCATTTGTTGTCGGTAGCGTGGCGCATCAAGAGTTTCGCCAGGTTTTGGAAGTTCATGATACACCACCTCATTCTGGCCCCTCCAAACACAGAGCATTGTTTTTTTTCCGAACCGATCGGGCTTTGCAGTCGACGTTGACACTTCTCCTGAATGTTTCCATGATTTTTTGCGTTTAGGATTTTTAAAATAAATCCATTTTCCATCGCCAGTCACAATTCGATGCAATCCTGACTTCCTTTCGTGTCGTAGAAGCAACGTTTCACATGTGTTGTTTCGCTTTTCCATCTGCCTGTCATTCAGTTCATGTGGAACCCAGTATCCACACTTTTTTATCTTTCCCATAGCTTTTAAATGGTCAGAAATTTTTTGTTGTGCAACATTTAACATTTGTGCCATTTGTTTTTGACTCAAAGCGTCATCTTGATCCAATATGGCTTGCAATTCGGCGTCTTCAAACTTGTTTGGTGGTCTTCCACGTTTTTCATTTCGCACATCAAAATCATTATCTCTGAACCGCTTAAACCATCTTTTGCATGTTGCTTCCGATAGAGCATGATCATCATAAGCCTCGACAAGCATTCGATGCAACTCTGCAGTACTTTTCTTCAAATATAAACAAAAGATTAATGCTTTCCACGAATCATCATTTTCTGGTACAAATTTCGACATTTTTAAGAGGATTAAAAAAATGATGTTTGTACAATGACTTGATGCATACTAAATATGTTTGACAGATGTCATAGCAACCAAATAAAAAAAAATAAGAGCTCGTTCACAACAAACGTTCCCTATCGATACATTTGTATCTTGACGCTCACTTCAGACCGGTACACCTGGTATATAAGATTTGATGTTAAAATAAATTGAGTTTAAGAAACGACTCTCCGAAGAGCAGACGGTTCATATCCTCGGAAAAATTAAATAAAAATATAAAATTTTATTTGAAAGTGTTTTCTTTATTTCATTTAAGTGCAAATTTAGAAAAACATAACTCGCGCATATATCGTTTTTATCGTTTATGTTTGTTTGATGAATTTTCCTCTGATGGTAGGATTGGCTTATCACATCTATGGCTATCGGGTTTTTGTATGTGTATTCGTACAAACAAGACACAAGAAACCCCAAACAACATAGAATTAGACTGTATTTTCTTTGTATTAGAAAATTGTTATAATTTGCATTTTCTCATACGCCTATTTGCCGTTGACGTTTCATGTTTCACGAATGATTTGGAGAGCCATCTGAGACGAGCAGTTACTCCGATAGGAGTAACAGAATACATGCTAATTTCCAAACAAGCATGGTCCGTAACAAATGATTTTCTATGTGACATAATGCAGCAGTTGCGACACGACGAGCTTTTGAAGATTTGCACATCGAGTAAACCCCGTCCCGCCCGACGATGGAATATCTACAGCAAAGAACCGCGGGGACCAGCAGGAATATATGCTGGTGGGATGTCGTTTTACTCGGTAAGAATCCGGCATGCCTCTGGATCGATCCAGAGGTATCTTTTGAAGATTTGCACCTTCCTACCGAAGCCAAAAGAAAACCCATACAACATGCCCATATCTATAACCCAATCTATAATTAATGGATAATAATTAATATCCCCATTGAACCAAACGCACGATAAAGCAAACCAAATGTTCGATTGTCGCACGTTAATTAAAATTCCCAAATAGAATTATTTGCATGAACCACCATAGACTCATTTCCGAAAAGGCGTTAAACGAACTACATCGATCGTCGCTTGTCAACAAAAAATATTAAAAGTACTGTGCGGGGTGTGTGTGGGTGTGTGTCGTCCTCGAAAATGAATTAACAGTAAAGTGTGGATGCCAAAAAGGAAGGTCTGAGTGTTTTAGAGAGTGCATAAGTGCACGAGTTTAATAAATAAATATTTATTGCTTCGATCACGTGTGCCATCAAACAAATAACAATTTAAAATAAAAAATCCGCGAAAAACATTAAAAAAAAATAAAAGTAACGCACTGACCATGGACAAGTCAGGTCATAGGTAAAAATACAAGCAGGTGGTTGAATCCTCAACCGAGTTTAACGAGGACAGTGAAATACGTAAAAATAATGAAAATTTGTATCCCACTGATGCTCACTACACTGGAGCAGGAAACAAATACAAAGACCTGGCTGTTAAGGAGCCAGTGGAAAATAATTTGGTGAAGAGCTCGACAACATTATCGCCGACCTTACCAAAAAAAAGAGATGAGCTGTGCAGAGAAGAAATGATCTGTGCAGAGAAGTAAAAGCAGCTCTGGGAAAAAGGAATATGCGCCCTTTACAATTATGTGAACAACAACAACAGCCACAACAACAACAACAACTGCAACAACAACAACAACAACAGCAGCAGCAGGAAAAACAGAAACAACAAATCAATAAGAATGAGAGAGTACCTCCCATCATTTTGAATCGTATGGAGACTAAGGATGTAATAAAACTAGGTAAGTTAACATGCATGAACCTTAAATAAACGCATCAATAATGCAAAAATTAGTCAAATGTGTAGTGATTTAAAAGATTATCATAAAATTAAATCTGCTTTGGGTAGGGCAACTAGCGAGTACACTTTCAAAAGCCCAAGCCATCTGTGTATATATTTCTCTGTTTACGGTCCTAAGGCTCCCCAGTGCACACAGTTTATCAATGAACTTGATACTGTCGGAGTTCTTTAAGCATTTCCAAAGAACCACCCATTTCCCTTAATCCAACTTCCCATTTCTTACCTTCAATAAAGACGTCCAAACCCTTTTTCTCCTGAAAAATAACCCACAGCAAGATCATCATCTTGCCACGGAATCAAGCAACATTGCTTTCCTCCCAAAGCATTTCGGTTCCTCTCGCCAGCACCCATGACCATCAGGAGTCATTTAGGAATCTAATCGGTTCCTCTCGTCGGCACCCATGACCACAACGAACCTTTTGGGAATCTACCCGGGTCCTCTTGACGGCGACCATGTCTATGATATAAGTTAAAAACAATTTTATGTTTTTGTGTTTTTAAAAATGCACGAAGCACAACTTTATTTTCTCAAAATCTTTAAGCAACTAACTACAGACTAAGTTACAATTTCATATTTATACCAGCTGCCATGCGACGTTATCCCGGATGCTGGGTCGTAAAATATCATGATGGAATCATAGTGCAACATTGTTGTCATCCCAGATGCTGCGTGATGATGAAGCATTGCTAGTGCGACAATGTCCATTGTGATGAGCTGGTTCTATGGTGATACGCACGGATGCGTGCACAGATCAGTTTATGGGCTTCGCATGAACGCGTGCAGAGATGTCTTTATGGAGCAAGTACGTGCTTATGGGTGGTAATATGTGCGCAGATGTTTTTATGGGGCAAGTGCATGCCTATGGGTGGTCATACGCATGAATGCATATGCAAATTGATTTGTGTTTAATGTGGATGCCTGTGTGGATTACAATGTATTTAATACAACGTATTTAATCATTAGCCGTGTGTTAACTTATACACAGTCATCTCCCTGTGTTTACTTTTCCGTACCATTCGTTGGTCCAAAGACAAGCCCGGCAAATTGCCCGCTTGCACAGCTGCAAGCCAAATTACCCATTTGGCTTGCAGCTGTGCATTATCCCATATCGTTTTAATCAGTTAGTGGATCTTGCGAGCGGTTGCCTCTCCTCCAGGTGTTTTAGTTTATCAGTGCCAAATTTTTTGCTCGTCTCCTGTGACTGCCCGTGTGGGTTTGCTGCGAGCCGACTCCTAATTTTGCACATCACTAGAAGATGAACAGGGTCGCAATCTGCTTTTCTATATGATCTTACGTTAAGGATGTTCGAGTGATGTCTTTTGTGTATGAGGAAGTGGTCTATCTGGTTACGCGTTACCCCGTTGGGTGATATCCATGTGGCTTTATGAATTTGCTTGTGCTTGAACATAGTGCTTTTCAGTACCAGATTTTTTGACGCTGCGAAGGTGATAATTTGCATTCCATTATCATGGAAACGTCGTGCTTTCTTTACCTCTAATTGGTTGGAAGATATCTTCCTATCCAATTTTTGCGTTAAGGTCTCCGAGGAGGATTTTAACATCCAATGATGAGATTGCATCAAATTTTTTCTTCAAGGGTCCTTCGTTTCGTCGTCGGTAGTTTCTGTTGGGGCGTGTACGTTTATAAAAAACCCGTTGGTTGCGATTCCTTGGTGTGGGGGTCGGCTTTCCTGAAGCGTGACGATGTCCATTTTATATTGCTTCACGTTTTCTACGACTGTCTGTGTCGTGCCTTGTTTATATAAGGTTTGAACATTCCACGTGCCGACGCTTTTCCGTTTTCCCCTATGTCTTGATTTTGCCAAGTCGATGTTTTCTCGATGATTCGTTCCCTTATGATAGTGTCGGTTCATCACACCTACGCGTACCGGTTTTTTGTGGGATTGATTTGTGTATATTGGTTATTCATTTTTGTTCCCATTTGCGGGGTTTCAAATAGTCCGCCATATCAGAGCCCCGGTCTGCTTACTGCTCTGATTCGACCCGGGTTGAGAGAGGCGCCGTTATAATACAGCCGGTATATCCCTGGCTGCAAACCATCCAATGGGCACGGTGGCGCGTAACACCCTTTATTATAATTTCAGCCCCCGCACCACGTCAAGATTTCTACCAAACGGGCGCCACTTCATCCCAACACCCTATAATATTATTTTAAATATGTATAGAACACAAACGAACAATTTATTATTTTCGTTACTTTAGACGATAGATCATTTCGACAGGCCAGATATATAAACTAAACTTCAGGAAAAAGTGTGGATGCATTAAAAGGGTAACAGAGGTACTATGATCTATGTTCAAATTCCCGAAACGATCTACTTTTATCTACAGCGAAATAAAGTAATCAAAGCCGACACCAAAAACGAATCTGCTGAGTCAAAGAGAACTTTAACGATTTGTATTTACAGATATATATATATATATATATATATATATATATATATATATATATATATATATATATATATATATATATATATATGTAAATATGACGAGGAGGCAGGACGATGGAGGAGACTCCATAACCACGAATTGGAAGAACTATATCGCAAACCTACAATAGTGAGAGTAATCAAGTCGCGAAGATTAAGATGGGCCGGACACGTGGCGCGAATGGGGAACGATAGGACCGTGCATAGAATTCTTGACGGTAGACCAACGGGAAAGAGACCGGTAGGACGGCCGCGACGGAGATGGGAGGACAATGTTAGGTTTGACCTTGAGGAGATCGGATCGAATGGTGAAGCCGAGTCGGTGAGGTCATGAACTTCCGGGTTCCTACAGGCCAATAAATAATAATATATATATATATATATATATATATATATATATATATATATATATATATATAGATATATATATATATATGTTTATTCATATGTACGTGTGGGAAAAGAAATTCGGATGATATGCGCGTTTTGTCTTCGTGTAATCAGCCCACTGTCTCGTAAATGGAAAATCATGGAGTACAATAACCTCACGCTTTAAACGAAGTACAGGCTGACGCGTGACTTAAATAAATTCAATAAACTACTTCTCACGATTTTGACTCGATTATTTAGCATGTCATTACACCTACTTTGACTGCGGTATTATAAATACTCTGACATTATCGGCCTGCACAGTTGTCGTAATATTTTGAAAATGAAATTGGTAGGTGCACTTTATATTGCGGTGATCATGGTTGGTGGTAAGTTGCTGTAGTTAAAAGAAACAAAATTATTCATTGTTTTTTGTTTTTTTACTAGTTGTAATCCAACTAATGACCGTTTCTTCAAGTCCAATGCCTCTAGATCCAAACAATCAAACAGGTATATAACACTTAAATTCTTTGTGTGTTTAATTGATGGTACGAATTATTTTCCAGCATCGGACTCCATCACTGTGAAAGGAAATAATAATAGTATTTTGAAACTGATAAGCCTTTTACTGAACGCCAACGTTCCAGTTGATGTACTTTCTCTTTAAATATCGTTGCCGCCTTTAATACGAAAGCGTATTTAAATACGAAAGTAGCTTTTTTATCCAGATTTAGGTATAGGGTTCTTCGCGCGTAACTAATTACTTTTAAAGATTTGTATTCCATTTGAATGTTAACATGAATAGAAATTAAGAAAAATGTTGTTTTTATGGCGAAAAGTTTATATATCCACTTGTTCCAAAGTTGTAGCGGCGGAATGACACTACACATTCTTTCACCAGCAACCGTTAATATGAAGTAATGCGGTTCTGACTATAGTTTGTTTCTGGTTTCATATGAGAGTTATAAATTGATTACCTGAATTACACACTTAGCCAATTCTGGAATCTCATTCCGGTCCGAACTTCAAATACTGTCACAAAAAATAATTCGAAAACATTAGAAGTTTTAAGGCTAATTTATTATTTTCTGTATGATATCTGTTTATTCTGTGTACGACAATACAACTTAATGTCACCGTTTTCATTTTCATTTTTGGCGATTATTTTATTTCTAGCCTCTAAATTACAGGCCAGACAAAAGTTGTTTAAATTCCAGCCTATTTATCTCATATTATACCCAACTGGTCCTACGCGGATGCTTTAAGCTAAACATTACACAACTTTGTTTGTGTCTTTTGTTATGTTTATTTGTATGACAAAGAACAGTTTAAAAAAAAAATCTTTGTGCGATTTTTGTTGTTTTTACTTTAAATTTAATATATATATATATATATATATATATATATATATATATATATATATATATTTTTTTTTTTTTAAAATGCTTCCATATATAACTTAATCTGCAAGCCAAATTACCCAAGATCGGTCGCCTAACAGATAAACGATCATCCTATCGGACACGGCACATATTTGTTTATCTAAACAACCTAGCCATGGTGATGTCCTATGATTCGTTTCCGAATCAATAAGCACCATCACCCTAGCGCTTGCCATCGTAGACGAATTTTCTGTTGACATAACATCAACAGAAAAATGTATTTCGGCCTCCGGCAATATCCCCTATTGTTTACGATAGCAATGGCTCCATAAACTCAAACCGAGGGTTGAGTTTAAGTAAATACTGTGTTCTACAATTAAGACAGATAAATAAAAGAAGGCTTGAACAACCAGACAAACCAGTAAGTTTTATTTTCCTCTTTTGGCGGACCTTTTGGAGTTTGTAGTGAACAATTTTTGGAGAACTATCAGTGGGTGTTAGGTGAATCTGTGCCCGTGTCTGGCACCACTACCTACCAACCCCTACAATACCCTTTCGAAAGTCTCAAGTTATACTCGAAAAATATTTACTTCTTTATGGCAGGAGATTTCAGTGAAAATTTCAATCTTCGAATTGCTAAAGTTGATCTTAAGTTTCCAGTCATCGCAACAGCGCTGCACTTTGTTGAAGCCACGCTATAGTAATCTGTGTATGATCTCAACCTTCGGAGCTGTTCTGTATATTATGAGATCGTCTGCGTACGCAATATCATGCGAAAGTGCGTCTAATAAGTCGCTCCTTGTTGCAAACCTTGTTGACCACGAAACTCCTCTCATTCAACATATTCCAAAGTATACATAATAAAGGTATATATATCCCTTGTCTGGCCAGATCCAGACACTGTAGATGGCTCTTTCTAAGTCGATCAGACAGACACCTGTGCAATGTCTTGCATTATGTATTGGAGAGCAGTTTACCTGCGGCATGTGTGGTTTCATGACCCGTCTTAAGGCCAAACTGGTTATTCGGAATAATGTTGTTGTCGTCTACCCATTTTAGCAGAGCTTTGTTAATGGTCTTTTCAAATACTTTACTGATGCTTGGAAGTAAGTTTATCGAACGCATGTTCATTGAGTTTGTACAGTCTTTGCTAATTTCTCCTGAATATCTTATTTTATTTATTTGTGGGAACATATTCGGGTTATTAGATTAGCTTGAATTGTTTTGTTCCAATATAAAAATGTTGCTAATCTATAGTTAGCTTCTAGTAATTGTTGGAGCTTTCTTAATCGGGATTTCAGTGATATTATCGAAAGAGAGTCTCGAGCTCCGTTATAAAGAGGATTGTTGATGCACCTCAGCCCGCATATAGGCCCCTTCCTTGCTAAAGGCGTACGCGTAAGATGTAGCTTCTCTACTATATATTACTTTTTGTTGGAGTCCTTTTCTGATAAAGATTGAGGCACCTCCCCCTTGTGAGGAGTTAGGTTGATCTCTTGGTATAATATAGGGTGGGCCATACATTTTTGCACATTTGAAGCATGAATTGAAATAAAATTACAAATGTTATTTTGTTGATTATTTATTTAACGTAAAAAACGTTTAACGGTTTTTAACAAATCAAGTGTTTGCAAAAATGTACGGCCCACTCTATATCATAGTTTTTGCGCCCTTGCTCATGGCTCTGGTTTAACTTAGTTTTCCCACCAGAAGTACATTACGGTTTTCGTCTGGCAACAGGTTGAAAGGAGTGGCTCTTCTCTCAGTTCTTATAAGTGAACTTACATTCACGACAAGACCTTTTGTTGATCTATCAACTGCGGTGTTTATTATGACTTTTTATTTAGACTGGGCAAGTGCGAGATGCCGTTTATTTGGCATTGCAGCTGTGTCATCTCTCTCTCTCTCTCCCTCTCTCTGTAAATTAAACAAGATTATGAACACGTCTGCTTATGATGCTATTTCAGTCTGTGTCGGAGTACGTGCCATTCTCCCGCCCGACGTAATTTGTGCCAACGAGCGTTGCAATGTTACGGACATTTTTGTTGTTCGACATGTCTCTGTTCTCTTTTGTTACTTGAATTGATAGTTACCGGGATTTCTCTCATTCCGACATACTGCGCATTTTAAAAGGGTTTTGCCTTTTACCCTTTCTTTCCTCAAAGCGCATTGTCTTGCCTTATGGTCCTGTCCCCATTTTACTCAACGATGTTGCGTTTCACAGTTCGCTGCTGCGTGACCAAACCTTTGGCAACGGACATATTGAAAGTTTGATAATCTAGGATCGTTATTTTCCTTAAATCACCAATTTTGCTGCTCGGTGTTAACTGTACCAAATAGAAGGGTAGCATTCGGTTTCCCCTTTTTGAGTTGACAGTGGTGAATGGTTCTACCACAATAAACTCGTGATCCTCATGTTTCAGCTTTTAAAATAAATTTCAAGCAGAACATCGGGTTCTGTTTCAGGGTCGACGCTCTTTAATAGAACTGTAATGTTCTTTGTTTGTTTCGACGTGAAGGAGTAAAATTTCGCGGTGGCTCGTTTTAAAACCTGTTTTATTTTAACGTGGTCTGCCACCGTATAGGGTTGAATGCCATATCTGTTACCTGCCAGTAAATTGTTATTACCTGCAGCTAGCATACAAAGCCATCAATTTCTTACAATCGATGTTGACGGCAGTGCTTCAGTGACCGTTGAACAACCCATATCGTTTGTCGCTGGTCAACGAAAAAAAAAAAAAATCATTATTCGCGTACACGTGTTTGTGTGTATTCCACAGTACCAAACTGACCATCATCCGGTAAACTTCGCTCATCGAAACGAACGTTAAATTAATGTGAGTGGAAACATAGCAATAATCTGTGTTTCGTCTTATGAGTATGGGTATGGCAACAACTTTTCTGCACCCGAAGTAATTAAACAACAATTAGTGCCGATACGAGTTGTACGAAGTGTTTCTTTGCATGGGTGTGTGCACACTATAAATACTTGAATGTAAATACTTGTGACGATAATGTTTATAAAAATCGAACGTGTCAACGGTGTATACGTCTGACATTGTGAAACATTGTGGGTGTGTGCGCGAGTCCACAATCTATTTGTCCTTCGCGCAATAAAAGAAAAAACAAAAATAAAAATAAAGGAAAAAAAGGGAGAACACGCGGTCCATAATATGGACGTAAGTCAAAAATGCAAAATCGCAGAGAAGAAACAAGTAATTAAAAAGTCAAAACCAAAGTCCGCGTTAATAAAACGCCCTGCGAGCTCTCCACTGACAACAAAAGTCAACATGCTAAACGAGACAATAATAGACTTTCTCGAACACGGGCAAAAAATGGAAGAGGACAACACATTCCCCCCGGTTCCATATAATGACGGCAATGTAACAAATAACATGTTTGCATGCTTAGTGCCTACCGAGACTGAGGACGAGGAAGAGGAAATCAGAAAAAAGCGTCGCAGAAAAAAGAAATTGGCTGAAGCGGAGCACTTAATGGTGAAACAACAGCACAACAAAATACTAACCAGCAAAAAAAAAATGTCCGCAGCAACAGATAACGCAACAACAACCACAACAAGACCAACAGGCAGCAAAAGGGAAAACGAAGATGCCACAGATATGGATTGTAATGAACTGGTAAGTCTATGTAAGCTTTCTATTGGGGAGGATTTTTCAATTAAAAGACTGACAGGGAACAGGTTTGCCATACAGACAAATTCGGTTGAGGACTTTGAAAAAATGAAAAATGTGCTAAAATGGGCCACCGCGAAATTTTACACGTACACCCCGAAAGAAATAAAAAATATAACGGTTCTACTAAAAGGCGTCGACCCTGAAACGCTACGAGAGCTTGACTATAACGATATTGAGTTTATCGTGGTAAAACCTTTCAATACAGCTAGGGCTAGGCGGAAGAATCGTAAATTACCATTCTAGGACTTAGGAAAATCATTATCCTGAACCATTAAATTCCCACATGGGACAAATTAAACAAGACAGAAATATAATCCAGTGTCTTCGCTGCCAAAGGTTCGGGCACTCAGCAGCAAACTGCGAAACGCAGTATCGATGCGTAAGATGCGGACAGGACCACAGCGCAGAAGAAGGCACGTTCGGTAAAGAAAGGGTAGACGACAGATCTCTTCTAAAGTGTGCAGTCTGTAAGAGCGAGGGACACCCCGCTAATTATCGAGGTTGCCATAAATTCCGCGAAATACAGGAAAAAAAGTTTTCGCAACAACAAAAAATAGAACGTCCAATAGTTCAAGCTCGACCAGCAATAAACGTAACACCCCAGTTCTCGTATGCTCAAGTAACAGCTGGTAGGAGGAACATGCCACAACCCACCACACGGGTATTGCCGCAACATACTGTGCCTCCAGAAACAGTAACACTAGCAGATGTGCTCACAACCTTGCTCGCTCTTCAGACGCAGATGACACAAATGCAAAAAAAAATAAAAGACCAGGACACTAGACTAAACTGGGTCTATTCGCAGTTGTCTAGCCAGCCGTCAATATAAACCCCCGAACAGAAAGCACAATTAAGGCTCTAGTCGTGAATGTAAATTCATTAATCAGAATCGAGAGAAAAGACCCTCTCTTTAAACTATTGCAAGACGAAAGTCCTGACGTGCTTCTGGCTATCGAAACTAAGCTGAATCAGAGGCATAAAGAATGTCACAAAAACTACGACATCATACGCAGTGACCGCCCCAACTCCACAGAAGGAGGAGGGGTGGCAATCTTTGTTAAAAAAGAACTTGGACATAAGGTAATATATAGTGGTGAGATACGCAGATTTCGGTTGCTTGAAGCGTGCATCATCCGCATACCCCTCCGACAAAGGCGGGGGATGTATGTTATATCTGCCTACGCACCCGAAGCATATCAACAAAATCTATTTGTAGTGAAGCTAGAGACTCTTTTTCGATGCTTACAACTTCACGCTGAAGGGAACTATTACATCGTAGGTGACGAGAGGAAATCAACTAGCCGGCTAGCTAGATCAATATTACATTGAATACAAAGCTGACCTGCTAGCTACACAATATCCTTCCTTCCCCGGAGGGGATCGTTCCTAGATATTATGCTTATTGACACACGACTTAAATATACACATACCAACAGACAAAATATAAACTGCCTGCGCACAATTGAGTATGACAGCGACCATTGTGCATTATCAATCGTGATAAAAACACCAAGCGAAGTATATGGTGGTATGCGATGCACGCGTTTCACGAGAACCTTAACAAGAGAAATTCGCTTAAAAGATATTAACCCGCCTACCAAAAGAAACATATTCAACGATGACATCGACAAATACATACAAAAATGGACGAAACAACAAAACAAACTATGGACAAAACAATACCAAAAACCACACCTACGGACCACATGAACATGTACGGAAACGCCACAATCAACACACTCCACAGAAAAAAAGTAGACTTCTGTCTCAACTAAAACCGCGGTACAGACGATTTATTGATGGGCACGACCAGGAGATAATATCACTGAAGTCCAGATTAAAGAATCTCCAACAGCTGATAAAAGCCAAATATAGGCTATCAGCAAATTTGTATTGGAATAACAAAGTTCGGGCGGTAAAATCCAACAACCCTAGTATGTTTCCGCAAATTAATCAAATATTTAGACGAAGTAATGAAAACGAGATTCAGTGTCTCCAAATACCACGAACTGACGAAAACCAACGAATGCTGACAAATATAGGTATAGACACAAACAACGCCATCCTAAATGATGAACTTTTTGTGTTTGAAGATCCCTTGGAATGTTGTGGAGGCCGTCTTTCAAGAAGTAATTCGCCGCAACCATAACTTGGACGATAAAGTTCTACTAAATCAGAAAACCATGGTTTTATCGAATTCAGTAATGAAAATACGGCAAACGCCGAGGTCACTATCGAAAGCGCTAACAGCCTTTTGATCACTAGTGAAGACATTGATGGCGCCTTTGCATCATTAAGAACAAAAAATCAGCTGGAATCGATGGAGTACCCAATATAGTACTCAAACATCTTCCTCGAATCGCAATTGACATATATGCAGTCTTGTTTAACAATGCTCTGAACAACGCACACTATCCAGTACGTTGGAAGAGGGCCATCATCCAACCGTTACCAAAAAAAAGGAAAGGATAGAATAAACCCAAAAAATCTGCGATCGATCAGTTTGTTACCGAGTATCAGTAAAGTATTCGAGAAGGTTCTAAACAAGACTCTACTTAAATGGGTTGAGGAAAATAACATTATTCCAAATACTCGTAACCAGTTTGGTTTTAAAGCTGGTCATGAAGCCACGTATGCCGCAGCTAAACTGGTTTCAGACATTCAGTGGAATAAAAGTTCGAAACAATGCACAGGTGCCTGTTTGATTGACTTGGAGAGGGCCTTCGACACCGTTTGGCTAGAAGGGTTATACTACAAGTTAATGAGACTAGGCATTCATAAACCACTACTGTATATTCTATACGACATGTTGAATGAAAGGAAATTCATCGTCAAAAGTGGTAAAGTGATATCCGACATTACTTACAAAATAAAAAACGGTCTGCAACAGGGAGCGGTGTTATCTCCGATCCTTTTTAATATTTACACTAGCGACTTGATAAAGTCTCTTCATCAAGCTAGGGCGTATGCAGACGATCTGATGATATATAGAACAGCACCAAAAATTGAAATTATTAACAGACTATTACAAGGGGATTTCAATGATGTTCAGCGATACTGCGAGAACTGGAAGCTCAAAATCAATATCCAGAAGTGTGAAACCATCCTCTTTAGAACACCACTGGCTGAAGCTACCAGAGACACCAGGAAAAACTGGCGAAAGCTAGCTATAATGGGACCACACCAACAAACACTGGAAACCAAAAATGTAGTCAAATACTTAGGCATCTGGCTGGATCAGTATCTATATTTTAACAAACATGGGGAGGCTGCGCTGGCCAGGGCAAAGAAAGCTTATGCTATGACAAAAAGACTGTTTCATAGTAGTAAACTTAATAGCAGAGTTAAAGTTATATGCTACATGGCTCTTATCAGACCGATGATCATATATGGATGTCCAGTGTGGTTTAATGTGGGACCTAGCTTAATGGAAATGATTCGCATTTTTGAGAGACAATGCCTCAGGACGTGCCCTAACTTACATCGGACTCCTGCATCCGATCACAAAAAATACTACCCCATTGAAGCGTTGTACAGTGGGGCCAATATAAACAGAGTGGATAACTTTATGATCAAGTTGATCCGATGGCATCTTGCAAGATCAATGAGCTCGCTGAATGATTTAATTTTTGGTGCATATTATCCAAACAATATGACATGAACGGCCTAATACAAAATGAATCCGCTATACCGTTGATTTATCACGTGCGTCGGTCGGATATAGAAAAACGAATATGTTATAATCGAGAGGTTGCGCACACAGATGAAGAGCGCCTGCAGTTCAGTAGGGCAGTAGCATATGTAGTGCTCGCAGCCCTGCCGTCTTCCATAAATCCTTACCTCAATCCTTACTTACCCATTTACCCCTAATTATATAATAACTATATCCTTTAATATCCTTTTTGCTCAAACACATTTGCATATAAATTCAATTTCCATAGTTCATACATTTAAATACTAATCAATTCAATTATACATTAGAAATACAGTCATCACCCCTAATTCTCAAATTAGCATATCACAACATAACATACACGTACCAAATTTCCAGCTATCCATTTCATTACAACAGTTAATACAGTTCCCGCTATCCCAAACAGCTGCATAGTTTGCAATAGTTTCGGTTAACGAAAAATAGTGAATCACCCCCATTAGATAACTAGGGGCAACTGATTGATTTCGTTCATACGAAATCGAAAATAACAAAAGAAAGGATGCTTTATAATAAGGAGACAGAATTAGACTTCCAGCAAGGAAGGTTGGATAAAAGAAATAATAATAAAAAGAAATAAACAGACTTCCAACGAGGAAGGACGCGTTTTGTTTTGTGTGAGAATTAATTTTAGTTTAAAAATAAAAGAAATAAATAAGAGAAAACAAAAAGTATTAAAGCATTTGGTGTTTAAAATAAAAGTTTTTTGTTAAATTAATTAAATCAAAGTTTTTCATTTAGAAGTTTTAATTAATTAGAAAAAAGACTTTCCACGCTCTTCCCTCGGTCGTGTCGAGGAAGCACGGCGTATTGGATCATAACACACAGAAAGACCGAAAAGACACAAATAAGCAACACCAGAGATATTGGTCGCTGAGTGGCAATTAAAAACCTGTTTCCATATAAAA
The DNA here is from genome assembly GCA_963931805.1 of Microdon myrmicae. NCBI lineage: Eukaryota > Metazoa > Arthropoda > Insecta > Diptera > Syrphidae > Microdon > Microdon myrmicae. Next base: position 151,224,716 of record OZ007501.1, on the reverse strand, counting down.
CTGGCAAAAAAAACTGCATCAACAATCCTCTTTATAACAGAGCTCGAGACTCTCTTTCGATAATATCACTGAAATCCCGATTAAGAAAGCTCCAACTATTACTAGAAGCTAACTATAGATTAGCAACATTTTTATATTGGAACAAAACAATTCGAGCTAATCTAATAACCCGAATATGTTCGCACAAATAGATAAGATATTCAGGAGAAATTAGCAAAGACTGTACAAACTCAATGAACATGCGTTCGATAAACTTACTTCCAAGCATCGGTAAAGTATTTGAAAAGACCATTAACAAAGCTCTGCTAAAATAGGTAGACGACAACAACATTATTCCGAATAACCAGTTTGGCCTTAAGACGGGTCATAAAACCACACATGCCGCAGGTAAACTGCTCTCCAATACATATTCCAAGACATTGCACATGTGTCTGTCTGATCGACTTAGAAAGAGCCATCTACAGTGTCTGGATCTGGCCAGACAAGGGATATATATACCTTTACTATGTATACTTTGGAATATGTTGAACGAGAGGAGTCAACAAGGTTTGCAACAAGGAGCGACTTATTAGGCGCACTTTCGCATGATATTCCGTACGCAGACGATCTCATAATATACAGAACAGCTCCGAAGGTTGAGATCATACACAGATTACTACAGCGTGGCTTCAACAAAGTGAAGCGCTGTTGCGATGACTGGAAACTTAAGATCAACTTTAGCATTTCGAAGATTGAAATTTTCACTGAAATCTCCTGCCATAAAGAAGTAAATATTTTTCGAGTATAACTTGAGACTTTCGAAAGGGTATTGTGGGGGTTGGTAGGTAGTGGTGCCAGACACGGGCACAGACTCACCTAACACCCACTGATAGTTATCCAAAAATTGTTCACAACAAACTCCACAAGGTCCGCCGAAAAACAAAAATAAAACGCACTGATTTGTCTGGTTGTTCAAGCCTTCTTTTATTTATCTGTCTTAATTGTAGAACAGAGTATTTACTTAAACTCAACCTTCCGCTTTATTCGTCGTCTTTATTTCTTTCGCACAACATTTATATAAACTAAACCTTCGGTTTAATTCGTCTGTCTTTATTTCTTTTGCACAAATTGTATTCGAACCGAACACCTCACTCGCGGCAGGTTCTTTATTTGGTCATACAGCGTAAGCAGAACCCTGTGTGTGATGGAATGACGAAACCACTATTTCGGATTTTTATATTCAAAATATGCGTTTTGACGCAACTGAACTTTGAACGTAGTACCCTCGATATATGATTCATGGACTTTATTAACTCGTGCGTTACAATAGATACCCGTTCAATTTGACCGATCGAATGCGCGACACTACGTGGGTTGACCTGCGGCTTAATTCCGTGAAGGGTGGAACTTGACTCCCTGTGCCATTGCACCAATCATACCGGCAGTCGCGACTGGGGTGGATTTCCACCGATATGGCGAGAAACAATCCTTCATTTACCCGGCGGCCAATGAGAACGCGATTTGAGTCTCACTGGAAGGGTTCCCACAGATATAGTATAGATATATTGACTGTCCATACCATGGAAGGGAGGACAAACGAGAAACGCGTTGGTTGAGAAGAAGAGAAACCAACCAGCGAATGTTCAAACAAATGATCGTGCAACAGAGGCTGGAGGCATTGCTATCGTAAACAATAGGGGATATTGCCGGAGGTCGAAATAGATTTTTCTGATGATGTTATGTCAACAGAAAATTCGTCTACGATGGCAAGCGCTAGGGTGATGGTGCTTATTGATTCAGAAACGAATCATAGGACATCACCATGACTAGGTTGTTTAGATAAACAAATATGTGCCGTGTCCGATAGGATGATCATTTATCTGTTAGGCGACCGATCTTGGGTAATTTGGCTTGCAGCTTAAGTTATACAGCAAGCATTAAAAAATAAATAAGTATATTAAATTAAAAGTAAAAACAACAAAAATCGCACAAAGTTTTGTTTTTATTTTTCTTTGTCATACAAATAAACATAACAATAGACACAAACAAAGTTGTGTCGTTCGAACTCAAACTGCACAATAGTCATGTAATATTTAGCTTAGAACGTCCGCGTAGGACCAGTTGGTTATAACATGAGATAAATAAGCTGGAATTTAAACAACTTTTGTCTAGCCTGTAATTTAGAGGCTAGAAGAAAAAAAGCAAAAATAATCGCCAAAAGTGAAAATGAAAACGGTGACATTAAATTGTATTGTCGTACACATAATAAACAGATATCATACAGAAAATAATAAATTAGCCTTAAAACTTCTAATGTTTTCGAATTATTTTTAGTGACAGTATTTGAAGTTCGGACCGGAATGAGATTCCAGAATTGGCTAAGTGTGTAAATCAGGTAATCAATTTATAACTCTCATATGAAACCAGAAACAAACTATAGTCAGAACCGCATTACTTCATATTAACGGTTGCTGGTGAAAGAATGTGTAGTGTCATTCCGCCGCTACAACTTTGGAACAAGTGGATATATAAACTTTTCGCCATAAAAACAACATTTTTCTTAATTTTTATTCATGTTAACATTCAAATGGAATACAAATCTTTAAAAATAATTAGTTACGCGCGAAGAACCCTATACCTAAATCTGGATAAAAAAGCTACTTTCGTATTTAAATACGCTTTCGTATTAAAGGCGGCAACGATATTTAAACAGAAAGTACATCAACTGGAACGTTGGCGTTCAGTAAAAGGCTTATCAGTTTCAAAATACTATTATTATTTCCTTTCACAGTGATGGGGTCCGATGCTAGAAAATAGTGCGTACCATCAATTAAACACACAAAGAATTTAAGTGTTATATACCTGTTTGATTGTTTGGATCTAGAGGCATTGGACTTGAAGAAACGGCCGTTAGTTGGATTACAACTAGTAAAAAAACAAAAAACAATGAATAATTTTGTTTCTTTTAACTACAGCAACTTACCACCAACCATGATCACCGCAATATAAAGTGCACCTACCAATTTCATTTTCAAAATATTACGACAACTGTGCAGGCCGATAATGTCAGAGTATTTATAATACCGCAGTCATAGTAGGTGTAATGACATGCTAAATAATCGAGTCAAAATCGTGAGAAGTAGTTTATTGAATTTATTTAAGTCACGCGTCAGCCTGTACTTCGTTTAAAGCGTGAGGTTATTGTACTCCATGATTTTCCATTTACGAGACAGTGGGCTGATTACACGAAGACAAAACGCGCATATCATCCGAATTTCTTTTCCCACACGTACATATGAATAAACATATATATATATATATCTATATATATATATATATATATATATATATATATTATTATTTATTGGCCTGTAGGAACATTCGATCCGATCTCCTCAAGGTCAAACCTAACATTGTCCTCCCATCTCCGTCGCGGCCGTCCTACCGGTCTCTTTCCCGTTGGTCTACCGTCAAGAATTCTATGCACGGTCCTATCGTTCCCCATTCGCGCCACGTGTCCGGCCCATCTTAATCTTCGCGACTTGATTACTCTCACTATTGTAGGTTTGCGATATAGTTCTTCCAATTCGTGGTTATGGAGTCTCCTCCATCGTCCTGCCTCCTCGTCATATTTACATATATATATATATATATATATATATATATATATATATATATATATATATATATATATATATATATCTGTAAATACAAATCGTTAAAGTTCTCTTTGACTCAGCAGATTCGTTTTTGGTGTCGGCTTTGATTACTTTATTTCGCTGTAGATAAAAGTAGATCGTTTCGGGAATTTGAACATAGATCATAGTACCTCTGTTACCCTTTTAATGCATCCACACTTTTTCCTGAAGTTTAGTTTATATATCTGGCCTGTCGAAATGATCTATCGTCTAAAGTAACGAAAATAATAAATTGTTCGTTTGTGTTCTATACATATTTAAAATAATATTATAGGGTGTTGGGATGAAGTGGCGCCCGCTTGGTAGAAATCTTGACGTGGTGCGGCGGCTTAAATTACAATGAATCACTCAGCCTATGCTGGCGGAAGCACACGCTCCTAACAGGGCCGCCCATGTCAGGCAAGCTAACAAGAAGTAACACAAAAAATCTTCCACCCCTAATAAAGGGTGTTACGCGTCACCGTGCCCATTGGGTGGTTTGCAGCCAGGGATATACCGGCTGTATTATAACGGCGCCTCTCTGACCCCGGGTCGAATCAGAGCAGTAAGCAGACCGGGGCTCTGATATGGCAAACTATTTGAAACCCCACCAATTGGAACAAAAATGAATAACCAATATACACAAAACAATCCCACGAAAAACCGGTACGAGTAGGTGTGATGAACCGACACTATCATAAGGGAACGTGTGATGGTTCCGCCATACCCCACTGTCTATTTACCGTAAAACCCCCCTAACATTCAGCCAATCTCCTAACTTCGCTAATGCAACAGCATTAGCACCTGTAAATGTTTCACGCGTTATATAGATCAAATCTATAATCTAAAAAGTCCCTGTGAAAGAAAACTTACCTTCATGCATCTCTTCGCATATAATTCCTGTAAGAATTTCTTTCTACCTTTTCAAGAATCCCAGCCAAATTTCAATTTCCCATACCTGCACCGCAATCTCCACCCAGCATACCTGAAACATTTCCTTTTGCAAGGACATTAATGCATACAACGCGTTAGATAAGGATTCTGGAAATAATTCTTTAAAGTGCATATGGCATCATGAATCCCAAGCCAGTCGGCACCCTTTGTCTGTGTTAAAAACCTATGTCGGACAGCTTGTTTTTATAGCTGTAATAAACCGACCCGCGATTCGTTTATACAATTGACAAACAATCACCGCACCTTAGGCATTATCAACGAAACCACAGTTTCTAGCATTTCCTAATGCAAACACGAACCCGGTTTCTACTGCAGACAGAGATCCCATAAACATTCAAGTTGCTTTTAGCACCATTTCCCGAATGACTAGCGGTTTATTTATTCAACTGCAATGCACATTTTTCCTTTCCTTGTTTCAGGTATATTCCCACGACCTTCGTTTATGAAAAAAACCAATGTGATCTTCACTCACACATACACATACATTAGGGTAAATTTACCCTAAAACGATTGAATATCGTGGAGTAGTTTTCCATCCGTTGACCACGCTGGTCGCACGCGTGCCACTCCCGCTCACCGGTGCGCACGGTGACGCGAATATAGTCGAGTCGCGAATTTAAACACCCCGAAGTCTTGGTTGTAGTGTTGAGTACGTTGGCCCAAAAGTGTCATAGCCACCGAATATTCCCATCGCGGTCCAGTTCACATCAATTAATTTTGTCGTATTGTTAATCTTTAATGTGTAAATTTCCTCACTAAATAAATGAACACCAATTTCCCTGTGACCGCGGTCCAAACAAAAACTATGTATATTGATAAGAAACGAACAATCAAATTAATTTAAATTGGTGATCACCAACCAACACTAGTGTTTAATTTCTCTCGGCCTACTTCCGGTGTTGGTGTTTCCATTGCTTCGGGGGAATCGTGCCGCGGTCGTCGGAACAATTAAATTATGATGTAGGAGGAAGTGAATCTGTAGCGATTCTAACAGATACACATAATTCACAAGCAAAATAGTGAAGAACACCAACGAAAAATCGAATAGGAAAAATACATCAGAACCGTATACCAAGCGATAAATAACAAAAATAATTCACATCAGTGGAATATAGTCGAGTTTGGAAATCAAATTCTAAACACGGTCAGTAGCCTGGTGTGTAACGCTTAGGTAAAAATTTTTTCGTGATTCGAGCTGTCATAGCGATCTTCTTCACTATTATTTCAAACGCTATAAATCTAGTGCCCGTGTCTGGTACATACTTCCTCCCTACAAACGAATCATCGAGAAAACACCGACTTGGCAAAATCAAGACATAGGGGAAAACGGAAAAGCATCGGCACGTGGAATTTTCAAACGTTATATAAACAAGGCACGATACAGACAGTCGTAGAAAACGCGAAGAAATATAAAATGGACATCGTCACGCTTCAGGAAAGCCGACCCCCACACCAAGGAATTGCAACCAACGGGTTTTTTATAAACGTACCAACAGAAACTACCGACGACGAAACTTTCTACAAGAGCCTTGAAGATTTTAAATCCTCCTCGGAGACCTTAACGCAAAAATTGGATAGGAAGATATCTTCCAACCAATTTTAGGTAAAGAAAGCCCACACGACGTTTCAAATGATAATGGAATGCAAATAATCACGTTCACAGCGTCAAAAGATCTGGTAGTGAAAAGCACTATGTTCAAGCACAAGCAAATTTATAAAGCCACATGGATATCAACGGGGTAACGCGTAACCAGATAGACCACTTCCTCATACACAAAAGACATCACTCGAACATCCTTAACGTAAGATCATATAGAAAAGCAGATTGCGACACCGATCATCTGCTAGTGATGTGCAAAATTAGGAGTCGGCTCGCAGCAAACCCACACGGGCAGTCACAGAAGACGAGCAAACAAATTGGCACTGATAAACTAAAAGACCTGGAGGAGAGGCGACCGCTCGAAAGATCCACTAACTGATTAAAACAATATGGGATAACGAAGTCACTCCGGAAGAATGGAAAACCTCAATAGTCGTCCCCTTCTTCAAAAAAGGCAACATATCTGACTGCGAAAACTACAGAGGAATATCATTGCCCCCAACCACATACAAAATACTAACAAATGTTCATAATGGCGAGAATCACACCGTATGCAGAAGAAATACTGGGAGACTACCATTAGGAAAAGAAGTGGGAATACGGAGAGACAGTTCACAACTTTTCATTGACTTTAAAGACGCCTACGACTCAGTCGGAAGGCAAACACGATACCATATTGTAGTTCACCTGGGCCGCCGAAAAAAATGTCGCCCTCATTCAAAACCGCATTAACGAAAATAAACTCCGAGTTAGAATAGAAAACCACATCTCAGAACCATTTGAAATCCGGGACAAACTAAAACGGTCGGATGGCCTCTCACCATGTCTCTTTAACCTTGTCCTCGAGTATGTCATCAGAAAGGCACAAAAAAACAACATGGCCGGATAATCCCTGAATGGGGTCACACAAGTGCTCGCATATGCGGATGACATCGCCGTTTTGGGCGGTAATCTAGAAACTGTAAGTAAAAACAGTGAAATAATCATGCAAGCGGCAATAGAGGTGGGCCTAGGAATAAATGAAGACAAAACAAAATACACGATTACGGCCAGAGCAGGTGGACCTCAGGGAACACATATAAACGTCAGAGGAAAGATATTTAAAAAAGTTAAAGAATTTAAATATCTGGAAATGATACCAACGGCTAGTAACGAAATGTTGAAGGAAATTAACAAAAGTATACACTCCGGTGACGCTAGTTGGCATGCAGTCAGTAAGCTGCTTAAATCCAAACTTCTATCACGCAATATAAAGCTCCGTGTTTATAGAGCCATAATCATGCCGATTGTTCTATACGGATGCGAAACATGGGCTCTCACAAAACGGAAAGAACACAAATTCCGCATATTTGAGAATAAAGTTTTAAAGAGATACTCTTTGGCGGTAAATATGATGAAGAAACAGGGCAATGGAGGAAACTCGATACTCACGAATTGGAAGAGCTTTACTGGAAACCTACAACAGTAAGAATAATCAGGTCGCGAAGATTAAGATGGACCGAAAAAGCGGCGAGAATGGGTCATGATAGGACCGTGCGTACAATTCTTGACGACAAGCCAACGGAAAAGAGACCGGTATGACGGCAGCGACGGAGATGGGAGGACAATGCTAGTTTTCACCTTGAGGAGATCGGATCAGATGGTCAAGCGTGGAAAGAGAGTGCACAGGACAGGGAGCGATTGCGCCACCGAGTCAGTGAGGTCATAAACTTCCGGGTTCCTATAGACCAATAAATAGTAATAGTAATAGTTGGGACGAAGTGAAGTACGTAATTTGAATCCATTCTATGAACAGGTGAAAGCCAGAATATCAACATAACAGATCAGGGCCACGTGTACTCGATGATCTTACCACACACCACTTAAGGTGTGAATTGCCATATTTAATTCTGTGGTATACGTTTTCGCTATACCTTCCTTTACGATTCTTTTTTGTGCCGTGTTCTTCAGTATGTGGGTCCAATGGGTTCGCCATAGAACCATAAGGAATAAAGTTCCGGATTAAATTGCGGCAATCGAGTTGGAAAAAAGAAGATTTTCTCTTTGCATTCCTATAAGACGGAAGCTATGGGGTGCAGCCCACTATACCCGAACTTTTTTTACGCACGAATTTTCATTTTTGAGTTTAAAATACGAAGAGCAAGAAAATCATACTACAATGTGCAAGTTATTCGCGTAATGGAGAAACGCCCGAGACCCACTCGTAAACTATATAATGTGATCAAAAGAGTTGGATCGTTTTACACTTTTATAACCCGACTACAAAATAATCTACACCAATAATCGTGTATCGAATAATCGAATAACCGAAAAAAAGAAGAAAATGACAGAAATCATTGGAGCTTTATATCATACCACTTAATATAATAATCCATAACTTAAGTAGGAAGAAAATACAACTCGTGTACACACGGCGGTTGTTTGGTGCATATGTTAACAAATGCCTGGCTGTAGTGAGGCCTTTTGTAAATCCCAAGGTTTGATCGTTGCGATCGCCATCGTGCTTCCTCAAACCAGAGGGAAGAGTGGAAAAGTGATTTCTTGATTTTTTGTTAGAAAGAAAAACAAAGGTTTCTGACACAGGGCTTTACCCTTTTATTAACTTCAATTTTAATCTTTTTATTAACTTTTATTTTAAACTTTTTAACTTTTTATACACAGCGGACATTAAATTCGAACCACGATTACGTCTCTGATGTTAAGATGTTAAATTCCCATTCCATCACCACCCGCCATTCATTTATTTTATTTTACTTTTAGGATTAGGATCATGGAAAGAAAAGGAATAATGTACTTCGGGGAGAAAACATTAGACAAGGGTTCATGCGGATGTGCAATTATGATCCTAGATGTTGATGCGCGATAAAATGAACATGTGGTTCGTTTCATGGCGCATTTGTTTATATGTTATTTAAAAGGGTTTTGAAAAAAGATGTAAATGAATGGGACTGTGTTGAGATGAATTGTGTTGGACATGAACGAGATGTCGCAGACGTATGACCAGACCTAGTACACATTTGGGAAACTATTGCTGGACTATAACCTGAATTACTAGGCAATTTAAGAAGGTTTTCATCCCCCAATCTTGGGGCATGCTCGAAGGCATAATCGATTGCTGTGCTGAGGTTAGGGTGTTTCGTGCTTCTACTAAACGTTTTAAGTAGGGGTTCGTAAGTCCATCTTCGAAGGCATGTAGAGCGAATTTCGGAGATCAAAAAAACCTGCGGGAAGAGTGGCTGACCGATTTGTTGAATTTTTGAGAGAAAGAAAAACAAAGGTTTCCGACACTGGTCTTTGTCCTTTTATAAACTATAATTTTAAACTTTTTTACTATTGGTTTATACACAGCAATTCTTTTATTAACTGTCATTTTAAACTTTTCAACTATTTGACTATGTGACCTGCTTACTCTCACTATTGTAGGTTTGTGGTATAGCTCTTCCAATTCATGGTTGTGGAGTTTCCTCCATGTCCTGTATCTTCCTCAACCAAAATCGAATTAATCAATTCCATAGCTTTATTATTATTATTATATATTGGCCTGTAAGAACCCGGAAGTTCATGACCTCACCGACTCGGCTTTGCCATTGTTCCCTGTCCTGGGCACTCTCCTTCCACGCTTGACCATTCGATCCGATCTCCTCAAGGTCAAACCTAACATTGTCTCCTCATCTCCGTCGCGGCCGTCCTACCGGTCTCTTTCCCGTTGGTCTACCGTCAAGAATTCTATGCACGGTTCTATCGTTCCCCATTCGCGCCACGTGTCCGACCCATCTTAATCTTCTCGACTTGATTACTCTCACTATTGTAGGTTTGGGATATAGCTCTTCCAATTCGTGGTTATGGAGTCTCCTCCATTGTCCTGCCTCCTCGTCATATTTACCTCCAAAGATGCCCCTCAAAACTTTATTCTCGAATACGCGGAATTTGTTTTCTTCCCGTTTTGTGAGAGCCCATGTTTCGCATCCATATAGAACAATCGGCATGATTATGTTTCTATAGACACGGATCTTTATGTTACGTGATAGCAGTCTGGATTTCAGCAGTTTACTGACTGGGTGCCAACTCGCGTTGCCGGAATGCAGTCTCTTGTTAATTTCCTTCAACATTTCGTTACTAGCCGTCAGTATCGTTCCCAGATATTTAAATTCTTTAACTTTTTTAAATATCTTACCTCTGACGTTTATATGTGTTATCTGACAATTCCATAGCTTACTACTACAATTTATTGGCCTGTAGGAACCTGGAAGTTCATGACCTCGCGGAGTAGACTTCGCCATTGTTCCTTGTTCTGTGTGCTCCACTTCCACGTTTGGGCAACCAATCCGATCACCTCAAGGTCAAACTTAACATTGTCTTCCCATCTCCCTCGCTGTCGTCCTGTCGGTCTCTTTCCCGTTGGTTTGCGGTCAGAAATTCTATGCCCGTTCTTATCGTTGCCCATTCGCGCCACATGGCCGGCCCATCTTAATCTTTGCGACCTGATTACTCTCACTATTGTAAGTTTGCGGTATAGCACTTCCAATTCGTGGTTGTGGAGATTCCTTCATTGCCGTGCCTCCTCGTCATATTTGCCACCAAAGATACCCCTTAGGACCTTATTCTCGAATACGCGGAATTTGTTTTTTTCCCGTTTTGTGAAAGCCCATGTTTCGCATCCGTATAAAACAATCGGCATGATTATGCTACTATAGACACGGAGCTTTATGTTACGTGATAGCAGTTTACTGACTGCATGCCAACTAGCGTTACCTGAGTGTAGCCTTTTGTTAATTTCCTTCGATATTTCGTTACTGGCCGTCAGTCCCAGATATTTAAATTTTTTAACTTTTTCAAATATCTTTCTCCTGACGTTTATATGTGTGCCCTGAGGTCCACCTGCTCTCGCCGTAATCATGTATTTGGTTTTGTCTTCATTTATTTCAAGGCCCACCTCTTCTGCCGCTTGCATGACGATTTCACTGTTTTTACTTACAGTTTCTAGATTATCGCCCAAAACGTTGATGTCATCCGCATATGCGAGCACTTGTGTGACCCCTTTCAGGGATGATCCGGCCATGTTGTCGTCTTGTATCTATCTGATTACATACAATGTTAAAAAGACATGGTGAGAGGCCATCACCCTGTTTTAGTCCGTCTCGGATTTCAAATGGTTCTGAGAGGTGGTTTTCTTTTCTAACTCTCCCCTTGTTTTCGTTCATGCAGATTTGAATGAGGGCGGCCCATTTTTTCGGGATCCCCAAGTCAACTACAATATGGTAGAGTTTTTACCTTGTGTCGTTGGCTTTTTGTAGTTAACGAAAAGTTCGTGAACCGTCTCTCCGTATTCTCAATTCTTTCCCAGCAATTGCCTTACTGTGTATATTTTGTCGGTCGTTGACCGGTTCCTACGCAGTCCACACTGGTAGTCTCCCAGTATTTCTACTGCGTATGGTGTGATTCTAGCCAGTATGACATTTGTTAGCATTTTGTATGTGATTGGGCGCAATGATATTCCTCCGTAATTTTCGCAATCAGATCTGTCGCCTTTTTTGAAAATGGGAACGAGTATTGAAATTTTCCATTCTAGCGGAGTGACTTCCTTATACCATATTGTGTTGATGAGTTGGTGGACCTTTCGAGCGGTTGCCCCTCTCCAAAGCTCTCCCGGTATACAATCGACTCCGGGAGCTTTGTTGTTTTTCAATTGATTTATTGCGTCTACAAGTTTATTGAGAGAGGGCTTTGGGATCTGAGCCTGGGCTGTATTGTTACGGCCACAATCACCCAACCCAATAAAAACCTTACCTCTTTGGAGCCAACCTCCACCACTAACGGCGATACACGCAAAGAACATCCACTTAAAGGATGTGACATTAAAGAAAGCTAAAACAGACATCAGGAATTGAACTGCACGTTCACCTGACACAAAAACAAAGCATTATCCCATTCACCCAATGGTCCCGCATAAATTGATAGCAAGCCAATCAAGCTAAAAAACTTGCAATTTGCGCTAATCAATTAAATGCCAAGTAAATTGAGCTGAACGCTAAATTTACTCACATAAAAGCCGAAATATAATCGTTGAACCAATGGTTCAACAAAAAACCCGAAAAGGCAAATGTGCAGACCAGATGGCATCGTTCAAACCTAAACCGAAGGGAACTATAGAGATACGCACAAACATTTTTATGACCCTTTCAAGAAAATGGTTATCTAAAACCATTAAAACCACCAGCGCCAGTTTCCGTTTTAACAAAACTAAGTTAAAACAAACAATAGGCAATAACACATAATGAACGTTCGCCTGGGCGCTATTGATCTTTTCTTTCAATCGATTTCCCACGGAAAAATCTTTGCCCATTCGGTTAAAGATAACAATAAACACACTATTGATTTTTCTTTGTGTTTAATACCGAAAAAAGGTTCAGGTGGGAAAAAGGAAGTATCCTTTGATCTGGCGAAAGGAACCACATTTCGAAAAAAGAAATGAAAAAGGAGAAAAAACTAGACACGGTGGTTTTTCGAGTTTTTGGCGGAGACGGCCATGAAGAGAGTTGGTTGTAAGACTTCGTCCGGAACGGACATAGAAAGAGTTCGTGTACGCCGAGGTGTCGGTTTAAATTAGTAAAATTGTTTTCAACTTGGTGCTTCATTTCAATTTATTCTTTTTAAAATAATCACATGCATCTCCCTGGAGGAGTATAAGAAATAGTTTAGTTGAAATCATCATCCGTATAATGCATTAACGCGTCCGGGTATCAGTTTGTCTGTGCTATATTTTTAATAATAATAAAAAAACAAAGAAATATCAAGATATGTTAACGCATATAGAAGTAGTCTTTCGGTAGTTATTGATTATGTTATCTGTTAGATTTCTTTAATACAACAAACCATCTGACGAGATCTGTCGTGAATACGAAAGGAATACATTAAATAAGTGTTACACAAATAAACATATAATTAAGAATAGAGTTGTTTTATTTAAAGTGTATGTGGTTGTTGAAAGGAATGACAAAAGATTTATTAACAGTATGTTGGTGGTGCGTTTATTTGTGATTGATGAGTGCGCATGTTGAGGAGGTTTTCAAAGTGCTGTTCCCATCTTATCACGGTATTGTTTGTTTCTGTGGCCAGACACCCGTTTGTGTCTCGAATTATGTTGGCTCTCCCACGGTAGCCATTTCTAATCGAGTTTATACCGGCATATATACCGCTGATATTCTTTGCTCTGGCATTTTCTATGATTTTTTCGATCCAAGTCTTCTACCATTCGCGTTTTTCGCGTTTGAAAACTTTCATTGTCTAATTCCAGAGCTTGAATAGCATTTTTTTTTCATTTGAAAACAAGTAGAATACAACGTCGTAAATGTTGCTTATCGACATCCATCTCTTATACAACTGATGCACACGGAAAGACAGCTTGTAAATGTTATAAAAAGAGCGAAGACAAGTGAGCATGTGTCAAAATAGCTAGGGGAATTGGATGCGGTTGTTAAGGCCACAACCACCCATCCCATAATATTTACCCCATACATCAAATGGTCGCACATTAATGCAATACCAAACAAATCCAACTAAACGTTCAATTTGATCTAATCAATTCAATTTCAAACAAATTGAACTAAACGTTCAATTTGCTCTAATCAATTCAATTTCAAACTAATTGAACTAAACGTTCAATTTGCTCACATTGAAAACTGACAGAATAATCGAACCGCAGGTTCGCCAGAAAAATCCCCTAAAATCCAAATGTGCGGACCAGATGTCCTTCATCAAACAAAATCGTTGAGAATCATAAAATGCGCGTCCGCAAATTTGTGATTCCCTAGAAAAATGGTTACCTAAAACCGTTAACTCAATCAGCGTTGGTTTCCGTTTTAACAAAACCAAGTTAAAACAAACAACATGCACCATAAAACGAACTGCACATTCGCCTAAGCGCTTAACAACAGAGAGAATCATAAATGTGCATTAGCACGATACTCTATTGATTTTTCCTTTGGGTTTCCTATAGATTTCCCAAGGAAAAAATCCTTGTCCATTCGGCTAAAACAAACAGCAGACGCCATAAAACGAACTGCACGTTCGCCTAAGCGCGTAACAACATAGAGGGTCATAAATGTGCCTTAGCACGATTCCCTATTGATTTTTCCTTTGTGTTTCCTCTATCGATCCCAATTTGGGAAAGATAAAGAAAGGACAATGGGTCAGGCAGAGAAAAGGAGACATCCTTTTATCTGCAGGACGAAAGAAAAGATTTCCATCCGATGGGAAAATAAAAAAGAAAATGATAGAGACGAGTTGGCTTTTTAATACTTGACCGAGACGACCAAGGAGTTGGTTTTGGAGTTTTGACCGGAACGGTCCGTTACGTGTGTGATAGCTACGAAAAGTGTCTGTGGTTTAAGTCGCTGTGTAAAGTAAAATAAGTGTTTGATTTCTACTTGTTCGTTGGTGAAGAGAAAGACTTTAAGTGTCACGACAAGTAAAGTTAAAGCACTATTACTAATAACATAAGTCGAAGAGAGAGTAAAGTTAAAGCATTATTAATAATAACACAAGTTGAAGTGGAGAAAAGTTGAAGTATTATTACTAATAATATAAGTTTAACCGAGAGACAAGTTAAGATATTATTACAAATAAACTAAGTTAAAAACAATAAAAGGTGTTTGTTTTAAAGGTGTGCAAAGCGTATGGTGCAGATAATCAATACCTTAACACGTTCAAGTATGGTATGTTTTTAATTCAACCAACTTCCGAGCCGAGTTACTACTTTCACACCAATTATATCCGTTCAAGTTGCACAGACTTGTGAGACATATCTAACTTATACTCGCATGGACCTGCCAGCCTGTTCATCGATGAGTAGAGTTGTAGTTGGTATTTAATCCCAAAGCATACGAATTTAACAGAATACCTTTCCAATCAAAGTATGGTTTCAGGGCGTTTTTCGTAATTTGACTTAAATAAAACTTGACATAACATATCAATTAAATAGCGCAGGGCCTAAATTTTCTTTTAAAAACCAGAGGATAACTAAGCACATACTGAAGCTTGCCATATTTTCGAAATAAAACTAGAGAAAACATTTAAAGTGGGTATTTTTGCATTCAAAATCCTTATCTGAATCCAAACCAAAATCCAATCAACTCTTTCAAATATTCGCCTTTTATTGATTCATTTATGTATTTAGCCAGAAAGAACATTAACTGGAACATTGGCGTTCAGTAAGAGATTCAATAGTTCCAAAATGCTATTGTTATCACCTTTGACAACCGTGCGCTCGGTAGCTAGAAAAGATTTTTATGTCATTAATTGAATACACAAAGTGCTTAAACACATGTACCTGTTTGATTATTTTCTGGAACTACAGGCATTGGACTTGAAGAAACGGCTGTTAGGTGGACAACAACTAGTGAAGGAAGATAATAAGTGATTTCATTTTACTATTAATTAAGGCGACTTACCCCCAACCAGGATCATCGCGAAACAAATTGCGCTTCGAAACTTCATTTTCACTATATTTCCACAACTACATAACCTACATAATATTGGAGTATTTATAAAACCGCAGCCGAGCAAATCTTATGACATGACAGATAATTAAATGAAAATCGTGACATATATAAACATTTATATCTGACACGCGGACACCATTATCGCCCTTAAAACGTGAGATTATTATACCCCATGGTTTTCCAGTTATCCAACAACAAGGCGCATAACATCCGATTTTTGTTACACATGAATGCATAAAGGAAATTTTTTCTGTAAACAGGCAAATCTCCAATGTTTTATTCACCTACGAGATTTCTTTCAAGTGTTGATTGGTTTGATTATATAAATTTGCCGTAGGTATAGGTAGGTTGTGTCATAGAGATACTTGTATTTGAGCATTCCAGGAAGAATTATTACGAGAACCTCCTCTCACATCCGTTGTGCTCCATAAACATCAATATTCTCAAGTGATTTTTTTTTATCAGGAGTGGTATTTGGTAAAAAAATGCACATAGATTGCGGACTAGATATTCTGCAGAACTTCGATGGAGTCATACATTCATGACACCTATACCACCCATCTCCGCTCATCCTTCGCCTACCACAGCTGTTTGATTGATATTCGTTTTTCTATATCGCTTATATATTTTTGTATTGACAACTGCAACATCATTCGGTTGAGTTACTATTTAATTGATGTGTGCTCAAGTAAGCAAACATAACATATTATTATTATTTTTTTTATTTTACTTTTCCCAGGAAAGGTGAACCTATAGCGCTGCGGCAATGCTCTGAGGTGCCATTTTTTTCTGGACCGGGTCTATCGGCGAAGCTCCGAAAGATGCTAAAGGATTTCTCCCAACCATTCCACGGAGCATATAGCTTAATGGGGTGCTTTTCACCGGGCGGCTGGGCTTTGGGACTCTACCTACCACTCAGTAATTGTGCCGAACTGCACAATAACAAGAGTCGTCAGTTGAACCTAGGTTTGCACAATCAAACGCCACGCACAACTTTTTTACCAACTCAGCCATTGAAGCGGCAATATTGAATGTCGAAACATCAAATATCCAATATCATATATCAAGTATAAAATATCAAAATATCAAATATCACGTCTTGAATTCCAAATATCGAGTGTCAATTGCTTAATATCAAATTTAAATGTCAAAGGTCAAACGTCTAAGAGTAGGGTTCTTTATAAAAAATATGATAATTTTAAGTGTCAACGTAAAACTTCAAATATCTCATATCTATAGCCAAATGTGAAACAAACCCCCACTACCAAATTTCGAGTATCCAATTTGAAAATTCAAATGCCGATGTAAAACGAATTTCAAATCTTGAACTTAAAACTTTGATCGAGAGAAACATAACCCTAAAGGCGTACCGAAAATCGGATCATTTGGACTTATTTCACTTTGTCCTGATGGAAGAGGGTTCCCACTTGCTCAAAAATTTATATCCAAAACTCACTGATTTATCAAACGACCCTCGAATATAAATTGGTGAAAAATGAGTAGATTTCTTCTTTACAATTTATTTATTTATTTATTTAGGCTTAATGCAAGCAACTTAAGCTAATATAATATAACAACTTACAGACTAACTTAAAAACTAAGTAACGAGTAGTTAAAAAAAAAAAAAAGTAAATAAATAAAAAAAATATATATATATATCCAATACAAAACAAAGAAGAAAAGGAAAAAAAGAACACGGAAGGAGAAGAGGGCTTGAGGTGTGGCAGTGAGGGGTACGTCTACACAGTGGTAAGGGGCGGTGCTGGAGAGCTGGGGGAGAGATTTGAAATTGAGGTGGGTGGGGTTAGGACGGGTTTATTCTGAGACGTCGTTTGAGGGCAGGAGTGGAGAGGTTGAAATCAAAGGAGGTGGGGAAAGAGTTGGCATGTCGTAGCATACGCGAAATGGGCTCGTTAACGCCGTAAGACGTGTGATGAGAGGGCACGTAAAACAGACGAGGGTTCCGCACATTACGGGGGTTTGTATAAAATGATAAAGAGGAGAGCAAGCGTGGGCAATTGATTGAACCTGACAGAAGGCGATGGATAAAGATTATGTCAGCATGGATTCTGCGCTCTTCAAGCGTGTTAAGATTGATTAGAAGGAGCCGGTCTGTGTATGGTGGGAGAATGAGTGGGTTTTCCCAGTTCAGTCCACGGAGGGCGAAGCGCAAAAAACGACGTTGAACGTCCTCGATCCTACGAATGTGAGACTGTTGATACGGGGACCAGACCTGACTGGCATATTCGAGTAGTGGCCGGACAAAAGTTGTGTAGAGGGACCGGGTGACGTAGGGGTTTAGGAATTCCTTCGACCAGCGTTTTACAAAGCCAAGGGCTGCGTTGGCTTTTAGGATTGTGTTATCGATATGTGCGGTAAATCTAAGTTCCTTGTCACATAGGACGCCCAGGTCGCAGATTGATTCAACCGATGTTATCGGTTGGCCTAGCAAGAGATAGGAACGTGGCTGAGAGGGGGAGCGTTTCCGAGAGAAGGTGATTGTGTGACATTTGGCGATATTCAAATCTAGGCAGTTATTTTGGCACCATGTCGAAAAGCTGTCAAGATCCGATTGGAGAAGTGAGGAGTCAAGGGGAGATCGGATTGTCTTGAAGATTTTGGTATCATCCGCGTAAAGCGAGATGAGGGAGTGATTGATGCTCGAACCTATGTCGTTTATGGTAAGGATAAATAGTAGGGGGCCGAGATGACTGCCCTGGGGGACACCTGAGGTTGGAGAGAAAGGATCGGAGAGGGTGGATCTAAATCGCACCCGACAGGTTCGAGAGTTAAGGTAGGATGAGATCCACTTAATCAACAGCGGTTCAAAACCAAGGGAAGATAATTTAAAGAGAATGAGGTTATGGGAAATCTTGTCGAAGGCCTTGCTAAAGTCGGTAGTGGCTACATCAACCTCATCGCCGTTCTCTAGGGCAAGGAGTGTGTGAGATGTGAATTCTACAAGGTTGGTAGTAGTGGACCTGCCGGAGAGGAAGCCGTGCTGGTTAGGAGAGATGATGGGGGTGCAGCGAAAACGTAACGCTTCGTATAGAAGGCCTTCGAACAGTTTAGGAATGTGCGAAAGCTTAGCAATGGGACGATAATTGGATATATCGATTTTAGGCCCCTTTTTATGTATGGGGGTTATGTAGGAGGATTTCCAAAAGTCGGGAAATAGACCTTGTGCAAGGGATAGATTGAAGATTGACGCGAGCGGGAGAGAGAGAGAAGAGGAGCATTTTTTTAAAAAGATAGCAGGAAGTCCGTCTGGGCCGGGACTGAAATCGTCTTTAAGTTGTTCAAGTTTTTCTTTAACTTGGTGTTGTTGTATGTGCAGAGGGATGAGCGGGCCAAGGGAGAACTGAAACATGCCAGTAAAGTAGGAGGGGTTAGGCTCGAACGAGTCGTCCGTGAAGGATAGTTTGAAGAAGGACGCGAAAAGATTGGCTATGGTTTGGGAGTCAGATGAAGTAGTTGAGTCGTAGAAAAGAGAGTTGGGATAGGCATCTGATTTCCGTTTATAGTTGATAAAGTGGTAGAAGGATTTGGGGTCATTGATCAGATTCAGTTGGGCTTTGGCAAGGTAATTGTGGTAAAGGGAGCTATAAAGCTCGGTGAATTGGTAAAAGTAACCGAGATAGTTGGAATAGTCCAGAGGAGAACGCGTATTTAAGAAAATGTTCCACAACTTATTTCTCTTGTTACGGAGTGTGCGGAGTCTGCGGTTATACCAAGGGGGCGATGAGAATAATAACCTGTTTCGGGAATAAGGGACAAATAGGGATATGGCGTTGAAGATTACTGTGTAGAGTGAGGCTGTAGCGACCTCAACACTAATATCATTTAAGCGGGGTAAGGTATTGCTGAAGTACTCATTTATGCGCCGGAAATTGGCTTTTCGGAAATTGAAAGAATATTGGTAGGGGAGGGGAGTGGGTGTGCTGTGGGCTGGGTGGTCGCGGAATACGGATAAGAGAAGTGGGGGGTGGTGGTTGTCAATGGTTGAGAGGATGTGGGGACTAGGGGTAACTGAAGAGTTGCAGGGGTCTGTCGTGAACACTAGGTCGAGTTGTCTGCCCAGATGATTTAGGATATTGCTGACTTGGTAAAGGCTAGAGTCAGTGAGGTTGTCTATTAAGAGACACTCCTTGGTAGTGGAGGGGCTAGAGATATAGTGGGACTCATCGTCAGACAACGACCATTGGAGATGGGGGAGATTGAAATCGCCCAGGACTACAATGTCGTCTTGGGTAGAACTCAGTTCCGTTAAGCAGTCGATTGCAGCAATAGCGAGTTCGTATGCCTCGGTAGCTTGCGAAGGTGGGATGTAGAAGCAAATGATATACAAGGACTTTGAGCGGTGTTCAACTTTTATAGCGACATAGTCGAGGTAGGGTGAAGAGGAGAAGGTGATAAGAGAAGATGTTAGTCCGTTTTGGACGGCGAGCAACACGCCTCGGCACGGGGTGTCAGGCGTGGAATGATGGACATCGTCGTCCCGAAAAACTGTTAGGGAGGGGGGGAACAGTTCTAGGCTGTTAATACTGGGGATGAGGTTGGTTTCGGTCAGGGCGTACATATCAAAGGGAAAGGAATGGGTATTGTGTAAGATCGACTGTGTTTTGGAGCGAAGACCTCTGACATTCTGGTAGTAAATGGTTAGGGGACAAGAATTGGGAGACCCCATGGAGAGTGGGGTGGGCAGCCGATTAGGGCCGAAAAAGTTTATTATTAGTGGGTTCGCTGCGTGGTGAGCCGGATGCCATTTTCGAGCAAATGTATTGTCGGAGAGCCGAGAGGTCTCTAGTTACTTTAAGAGGGGGAATATTAAAATTTTCGTGGAACTTTATGAACAGGTTACGAAGGCTAGGGAAATCGGTGGGTAGGCCTTCTTGTTGAATGGAGATCTTAACGCTCGTTTTCGTTTTGCCTTCATAGCAAACTGCATCCGATTTACCATGAAGATAAGCTAGATAAATGCGGACGTTGTCGTAGGTCCGATTATTTCGAAGCTTTGAGAGGGCATAGCGGCAATCAGATGTCTTAAGGGATTGTTGGGTAATCTTGACGGGGGGCGGCAGAAGGGGATCAAAAATGTGGCGGCGGGGGGGGGCTGGGGCGAGATGGGGAAGAGGGGCGAGAGGGTAAGAGATCCGAACTTATGCACGGTTCGGAGGACAAATGGGCTGAGCTTTCGTGGGCGGGGCATAAGGGATTGAGAGTGTGCGATCTGTGGAAATTGGTATATTTAGCGCCTGTTTTTAGGTCAAAGAGCGGAAAGGGGCTGGGGTTGGGGGCAGGATGAGACGCGGGGGGGGTGGTTTGGTTGGAGTTGGGCAGGATGACATGACGGGAATGTGTGGGCGTGGGTTTGGGATAAGGAATGCGGTCACGGCGAGGTAAAGGGAGGGAAGATCGTTTGAACCTAGGCTTGGGAGAGGGTTTGGAGGGTCGACTTTGGGTAGGGTCGTGGACGCGAATGCGCGTGCTTCTGGGAATGGGGAACGGAGTGTGTAAGGTATTTGGCTTGGGCAGGGAATTTTTAGGAGGAGTTGTACCGGGAACGTGGGGCCCTCTGCGGGATTTTGGAGGAAGAGCGCGTGTCGATTTGGGATGGACAGTACTATTGTTATATCCGTGAGTGGGTATAGATGTGGGCGGCAATGGTATTGGCAGTTTGTTGGGGTTATTTAGGGATAACGACATCCCGCCGATCCTACAATGCGCATTGTTAATCGGGTGGAAAATCCAGTCGTATCTAGAGGGAAGGACTAAGCGGAAACTAGGTTTCGTTATACTGCCGGGAAGCGGGTAACATTCTATTACTGGGATGCTGAATTTCGTCTGGAAGAATTCGGCAATCCAGACTGGGTTCGCAGTTCTTGGTGCGCCCTTTAACAGGTATGATGTAACTGCCAGATTTGAGTGCTCCAGCTTGTTAAGTCGAGCTTGCCATTCAGCAGGAGTCCAAGATGTGCCAAAGTGGACTATTAAAGGAGCCTCAGTTAGGGGAGTCGTGGAGGCAGGAGGGATGTCGATTGAAGTAGGGGATGGGGGAGGAGTGGGTGAAGTCGGAAGAGGCGGAGGTGGGGTTACATTCTGGAGTTCGTCGTAAAGAGATGAAATGCAACGAGGGGATGGGTGGGGGTTAGTATTCTTTGAATGCATGGAGGCAAGCGCGGAATCGAGTTGGCCAAGTACAGAGCGGAAAGTCGAAAGTTCATCAGCGACCGAATCAAGTTTATGGAGAACCAGCTCCAGTAACGGGTTAGGTTCAGCCGAGATAAGGTGGCTATGAGTGGAAGATTGCGATAATGTGAGCTCCTCACTAAGGCTGTTAAGCTTGCCGAGAATGTCATCCAAAAGGGGACTGGAACAGTGAACAGGCGGACTTTTGGATGTCGATTGTTGGATTTTATCCAGATCAGAACGAAAGGTGTGGATTAATTCAAGAGTTGCAGTATTAAGGCATTCGTTGAACGTGTGGATCAGTTGGTTGACGATTGTTTTGTTGTTGTCTTTGATAAGGGAGGTGATCTCGGAGAGCGACTTATGGTGGAGAGAGGCAATGTCGTCAATACATGTAAGGCTACTCTCGAGGGGTGAAATTTTATCAGAGATCGTTTTGAGATTAGTGCCAAGGGAGCCGTCAATTGAGTCACCGAGGCACTTGATAGCCAAAAGGACATGGGAAAGCGAAACATCGGTGCATTCATCGCAAAAGAACAAGAGGTTGTCGGGAAATTCTTTTGCGAAGTGCGTGTTACGCTTGTTCAGGCCCACGCAGGTGGCGTGGAAATTTTTACCGCAGATGCCTTTGCAGCGAACGAAATCGGCATTGGAGTTGCTAATTCCACAAGTTGGGTTGCCACACGACATATTGGGATAGCGGTTCTAGGAGGAGAAAGAGTGGAGAGAGAAAAGAACGCGAGGCTTGGAAAGGGAAAAAAAAGTGATGGGGGAGTAAGATGTTTACAGGAAGCAAGAAATAGTTCCGTTCATAGAATACGGCCACAATTTTTAAAGCATATTTTCGACTAAACTTAGTATGTAGGTCTTATATTTGGTGTGGAGCATTAGCAGAATTGGTTGTGCCTATAAATTTTAATCCCCAATACTTCGAAAACCAGAGCTTATCTTCAAAAATGGTCAGACCCGCTGAATTCAGTATACTTGAATTAAATTTGCTTCCCGGGTGTCATGCTTGACATATTTTGAAACCAGCACAGTGATATAATTGCATATTTTCTAAGAATATCTGCTATCTTTATATTTGACTGTTTTAATGACATTGATAAATCGAAGGAAGTACTAAGCACAGTGACAACAAAATGATTTTCTGACTTGAAGGTGAATATCTACCTGGGTAATGTCTGGGGAGTGAATTGTAATGACTTCGGGATCACGAATTTCAATTTACAAGTCTGTCGTATGGAGAAAATGTTATTAATAGAGGCGTATACACGGTCGAAGTATCAGTACTACGAAACATTTCAACGATGAGACTTGTATGGTCTTCGCATTCGATTCTCCTGATAATTGGAGGTTACTTTATTTAACTCTCTTTGGCATTAATTTATGATTAATTCCCATGCTTACAGTGCTGATTCAATTGTCTATGCTTTATGCAATGCCTGGCGGTGCTCCACGACCAGACAACCAGAAAGGTGAGTGTACCCAGCAATTCTGCCTAAAAACTGTAAAGCATTTTGTTGCCCTTAGCCGCCGCTGCTACCTGCGTTAAAGGAAATGACAACTCATTGACAGACTTATTACAGCTTTTACTTAATGCGAGGGTTCCCATCAACATATTATCCGGATGAGATTTCTTTCTAGAAAATCTTTTCGAAAGAAACTTGGAAATGGTATACATAAATAAACACAATTGTTTAAATTATATGTTTAATAATAAAGGCTTAAAAACATGACATAACATCGAAAAAGAAAATAATTCGTTTTAATCAAATTTTCGTGAAGCTGCATTTGTGCTTGCAGCAACTGCAATCGGTTTCTTGGGTCGGATTTTGAAAATGTTGGTGTATTCTTTTGTATCCTTTCATATCATAAATATGTTAAAAGTCCGTCTGTAATGTATATGTTAGTTATAATCAGCACTATTATAGTAATAGTAATAGTAAGCTGATGGAGTGTTTTCTGTACAGATTGTTATAAATTATTGTATACAGAAGAAAAATCGTATATTAATGGTGTAATGTATGGCCTTGATACACAACATTGTTTATCCTATTTACCATACAACATGGATTTTTTTTTAAGTTTATTTATTTAATAAGTACTAGCTGATTCGGCGAACTCCGTACCGTTAACAGTCAATGAATGACGTCTTAACTTTAAGGTAAACTTAATTAACGTAATAAAATAAATGCAAAAAATTTGTTAAGTTCAATAGTTTATTAGAATAATATTTATAAAGAAAATAAAAATGCAATAAAAGTACAAAGTTCAAGTATTTCAATGGCATGTCATTTGCCTTATTTAAGCTATGTATTTTGTTGCATAGGTTGCACTCCGGTTGATTCTCTTCAGTGAAGCACCTTTTTATGTACAACATTTTTCGTTGTCTCATCAGACGCAAGAGCAAATAAAGTGGATGCTTTGCCGACACGTGAACATGTCACATACAATTGACCATGAGAAAAACATGAATTTTAGAGATTCAGACCACAAACACTCAAGGTTTGGCCTTGTGATTTGTTAATCGTCATGGTGAATGTAAGACGAATCGAGAATTGGATTCGTTTAAACCTAAAAGGCCATATCGGTTGAGATCATCGGAATGAGAACTTCTTCACCTTTGAATTTTCCTTTGAGTATCGCCCCGTGAATCACATTGATCATCAGTTTTCTTATCACCAAAGGCGTTCCATTGCATAGTTTTGGTTGGTTTATATTTCGAAACATAATGACTACCGAGCCAACCTTCAGTTGTAAATTATGCGGTGTTAAGCCAGCCATTTCCAAGGAGTTTAGAAAATCAGTTAGAGAGTTGGTGGTTTCGTCTTCGTTTGTTACACAGTCAATAAATTTGAAAAAATGCAGAGTACCAACGATTTGATTCTGAATTACGAAGTTTAAGTCATCCACATCCTTGTTCTTAGCTGCCAAAATTACTCGCTCACTCAACCATTTGTTATTTTTGTGGTTAGCAATGATGTCCGGGAATACTTTGTTGATGAGCTCGTCTTTCGATGAGATGAAATTGCTAAAGTTCGAAGGAAATGAAATCAATCCGGTTGATTCGTCGACAGAAACACGGCCATTGCCGACAATCAGCAATTGCTTGGAGAAATCTTCAGCAGATGGGTCGTTTAGCAATGCAATTTCATGTTTACTCCCAACTGAATTTTCTTCACATAGCCCCACAAATGTCGTAGTTTTAGGCAAGCGTTTATTTCATCGGCAGAAGTCTATCTCGGATTGAATGGCAGTATTTGACGGAAATCGTCAGACAGTAAAATCATTGCCCATCCAAGAGATATCCAGTCATTGCGGAGATCTTTCAATCGTTTTTTTTGTTGTTTTATATCCACATTTATTCAACAATTCAATTACATATTTTACTTAAGACTAAATGTTAACTTCTATTTTACAAATATCATTCTTACATTAACTTACTGGCTCTTCTCAAGCACTCTAAATTATACATTATCATTTTTCTTATGCCTTTCGGCCTTTCTTTCTAAAATTGACTCTATTTTTTCTATATCATGTATTATTTATAATTTTTGTTTTTTAATTACATATATCGGGGGGACAGGGAAAATACAGAAAAAAAACGAAACAAAACGGACAAAAATAAACAAGGAATACAAATAAAAATTAAAAAAAAAATTAAAAATAAAATTAAATTAAAAACAAAAATAATTGGGAATTGGGGGTAGGGGAAAGAAAAGCGGTGCGCCTGAGAGGCATATTATGTTTGGGGACGAATAGTCCTTTCTTCATCACTGATCCACCACCAGTTGGGATGGAATCGATCTTTTATTGATTTATCTCTTTCACCGATCACCATACTAAAACCCAGGCGATCTGGAAAATTAGAGATATCGTTATCGTGGAGAATTCGTTTATCCCCGGCACCACGGAAAGTGTGGTAAATAATAATAATAGGGAGTCCACATTTGTCTTGGATAAGTCCTTTTTTATCCAACAAAAAGAACGCTTCTCGGGGAATGAACCCATTCAGGAGAGTACTCTCCATATACATATTGTGACGCATATGACAATCAGTACTAGAATATTCGAGAAAGTCCGAAACAAAGTACTAGTATATTGTAGAAAGTACTGGAAAACTGGAGACTAGGAACAGTAGAACATTCAAGACTATGGAACGGACGGAAACGAAACGCCGAATCAGATTGAGGGAACGGTATAAATACGTCGCACACAGATCATGGAGAGGTAGTT
Organism: Microdon myrmicae; assembly: GCA_963931805.1. Lineage (NCBI taxonomy): Eukaryota > Metazoa > Arthropoda > Insecta > Diptera > Syrphidae > Microdon > Microdon myrmicae. The sequence goes on along the minus strand of OZ007501.1, from coordinate 151,198,578 downwards.
AGAAGTAATAAGTAAGAAAGTGAAGCAAGCGATAAGTAAGAAGTAAAAGACGCGGTAAGTACGGAAGCGATAAGTAAAGAATTCGTTAAGTGTACGGTATAAGTAACGGTTGTTATTAACGGACTAAAAAAGTGTTATATTGATTCAAAATCGATTTAACGGCTCTTATTTATTAAAAATAATTAATCCAGCGAACCCTAAACTCGCTACAATATCATTGGGATAGAATGCTCCTGAAATGAGATTATTTTCAGTGCACATTGACCTTGTTGTGTGACCACGAATAATCCTGATAATGAGGTTATCTATTCTGTTTAGTCCTGATTTGTCATACAGGATTTTATTGGGATAGTATTTCTTATACTGCGAATCTGGCGTTCTGTACATTCCGAGGCAGGAACGCATTGCCTCTCGAACACCCGAAACTTCTCCATGTAGAATGGGGATATGTTGTACCATACCGGGCAGCCATACACCAATATTGGTCGGATGAATGCTGAGTATGAGATTATTTTCACCTTGGGGTCCAGACGACTACTACTGAAGAGACTTCGTGTCATTGCATATGCATTTGTAGCTGCTGTGTGCTTATCATGCCAGATTCAAAGGTTCTGACTACCGTTTTTACTTGATTATTACTTCCTGCAATGGAACATTTTTTCCAATTCCGTTTTGTATCCCTTGATGCACTGGACAGTGGCGTTCTGAAAAGGATAGTCTCTGTTTTTTGGAAATTTATTTTTAACTTCCAGTCGTCGCAAAAACGTTTGATTTTGTTGAAATCATCTTGCAAAAGACTGTCGATAACATCAATCTTTACTCCAGATCTATACACCACAATGTCGTCGGCATACGCAATGAAGAGAGAACCCACTAGATCATATCATTAAATATTAAATAAAATGGGAGAATTCACTGCTCCCTGTTGCAGACCGTTTTTGATGTGGAAAGTCTTGTTAGAGATTATATCTCTACATTTCACCACAAATTATTTACCTATTATCATATCGTAGATAATGTATAATAAATATTCGGGCATTACTAGATTTGATAACTTATATACCAGCCCTTCTAACCATACGGTGTCGAAAGCCTTTTCAAAGTCAACCAAAGAGGCCCCTTTGCATTGTCGCTTCGCCTTGTTCCACTGTATGTCGGAAACAAGTTTTGTCGCAGCATGAACTGTGTCATGTTGCAATCGGAAACCAAACTGGTTGTTCGGAATAATACCATTTTCCTCACACCAGTTAGTCAATGCTTTATTTATAATTTTCACGAATACCTTTGTGGCGTTTCTAACAGATACACACACAATACACAAGTAAATTGTGAAGAGCACCGAACGAAAATCGAATAGGAAAATGCATCAGAGCCGTATACCATAGCGATAACATAACAAACCCACATCAGTCGAATGTACTTGAGTTTAGAAATCGAATTCATACACATGGCGGTGGCCTGATGGGTTGCGCTTTGGTTCAGTTTTTGGTGATTCTAACTGTCATAGCGTCAGTGCGAATCACACGTTCGCTATACCTTGCTGATGTTCGGAAGTAAACTAATCAAGCGAAGATTGGGTGGATTACTCCCGTCCTTGCCCTTTTTGGGGGTGGGATGAACTATTGCAGATTTCCAACGGTTTGGATAACGTGCATTACTTAGAGCGTTGAACAAAATAGTGTAAACTTTCAGTGCTTAAGGGTCAAATGCTTTAGAGCAATGTTTGGAGTTCCAGAGGATTTCTTGTTCTTAATGGATCTAAGAATGTCTGTCAGTTCATCCTTGTGTACAAATATGCTAGTGCTTAGATTTCTAAGATAGGAATCCGCTCTATTATTTTCACTAAAGATAGTGAAACTTCGACTTAAGAGACGCCAATTATTAAGTTCATTGCGTAGCGAAATATGTTTTTTGAGAGCCCTATTTTCCGGGTCAAGGTTAGAATGAGCCGATTGGTTCAATCTATACCCTGCTTCGAAACAAGCACCAATTGAGTTCGCCCTTTTTTTGCGGATCCTCGACCATTATGAACTCTTCGTTAGAATTAATGTGTTCCGAGGTAAGTCCTTCGTTCAGCACAGTTTGACAATTCTCGGTAGTCCGCGGAACTCGCAGACATCGAATGTCATTATAATCTTTCCTTCGAAAAACTTTATTTATTTGAGGGAACATATTCGGTCCACTGGCTTTAATGGTTTGAATTCTCTTGTTCCAGTCTTCATTAATTACTGATCTATAGTTGTCACGGATCAGTTTTTGAAGATTTTTCATTAGTGACTTATTATTATATCATTAGTTTGGGACATGTATTACAGCACCAAGACCGTAATGATCGCAATCGTACTCGATTGTACGAAGACAATTTCGAGTAGTTAGATCCGTATCTCATAATTGTATTCGCTCGTCCAACAGCAGTAAATCCAAGAAGGAATTTCCTCTTGGATATGACCGTGTACTTGTAGCGTACAATTCTAGTTTATGTTCGATAGCGTTTGTTTGCCACCAGTCGAACAACACATTGCCTCTTGTGTTTGTGATAAGTTTACCACAAGCACTGGGCTTGGAATTGAGATCTCCGCCATAAAGAAATAATTATTTTCCGTGTCTAAGTTGAGACTTCGAAAAAGGGTATCAAATGCATTGATAAACTGTATACACTGTGGAGCTTCGGGAGCATAAGCAGAGAGATACTTTTGACTTTTCAAAGGAATATCTATAACGCAGGCTTATAGTACCTGGAACTTGTATACATCTCTGCTGTAGACGACTTTGTGTTGTAGACCATTTTTAACTCTAATTTGGGTAGCCCAATTTGTGCCTTTGGTAAGCACATCTGGGCGTTCAGTTTCCAGGAGACTGCTGAGGTTATCCCTTCTTTCCATGCGGATTAGTGAATTAACATTCACAGCAATCATTTTTAAGGTTAAGTCAGTCGCAGTGAAGGTTATGATTAGAGTGCGGGCTCGTCTGGAAACAGGGTCGAATAGATAATGTCCGTTCGAGCCACTTGTTCCGTCAGTTTTTTTTTTTTGATAATTTCGAATTTTTTATCAAACGCAGCAAACTGTCCTTGTATGGACAATAATATAGCTATTATATCAGTTTGTGCCTCTGCAGCAGGCGTTTTAATGATATTGCGTGATTGTTCTAAGATTGGTGCATTTTTTACACCACCTGCCATTTGGGCGTATGACACACTTGGTGCCACGAAGTTGTTGTAAGAGCGAGTTTTCATCCTTTTCTCTTCTTCAACTTGCTTTTTTCTGGCTTTCAACTTTGACTTTAGTTGTTGGTACTTAGGGCAACATCTAAAGTTAGCAGGATAACGTGAGTTGTTACAGAGGACACAGGATAGTTTATTTCTATCCAGGAGCTGGGCATTCTCCAATGATATGTTTATTTAGGCATTTGACGCATCTGAAATGCATATTGCAATTCGCCTCTACATGGCCGAAGCGTTGACAGCGCATACGCTGCAATTCGCGGTCGGACTTCTTTATTCTCTCCCAACTTATTGTTTGGTGACTAATGTATTTAATATATCTAAGTCCATCAATTTTACTATTGGGGCTTATCGACACAATGAAGAAAGGCAACTTATGGTTGCGATTTCTAGAAATTACTGTAGAAAACGGTTTCACACCTGTAAATTTCAAGGTATCGTTTTCGAAGCTTTTTAGTTCTTCGAGCACCCCTTCGGCAGTAAGGGAAGGATTAACTTCTTTGATGAGCATGGAGACCGTTTTCTCCGATTTAGGGGTGTTCGATTTCCCCAATGGCGATTTAATTTTGCTATAGACTTCTAAATCATCGCATGTTAAACTTATCTTAACATTATTTATCCGTTTTGTTTTAAAAGCTTTGCATGTCAACTCACCCAATTTTATGAGATCCTTTGTCTCCATGTAGCTGATGTAGATAGGAGGTACTTTCTCCTTTTTTTTGACTGGCGCCTGCTGAGATGTTTCCTGCTGTTGATGTGGTTCCTGCCGTTGTTGTTGATGTGATTCCTGCTGTTGAGTTTCCTTATTTTGTCGTATTTTCTTTGTCTTCGCGGGTTGCTGTTGTTTTTGTTCTTGCTGTTGTTGTTGTACCATTTTCGTTTTTCTGTCATTCTGGCTGAGATTGTTTTTTAGTTTAACAACTTCCTCCATTTGTTTATCCAGTTGTTGCTTTTTAAGACTAATCTCAAGGATGATTCTGTTGAGGACCTCGATCTGATTGCTGCCGCCTGCATTTGTTTCGCTGACAGCTAGTTCTTGGAATTGGTTTCCAGCCCCTGAGTACTGGGCGCCATTGGTGTTGTTTTCGTCGTCGCTGTTGACAATCAACGTGTCTGTATCCTTGTTTTCATTTCTTCTAAGGCGTTTAGCCTTTAGATTTGCGTCTGCGTTTGCCTTCTCCGAAGCACCATTTATAGATCCATTTGATTTACGTCCTATTATGGACCACGTATTCTCACTTTTTTTTATTGTTTGTTTTTTATGGCGCGAGTGGCAGATAAAAAATCACGTTCAAGAGTTTATTTATTATATTGTGCACATACACAAACAGGAACACTTCGTACGTCGCGTATCGGCACTAATTGTTTTTTAATTATTTTGGGTGCAGAGAAGTCCCAAGCGAACCCGTACTCATTTATGGTGTGCAACGCGATTTACTTTTAAAATAATAATTTAATAACTATCGTTTGTCGATACATCTACACCGTCTGGTGATGAATTTGGTAGTGTTCAATGTTCGGACAAGTGCTTCCAGTGCACGTTTGTGCCCCATTGTGTACTCGTCCCAGATGATGATTTTAGATCCCACTAAAACTTTGGCCATTGCGTGCGGGTGGGGGGGGGGGGGGGGGGGGGGGGGGTGAGTCGCAATGTTACATCTCGGTTGTTCAGTAGCTTGAAATTTTAAAGCTGCATGAGCCGTACGGCATCCTTCTAACAATGTGCCCGCTATTCCAGAAGAAGCAACTTCCTTCTCAATTTCGGATCTCGCACGACCAGTGCCTAAAATCAATGACATGAGGAATGTCTTCTCAGTTCCATTGGGGGCATGCAGGGAAAATAAGCCACAATTTCCATCGTCAATTTCCTTCATTAATGTACCTAGCATTCCTTCTGTTGGGGGTTCTACAGGGGTGCATTCGTTTGCACTGATTGGTCTGATTCATGTCGATCAAATTACGTTCAGATTGCAATTCTCGATTAAATGCGTCATTCATTCCATGAAACAGCGCTGGCGTTTCTAACCCGAGTAACAAACATGAGGTAACACATGTCAAATTCTGACATGAATTTGATGTAAAATGTCTTCTGACATGTTATCCTTGTACTTGTTCGGTCACGTGAATTCGATGGGAAGCATGTCGAAACGATGATTGCAAATAATATGCGTATCTGACTTGGAGACGCAGAAATGATTGCATCAACGATTGCCGTGTCGTTTCTGTTTGTTGATAGGTCGATATCGTTAGAGCGTAATTATTTCCCTAACATGTCAGGGGTTCTTCAGGGCAGTCATCTCGGACCCTTCCTATTCATTCTTACTATTAATGATATAGACTCTAGAATCTCTATACGCGGACGACATTCTTTAAGACGATCCGCTCTTCTCTCGACTCCTCGCTTCTCCAAATGGGTCTCGACAGTTTCTTAGCTTGGTGCCAAAATAACTGCCTCGAACTAAATATCCCCAAAGTCACCCAATCACCTTCTCCCGTAAACGATCATCCTGCCCGCTAGGTCCGATGTCTTACTCAACAAACAGATAACACCTGTACAAACGATTCGTGACCTTGGCATCTTATGTGATAGGGAGCTTAACTTCATCCCATATATATATGCCATTATTCTCAGGGCCAGCTCTACCCTTGGTTTTGTGAAACTCTCCTCGAAAGAATTCTCTAATCCCTACGTTTCCTGATCGCGCTATATAGCATGTGGCGGGCCGCCAAACCCCACTGCTACTTACCCGAAGAACCCCCATAACTCCTACCCAACTTTCATAATTTCCTACTCCTGTAAATGCTTCACGGATCAAGCTTATCAAATTTATTTATTTAAAAGCTTTTGGAAAAGAATTCTTATCTTCATTCATTCATTCGAATCCAAAAATTCCCCATAAGAATTCTATCCAAATTTATCAGAGATCCCAATCATACATACGCATTACCTAGGAATTCCTGTAAAGAATTTCTCCCACAAGGGCATTCATGCAGCCATCAATGCATCTCTGCATTAGCGACTAAGAACCGAATTCTCGTTCTCGACTTGAGTCGCCTTAGATGCCATATACAATTGGCATAGATGTTATACAAACCGTCATTGTGTAACCATCTGAATTGCTTCGCAATGACTTGCAACTATAGATACAGCTGCAAGCACTTTACCCAGAAATGCTCCTTTGTTTGAATCTCCAAACAATCATCGACTTCGCGCGTAGCCGCCGGATTGAATTCAAAGCATAAACAATGCAAATATAGAATCCGTTTCTCACAACGAATTACCCCGCATATACAAATGCAAGCAAGGGATTCGTTTCGGCCACCGACCCAAGATACGATATACAATTTTCATTGTATAAAGTATCGCAACCCATTAGCACCTTGTCCCAATTTCTATTCGTCTATTTATACAAGGGCATCACTCATCTAAGACTTTTATGAAGCCCTCGTCCCATCTTTTCTTTTAACACATTTCTTCGATCCATCGTCGTCTATTCATTTAGCCGCGATGCACAGCATAAACCACGATCTCCCCGATTCCTTTGTCCTTGCCGCCTGCCTGCTTTGTTTTTCCATTGCCTTCGCGCATGAGTAAACAACACAGATCTAAGCGATCACACACATACCACCATGACCTCTATTACGAGATCTGGTTTTCTATTCCACCAAGAGAGACTTTACGTTTCTCTGGTGGTAAGTAAAACATATCCTTAGCGGAGAGGATATCTACCACCACACCCCCAAACTCACCCCAAACGAGGGTTGAATCATTGAGTCGCATTACAACCATCAAAGCGGACAGGTCGTCCGCCATCCACCGTAACGGTGCCGCGCTATTATAGACGGTAGTTAGTAGGAGTGATGGGTTTATGGTCGTTGATTGAGTCAGTTTCCCTCGAACTCCCGCTGTCTCTTTCCTCCTTCATGGGGAATGATATAATTTTTACTGTTCACTTTGGTTATGGAATGGTGCGCTTGGAAATTGAAACACAAAACAACACTCAACAATTCCTTTTTGTGCCTTTAATTACTCCACATTTATTGTTACATTTAGTTTAAACAAAATGTTAAATGTTATTTTAACGCTTAGATTGTTAATAACGTTATTTCAATATATTATTTTATTAATTTCGAACTTTATTCCGTTGGACTTGATACAATATCCGCTAACGAACACACACTAATTTTTCCCACGATTAACAAACTGAACCCTCTATTAAAATCCGACCGTCTCGGTCAATAATTGCGACACAACACCCATTTTTGCTGATCGTTCGATCGAAAGAACCTCTCTCCTTCAATCGTGCAAATCGAAGGATATATTCTTTGTTTCAATTATGCCTTTGTTAACCGCCGTTCATTCAATCACAAGAGGGAAAACAAAAAAGGAACAACAAGTAATTTGTTTGATTTCAAATTGGTTTCGGACTTTGTGCAAACAAATGTTATGATTCTCAACAATATTTCCTTGAGAGTGGGACATCTGGTTCTCACATTTAGATCCAGAGAATTTTGCGTGTATGCGAAACCACGTAAATTAGGTTCGCTTATCACGTGTTGAATTTCATAAATTAAATTCAATGTGCGGATTCAATGTTGATATGTTGATATGTTATGGAAGGTACAGAGGCAATGACAGAAGGCTGGCTCCAAAGAGGTAAGTATTAAGGGGTGGACGGTTTTTCGTCTAACAAATTTATTAAAATATTTATTAGTCTATAGGAACCCGGAGGTTCATGACCTCACTGACTCAGACGGGCCATTGCTCCCTGTCCTGTGTACTCTCCACCCACACTTGAACATCTGGTCCGATTTCCTCAAGGTCAAACCTTACATTGTTCTCCCATCTCCACTGCGGCCGTCCTACCGGTCTCTTTCCCGGTGGTCGTCCGTCAACAATTCTACGCAAGGTTTTATCGTTTCCAATTCGCGCCACATGTTCGGCCCATCTTAATCTTCGCAACCTGATTACTCTCACTATTATAGGTTTACGGCATAGCTCTTCCAATTCGGGGTTGCGTAGTTTCCTCCATTGTCCTGCCTCTTCGTTATATTTACTGTCAAAGATACCCCTTAAAACTTTATTCTCAAATACGCGGAATCTGTTATCTTCCCGTTTTGTGAAAGCCCATGTTTCGCATCCATATAGAACATGCGGCATGATTATGCTTCTATAAACACGAAGCTTTGTTTTACGTGATAGCAGTTTGGATTTGAACAGTTAACTGACCGTGTGCCAACTAGCTCTGCCGGAATGCAGTCTTAACGTCACCTGATGGGCGGAGCTTCCGAAGGCTCTTAGAATTATACCCCAATCAATTTAAAATGTTGGGAGAATATTCTAGATATATTGTACTATTAATAAAACAAAAAAGTCGAATCTCTGAAATTTTCAAACCCAACTAACCCCTTAAAATTCGATCCTGATAAAATGTCCGTAGTTTTATTTAATAAATATTGACTCCGTACACACGTTGATGCTGCTTACTCGTTTGTTTTTTTCTTAATTAGTTAACGTTTCTCATTTTATATATCATTATATTAGAGAAATGTTAAAAAATTATCGAATATATATCCTAAAGAGCCCGGTGCTAAGGAACCCAGAATTAATACCCCAAATTTTTGACTTCTAGCATACTTAATTCCAATAGGTTTGATCATACTTGGATTCGGTAGGAGGCACATGTGGTGTTAATTTCGATGCTCTCAACCCAATATGGATTGATTTACACCATTGAATGAGTAGTAATCCTTCCCTCTTCCGTCACATTTACTGCCAACTGCTGTCACAGTCCTTTTTCTCTAATGCATGGAATGTTTTCCATAGCTGTTTGTTTTGCACCGGAATGGAATACCAAGGATTAACACGATAGCATACAACTGTCTCCGGTTCCTACCATTTTTTTCCGCATATCCCATGCATAGAAAATGTTCCTACCTCTTGGAAAACCGCCAACCAATTCAGAAAAAAAAACGTGCCTCACATAAAATTGTCTTATTACAAGTATCTATGTTGAAAAGGTCATCATTCTGAGTTGATTAATACAATGTTGGTTCCAATATAGAACCCTGAGCAGTCTAGAATCAAAAACACATCCGAAGAGATCCCGTCCACAGCAACCCAAACTGATCGATTTTCGAGGAAACTCTTCATTCAGTCGCATTCTCAAACATTGAACTCTTTTAAAGAAGCGGTTTTCTGATTCACAGAGACTCTGTTCACTTAACTTAGCATCGTTAACTTTTAGCTAACGGGATAGTGGGCAGGTTATTGTGGGATGTATGTAGAAAAGGCGGAGATTACGTGTGGTCTGTGGGTTTGTATTAAAGAGAGTTAAGTTCAGGAGGTAGGATGTCGGTCTAGGTTGTACGCTCCTTAAGGGTTCTGAGGTTGATTAATTTGAGGCGGTTGATGTATGGGGGCAGGATAAGAGGATTTACCCAACCTAGTCCTCGAAGAGCAAACCGTAGGAAATGGCGTTGGACGCTTTCGTATCTACCGATATCAGTCTGTTGAAGTCCACTATTTGGACATTTTCTTGAAATTATCTTAAAAAAAGATTTGTCTCTTTAATGAGATTTTGATAACCACCGATCTATTTCACAATGTTTTTGGATGTTTTGTGATATAACGCCCCATCTAAATTTGTGATAGATTCCAGTTTTCCCAACACAATCAGCCCGATTTCTTTCATACACATCGGCCTATTTAAATCCTTCAACCTCATGCTCCCACTTTCTCCATCACTTTGGTAATAATCCCAATTTCCTATACTTCCACCCCTTCTGTAACTTCTGTAGTCTAGTGAAAAAAAAAAATAACACTTCTCCGACAGCAATAAAAATTTTCCGGTTCCAAAACATTTGTCATTTATATTTACTCTCTTTTAAAGTCGACAATAACAGACATAGTTAAGATGTGACATTACACGTAGCCCCAATATTATCATTACGATAAAATGTTGACGTTTATGTTCAAAGCTGCGATGATCTGCAGTAGCAATGCTATCGCACTGGGAGCGCCTTCAAGACAAATTTTCTGCGTAGCTGTAGAGTAAAGGCAATTGAATTAGTTCGCATACAACCTCTGAGAAATCACATATCCTTACCTGGTTGAGCAGCTATCATCGTGACCTCAAAAAGCACTACAAAATAGAATGAAATTCTTATATTACGTATTTTAGAAAAATCTATAAAAACTATACCCACCGCAAACTACTGCAATAGCGATACACAGAAATGCGGTCAAATTCATGGTTCAAACTGTTTGTTCAACAACGTTTCGAATGAGACTGTTCCTGACTCTGCGAGTCAAAGCCTTTTTATCTACTCATGATGAATAAAAGAAAACAATTTCGTAAAAAGTAAAATTACAACTTACCAAAATCACGACTAAGTGACTGTGTAAATACTTTGATCTTCACCTTTGGTTCGGCAATATCAATGGTCACGCGTGAACTCAGGTGTAATAAAATCGCCCTTTTATTAACGTTTTCTTTATCTAAATAATGACATTGCATTCCAATAGCCTCCTGGTATCAACCTAAAACACCGTCTAATTCTGTAATGAATCTCCAACGAATCATTCTTTATTCTAATGTTACTCTTATGTTAAATGCACATTTCTTATAAGTTCGTCTCCGAATCGAGCTCTACAAATATGACCATCCAGTATATTCACATATATATTTGCACTTCTAATAATGTGGTCGGGTCTTCTAAAGTAACACTTTGGATTAACAGGATACATTCGATAACATAGGACCGCACTTCCCTAATTAAACAGTGCAAATTACCTACATAGCATTAATACTAGTGTTCCTTAGGACTTTATACATTGCTGAGATGTTGATATGTTATGGAAGGTACAAAATGTATAGGGACACTTATAGGGCTTTCAGAGCGATTCATCCTTTAAGTGAATAGTTAGATAGTTCAAGGTGTACCACAATTAACGGTGGAGACTGACTTCAAAGAGGTAAGTATTAAGGGGTGGAAGGTTTCGCTTCTAACAATGTTTTTTTAAAATTTATTAGGCTATAGGAACCCGGATGTTCATGACCGTGCTACCGGTTTCTTTCCCGCTGGTCTTCCGCCAAGAATTCTACGTACGGTCCTATCGTTGCCCATTCAACTTTCCATACGGCATTGAGGGTTATAAGTATGTCTAAGAGAACAGTATCCAGTCTTGAATTCGCGAAAGCATCAGTTTTATTTTTTATATATATTTATTTTTGAACTTTTGGGCTAACCAGTTTGTTCTAGCTACCTCTCCGACAGTCGTAAAGCGAAATACTAATTCATTAACCGATCTGCTGAAACTGCTTACTTATGCCAGAGTACCAGTTAAGGAGTTAGGTGGGTTTCGAAGGCTCAAAGAAGCATATTTTTACTAATACATCAAATAGAATATTTTATTCAAACAATTTAACATATCAAAGATACTCATATGATAAGTACTTTGTGAAATTTTTTAACTCGTGACAGATTTATCTAATATAAAAAAACAAAATTTATTCTTTTAGTAGATGTGTAGAGTTCGATTAATCAGTTGCCTTTTCACTACTCCCCCTCCGTACGAATTGTCGTCCCGTTGACGACTGAAATCTGAATGTTCTATCCTATCGGAAAATACCCTGATACAGAACATATCTGTATCTGTACAGAAAAATGTTCTATTCGTTCTGCTAAGAGAATTTCCGAATCCCTGTTAGCAGCATGTTATTTAGTCCCAGGCGTAATTTTAGATTTCTGAAAAAGGAGAAAGCCGTTCGTCGCATACATCCTTATCGCCATCCATGGTGGTGATCGAAACTCATTTCCACGGCCTTCTGTTTGCACAGCACATCTGGCGCGCAGACCGGAGAAATTCAATGGTCGTTTGGTCTTACAGTCCGTGGGTCTTGTTTGACTTTGTAATTACAAGCCGAAACCCATTAGATCTTTCTAATGGTGTGAAATTCGAAAAGAACCGTGGGATCGGAGTAGTTCCTTTTGTTGATTTTACGCTCATACATATCCCCCAATTATCTCGTTGAGATAATTACGGTTGCCTACAATTTGGCAGCGGATAGGCGATATGCTTTCTTGCATGAGGTTGCCGTTTCCTTTGTTTGCCGATGGATTTGGTGGTCTTTGTGGCAGACCACCCGCACGTGCATCATTGTACCGATACCCGGAATTGTAGCTCCTGCGCTTCAGTAGGGCTATCTCCCACAGAGACCGGGACGATAGTATTAGACGGCGTCAACAGTTCTGGTGGTTGAATGGCATATAAAGACCTGGATACCAAAGTCGGTATAGAATCATAGTATCATCAGCTAGCTTACATAGACTTAGCTTTTCTAGAATTAGGGTAGTATAAGATTTAAGTTAAGTTAGGTTAAGTGCTTTTACATTACAAAAAAAGAAAAAAAAAAAAAGTAGGTAAGTTAAGTAAGTTAAATTTTAAGAAAAAAAAACAAAAAAAAAATTGACAAAGTTTTTCAAATTTTTCTTTGTATTTCAACTAATTATCAGTACTGCCACAAAGTACTGTCGCCGAAAGGCAAATTATACAAATGTTAAGTAATGTTTAGCTTAGAGCGTCTGCGAAGGACCAGTAAGTTATTATATAAGATAATTAAGCTAGAATTTAAGCATTTTTTGTCTAGCCTTTAACGGGCTCAACGTTGGCTGCGAGTTGCAGGCCCCATGGTGGGACTTTGGGACACGCGTCTGTGGGCGCGTGCAACGTTCTCAGATAAGTAAGTTCCTTGAAGGTAGGAACCTTACCTGCGCGGAATTGTGCGTTCGTAAAACGCTACACACTATTAGGACATTTTCTTGAAATTATCTACGTAGTGCTCCCGAAGCCCTACCAGCCTCCCACAACCCCAATATACATGACCCATCATCCCAGTTCCCGTTACATTACACATCCAGTATCCCATCTCCCAATATACCTATCCCATCCACCATCCCATTTTCCCATACAATATACATATCCCATCATCACCCAATTAATCGAAACGATTTCCAAAAATCGTCACATTATCTAATTAACAGCTGCTATAGCCGTTGTCTAATATAACAATCCCAGAAACGCCACCAAGCAAATATAGCAAATAAATAATGGGATGATTCTGAAATCAAATAGAGCAACCAACAGCTGTTAAGAAGAATAAATTTCGGCATCACAAGCCAAAAAAACAGAAGCGAGTAAGCAACGGCTTCTGAGAATAAAACACTCTTGTTTCACAAGCCAAAAACCAAAATCGAGCAACCGTAGCAGCTGCTCGATTGGGATTGGGCAAAAGACACTCATGCGTTGCCGGCTTTCAGGTACCTGTAGAGGAAGATGACCCTTTCTTTCCCAGGTTCGAGTTCGTTCATCGAAGAAACTGACCGAAAGAAAATGAAAAAGAGAGAATTGCCATTTTTACAGGGCAGTCGAGTAATATCCGTCAAAGCAGATAGTCAAGTTTGGAGTGTGTGTCGAGATATAACGTCCAACGCGTACGCACTTTGAAAATTTATGTTTAACTTATTCCCTCTCGAACGAACTCAACAGGTTTTTCTTTTGTACCGACTCATCTACATATCTTATTTTCACATAATAACATTATATTGAATCCCTGAACTATTATTTGTTTCTGTCTTGAAATAAATGAAACGAAGAAAAGTGTGTTTTTAATTATTATAAATGAAATGGGTCCACGCTCTTCCCTCGGTCGAGACGAGGAAGCACGGCCGTCGGACACAATATAAATCTTCATCAAAAAATAATAATAAATAACAACAGAAGATTTATAACATCTATAAAAGAGGTGTCGCTTTCATGAGATTTTGATAAAAACCGATCTCTTTCACAATGTTTTTGGATGTTTGTGATATAACACCCCATCTAAATTTGGGATAGATCCCGGTCTTCCCAACACAATCAGCCCCATTTCTTTCATACACATCGGCCTATTTAAATCCTTCAACCCCATGTTCCCACTTTCTCCATCACTTTGGTAATGATCCCAATTTCCTATACTTCCACCCCTTCTGTAACTTCTGTAGTCTAGTGAAAAAAAAAATAACACTTCTCCGACAGCAATAAAAATTTTCTGGTTCCAAAGCATTTGTCATTTATATTTTCTCCCTTTTAAAGTCGACAATAACAGACATAGTTAAGATGTGACATTACACGTAGCCCCAATATTATCATTACGATAAAATGTTGACGTTTATGTTCAAAGCTGCGATGATCTGCAGTATCAATGCTATCGCACTGGGAGCGCCTTCAAGACAAATTTTCTGCGTAGCTGTAGAGTAAAGGCAATTGAATTAGTTCGCATACAACCTCTGAGAAATCACATATCCTTACCTGGTTGAGCAGCTATCATCGTGACCTCAAAAAGCACTACAAAATAGAATGAAATTCTTATATTACGTATTTTAGAAAAATCTATAAAAACTATACCCACCGCAAACTACTGCAATAGCGATACACAGAAATGCGGTCAAATTCATGGTTCAAACTGTTTGTTCAACAACGTTTCGAATGAGACTGTTCCTGACTCTGTGAGTCAAAGCCTTTTTATCTAGTCATAATGAATAAAAGCAAACTATTTCGTAAAAAGTAAATTTACAACTTACCAAAATCACGACTAAGTGACTGTGTAAATACTTTGATCTTCACCTTTGGTTCGGCAATATCAATGGTCACGCGTGAACTCAGGTGTAATAAAATCGCCCTTTTATTGACGTTTTCTTTATCTAAATAGTGACATTGCATTCCAATAGCCTCCTGGTATCAACCTAAAACACCGTCTAATTCTGTATTGAATCTCCAACCATTCTTTCTTTATTCTAATGTTACTCTTATGTTAAATGCACATTTCTTATAAGTTCGTCTCCGAATCGAATGAGAGCTCCACAAATAAGCCCACCCAGTATATTCACATATATATTTGCACTTGTAATAATTTGGTCGGCCCCCGCTTGGTAGAAACCTTGACGCGGTGCGGGGGCTTAAAGTACAATGAATCACTCAGGCTATGTTGACGGGAGCATATGCTTCCAGTAGGGTCACCCATGTCCGACAGGCTAGCGACACAGTAACACACATAGATCTACCACACCTAATCCAGGGTGTTACGCGTCACCGTGTCCATTGGATGGCTTGCTGCCAGGGGTATACCGGCTGTATTATAACGGCGCCACTCTGACACCGGGTCGAATCAGAGCAGTAAGCAGACCTTACCACATCAAAACGGGGCTCTGATGTGGCGGACTATTTGAAACCCCAAGTCTCGTGGGATCAAAATTGAATAACCAATATACAAAAAACAATCCCACGAAAAACCCGGTAGGCGTAGGTGTGATGAGCCGACACTACCATAAGGGAACAAATCATCAAGAAAACACCGACTCGGCAAAAAGAAGACGTAGGGAAAAACTGAAAAAGCGGGATATACGCGCCGCCACGTGGAATGTTCGAACGTTATATAAACCTGGCGCGGTACAGACGGTCGTAGAAAATGCGAAACAATATAAAATGAACATCGTCGCGCTTCAGGAAGTCCGACTCCCACATCAAGTAATCGAAACCAATGGGTTTACACTGGTGTGTGGAGGTACCGATACACATAACCTCGGAACTGGCTTCATCATAAGCAAGAAGATTACGTCCTATGTAAAAGATGTGCAATTTATTAATGACCGAATGTCGGTGCTAAAAATACAGGGCCCATGGTACAATTATGTATTTATAAACGTACACGCCCCAACAGAATCTACCGACGAAGAAAGGAAGGACACATTCTACGAGACCCTAGAGGAAGTATTTGATGGGATCTCATCATTCCATGTTAAAATCCTCCTCGGCGACCTCAATGCGAAAATTGGAAAGGAAGATATCTTCCAACCAACAATAGGCAAAGAAACCCTACATGACGTTTCAAATGGTAATGGTATTCGAATTATCACGTTCGCAGCGTCAAAAGATCTGGTAGTGAAGAGCACGATGTTCAAGCACAAGCCACATGGATATCACCCGACGGCGTAACGCGTAACCAAATAAAAAGACACCACTCGAATATCCTTGACGTAAGATCATATAGAGGAGCAGATTGCGACTCCGATCACCTTCTAGTGATGGGCAAAATTAGAAGCCGGCTTGCAACAAACCCACATGGACAGTCACGGGAAACGAGCAAAAAGTTCGAGATTGATAAACTAAAAGACCTACGTAAAAGGGCTGAATATCAAGACGAACTAACGAATAGATTTAGCATCCTAGAGAATGACAGTAGTGAGGAAGAGGAAGCCACTAGTGTGGACACTAAATGGACATCGATCAGAGACACAATCAAACAAACAGCCCAAGAGGTATTAGGATTTAAGAAAACAACAAGTCCAAACCTTGGTTTGACGATGAGTGCAGGGCAAAGATCGAAGAACGTAAACGCCTCAGAGTGATCCACTTAGAAACATATGATGAAGTCAACGCAGTAAGATACGCGACAATTCGGAAAGAAACAACTAGACTTTTCAAACGCAAAAAACGCGAATGGGAAAAGACTCGGATCGAAAAAATCATAGAAAATGCCAGAGCAAAGAACAGCAGAGGTATATATGCCTGTATAAATTCAATCAGAAATGGCTACCGAGGGAGAGCCAAAATAATCCGAGACACAAACGGCTGTCTGGTGACAGAAACAAAAAATATCGTGACAAGATGGAAGCAGTACTTTGAAAACCTGCTCAATGTGCGCACCCATCAACCACAAATAAACGCACCAGACGTACATACAGCTGAACCCCAGATCCCAGAGCCCTCTCTCGACGAAGTTGTAGACGCGATAAATCGAAATCACAAGCCCCCGGAATCGATTGCATACCGGCAGAGCTTGTGAAGCATGGAGGAGGGGCAACCGCTCGAAAGATCCACCAACTGGTTAAAATAATATGGGACAAGGAAGTCATCCCGGAAGAATGGAAACCGCAATAGTCATCCCCATTTTTAAAAAAAGCGATAGATCTGACTGCGAAAATTACAGAGGAATATCATTGCTCCCAATCACATACAAAATATTAACAAATGTCATACTGACAAGAATCACACCGTACGCAGAAGAAATATTGGGAGACTACCAATGCGGATTCCGTCGAAACCGGTCAACAAGCGACCAGATGTTCACAATAAGGCAACTGCTGGAAAAGAAGTGGGAATACGGAGAGACGGTTCACCAACTGTTCGTGGACTTCAAAAAAGCCTACGACTCAGTCGCAAGACAAAGACTCTACCATATTGTAGTTGAGCTGGGGATCCCGATAAAATATGCCGCCCTCATTCAAATTTGCACGAACGAAAACAAAGGGCAAGTTAGAATAGAAAACCACCTCTCAGAACCATTTGAAATCCGGGACGGACTAAAACAAGGGGATAGCCTCTCACCGTCCCTTTTTAACCTTGTCCTCGAGTATGTTACCAGAAAGGTACAAGACGACAACACGGCCGGATCATCCCTGAACGGGGTCACACAAGTGCTCGCGTATGAGGATGACATCGCTGTTCTGGGCGATAATCTCGAAACTATAAGTAAAAACTGTGAAATCATCATGCAAGTAGCAGAAGAGGTGGGCCTAGAAATAAACGAAGACTAAACGAAATACATGATTACGACGAGAGCAAGTGGACCTCAGAGAACACATATAAACGTCAGGGGCAAGATATTTGAAAATGTCAAAGAATTTAAATATCTGGGAACGATACTGACGGCCAGAAACGAAACGTCAAAGGAAATTAACAAAAGACTACATTCCGGCAACGCTAGTTGGCATGCAGCCAGTAAACTATTAAAATCCAAACTGCTATCACGTAATATAAAGCTCCGTGTCTATAATCATGCCGATTGCTCTATACGGATGCGAAACATGGGCTCTCACAAAACGGGAAGAGAACAAATTCCGCGTATTCGAGAATAAAGTTTTAAGGGGTATATTTGGCGGTAAATATGACGAGGAGTCAGGACAATGGAGGAAACTACACAACCACGAATTGGAAGAGCTATACTGCAAACCTACAATAGTGAAAGTGATCATGTAGCGAAGATTAAGATGGGCCGGACACGTGGCGCGAATGGGCGATGAGAGGACCGTGCATAGGATTCTTAACGGTAAACTAACGGGGAAGAGACCGACAGGACGGCCGCGACGCAGATGGGAGGACAATGTTAGATTGGACCTCGAGGAGATCGGATCGGATGATCGAACGTGGAAGGAGAGCGCACAGGACAGGGAACAATGGCGGAGCCGAGTCGGTGAGGTCATGAACTTCCGGGTTCCTACAGGCCAGTAAATAACAATAATAATAATAATAATAAAGTAATAATGTGGTCGGGTCTTCTACAGTAACACTTTGGATTAAGAGTATACATTCGATAACATAGGACCACACTTCCCTAATTAAACTGTGCAAATTGCCCACATTTGTTACTTAATAGGATCCTCCAATACGGTTTAATTTAAACCCGTCACATGATTTTCGGTGTAGAATCTTTACATCATGTAACTTATTTCCTGCTATGCAAATGGAACCCATTAGTGAAAAACCTTAACCATAATCATTTAAATACTCTCACATGAATAGTTATCATAGATACCTCCTATCACGTCAGTCACAAATAGCAAATCGCTTTCTGAGCAAAGGTATTATTGTAACGAAAGAGAAGAGTGTCGTAATTTCTCAAAACAAAATTTAATTTTCCAAAGCACGTCTATTATTACTTTAAAATTACCGTATTTGTTTTGTAGATTCACTCCTAAGACTTTTTCTTGGTTTCTAGCACATGTTGTATATTGCTATACAACATTTTGGCGACCAACGTGGGGTCGGGGAAGCCCAAGTTCAATACTTGTATGTGCTTGAAAATCGCTCTTCACCCAGTAGTATCAAGGAAGCCTAAGCGCTTGAAAAACCTTGATCTCTAAAATAACATAACCCGAACGAACTTGAGAAAACACCCTTACCCTTCGTCCGTCTGGTTTCGGCGGTACGTTTCGTAACATAACCAATAAGTAACACAACAACAACATAAATAAATAAATCATGAGACTAATTCAACAAATTAAAACAAATCATAATAAAGTGGGAATAAAACTCAATAAACCATCAACTGAGAGAAAATAACACGACAATACCACCATAAACCAAAACAGCAGCAGGTGGACACCAGCCGCAGTTCAACAACGTACAGAAGCAGTTCCATCAAGAAAAACCAACCCGCCACAATTTTTTTTTACAACCGCGCCCAAAAGGGGATTTTGAAGTATCGTTAAATGTCGGAGCACAGTGCGAGCGGAAGGAAAGGAAGTGGATAAGGACAGGAGGTGTCGATGTATATTGGTCTTGAATGCCTGGACATCACAACGACCAGGAAACACATGATCAGACAGAACATTCCACATTCGTGTGGTTCGGCTAAAGAATGACTCTCATGTTTACTTGTGCGCCTGAAGTCCACTTTCAACGTGAACTGATGCGCATTCACTGATTGACGGGTATCGTGGGAAAATGTCTGAAGGAGCGGAACACATTCAGCAAGTTCAATTGAGAAACGACCGTTGTAATACCTATAGAAAAGAGATAGGCACGTTGCGCCTATGTTCTAACGACGGAATTGATCGACTTATGGCTGAGTCCCCAATAATTTTCACTGCTCGCTTTTGCATCCTGTCGAGCACGTGTAGTGCAGTTTTGGATGCGCGTAACCAAATATGGGCCTTGTAAATAGTGGCCAAGTTGGATGGAGTGAAATATATGATTACGGGTATTGGAAAAGAGATCATTTATAAAGATGAGCAAGAGAGTGGGTGAGACTACCGAACCCTGGAGAACACCTGCATTAATTTGATGGGAGACAGATGTGACACCATCAAGAACCTCTTGAATTGAACGGCCAGATCCATTGGATCAGGGATTTGTCCACTCATATGAATGCAATTTTGACCAAAGGACTGGATGCCTAACTCTGTCCAAGGCTTTTGAAATATCCAATGCGACTACCTTGCTTTCACCGAGGCAGTGGATGGAATGGCTCCACTTTTTGGTAAAGTACGCCATTAGATCTCCTGTGGACCAGTTCCTACGAAATCCATATTGGCGGTCATTAAGTAGGTCTTTTGATTCCAGATATTTCGAAAGTTGACGGTTGATAAGGGATTCCATTACCTTGGAGAGAATAGAAGTGAGTGCTATGGGTCGATAAGCAGAAAGGGATGATTTGTCACCTTTTTTGAGAATTGGCTGAATGTTCGCTGACTTCCATCTATTGGGGAAAGGGCCAGTAGAATAAGACAAATGGAAGAGTTTCCACAGAGGATTGGGGGGAATGCCACACGGACCAGCGAATTTGTGAGCGTTTAGCTCTTTGGGTACGCGGGCAACAGTACGCGTTCGGAAGTGAATCAAGTTGAGGCGGAACTGATGTGGGATCAGGCAGCGTTGAGTTCGCTGCAAAATGTGCAGCAAGTAGCGATGGAATGGATGAAGAGACTGAGTTTTGAATGTTTCCCACGTTTCTACTACCTGTGGGAGAGTGTAGTATTTTTTGTCTCACTCTCTGGTCACCTAGCTCTTTTAAATCTTTTTCGGTTTTCCTCAGTATTGTTTGCTTTATACAACCGGAAGCTCAACTCTTTAGCATTAATGGCTTCTCTGCACCCGAAATCGAACCACATATTTCTCTTGGGTTTGATAGTCTTTACTCTGTGTGGAATAAAGGTTTGCATGCCAAGTAGAATCGTGTCTGTCAATGTGTCCGCTATAGAGGAAAAATAACGACGAATTTAACCTCCCAAAACCGTCGTTCAGACCTTCCAAGTTGGCTCTCTCGTATAACCATACTGTTCTTCTGGGAGCTTTCTCATTAACGTTACTGTTGGTTAGAGGAAATATAGCTGACACGACACAGTGGTCTGAAGTGCCCAAGGGCAAAGAAACTTCAATTGTGTATTTGTTTGGGTGGGAGGTTAGAAACAGGTCCAGTGTGTTGGCGAAAGGACCACACATGTCTTGTACCCGTGTTGGCACATTGACAAGTTGAGTTAAATGTTTTGAATGAGCAAAAAGCTGGACATATTGACCCTCAGGTGTTGTGTGTCGGGAGTGACGAAACCACTAAGAGTTATGCACATTGCAATCACCTGCAATAACGATTTCAGTGTGTGGATATACGGTCAAGATCCTATCGATAGAATCAGACAGAGCATCAAATTCGTTAGAGGATGCGTTTCTATTCAAGTTTGGGCTTCTGTAAAGAAAGCAGTAATGTATGATATGCTTACGAACGTGAAGCAGAAGCTGATAACCAATATTATTTCGTATGTAGGTGGCTATACCACGATGTGGAAAGAACAGTGGGACTAAGTTATATCCAGGGAGATTAAAATCGGAAATATCTGTATTAGTAATTACCTGGGTTTCGCTAAGTGCAAGGATAGTTGGTTTCTGGTTAGAAACGTGGGCAGACACAGAAGAGAATTTGCATCTAAACACGCGAATGTTACACAAATCAACGCGAAATTCCCCCTCCATTAAAATGGTCCTGTGGGGAGGAGGTAGTGCACCGGCGTACGGCGCTGATTATCTTCCTCCTCCATCATCAATTGTTAGCCGCGCAAAACACCGAACCGAAAGTCATCAGCAATAAATGAACGAAACGCCGCCACGTTTGTTCGCTCCCAACCAACCGAACGCCAAAATACCGACGAACAACAACAAGAAACTAACGCAAGACACAGGAACCGCTGCCGGAAAATTAAACACACTGGTTTGGTTTGATAGTTCGGGAGCGCTAGTTATTTATTTTAGTTATTAATAGATTGGCAGAAAAAAAAAGAAAAACAAACTACTTTAAAAAAATATGCACTATTAATGTCTCCGCTAATGTAGACATCGCACTTTATCGGACTACGGACACACTTTATTGGCGTTTGCCATTTTATACACACACGGCTGGGGTTATACGCTTCTCCGCAGCTTGCGGAGTGCGGGAGAAAATCCTACCGTCACGAACGGTGGTTGTAATAAGACTCAGCGATAATTATTTCTTGCAGAGATCACTCGCTAATCTTGATCATGGTGGTATGTGTGAGTGGAGATCACATTTTCGTGTTTATCAATGCATTCCAGCAAGGATAAACAAAACCTACAGCTAGGGAAAAAGAACAAAGGAGAAGCGACCTAATGCATCGGTCTGTGATTAGGGTCAGCTAAATAAATAAGCTGGAACTCATTACATGGGAATTGCATTCAGGATACCACAAACGATGTTTATGGTATCGCCAGAAAACCTTTGAAGGACAGCGTTCTTTTGTTTGCACATTGCGTGCTAAGGAAATTCGTTTCAGCGTCTATTGCGCTAATTATATGCAGCTGCTTGGGTTGTTTATTGATGGGGTAAAAAGGTCGCCAACCAATGTGTATGAAAGGGATTTATTGTACATATGAATGAAGCTGGATATAGGCGACGCAATATTTATGGTCCCTGTCATGACGGTTACATTGTATGCAAACCGAATCATTTTGTTTACAGGAATTTGTCTGGTACCGAATTGGTTTAGAATACCAGACAAGCAAAGAAAGAAATCTTACGGAAAATTGTATGCGAAGGGATGCATGAAAAGGTAAGTTTTCTTTGTAGGGATTTTTTAAGATCATAGATTTGATCTATATGATGCGTGAAGCATTTTCAGGTGCTAATGCTGTTGCATTGGCGAAATCAGGATTTTTGCTGAATGTTATGGGGGTTTTACGGTAAGTAGACAGTGGGGATTGGCGGAACTGCCACAGTCCTACACAGAAAACCAATACCGCCTCGGGAAAGGATGCAAGCCGGGACCAGCAGTAGAGAAGGAACCACTACAGATGTTATGCCCTTGTAGTAGGTGCCCCCTAGATACGTGCCGAAATCCAAGTCACATCCCTTCCATAACGAACATTATGGCACTCAGATACCAAAAACTCTCCAAAGATTATATCAGATGTACCGGTATGAAGTGAGCGTTTTTTTTTGAAAAGTAAAACACATTTTATTCGAAGTATTGACCATTGCTTTCTACACATTTCGACCACTTTTCTGGCAATTCGCCACGCCAATAAAACCGGTCGGCTTTTGAGACAAACCATTCGGAGACCCAATTTTCGACTTCTTCGTAGGAATTGAAATGCGGCTCAGCCAATTCGTGTCCCATTGATGAAAACCAATGATAGTCGGAAAGCCTGGTGAATACGGCGGGTGGGGTAACACTTCCCAGCCGAGAGCTTTTATTGTTTCTTTGATGGGTTTTGCTGTATGACTCGGAGCATTATCATGCAACAAAATTACCTTTGCGTGTCTTGTGGCTCATTCTGGTCGTTTTTCGATCAATACATGGTTCAAATTGATCATTTGTTGTCGGTAGCGTTGCGCATCAACAGTTTCGCCAGGTTTTAGAAGATACACCACCCCCTTCTGGTCCCACCAAACACAGAGCATTGCTTTTTCCCGAACCGATCGGGCTTTGCAGTCGATGTTGACACTTCTCCTGAATGTTTCCATGATTTTTTGCGTTTAGGATTTTTAAAATAAATCCATTTTCCATCGCCAGTCACAATTCGATGCAATCCTGACTTCCTTTCGTGTCGTAGAAGCAACGTTTCACATGTGTTGTTTCGCTTTTCCATCTGCCTGTCATTCAATTCATCTGGTTTCCACAATTTTGGATCTTTCCCATAGCTTTTAAATGGTCAGAAATTTTTTGTTGTGCAACATTTAACATTTGTGCCATTTGTTTTTGACTCAAATTGTCATCTTGATCCAATATTGCTTGCAATTCGGCGTCTTCAAACTTTTTTGGTGGTCTTCCACGTTTTTCATTTCGCACATCAAAATCATTATCCCTGAACCGCTTAAACCATCTTTTGCATGTTGCTTCCGATAGAGCATGATCATCATAAGCCTCGACAAGCATTCGATGCGACTCTGTAGCAATTTTCTTGAAATGAAAACAAAAGATTAATGCTTTCCACGAATCATCATTTTCTGGTACAAATTTCGACATTTTGTACAATGACTTGATGCATACTAAATATGTTTGACAGATGTCATAGCAACCAAATAAAAAAATATAAGAGTTCGTTCACAACAAACGTTCCCTATCGATACATTTGTATCTTGACGTTCACTTCAGACCGGTACACCTGATAAATCAATCGAGAGTATCAATGCCTGAAGGACGCAAACAGGGGTGCAACAAGAAGGAAAACAAACACAAGGGATGGAATGAGTGGAGGGTTTTCCCGCACTGCACATCACTCGCATGTATATCCTCACACTTTTCACAGCTCTAAGACGCGTGTGTGGAGATCCGTTTATTTGCCTAGGATCGCACAGATAACTTTGCACTGCACTCGGACGCATGTGTGAAGATCCGTTTGTTTGTTTAGGATCCCACAGTAAGACTTCTCATGCGAACCGAGAGTGCAATTGCGTATATTATGTATATTTAAGATTCCCAAAACGGATTGCACAATTGATCCGATGGTACGGATCACGAGGCAGAAGCGCACGTGCTGTCTCGTTGGCGGTCTTAAATCGACTATCAAATAAGTATGCAATTTGTTTCCCTGTTTTTCTTATTAAGATAAGAGTGCCATTTTTAAAGACACTTTTTAAGCATCATCTATTTTTACGTTGCCCCTTCCCAACAAGACAAAACTAATAATAATAATTAAAACGAATGTGCAATACTCTGTCATCTCCTTATCTGTCCATATTGCGTCCACTAATCTTTGGGAAGCATTTCCACTGTTAAAACGATAAAATTAACACAACAATCACGTTCGGGACAGCAGCCTCTGCTGTGAAGTCACAACTTGAGTACTTTGCCAAAAACGCCCTGTAAAGTGGTGTGAGTAATGCTCATCTCTGCCAATATTTATTGGCACTAGGGAATGTCACGCCAGACGAACTAATACAAAAATCATTGGATATGGAGAACCTAGAACAGGCAGCTTTCCACACGCAACCGTATAGTTATACGCTAATGTATACTCACTTTCCTAGCGCTCCTAGTTTTCAGACTCCTGGGTCAATATCCGACAATAAAAATCTTACGTTATTTTGCCTGAATACTTCACAAATTTCGGGTTTCCCAAACGAACATTTTCCACAGTCGCCAAAGTAGTCTTTTGGAAATGCAGAAGATCGTCACTCAACTACTGCTAGAATAGTCTGTAGTTTTTGCCATAAAGGCGGGCCTACATATATCGTCTGCCTTACAAGAAAAAATACCACATTCTGCACATCTTGTAAAATGTATAATCATGATGTTGGGGACTGCCGGAGATCGGAAAACCACACCAATGTCAATAACTTAATGTCAACCAGAAATCATTTCAGGGAACGAAATCCCAATAGAGTTGCCCCCATAAATTCCCCTAATATCACCCAACTGATAACACGCCTAGGGTTTGTAGTATAAAAAAAACCTGCAATTTTTGTGGTCGACAAGGCCATGACGTGTTGGTATGCCACCAACAGGCAAAAGGGGAATCCCGGAACCAAAGAAACGTATCCGGTTCGACAAAACTAAGAAACAATTACGATTTAGAGTACCCTCAACTCTCATCAACTAATGTACCCACAGTTGCCCTCCCCCTAGATATAGGTCTAAATGACCATGTTCAACTAGTGGCAGACACTGGCGTTGAGGTAAACATTATCTCTGAACAAGCAATCAAGCCAAAAGATGTTAATATAAACAAAGATGATACATGCACCTTGCAAGCCTCATATGGAACAGGAAGGACATTAGGCAGTTGCCAGGGGAACTTCAATCTAAAAACTAAAATGCGCTGCAAATTCCAAGTCGTGCGCAATATGCCCGGCTTGACCGAAGACGGACTACTAGGGAACGACTTCCTTTCAAAAAATTATGCTATAGGCGGGCCTAACCAACAACTAACCTTTCCGCGCACGGAACGAAACCCAGAAGAATTTAGCATTCCCATGGAACCTAAAACCAAAAGCCCCAGTCAAAGTGAGACAAGTCACTGACAATGCCGAACCCGAAAAGGTCAGAAATGCCGCATATGACGTCTCCAAGGGTTCTCGTACTCGAGAAGCTGGCTGCAAAACCTCAGCGATGGTGGCAAACAATCGACTGGCAGTTATATTTCACGACCCCACACGGCCTAAACAAGCAGTCCCAGCAAAACTAAATCAGAAATCAGGCTATGGAATCAAACTACCAAACACATCACTGCATATAGATACAAAGAAACACACTTTAGTAGTCGACACCGACTCTGAAGGGGATCTAATTGGCAAGCAAGCCCAAAACCAGGGCAAAACCTTCAGGTTGAATTCGAACCCTAAACAGAGGAACCAAAAGTCAAGTGGCTAATGTGTTAGTCAAAGAACTGACACATCTTTATTAAACTCGTACTCTAGCTCCTCTCAAAACAAAAAGTTGTGGAAAAACCCACAACATTCGAAAAAATTGGCAAACCAGTCCGAGCTGAAGGCAAAACCTTCAAGAGGAATCCAAAGTCAAGTGACCAATATGAACTAACACTTCTTCATTAAACTTCCGGCCTAGCTCCTCTCAAAGCGAACTAAACAAAAAATAATTGTTACAAAAGCCCACAACACATGAAAAGATCACAAACCTAAATGAGGTCACAATGATACTCAGGGTTTATCATAATTTCCCTTCCGGTGGACATCAAAACATCACCAAAGCGTATAATAAAATACGACAACGGTACTGGTGGCCGTCCATGCTCTCTGATGTTAGGAAGTATAAAAAGCAGTGTGAGGAATGCCGTTCATTAAAGGCAGCCACATGCTCCAGAAATCAAGCCATAACACAAACGTTTCATGTGGAACACATGCTATTGTTGACGCACAAAAACCCCAAAGACAAACCATTTGAAAAGGCCCTTTCTCGTTACAGCAGTAACTGGGCCAGGCAGACGACCATCAAGGCGGTTAAAAAGTCAATGACAGTCACTAATAGTAGGTTAAAATCTTATTCCTATATCAACCACCCTTTTCATACTCCAGGCTGTATCGCATTTCCTAGATCGTTCCCATAACATAAATATACAAAAATGCACAATATGGTTAGATACAGAAACAAATATCAAATAACAAATAGAAAAAAAAGGGGGGGGGGGGGGGGGATGTTATAATACACTAAATAGCATAAAAAATAATTTAAAAAAAAAACATATGAAAACAATGAAGTACGATAAGAAATCACGTACCCTCAATAAGGAAAACCATTTATAAATACCAAACAACATTGTACATAACTATTTCAAGAGAGAAATAACCGACGGAATAAAATTGTCTAAATATACTTTTGCGATTAAACCTCATAAATAATACATTAATGTACATACTAAATAATAACTTCTTTTACAATTAGCAAACTATTATTATTAATACTGTTAAAATTAATTAAATAAGCAAAACAAATATTACCACTATTAGTACCAATACTATTAAAATTAAAAAGCAAACATTAACTATTATTATCATTACTGGTAACATTAAAATAAGCTAAATCTATTTTGTTAAAATTAATTAAATAAGCAAAACAAATATTACCACTATTATGAAAAGTTAATAAGCAAAATAAAACAAACAATCAAAATTGCTAATAGAGTTACTGTATTCAAATACTTTGCCAAAATTTGTTAAACAGAGCTCCCCTACCTATGCCCACTTTTTTTTGGGAGAACTAATCCTATTCTAAGAATAGTTCTCTTATCGAGAGAAGGAAGGAATGCTACATGGATACATGCGTGCAGTGGTATTGCCCCACCCAACAAAAATTTCATGTTGTACACATATTGTACAATGAACTCCAGAATTCCTATACTCTACATGAATGCTATACGCAAAATTCTGCGATGCAATAATGTTGCATGCATATAGGACAAGTTTTAATAACTTTAAACCAAAGGAATTCTTTCGGTGTAGCATCAAAAATAATCTCTTACTGCAACCGACGGAATCCTTTCAGTGTAGCTGTGAAACTTTATCCCAAACTGTTGCTAAACGCAAATTCCTATCAAGCATTTCCAATTCTCATAACTAGAATTTCAATTCCATTCATACCCATGCACATACACATGCTCTAATATTGCATGCTATTTGCTATAAGCAAACAAAAATTCTCATCACCTTGATGATCACCTGACACCCCATCACCTTCAAGGTAATTCCACCCATGCCCATGTACATGCATGCTATTTGCTATGGGCAAATCAGATTCGCATCACCTTGAATCAAAATTTCCCCATGGGCTTGGGGTGGAGCTGCAGCCAGAGTAGGCGTAAGGTTGCCACATCAGGGTGAATGGCGACCGAACTGCAACGTTGCAGTTCTCATCGTCTTTGGCATGGCCTTTGACTTGGGCTAGCATCAGGTGACTGTCTGAATGTGAACGATGAGTCGTGGGAAAGTATGCGAATTTAGATTTAGATTTTTAAGTATAAACAGGGAGCTCCGTTCCAGGGAATAACCGATTAGAATTAAACAGCACAAGTGTGTGTTAAGTGTGTCGATGACGTCATGACATACAAGAAATCATTGACACACTCAAACAAAAAGAAAACCTTTCCAATTGTAAACTCGAATGACCCCAGGGTACAATAGTGCATTAACTGCATATGCCAAAATGATTGCCTAATAATGCAAAGCAATTAACTGCATATTCCGGAACAATTAAATTGCAGAAACGTTTAAACTGCATGTTCCAGCACAATCAACCACGAAATAATTAATTGGGTCAGTTCGCAACTGCGGATACTGAACTGTGATGCAAGTCAATGAAGAAATATTGACCAACCCAGCAGTTTGAAGCAATTACGAACCAAAAGCAAATAATCGGAAATTGGGGCAATTAAAATTGAATTGCATTGTCGTCACCGGGAGGTTTTGACCCCGAAGTGACGAGAAAAGGTAAGAGCAAACTAGGAAGTCAGTCGGTGGTCAATCTAGAAGTCAAGTGGTGAGTCGAGGATGTAGTATTTATGATCGGGAGAAGTGGATAGTTAGAAGTGTGGATCAGTGGTGACCAAAGTAGAAAGTCTGTTGTGTTGAAAGTCTAACTTTTGTAATAGTAGTTTATGCTGTCCGCTGAATTGTTGAATAAGTTATACCGTTTGAAAAAGATTTATGTAATGGTGAAAAAATCTAAGAATATAGCTGGATAAAAAAAAAGAGACCGAAGAAAGTGGTTGAGAATATAAGAGAAATAAAAGTGACACGAACAGAAATTACTAAACTAAGTCGGAGAATAACGCTAAAGAAGAATTGTATTGATATATGTGTAATGAAAGACAGTCGTGTAAAATAAGATGACATTAGAAATGTATAAGGTGTAAGCATAAGTATTACGAATAAGATCATCATCATCATCATCATCGGCGCTACAACCTGGAACCAGTCTTGGCCTTATTTAGCAAGCCCTGAGGCTTGTTAAATTTTCCATAATGATTTGTTTTTTTGGGGCAAGGTCATTAGTCTTGCGCCAGAGGCTCCCCGACGGGGAATCGAACCCCGGTCTCCCGCGTGACAGGCGGGTATACTAACCAGTATACTATTGAGGAGCTTATGAATAAGATAGTGTAAAACAAACCGATCAGGACAAGGTTAATATAACATACGAGGGTTGCCTCTTATGTTTCGGGATTTGGCAACCCTAGTGTTGCAATCCTGCAACTGACAGCTCTGTCGTAAAGTTGGACATTTTTGAGGTTATACGCACTCAGAACGTTTTGATATACGAGTGCTATTTGTGTTGTTTACAGTAACTTAAAAGATTCATCTCGTCAACATTTTCGTGGGATTATTTTTTACAACTTTCGGCGTAGATTAACTCAGCAACAGTGCATGGATGAACTTAATTTAATTTTTGGCGATGAAGCTCCATCAAGGACCTGTGTTTATCGATGGTATGGTGAATTCAATCGTGGTCGTAGTTCACTCCAAGATGAATTTCGTGAAGGTCGTCCAAAATCAGTTGTTGTTCCGAAAACCATTGATGCTGTGCACGAACTGATATCGGAAGATCGTCATGTCTATCGTGAGATTGAGACAACCTTAGGCGTTAGTGGGACCAGCATACATTCAATATTGCATAAACATTTTACTGTCAAAAAAATTTGTTCGCGTTGGATCCCACACAATTTGTCAATTCCCCAAAAAAAGGCTCGTGTCAATTGGTCGAAAGAAATGCTCAAAAAATACGGTCGCGGTGCTTCGAAACACGTCTATGACATCGTGACAGGTGATGAATCGTGGATTTACGCGTATGAGCCCGAAAGTAAACAGCAGTCGACTGTCTGGGTGTTTCAAGATGAGCCAAATCCAATAAAAGTTGTTCGCGCACGAAGCACTTCCAAGCAAATGGTCGCCTGTTTTTTCGGAAAAACTGGACATGTCGCAACCGTACCACTAGAACAACGCAGAACAGTCAATTCTGAGTGGTACACAACCATTTGTTTGCCAGTTGTCTTCCAAGAAATCAGGAAAACCAACCGCCGAAAACGGATCACTCTTCACCACGACAATGCGAGCTCTCACACATCGGCTGCGACAACTGCATTTTTGAGCACCCAAAACATCGATTTGATGGGTTATCCGCCGTATAGTCCTGACTTGGCACCGAATGACTTCTTTTTATTCCCGTACGTAAAAAAAAAACTGAGAGGTCAACGTTTTTCGACACCTGAAGAAGCGGTTGCTGCATTCAGAATGCATGTGTTGGAGATACCTCAATCAGAGTGGCAAAAGTGCTTCGACAATTGGTTCAAACGCATGCAAAAGTGTATAGATCTTCATGGGGAATATTTTGAAAAACAATAATGTGATTTTCGATGATCAATATTTGTTTTTGTTCTCTAATCCCGAAATATAAAAGGCAACCCTCGTAGTGTACTTTACAGTGTATAACAAAAACTAAAATAAAGTGAAGAATAGTTAAAACAAGTAAAAACAAAATAAAAGGGAATTGTAAAACAAAGAAAGGAAAATCTATGTGTAAATAAATAAGTAATAACTGTAGTGAAACAAATGATTCGGAATTTTCTTTTCTTTTGCTCTCTAGTTTCAATAGTTTTGTGTTTGTCTGTGTAAAGGAAGATTGGGTCGCCATCCTCCACGAACCTTGATTCACGCTTTTCGGGTAGGACCTCAAAAACTATAAATTGTGCACGGAACTAGAATCAGAAAGAATAGCGAAACAGGTTACAGCCCTGCATTGTTACTCTGAGTGGTTAGAATTAAAATTAAACGTCCACAGCACAAGCGTGCATCTGATTATATTGAAATAAATAAACGCTAAAAAGAAACGTAACCGTCTTCTTTATTTTTAAACTGTGATAACCTCTGCTGTGAGAGGAAAACAAGGTGCCGGTTGCCCCGAAGGAACACAAAGAGGTAAGCAAATAACAAATAAACATCAATAGTCAATCGCCCTCCCCCGGGGTTAACACAACCAGTCGGAAGCCGCCTATCCACGGGCTGAAGCAGCCGGAAGCCAACAACTAAATCAAGTAAGACACACATATAAATAAATATAAATGTTGTATAGCAATATATAACACATGCCACTCCTCCAGTTGTGCAGGTCTGGAATTTTAACGATCGATTTTATTGTGATCTTGATAACCGATATGTGAATTTGTTCACTTTAAGATAACGTAAACATTCCGTTTATTTACCTTTTAAATAATACAAGCAGGTGGCCCCCAAATCGATTTTATGCCCAATATCAATGTCTTTATTGTAGAGACAGTGCATTTTTTATTTACCTAAGTTTGAAGAATGTCTCATTTTGATCTATCACACTAAATTCTACTTCGTTGGAGGTTATACAAATATGTCAGCTTTCTGCCTCACATAGCATTAATACTAGTGTTCCTTAGGACATTACAATTTGACCCACTCAATTTTTATACACAAGCCTGTCCATTACCCACAATGTAGACCCAGGGGATTTTGCGTATATGCGAATCAATGTGCGGCAATTGAACGTTTAGTCGTCCAAGCACTAGATAATGTTATCTTAAAGAAGTGTACAAAATTTGAACAAATTCGGTTGATCACTTTTTGGGAAATAATGCCAACCGACTTCAAAAAGAAAGTTTCGAGAAAAACGGGATTGAAGTTTCCGGGCTAAGGTAACATCACCTGATGGGCGGAACTTCCGAAAGCTCTATCTCTTGAAATTTTACCTCAATCCATTTAAAATGGAAAAATATTCTAGACATATTGTACTATTAATAAAACAAACAAAAAATCGAATTTCTGAATTTTTCAAACCCATCTAGCCCCTTAAAAATCGACGCTGATAAAATGTCCGTAGTTTTATTTAATAAAATATTGACTCCGCACAAACATTGATGCTATTTACTCATTTCTTCTTTTCTTATTTAGCTCACACGTTTTTCTTTTTAAATATCATGATATTAGAGAAACGTAGAAAAATTATCGAATATATATCCTAAAGAGACCGGTGCTAAGGAACCCAGAATTAATATCGCAAATTTTTGACTTCTTCCATACCTAATTCCAGCAGGTTTGATCATACTTGGATTCTGTAGGAGGTACACGTGATGTTAATTTGAATGCACTCGTCCCAATATAGAAATTGATTAACACCATTGAATTAGTAGTAATCCTTCCGTCTTGCCTCACATGTACTGACAAATACTGTCACTGTTCTTTTTCTTTAGTGCATGGAATGTTTTCCATAGCTGTTTGTTTTGGACCGGATGAAATACCAGAGATTAACACGATAGCATACAACTGTCTCCGATTCCTACCCACCTTTTCCGCATATCCCATGCATAGAAAATGTTCCCATCTCTTAGAAACCCACCAACCAATTCAAAAAAAAAAGAAATGTGCCTCACATAAAATTGCCTTATTACAAATAACTATGTTGAAAGGGTCAGCATTCTGAGTTGATTAATACAATGTTGGTTGCAATATAGAACCCTGAGCACTCTGGAATAAAAAGACATCCGAAGACATGCCGTCCACAGCAACCCAAACTGATCGATTTTCGAGGCAATCTTTCACGAAGTTAAGTAAGTAATGCTT
This sequence comes from Microdon myrmicae, assembly GCA_963931805.1. Lineage (NCBI taxonomy): Eukaryota > Metazoa > Arthropoda > Insecta > Diptera > Syrphidae > Microdon > Microdon myrmicae. Next base: position 151,165,215 of record OZ007501.1, on the reverse strand, counting down.
TTAATCAGAGTGTTACTTATTTTTATAGACGTCTGCTTATGACACACCATGGTTTTCAATTGTAGATTTCCACGTGTTAGTCAAGAAGGTCAAAACGTCTCCCGGAGATCGCATATTCCAAGCTCCGTTTTGGTACAATTTAGGAGTCCATTGCATTCTCAAACACTGAACTCTTTTAAAGGAGGAGTTTTCTGTTCCACAGAGACTCTGTTCAGTTTATTTAGCATCGTGTAACTTTTAGCTAACGAGGTAGTGGGCAGGTTATTGTGGGATGTATAGAGTGACCGCTTATGATCGGTGGTGTCACAGGGAAAAATAGATTAGGAGACGGAGTCTGAGAGAATGGGTATTGAGGTCGAAAACAAACGACGTGGAGCTGGTGTTGACGTTTCATTTAACCCATACGATATGCGGTGGGGGTATGTAGAAAAGGCGGAGATTACATGTGGTATGTGGGTTTGTATTAAAGAGAATAAAGTTCAAAGGGTAAGATGTCGGTCTGGGTTGTACGCTTCTCAAGCGTTCTGAGGTTGATTAATTTGAGGCGGTTGATGTATGGGGGCAGGATAAGATGATTTTCCCAACCTAGTCTCGAAGAGCAAACCGTAGAAAACGCCGTTGGATGCTTTCGAATCTACCGATATGAATATGTTGAAGTCCTATAGCGTTTGAAATAATAGTGAAGAAGATCGTGTGATTCGAACTGACGCTATGACAGCTCGAATCACGAAAAAAATGTTACCTAAGCGTTACACATCAGGCTACTGACCGTGTTTAGAATTTGATTTCCAAACTCAACTATATTCCACTGATGTGAATTATTTTTATTTATCGCTTGGTATACGGTTCTGATGTATTTTTCTTATTCGATTTTTCGTTCGGTGTTCTTCACTATTTTTGTTTGTGAATTGTGTGTATCTGTTAGAGTTGCCACACCACCCCCTTCCCAGAAACTTCGTTATGATCAGATTCGGTGCGAGCGACGAGTGAGCGAACGAGAGAATGTCGGAGCAAGCCAAGCGAGTGTGCCTTGGTGCTCTATGCAGAAGTCATGATTGCGTGTGTGAAGTTCTGTTTACTACGGGAAGTGTGTGTGTGCTGCGTCGTGTACAGATCACGTCGGGGTCACCAATTTGGCGGATATGTTGGTCAAAGTCACTACGGAAAGATGCTGGAGTGTTCCACCGAACACTGTTTGCAGGTAAACACTACCAAGCGAAGAGACACCGTCAAAAATAAATCCAACACGGAGAAATTTGTTTTCACGAACTGTTTATTGTTTTCCGTATTTTTAGGTTTAATTTTTTTGTTCTTAAGTTACAGCTTTACACATTTCATTTAACTTAAGATTACCACCGTTAAATATTGACACACGCGCGGACCGACTTCCTCTGCAGGGTCCTGTAACTATCCTCACGTGACGGATGCTCGAAGTCTACCTCCTATTAAAGACTGACTGGACCTATCCTACAAATATCCCCTTTGTATTAATCAGCCCGCATTTGCAAAGGAAGATTTTCCCATCCAATCTGCTAACAGAATTTACCCCTCGTATCTGTTAAGAGCATAACACTTCCCTTTGTATCTTAAAGGAGAATTTCCCATAGGATCTGGAAAAGAGAACTCTTACCTACTTATCATCGTTATCATCATTCGATGTCGGTGGTCGGAATCATGTTTCTTTTGTTTCAGGATCGGATGCCGCCGCTGTTCTCCGATCTTTCCGTAGTTTATTTGCTTTGCACATCTGGCATGCGGCAAATGCTGCCAGTATTTCGGATGTGTCCGCGGACTATGGGACCTACGGCTTTGTTTGCCTTTCCCATCACACACCTCTATCTGGGATAGTGTTGATTTTTCATAGTCACCAGAATAGGCATACGTTGTTCGGTTTATTATTCCTAGCGATCCCTTTTTGGCCACCATAATTATCCTCGGGTAGGATAATTATATTTGCTTTACCCTATGGGAACAGCGTTTTAATCAATTGCTGTTTCTCCGCAATGGCTTTGTTTGGGCAGGTGCGCCTGTCGGTTTTGGGATCTTGCACGGAATTAGAGGTGCTAATTGCCTTTAGCTACCCGAGTATGCCTCCCTGGTTCGGTTAATTTACCGAAGATGTAATTCCTTGGAAATATCGTGCAGATGTTTAGGATGGGAGATCTGTATGCAATGCTTTCTGCATTTGACGGATTGAATAGATGCGATGCTTTAGCTTCCCTTTCGAATTGGGTAGAATACCATGTATGGATGCGTTGAACTCGATCTTGGAAGCTTTTGAACGTTAAGTTCCTTGAATTTTGCTATCGGGTTCAACGTTGCTGCAATCTCATATAGCCTTTATTACAGGTATTGTAATGACTATTGGTCGCGTGTCTGTGGGCACGTGTGCTGCGAAAGGTGAGTAGAGTTCCTTGGCGGAAAGGATAACTCACCTGTAAGGAGTTGTATGGTTCGTAGAACCGCTACAGTCCACTATTTGGACATTTTCTTGAAATTATCTATAAAAGAGGTGTCTCTTTCATCAGATTTTTATAACAACCGATCGCTTTCACAATGTTTTTGGATGTTTTGTGATATAACACCCCATCTAAATTTGGGATAGATCCCGGTCTTCCCAACACTATCAGCCCGATTTCTTTCATACCCACCGGCCTATTTAAATCCTTAAATTTGATGCTGACACTTTCTTCATCACTTTGGTAATGATCCCGATTTCCTATACTTCCACCCCTCCTTTAACTTCTGTAGTCTAGTGAAAAAAAAATAACACTTCTCCGACAGCAATAAAAATATTCCGGTTCTAAAACATTTGTTACTTATATTTTCTCTCTTTTAAAGTCGACAATATCAGACATAGTTAGATGTGACATTACACGTAGCCCCAACATTATCATTACGATAAAATGTTGACATCTATGTTCAAAGCTGCGATGATCTGCAGTAGCAATGCTATCGCACTGGGAGCGCCTTCAAGACAAATTTTCTGCGTAGCTGTAGAGTAAAGGCAATTGAATTAGTTCGCATACAACCTCTGAGAAATAACATATCCTTACCTGGTTGAGCAGCTATCATCGTGACCTCAAAAAGCACTACAAAATAGAATTAAATCCTTATATTCCGTATTTTAGGAAAATCTATAGAAACTATACCCACCACAAACTACTGCAATAGCGATACACAGAAATGCGGTCAAATTCATGGTTCAAAGTGTTTGGTCAACAACGTTTCGAATGAGACTGTTCCTTTTTATCTAGCCTTTTTATCTAGTCATGATGAATAAAAGAAAACAATTTCGTAAAAAGTAAAATTACAACTTACCAAAATCACGACTAAGTGACTGTGTAAATACTTTGATCTTCACCTTTGGTTCGGTAATATCAATGGTCACGCGTGAACTCAGGTGTAATAAAATCGCCCTTTTATTGACGTTTTCTTTATCTAAATAGTGACATTGCATTCCAATAGCCTCCTGGTATCAACCTAAAACACCGTCTAATTCTGTAATGAATCTCCAACGAATCTTTCTTTATTCTAATGTTACTCTTATGTTAAATGCATATTTCTTATAAGTTCGTCTCCGAATCGAGCTCTACAAATATGACCAATTGTAATAATGTGGTCGGGTCTTCTAAAGTAACACTTTGGATTAACAGGATACATTCGATAACATAGGACCGCACTTCCCTAATTAAACTGTGCAAATTACCTATATTTGTTACTTAATAGGATCCTCCAATACGGTTTAATGTGAATCCGTCACATGATTTTCGGTGTAGAATCTTTACATTATGTAACTTATTTCCTGCTATGCAAATGGAACACATTAGTGAAAAACCTTAACCATAATCATTTAAATACTCTCACATGAATAGTTATCATAGAGGAGGTATCTATCATATATTACATTATCACGTCAGTGACAAATAGCAAATCTCTTCCTGGGCAAAGGTATTATTGTAACGTAAAGAGAAGAGTGTCGTAATTCCTCAAAACCAAATTTCATTTTCCAAAGCACGTCTATTATCACTTTAAAATTACAGTATTTCTTTTGTAGATTCACTCCTAAGACCCGTTCTTGGTTTCGTGCTTCCATCTCCTCCAATTGTGCAGGTCTGGAATTTTAATCATCGGTTTTATTGTGTTCTTGATAACCGATATGTGAATTTGTTCACTTTAAGATAACGTAAAAATTCCGCCCCCAACTCGATTTTATGCCCAATACCAATATCTTTATTGTAGAGACAGTGCATTCTTCATTCACCTAAGTTTAGAAGAATGTTTCATTTTGAGCTACTACACTAAACTCTGCTTCGTTGGAGGTTATAAAAATATGTCAGCTTTCTGCCTCACATAGCATTAATACTAGTGTTCCTTTGGACTTTATACTTTGTTGATATGTTGATATGTTATGGAAGGTGCAAAATGTATAGAGCCAATTATAGTGCCTTCACAGCGATTCATCCATTAAGTAGAAAGTTGGATAGTTCAAGGTGTACGATTAACGGTGGAGACTGACATCAAAGAGGTAACTGTTAAGGGCTGATTGGTCTTGCGTCTAACAAATTTTTTTAAATATTTATTAGTCTATAGGAACCCGGACGATCATGGCCTCACTGACTCGGCTGTGTCATTGCTCCCTATCCTGTGCACTTTCCTTCCACGCTTGACCATCTGTCCCTTTTGCTCAAGGTCAAACCTTACATTGTTTTCCCATATCCATCGTGGCCGTCCTACCGGTCTCTTTCCCGTTGGTCTTCCATCAACAATTCTACGCACGGTCTTATCGTTGCCCATTCGCGCCACATGTACCGCCCATCTTAATCTTCGCCACCTGATTACTATCGCTATTGTAGATTTGCGGTCAAGCTCCTCCAAGCCGTCGTTGTGGAGTTTCCTCCATTGCCCTGCCTCTTCGCCATATTTACCGCCAAGGATACTCCTTAAAACGCTTATCGATAGTATAGTGGCTAGTATACCCGCCTGTCACGCGGGAGACCGGGGTTCGATTCCCCGTCGGGGAGCCTCTGGCGCAAGACTAAGAACCTTACCCGGAAAAAAAATCATTATGGAAAATTTAACAAGCCTCAGGACTTGCTAAATAAGGCCAAGACTGGTTCCCGGTTGTAGTGCCGATGATGATGATGATACTCCTTAAAACTTTATTGTCAAATACGCAGAATTTGTTTTCTTCTCGTTTTGTGACAGCCCATGTTTCGCATCCGTATAGAACAAACGGCATGATTACTGACTGCGTGCCAACTAGCGTTACTGGAATGCAGTCTTTTATTAATTTCTTCGACATTTCGTTACTGGCCGTTAGTGTTGTTCCCAGATATTTAAACTCTTTAACTTTTTCAAATATTTTACCCCTGACGTTTATGTGTATTTCTTGAGATCTATCTGCTCGCGCCGTAATCATATACGAGGGTGTGCTGAAAAGTTTCCGACCTCAACGTGAAGATAGCAGCACTCGTCAATAAAAGCTAGTCAATGTAGTTGTGCATCTTTTGACAGTTACTTACCAAAATATCAACTATTTTGGAGCGTAGTTTTTATTTGACAGTTGTTTGAGTGAGTCGATGTCAGTGTTTTTGTGAAAATGGACAAAATTGAGTATCGAGCTGTCATTAAATTTTCGAAAGACAATACGCCTACGCAAATCAAAGATGTTGGATTCTGTGTATGGGGACCCCACACCATCATTTACCACAGTGAAATTTTGGGCAGCTGAATTTAAACGTGGCCGTGAGAGCTTGGGAGACGATGAACGTTCGGGACGTCCAAAAACTGCAATAACTGATGATAACATCGCTAAAGTTCTCCAAATGGTGCTAGACGACCGCCGAATTAAAGTGAGAGAAGCTATGAAAACGTCCAAAGAACGTATTTGTCACATATTAAATCAAGATTCGGGCATGAGAAAGCGGTCTGCGCGTTGCGTGCCGCGTTTGCTCACGTTTGACTATAAACGTGTTCGAATGAATATTTCCAACGCTCTGTTGGCGCAGTTTCGGCGTAATAAATACGCGTTTTTGCGACGATTAATTACTGTCGAAGAAACTTGGATACACCATTATACGCCCAAAACAAAAATACAGTCAAGTGGACTGCAAAGGAGGAATTGGCTCAAAAAAAAAACGAAAACTGTTTTTTCGGCTGGGAAAGTGATGGCGACTGCATTTTGGTATACTCATGGAGTTATCTTAATCGAATATCTTCAAAGAGGAAAAACTATTACAGGAGCATACTACGAATCATTACTCGACCAACTGAAGGCAGAAATTGCGGAAAAACGGCCACATTTGCAGAAAAAGAAAAGCCTCTTTCACCAAGACAACGCACCGTTTAACACCTCAGCGGTTGCCATGGCGAAAATCTACGAATTGCGGTTTCAACTGCTTGACCAACCGCCTTACTCACCAGATCTAGCCCCAAGCTACTTCTTTTTGTTCCCTAAACTAAAAATAGCGCTCGGAGGACAGAGATTTTCGTCAAATGAGAAGGCAATCACCTTCGTGAACATTTATTTTGCAGAGAAAACGCTGAGTACTATTTGGACGAGTTAGAAAGATGCGAGCATCGCTGGGAAAAGTGTGTAGAGTTACTAGGAGACTATGTTGAAAAATGAAAATGAATTTTATGAAAAAATGTCTTGTATCTTTGTTAGGACGCAAACTTTTCAGCACGGCCTCCTATTTTGTTTTATTTTCATTAATTTCTAAGCCCGCCTCTTCTGCTGCTTGCATGACTATTTCACTGTTTTTACTTGCGTGTAACAAATGACGTTTTTAAATTTCATACACAAGATATGCGAAGAAGTTTGCTCGAAAATTCTAAGATATTGTTTTGAAGAGCAGGTATTGCGTTCGGTCCGACTACTTTCTTGCAGTGGAGTTCAGGAAAAATCTGTTGAATAGCACGTTGACGAACTTTCCATACGGCATTGAGGGTTATAAGTATCTCTAAAAGAACAGTATCTAGCCTTGAATTCGCGAAAACATCAATTTTATTTCACCTGACTGACTTTCAAACAGACAACTTGTCTCACAGTTTTGCTCGTGCTATTTATCTTAATCAACCGTTATTTTCACAATAATTATCACAATTTAAGTACCATTATCTTGTTTTCTTTGCCTCGTTTTCCGCATACAAAAATTTGAACAAGTGTTAAAACCGTTAAGTTATGGCCCCTGGGCCACGTGTGTTAAACAAAATTAAGCGCAAACGGTTGCGTTACGACCCCGTTATTGGAGGCCAAACTCCTCCGGATAAACTTTCAAAAGTGAACAATAAAGTGCTAGAAAAATCTAAAATGTGTTCAAACACTAACTTTTTCAACCACTTCAAAGTCCGATGGAAGACTCTCCTGAAATGGATCCGACCAATGACGAACAGTGCGCAGAAGTTACTAAAGAAACCGTTCCGCCGAATGTGGTGTTAAACTGAACTAGTGCTAAAGTGCGTCATATTTTGAGTAACATTAAGATAGACAAATACTTAATATAAAACATATCGCTTGGACAAAAAATATGTGCCCCAACAATGTACATATATAACAAAATCAGAGCTGAACTCTTACGGTTAAAATGTGAGTTTTTTACCCACTCGCGTAAGGAAAATCCTCCTTTAAAGGTATCTATCCGGATTAGACTTGATTAGCAACGATATAGTGAAAAATGAACTAATTGCACTCGGGATTAAGTGCCTAGATGTTAAAACCATCACACTAAACTCGTCAACAAAAGCCCTGTACAAGCACTACTTGTACATTGTCTACATTCAACGCGGTACTGTTAAATTAAACGAACTAAAACGGAACTACTCTACCTTGTTCAAAACCATCGTTCGCTGGGACTTTAAAAAACATCATCCAGGTAAGGTCACACAATGTCGCTATTGCTAGCTTTACGGTCACGGCTCGATGCATTGTCACATAAATAGCTTCTGTGCAATCTGTTCGGGAAACCATAAAACATCCGACTGCAAAACGAATGAGGTCATCAAATGTACAAATTGTAGTGCGCCACATAAATCCACCGAGACAGAATGCATAAGCCGAAAGCAGTACATAGACATTCGCCGCAAATTATCCCCACGTGGACGTGGTACAGGAAATACAACGTCCCTACAGCCTCCGAGTGACAAACAGCAGCCACTGGCCGACCGATTATCCATTGATAATTTTCCTCCACTACCCCGATCTGTGCGTCAACCTTCACCTCCTTCATCCGCCTGGGCTTCTGACCTCCATCAAACCCAGCCACCTCCCAACAGTGATACGACACACACGAAGAAAAATCCGTCTGAAACTATAACTAATGATAACTTGTTCTCATTTAGCGAGATAAACTCTCTTCTTAATGAAGTTGTAACCAAACTTAGTGCTTGTCAAACTAAAGCTGACCAGTTTAACGTCTTCATTAGCTATTAAGTACATATACTCGGAAAAAACATGTTAAGAAACTTTCTTAACATCATAACTTGGAATGCGAGAAGCATCAAAAACAAAAAGCATGCATTTTTTAGTTTCTTGATAAATTTTAATATTGACATTGCACTTGTTTCAGAAACCTGGCTCAAACAAGACATTTCTTTCTCGCATCAAAATTACATATGTTATCGCCTAGACAGGGTACATGCTAGTGGTGGAGGTGTCGCCATTGTTGTGAAAAAATGTATACAACATTCCTTGCGTCCTTCATTGCACCTTAAGTTAATTGAGGAAATAAGTATAGATGTAACATTAAGTGACAACTCCAAGGTGAGTCTTTTTTCGGTCTATTTCCCTGGTGGAAATAGAAACATTGAGAAATCTACTTACTTTAAGCGGGATCTGCAAAAATTGTATAGACTCAACACTCGAAATAAGGTAATTATTGGTGGTGATCTAAACTGCAGACATCACTCGTGTAATTGTCTTAGGGCAAACTGCTGGGGTAACATTTTACTAGATGTTACTGAATCCAGCCCAAGTTTTTCCATACTGTATCCACTTCCCCCCACCTATATCCCAGCGAGTGCTAACAAGAACCCCTCAACTATTGATCTATATATCACTAATATTCCAAATTACTGCACAGTACCATTAACTCTAAATGCGTTAAGTTCAGACCACCTTCCGATCAGCCTTACAGTGAATCATACAGTAGCTGTAAATCGTACCAGTTTATACCACACCCATTCCGCCGCCAAATGGAATTGTTATAAATCATATATAAACACGAACTCGGTTCTAGGTGATACCAGCCTAAATTCTATAACCTGCAGCGAGCACATTGATATCCTATGTAACAATTTTGTTTCTGTTATCAATAGAGCGGCCGATCTTGCGATACCTAAATGTTCCACTGCTCGAGTTGATAAAACCGCTTCCTGAAAATATCTTACATCTGATTAGGCTACGAAACTCTGAAAGAAGAAAATGGCTTCGTTATGGAATCGATTGTTTTCTAGTTAATATTAAAGTCTTAAATAATATCATTAAAAAAGAAATCTCAGCATATAGGAACAAGTGTTGGAATAAACACCTTTCCTCTCTTGACAAAGCAAGCAAACCGTTCTGGAAAATATCAAAAATTATGAAAAAGAGAGGGTCAAGTATTCCTCCGTTTAAAGTTCACGACAAGTTGTTTATATCTTCAGTGGAGAAATCGAACCTACTTGCTAACACGTTTAGTAAGAACCACTCCATATCTATGCATCTAAGCGACGCGTATACTGAAGCTGAAGTTGCTAACACTATCCATGTACTTTCTCAAACACCAGCTGAAAGTACTTACGCAACTAATATCAGCAAAGGTAAAGAATTGATAAAACAATCGAAATCAAAAAAGGCTGCTGGTCTCGATAATATTAACAACAAATTAATTAAAGCACTTCCACCTGCTGCAAGTAACTATTTAACGTTCATTTTCAACGCTTGTCTTAAGAATTGTTATTTTCCGGACTGTTGGAAAACAGCAAAAGTAATACCTATCCCGAAACCCGGCAAACCGAAGAACAGCCCCGAAAGCTACAGATCTATTAGTCTAGTTAGCTGTCTAAGTAAGCTCTTAGAAAAAATCATTAAGGAAAGGATTGATCGTTTTGTGGAAGACAATAACATCTTACCAAACTTTCAGTTCGGTTTCCGTAGTGGTCACAGCACAATCCACCAAGTCTTGCGCATTAAAAACCACATAGCTGGTAAATTCATCGACAAGGAGTCAACGGGACTGGTTCTACTAGACATCGAAAAAGCCTTTGATACGGTATGGCACGATGCCTTGATTTATAAGCTACTGAAGCTTAAGCTGCCAATGCCGCTTATCAAAATTATCCAGAGCTTTCTTAGTTCGTGAAAACATGTTGTGAGTATAGGAACCGACATATCCTCTACTCACCAAATCCACTATGGTGTACCCCAAGGCTCGGTCCTTGGTCCCATATTATTCATATTGTTTGTCGCAGATTTACCATATCTAGGTGAAAACATTCAGGTAGCTATTTTTGCCGATGATACGGCCATTTTCTCTTCGGGTGCCTTATTCACTAATGTCTACAACTCTTTGCAAGCAGCTCTTGACAAACTAGCAGTATATAACAGGAAATGGAAAATAAAAATAAATGGTAATAAAATACAAGCTGTCTGGTTTTCGAGATGTAGGAAACACTGCTACCTACCAAATGGCACTAAACTCAGTATGTGTGCAGTTGATATTGATTGGTCCGAAGACTGTAGATATCTAGGTATTATTCTAGATAAAAAACTTATCTTTCAAAAACACATCACTACCACAATTGACAAAATAAACAAAGTCGTAAGAGTTATGTATCCATTAGTGTATAGAAAGTCAAAACTTAGCAACGAAAATAAAATTATAATATTTAAAACCATTTTTCAAGCTATACTCCTGAACGGGACCCCCGTATGGTGTAATTGTGCTCGCACACACAAAATAAAATTGCAAAGGTGTCAAAATAAAATATTGAAAATGTTGTTGAATTTCATCATCATCATCATCATCGGCACTACAACCGGGAACTGGTCTTGGCCTTATTTAGCAAGTCTTGAGGCTTGTTAAATTTTCCATAATGATTTATTTTTTCTGGGCAAGGTCATTAGTCTTGCGCCAGGGGCTCCCCGACGGGGAATCGAACCCCGGTCTCCCGGGTGACAGGCGGGTATACTAACCACTATACTATCGAGGACCCCGACCGAGAACCATTTTTCAAGCTATACTCCTGAACGGGACCCCCGTATGGTGTAATTGTGCTCGCACACACAAAATAAAATTGCAAAGGTGTCAAAATAAAATATTGAAAATGTTGTTGAATTTGCCATGGCATTATTCGACACATGAACTACATGAAAACGCTAACGTTAAACCGATAGAGTTCCTTATTGACAAAATCAATCGAAACTTCTTCGTCAATTGTTCTTTTTCTGACAATGTTCTCGTTTCCCGTCTTGCGTGATCCTAAATCACTACATATGTACTCCGTCTATGAAAATTATATCGAGGTCATTACTATATAAAATAACCGGAAGCCCGTGCAATATTAGTCTTAAGATTCAAATAAGGGCTTTTTATTGTAGTTTTCCCTTAATTTATTATTTGTTATTCATTAAAATTGTGCTATTATCATTATATAGATTTTAGATTATAGGTGTAAAGGAATTGCTATCCTAAATATCTTAAGTACTAGTTGTAAAATGTACCATAAATGTAATTATCTACCAAATAAAATTGAATTGAAAAAAAATCAATTTTATTTTTTGAGTTGCCGGTTAATTGGTTGAGTTGGTGGTCAATGACGGTTCTTGCTATTGCGGACAATACCATCCCGTTAAGCCGTAGGCTACGTGAAATAATTGGGAAACATTTTTGATCAACTTTCGAAGCTTGACTAATGGGCCTGGTAGAGAAAAAATAGCGTTCACCTTTCCTGAGAGAAGTAATACTAAAACTGCCTTCCAATGTTATTGTTTTACGTGTTCACATGTCGGTATATGGGAGAATTAAGTTTTGGTGGTATAGTACACTAAATTTACCTCATGTTCATAATAACAAACAAAAACAAAAAAAAGTGCAGGCATTACATTACTCAGTAAAGGAAGTATCGAAGTATCATGTGAGGTTGTGGGGTAAAAGTCAGAATGCCAAAACACGGACACTTATTTCCTTTTACACCCAACGATCGTTCGAGGAATAAAACACAAATCTCCATTCAAAGTTCATATTCGTTTATTACGCCGCACTGAATTTTCTTAAATTTTTATTCCATTAGAGCACATATGTCTGAATTTTGTTAAATTAGTTTAAAATATTTCTTCACTGTCTCACATTACATTAATTCAATAAAATGCAACTTGGGAAATTTAACAAACGAACTTTTCTTAGGAATACCGAATTTTGCAACTAAAATTAACTTTCCGCTCGCGAATTTATCGACGCACATCTACTCTCAGCTTACCAGCTTAAGATTTTTTGGGTGACGTCCCTCTGCACTGGTGACTAAAATCTGACTGGTGACTAGAGCTCACCAAAGAAACGGAAAAACCTCAAAAGAAACTGAAAAGGAGGCGGAGTTACACGATTAACTCGAGGTAGTTAATCGTGATTGGACCGGACGGAATAGGCATACATTACGCATGTGTGCGTATACCATGCATACGATCGTTCGGCGACCGTGGGTGGAGGGCAACATCGCTTTGGCATTTTCCAAGAATGCAAACGCTAGCATCTGGGGTGTGAAAGACCCAAATCGAAGATTTGGTCATCCTAATGGGAGGCCATAAATCATCATTTCGGTTGCCGATGATTAAACATTGCAACGAACATAGGGTGCAGCCATTGCCAGATGTTGAAAGTAAACATTTTCTGGCTGCATCTTGCTCGTTGCTTGATTGCGGCCCCTGAACGTGGGGACCGATAATTGGGAAGCCAGCGATTGCTGGTAATCAGGGACATGTTTGGTTTGCATCAACCGAAACCTTGTCGGCGGTAGCAAACCAATGGGACCAAATAGCCGCATGCGAGAAGTGCCATGGGTAAACAAATAAACGAGTCAACAAGGAACTCTTTGTTGATGTTGTTTCCATAGCATAAGGCTATGGAAACAAGCTGCCCTGGCAGAACGTATGCCTAAAGATAGGATTTCGAATGCCACGGCAATGTGATGATTTTGCCGTGGACTTATGCTTTTTATTTAGGAGATAATATACGCCTCGGGGGTGAATTTTCGATGCCACGGCAAGGTGATAAGCTTTGCCGTGGACTTAATGTTTTTTTAGGGAATAATGTACGCCTCGGGGGTGAATTTCGATGCCACGGCAAGGTGATAAGCTTTGTCGTGGATTTGATGTTTTTCAGGGGTGGTGTTGGAGAAAAAAGGGGTTTGGAAGGAAAACCCCCACAGAATAGGTAAGCTGCCTAACAGAAATTCAAAACAGGTATCCGAATGGGTAACCGTATTAATTCCAGCGATTTGGCTGGGGGTAAATGCCGTAGCAAGGTTACGCAACCTTGCTGAAGTTCGACCGAGAGGTAAGTCGTTCGCCTGGAATAGTGGGGATCGAGCGATGCATGGCTCTTCGGGCCCTGAAAAGCCCCACATCACTCCCTCCCCAGTGACGTAGTCACGAAACAGGTAAGGCAGGTTAGGGGGTGGTAAGTTGGTTATGGGCGCGCATTTGAGCGCGAGTACGGGGGGGTTGTGCCGGTGGTGTAGGAGTGGTATCAGCAGATGGGGGTGGTTCTGGAGCGGAAGCTTCCAGAAAACAGGGCTTAAGCCTTTCGACGCTGACCGTGGATCGCTTGCCTCTAATGTCGATCTCGAAGACGCGGTCACTGATGCGGCGGAAGACTTTGAATGGGCGTAGCAGGTCACGGAGATGTCCCAATTCACGAAGTTGGTCACGCGGTGTTTCGCCATTCAGGAAAAGTTCTCCTGGAAGAAGGAGGTTGGTACCATAGGTAAGCTCTGATGCCGAAGCACCCAGGTCCTCCTTAATGCTTGTCCTCAGGCCGAGGAGGACAGTTGGAAGGGCGTCAAACCATTGTGTGTCATTATGACACATGAGTGAGGCTTTAAGAGATCTGTGCCAGCGCTCTATCATCCCATTTGATTGTGGGTGGTAGGCGGTGGTGCGACTTCTTTGGCAGCCGAGAAGATTTGTTAGCTGCCTGAAAATTGTCGCCTCGAATTGTGGACCTCGGTCCGAAGTTATGGTGGTTGGTACACCGAAACGTGTGACCCAAGTTGAGTAAAAGGCCTTGGCGACTGATTCGGCAGTAACTGCCCGGAGAGGTGTCGCCTCTGGCCATCGCGTGCAGCGATCCATCATAGTGAGGATATAAGAAAATCCTCTTGATGGAGTAAGCGGTCCCACTATGTCTATGTGGACATGGGCGAAGCGTGCCGTGGGAAGCTTGAATTGCGCTGGCTCCAGTACATTATGTCGCGCTACCTTGCAACGCTGGCACTGGAGACAAGCACGGGCCCAACCGGTGAGATCTTTATTCATCCGGGGCCAAATGAATTTGCGACGGACAGCAGCGGCTGTTGCTCGGCCGCTGGGGTGGGCTGGAACACGCCCTTACGAAGTTTCTCGGGAATGTAAGGTCTAGCGGTTCCAGTGGAGACATCACACCAGATTTCGCCCAAAGGTTCGCGAAGGGTAATTTTCTTAAGCTCTAGTGCCGTATCGGCAGTTAGGAGGGACTTGAGCTGTTCGTCCTCCTCTTGAGCTAGGGCAAGGTCAGTGTTATTCAAGGCGGTACGCAAATGAATCGTATCGATTCGAGAAAGGGCGTCCGCCGTGACATTCTGTTTACCGGAGATATGCCTTATCTCCGTAGAATATTGCCCAATGAGGTCTAATTGACGCTCTTGTCGGGGGGAGGCATTTCCCGACTTCTTCCGGAACGCATAGACCAATGGCTTGTGGTCTGTTAAAATTGAGAGCGAACGTCCTTCTATCATATGACGGAAGTGCTTAACAGCGCTGTAGATCGCGAGCAATTCACGGTCGTAGGCGCTGTAACGTCGCTCAGTGGGGCTCAGCTTCCTTGAAAAGAAACCAAGTGGTTCCGGGCGGCCTTCAATGTCCTGTTCAAGGACGGCTCCGATTGCGGTATCCGATGCGTCGCATTGGATAGAAAGTGCCGCTCCCTCGAGAGGGTATCGGAGTAAGGTGGCATTTGCCAATTGTTCTTTGGACAGTTGGAATGCTCTGTCAGAGACTTCTGTCCAATTAATGGGGCGCTTATCATTGCGCTTAGCTCCTTTTAAAAATTCATTGAGCGGAGCTTGAATCTGGGCAGCATTCTTCAGGGTAGGACGGTAGAAGTTCAGCATGCCCAAAAATCGACGAAGCTCACTCACGTTAGTAGGCCGGGGATACTTCATGAGGGCCTCCACACGGTCTGGTAGTGGGCGAATGCCCTGGTTGTCAACGACATAACCCAGATAGGTGATTTGCTCCTTGGCGTATTGACACTTATCTGGGTTGATGACAAGACCGAATTCACGGAGGCGCTCTAGGACCTGACGTAAGTGGCGCTTATGTTCGGCATGGTCTTTAGAGGCGATGAGAATGTCATCAAGATAAGCATGGCAGCAATTAAGACCACGTAAAGCCGTGTCGATATAACGCTGGAATGTCTGTGCGGCATTCCTGAGGCCGAAAGTCATCACTTTGAACTCGAAGAGTCCGAAAGGTGTAATGACTGCGGTCTTGGGGATGTCTTCAGGTGCCACCGGAATTTGGTGGTATGCCCTGGTGAGATCCAGGGTGGTGAAGACATTGCACCCTCGTAACTTGTACGAAAAATCGTAGAGGTGTGCAATTGGGTATCTGTCCGGGACAGTTGCTGCGTTCAACAGCCTGTAATCGCCACATGGGCGCCACTCACCAGAACGTTTCTTCACTAAGTGGAGTGGGCTTGCCCAGGGACTGTCCGACGGTTGGCAGATACCTAGTTCGATCATATGCTCGAACTCCGCGCGCGCCGCACGTAATTTTTCCGGAGCCAGTCGACGTGGACGCTGGCCCACCGGGGGACCACGTGTGTCTATATGATGAAACACCGTGGCTTTATGTCGGCGTTGGTTAGGTAGAGGAATTGTCGTACTAACAAATTCTTGTACCATAACCTGAAATGGGTCTATGCACTCTGTGGCCCCTGAAGTTGCCGCTGGTGATGCCGTCATGGGCAAGGGGGGTGCGGTTGGAGCCACTAGTCTGTTATGGGTCGAATCGACCAACAGATTATGTGCACCTAATAGGTCGGAACCTATCAGGGGTTCATTTACGTCCGCAATGACGAAACGCCAAGTGATCGGACGACAAAGACCCAATTGAAGTGTCAGCTTTTTACGTCCGTA
Organism: Microdon myrmicae; assembly: GCA_963931805.1. Taxonomy (NCBI): domain Eukaryota; kingdom Metazoa; phylum Arthropoda; class Insecta; order Diptera; family Syrphidae; genus Microdon; species Microdon myrmicae. The sequence goes on along the minus strand of OZ007501.1, from coordinate 151,148,841 downwards.
CGTAAGTATCGGCGTATTATTTGCAGCTGACAATTTAAGTGCGGCTGGCACGCGGTTACGCGGAGCAAACGATCGCGGGAGGACTGAAATATCGGCGCCGGTATCGACAGTAAAAGCGATATTCAGTTTCGAATCCCGGATGGTTAGGCGACTTATCGTATGGGTGCCGGCCGATTGCGCGAGGGTGTCGGTCGGCAAAATTAGTTTAAAGAGCGCCTTTGGTTGGTGGAAGGTTGTGTCCAACCACAAGGCGCTTTGCAGTTAAATGCGCGATCACCATATCGTTGGTGATTGGCGCACCAAGGCAGAGTAACGGCATTATCAGGTATATTCTGCCTGGTGCTATTGCCATTACGGGGAGGTCGAGCCGGAGCTCGCTGGGAGTTGGCCCGGTGAGGGCCATTTTGAGAGGAATTGGCCCTCTGTGGGGCATTTTGAGGGATATAGGCCCTCTGAGGGGCATTTTGGGAGAAATTCTGCCGATTGAGAGGACGGCTCGGCATGGCTCGGTTCTGGGCGCTTCGAGGATTGTTCCTCACCTCCGCGCGCAATTGCGTTATCTCGCGGAGGAGTGAGGTTTGGAGCGCCCGAAGGTCGGCAGGGGTTAAATGTGTGGGCGAATTTCTTTGGTTAAGGTTGGGGCCTGCCTCTGGATTCCCCTGAGGGAAATTGGTTGAGGCGGGCCTTCTATGAGGTAATTGGGTTTGAGGAGGATGGGGAGTTGGGACCAATTGATGGGCTGAGAAAGGCAGACGAGGGTGCCGTGCAGGCCGGGCAGCGTGTTGAGAAACCGCCGCTACTTGGTACGCAGGAGGCTCAGAATACTGATCTGAGCTTTCCATAATTGCGTCCGCAATTTTGGATAAATAGCCCAAACTCTGATTGGGTTGGGCTATAAGTGCCGAACGGGCATGCTGGGGAAGACACCTCAAAAAGTGAGGCTTTATTAGGTCGTCCCCAATCCTGGTCCCCGCTATAGAGCGTAAATGGGTCAGGAAAAGAGATGGTCTCATCCCAGAAAGGTTGGTTACAGCGGCTAAACGTTGTTGCCGCACACTTCCAGGCTCGTCCAAAGCGTCGAGCAGAGCTTCACGCATGTTGCTATATGGGTTGCGGCCGGCCGACCTTATTATGTGGGCAACATGCGGTCGCTGAGTGCGGTCAAGCACTTTCAACAGCTCGACTGCACGAAGTTGTTCGTCGTGCAAGGCTGAGGCCTGGAAGATGTGGTCTGCCACTGCAAACCAAAGGTCTGGGTCCTCCTCATCGAAGGGGGGAAGTCCTATATTAGCAGGACGAGTCCCATTCCCGAGGCTGGAAGCATCGTGGAATTCTTGGGGCTCTGGGTGCCTATGGGCTTGTCTGGAAGTACCGGCACTAGTTGTGGGCATTAAAATGCCGGAATTTACCAAAGGGCCGGTACTAGAGGCGTTAGGAGCAGTCGAGGGTGTGTCTGTGGAAGTAGGCTGGGGTCGGTTCACGACGCTGGGGGCAACGGGTGGTGCCAGGGGAGTAGCTTGTCCGGGCAAGTCTAAGTCAGTATCGACTTGCTCAGCTGGGAAATCGACGCTGGAGGCGTCGTGGAATTCGAGAGGCTCGGATTGTTCCTGAGCCCTTTTGGCCGCGGTGTTTCTCGTGTTGACCATTATGGGTTGTGTGACGCGAAACTGGGATCAAAAGCGTAAGAGGACGCGAAGAAAGGTGAAAGGAGGCCAATGGGTGAAAAGGAGTCGCAGGACGTTGAGAGAACCACGGATGTCCTAAAACAATGGTTTTCCCTAACCAAAATAAGCCGAGCGAAGGTCGGAAGTGGAGTCAAGTGGAGTCGAGAGTGGACGATTGGTCGTGAATAATGTAGTGCGAGGAGTCTTGTGCGTTAATGATGTCGGTAAAACACGGGAAAAAAATGAACTGAGTCTCTGGTTGCAAAAACCGTTAAAAAAGGGATTACGAAAGTCCCTATTAAATTACAAATTTACGCTGGTAACCGGTCCAGTTCTTCTTCTTTATGTAGTATTTTAATTTAATTCGATAAGTTCAGTATGACTCGGAAGGAGTTTACTTTTATTCGTTTTTCGTAGCTCTGAAGGAGCTTACAAAATGTTCGCTAGTTGCCGTTGGATTTTTATTATGTTATTTAATACCCTGAAGGGGTTTACAAATGGTTCTATTTGTTTTTAATAATGTTTATTTATTTATGTTAAACTTAATATAGGGACAATATAATAGTGCTTCTGCAAGTGTATGTATTTTTTATTTGTATACAAAATAACGGGTCATTCAGTGTAGATAGAATGTATATATGAAAACAAATTCATAAAGCTATCTTTTTATATTACAATTGTGATTATTTGAACTACAGTACAAAACAAAAAGAAACAATGAAATAATATAAAATGGAAGGAACAAACAAAAAATATATTTAAATGGAATAACTTCAGAACTTCCACCTCTAATGCTTTAAGTCTTGCTTTAGTTTTGACAAATTACTTGTATAGCTTTATTTCGATTCTCCTGCTGAAGTTTTCTGCGTAAGTAGGAAACTGGTGTATGCGGGTAAAATCGCAATTGAAAGGAAACGGAGAACAAATTTATTACTCAGGGGTATAATTTATATATTGCATTATAATAAAAAGGGAACTTTTCGCTTAATATAACAATCTTGTGCATCAAACAATTTAATTGTATATTTACTATTTTTAAATCGAAAAAAATTAAATTTTGATCTCAAATTAATCGGAAGACATGACACTTAGAGGATGTGTAGCAACGTATTTATTACAGTTTTATCAGTTTTATAGCTTATAATGAGAATGCTCTTGCGATGTTTTATTGAAAATTGGTGCAATGTATTATTTCAGGTACATATGTCGTGATAGCGCCATATCCCTTTTCTTTTTACTTTTCTAACAATGTTTGTAGAGTATTTTGAAAGTTATGCTAATATTCTGCTATCCAATTTACATTTTCTATGTACTACTTTTAGTTTAAAAATGTTTATTTACTTTGATCAAAGTGTTATGCTTTTTTATAGCAGTATACTTTTGTCAAAATTATAATTTTCTGGAAAAATATTTTCACGTTAATAAAAAAAAAAACAAAACAAAAAATTTTGACTTGTTTAAACACATTTAGGAGCGGCAATTACACAATGAGACATGCGTTCTTTACTTTTTGTTACAAATTTGCATAATTAGATCGAAAAAAAAACTTTAAACTATGATTTGAAATTTATATTTTCTTGTTATCAAAATACACTTTAATGACAAACGTGAAACTGGGTATGCATATGCCGTCGACTTACCAACTTCTCGAAGTTTAGCTGTTGAAACGTTGTTCGGATGTTGGTTGTGCTAGGCACGCACGGTGAAGACAGCTACAAACTGCCGTTGAAAGGGTTGAAGTATATCCGGAAGTCAGGATCGTGATGAGGTTGTTGATCTCATGAATTGTTTTCACAAAGGATTGGTTCCCGTCACTGTCTTTAAATGTTTCGATGGTTGGGTGAATGTTCCGTCACAACAAACAGGGTTACTACGTAGCACCAAAGTTAGAAAATTGCGTGTTCACGTTTTTATATGACAGATATATAAAAAAACGTCGCGTGTCACCAATGTGGGGTAAAAGTCAGAATGCCAAAACACGGACACTTATTTCCTTTTACACCCAACGATCGTTCGAGGAATAAAACACAAATCTCCATTCAAAGTTCATATTCGTTTATTACGCCGCACTGAATTTTCTTAAATTTTTATTCCATTAGAGCACATATGTCTGAATTTTGTTAAATTAGTTTAAAATATTTCTTCACTGTCTCACATTACATTAATTCAATAAAATGCAACTTGGGAAATTTAACAAACGAACTTTTCTTAGGAATACCGAATTTTGCAACTAAAATTAACTTTCCGCTCGCGAATTTATCGACGCACATCTACTCTCAGCTTACCAGCTTAAGATTTTTTGGGTGACGTCCCTCTGCACTGGTGACTAAAATCTGACTGGTGACTAGAGCTCACCAAAGAAACGGAAAAACCTCAAAAGAAACTGAAAAGGAGGCGGAGTTACACGATTAACTCGAGGTAGTTAATCGTGATTGGACCGGACGGAATAGGCATACATTACGCATGTGTGCGTATACCATGCATACGATCGTTCGGCGACCGTGGGTGGAGGGCAACATCGCTTTGGCATTTTCCAAGAATGCAAACGCTAGCATCTGGGGTGTGAAAGACCCAAATCGAAGATTTGGTCATCCTAATGGGAGGCCATAAATCATCATTTCGGTTGCCGATGATTAAACATTGCAACGAACATAGGGTGCAGCCATTGCCAGATGTTGAAAGTAAACATTTTCTGGCTGCATCTTGCTCGTTGCTTGATTGCGGCCCCTGAACGTGGGGACCGATAATTGGGAAGCCAGCGATTGCTGGTAATCAGGGACATGTTTGGTTTGCATCAACCGAAACCTTGTCGGCGGTAGCAAACCAATGGGACCAAATAGCCGCATGCGAGAAGTGCCATGGGTAAACAAATAAACGAGTCAACAAGGAACTCTTTGTTGATGTTGTTTCCATAGCATAAGGCTATGGAAACAAGCTGCCCTGGCAGAACGTATGCCTAAAGATAGGATTTCGAATGCCACGGCAATGTGATGATTTTGCCGTGGACTTATGCTTTTTATTTAGGAGATAATATACGCCTCGGGGGTGAATTTTCGATGCCACGGCAAGGTGATAAGCTTTGCCGTGGACTTAATGTTTTTTTAGGGAATAATGTACGCCTCGGGGGTGAATTTCGATGCCACGGCAAGGTGATAAGCTTTGTCGTGGATTTGATGTTTTTCAGGGGTGGTGTTGGAGAAAAAAGGGGTTTGGAAGGAAAACCCCCACAGAATAGGTAAGCTGCCTAACAGAAATTCAAAACAGGTATCCGAATGGGTAACCGTATTAATTCCAGCGATTTGGCTGGGGGTAAATGCCGTAGCAAGGTTACGCAACCTTGCTGAAGTTCGACCGAGAGGTAAGTCGTTCGCCTGGAATAGTGGGGATCGAGCGATGCATGGCTCTTCGGGCCCTGAAAAGCCCCACAAGGTATTCCAAAAACAATGCGCTATGGGTGGTATCCAACGAACTAGCAACGAATCCAAATTTTCGTGCTCAAATGTTTCAAAATATGGTAGCAAGCCTAACCTAAAATGAGAGACATTTTGCTTGTACATATTTCTTAAAAGATGTAGGCCGAGTTTGGTAGGTTTAGGTTAGGAAATTCGGTCATACGCCGTCTGGCAGTAAAATATACGCAGTTGGGCCAACTTGTCACAAAAAGCACTTCAGATCGAAAGGTAGTCACTTCAAAATGGTGTTGATAAACTGATAAACCCACCATTTGGTTACTTTGCTTGGTCATTCTTAGTTCTATTTAATGTTTGTACATGACATCTGCTTGTTAATTTTATTGACAATAAAGTGACAAATAGCTTTAGTAGGGTGGCCTCCTTTGTCGTACAGGCATACAACTTATCACAATTTGTGCTTAAAAATTGTCTGAGACTTACATATTTGCATTTGTTTGTGGGAGGATTGTGTTACAATTAAACACCATGGTATTCATTGAGTTTTACTCTTCTTTTTTCTTTTTTGGAACCTCAACATCTTTATCACCCAATTGTCATTTTTCATGTCCACCGTGTAGTTTTTGATACTATTATGGTGTTAATATAAACTCTACAATTAAACAATTATTCATTGAGTTTTACTCTTCTTTTTTTTGTAACCTCAACATCTTTATCAGCCAATTGTCATTTGTATGTCCAGCCTGTAGTTTTTGATACTATTATGGTGTTAATATAAACTATACTTAATTGGATCCTTCATATAAGTACGTTGTTGTATAGATGGATTGGTCAGTGAATAGATTGTGGTTTTTCATCAACTCTCATCATTATTAAACTACAGTACTATGTATTTACCTACGCAATAAAAATAGCAAATTATTCAGAAAAAAATGACCAGAAATTAAGCAATTTCCATTAAATTGATTAAGTCTAGTACTGTTCTCAATATCAAATCATAAAAATGTTTGGATCATATTAAGTTTAGGGTAAATTTCAACTGGTTGAAGTAAAACTGTTGCACAAAGCTAGGCATTATAAATTTAAATTCAGGCCTTTTTGATATTTCATTGTGAACAAACACTTCAATAATGAAGTTTTTAAGATTGTATTGTATTGACTGTATTGCGAATGCAGGATGGACAATTATCGACATTAAAATTGAGCCTGGTATCTACTTACAGTCGTTCTACAGAAGTCGTTTATAAACGCAATCTGTCTTACCGCCAGACAATGGCCAAAAATATTAGCAGGATTTTATATATTTATTTTTGAACTTTTGGGCTAACCAGTTTGTTCTAGCTACCTCTACGCCGGTCCTAAGGCGAAATAATAGTTCATTAACCGATCTGCTGAAACTGCTTACTTATGCCAGAGTACCAGTTAAGGGGTTAGGTGGATTTCGAAGGCTCAAAGAAGCATATTTTTACTAATATATCAAATAGAATATTTTATTCAAGTACTTTGTGAAATTTTTTAACTCGTGACAGATTTATCTAACATAAAAAAACAAAATTTATTCTTTTAGTAGATGTGTAGAGTTCGTGTCTGGACGAAGGAACAAACAAAATTATTTGGAGGAGCTGTTAACAAAAAATCATATTTCTTGGTAAAATTTGCAATGTAAAATTAGTTGTGATAAAAACAAAGAATCCTTCGTCCAAGCACTAGATAATGTTATCTTGAAGAAGTGTACAAAATTTGAACAAATTCGGTTCATCACTTTCGGAATTTATGACAACCGACTTCAAAAAGAAAGTTTTGAGAAAACCGCGATTGAACGGCGGGACTCCCGAAATCTCTATTTCATCGAATTTTACCTCAGTCCATTTAAAATCTTGGGGAAATATTCTAGACATATTGTACTTTTAACTAAACAAACAAAATCGAATTTCTGAAATTTTCAAAGCCATCTGACCCCTTAAAATTCGACGCTGATAAAATGTCCGTAATTTTATTTAATAAAATATTGACTCCGTACAAACGCTGAAGCTATTTACTCGTTTGTTTTTTTCTTAATTAGCTTACACGTTTTTCATTTTATATATCATGTTGCAGTACAAGCAACATGAAGCAAACAACAATTAATTTGTGGGGGTATAAGGGTAGATGTACGGCACGTATTCATTATATCTCCCATCGATCCGTGGGAAGAATTTGTTCGAATAATCACGTCCGAAAAGAGTTGCTCGTAACCCCAGGTTTGTCGTATAGCCATTCGTCTCTCAAAATGCGGCATCGATTTATGTTCATCTTTATTGAGGAATGTGTAATTGTAAACATTTATGGGACGCACGTCCACTTCCTGGTTGTACCGAATCCGATGCGCATATTGGACGACATCTCCTTCGAGTGGATAGATAAATAAACGATTGAAATCTAATTCAATGCAATGTGATGATTTTGCCGTGGACTTATGCTTTTTATTTAGGAGATAATATACGCCTCGGGGGTGAATTTTCGATGCCACGGCAAGGTGATAAGCTTTGCCGTGGACTTAATGTTTTTTTAGGGAATAATGTACGCCTCGGGGGTGAATTTCGATGCCACGGCAAGGTGATAAGCTTTGTCGTGGATTTGATGTTTTTCAGGGGTGGTGTTGGAGAAAAAAGGGGTTTGGAAGGAAAACCCCCACAGAATAGGTAAGCTGCCTAACAGAAATTCAAAACAGGTATCCGAATGGGTAACCGTATTAATTCCAGCGATTTGGCTGGGGGTAAATGCCGTAGCAAGGTTACGCAACCTTGCTGAAGTTCGACCGAGAGGTAAGTCGTTCGCCTGGAATAGTGGGGATCGAGCGATGCATGGCTCTTCGGGCCCTGAAAAGCCCCACATCACTCCCTCCCCAGTGACGTAGTCACGAAACAGGTAAGGCAGGTTAGGGGGTGGTAAGTTGGTTATGGGCGCGCATTTGAGCGCCAGTACGGGGAGGTTGTGCCGGTGGTGTAGGAGTGGTATCAGCAGATGGGGGTGGTTCTGGAGCGGAAGCTTCCAGAAAACAGGGCTTAAGCCTTTCGACGCTGACCGTGGATCGCTTGCCTCTAATGTCGATCTCGAAGACGCGGTCACTGATGCGGCGGAAGACTTTGAATGGGCGTAGCAGGTCACGGAGATGTCCCAATTCACGAAGTTGGTCACGCGGTGTTTCGCCATTCAGGAAAAGTTCTCCTGGAAGAAGGAGGTTGGTACCATAGGTAAGCTCTGATGCCGAAGCACCCAGGTCCTCCTTAATGCTTGTCCTCAGGCCGAGGAGGACAGTTGGAAGGGCGTCAAACCATTGTGTGTCATTATGACACATGAGTGAGGCTTTAAGAGATCTGTGCCAGCGCTCTATCATCCCATTTGATTGTGGGTGGTAGGCGGTGGTACGACTTCTTTGGCAGCCGAGAAGATTTGTTAGCTGCCTGAAAATTGTCGCCTCGAATTGTGGACCTCGGTCCGAAGTTATGGTGGTTGGTACACCGAAACGTGTGACCCAAGTTGAGTAAAAGGCCTTGGCGACTGATTCGGCAGTAACTGCCCGGAGAGGTGTCGCCTCTGGCCATCGCGTGCAGCGATCCATCATAGTGAGGATATAAGAAAATCCTCTTGATGGAGTAAGCGGTCCCACTATGTCTATGTGGACATGGGCGAAGCGTGCCGTGGGAAGCTTGAATTGCGCTGGCTCCAGTACATTATGTCGCGCTACCTTGCAACGCTGGCACTGGAGACAAGCACGGGCCCAACCGGTGAGATCTTTATTCATCCGGGGCCAAATGAATTTGCGACGGACAGCAGCGGCTGTTGCTCGGCCGCTGGGGTGGGCTGGGTTGTGGTAAACCTGGAACACGCCCTTACGAAGTTTCTCGGGAATGTAAGGTCTAGCGGTTCCAGTGGAGACATCACACCAGATTTCGCCCAAAGGTTCGCGAAGGGTAATTTTCTTAAGCTCTAGTGCCGTATCGGCAGTTAGGAGGGACTTGAGCTGTTCGTCTTCCTCTTGAGCTAGGGCAAGGTCAGTGTTATTCAAGGCGGTACGCAAATGAATCGTATCGATTCGAGAAAGGGCGTCCGCCGTGACATTCTGTTTACCGGAGATATGCCTTATCTCCGTAGAATATTGCCCAATGAGGTCTAATTGACGCTCTTGTCGGGGGGAGGCATTTCCCGACTTCTTCCGGAACGCATAGACCAATGGCTTGTGGTCTGTTAAAATTGAGAGCGAACGTCCTTCTATCATATGACGGAAGTGCTTAACAGCGCTGTAGATCGCGAGCAATTCACGGTCGTAGGCGCTGTAACGTCGCTCAGTGGGGCTCAGCTTCCTTGAAAAGAAACCAAGTGGTTCCGGGCGGCCTTCAATGTCCTGTTCAAGGACGGCTCCGATTGCGGTATCCGATGCGTCGCATTGGATAGAAAGTGCCGCTCCCTCGAGAGGGTATCGGAGTAAGGTGGCATTTGCCAATTGTTCTTTGGACAGTTGGAATGCTCTGTCAGAGACTTCTGTCCAATTAATGGGGCGCTTATCATTGCGCTTAGCTCCTTTTAAAAATTCATTGAGCGGAGCTTGAATCTGGGCAGCATTCTTCAGGGTAGGACGGTAGAAGTTCAGCATGCCCAAAAATCGACGAAGCTCACTCACGTTAGTAGGCCGGGGATACTTCATGAGGGCCTCCACACGGTCTGGTAGTGGGCGAATGCCCTGGTTGTCAACGACATAACCCAGATAGGTGATTTGCTCCTTGGCGTATTGACACTTATCTGGGTTGATGACAAGACCGAATTCACGGAGGCGCTCTAGGACTTGACGTAAGTGGCGCTTATGTTCGGCATGGTCTTTAGAGGCGATGAGAATGTCATCAAGATAAGCATGGCAGCAATTAAGACCACGTAAAGCCGTGTCGATATAACGCTGGAATGTCTGTGCGGCATTCCTGAGGCCGAAAGTCATCACTTTGAACTCGAAGAGTCCGAAAGGTGTAATGACTGCGGTCTTGGGGATGTCTTCAGGTGCCACCGGAATTTGGTGGTATGCCCTGGTGAGATCCAGGGTGGTGAAGACATTGCACCCTCGTAACTTGTACGAAAAATCGTAGAGGTGTGCAATTGGGTATCTGTCCGGGACAGTTGCTGCGTTCAACAGCCTGTAATCGCCACATGGGCGCCACTCACCAGAACGTTTCTTCACTAAGTGGAGTGGGCTTGCCCAGGGACTGTCCGACGGTTGGCAGATACCTAGTTCGATCATATGCTCGAACTCCGCGCGCGCCGCACGTAATTTTTCCGGAGCCAGTCGACGTGGACGCTGGCCCACCGGGGGACCACGTGTGTCTATATGATGAAACACCGTGGCTTTATGTCGGCGTTGGTTAGGTAGAGGAATTGTCGTACTAACAAATTCTTGTACCATAACCTGAAATGGGTCTATGCACTCTGTGGCCCCTGAAGTTGCCGCTGGTGATGCCGTCATGGGCAAGGGGGGTGCGGTTGGAGCCACTAGTCTGTTATGGGTCGAATCGACCAACAGATTATGTGCACCTAATAGGTCGGAACCTATCAGGGGTTCATTTACGTCCGCAATGACGAAACGCCAAGTGATCGGACGACAAAGACCCAATTGAAGTGTCAGCTTTTTACGTCCGTACGTAAGTATCGGCGTATTATTTGCAGCTGACAATTTAAGTGCGGCTGGCACGCGGTTACGCGGAGCAAACGATCGCGGGAGGACTGAAATATCGGCGCCGGTATCGACAGTAAAAGCGATATTCAGTTTCGAATCCCGGATGGTTAGGCGACTTATCGTATGGGTGCCGGCCGATTGCGCGAGGGTGTCGGTCGGCAAAATTAGTTTAAAGAGCGCCTTTGGTTGGTGGAAGGTTGTGTCCAACCACAAGGCGCTTTGCAGTTAAATGCGCGATCACCATATCGTTGGTGATTGGCGCACCAAGGCAGAGTAACGGCATTATCAGGTATATTCTGCCTGGTGCTATTGCCATTACGGGGAGGTCGAGCCGGAGCTCGCTGGGAGTTGGCCCGGTGAGGGCCATTTTGAGAGGAATTGGCCCTCTGTGGGGCATTTTGAGGGATATAGGCCCTCTGAGGGGCATTTTGGGAGAAATTCTGCCGATTGAGAGGACGGCTCGGCATGGCTCGGTTCTGGGCGCTTCGAGGATTGTTCCTCACCTCCGCGCGCAATTGCGTTATCTCGCGGAGGAGTGAGGTTTGGAGCGCCCGAAGGTCGGCAGGGGTTAAATGTGTGGGCGAATTTCTTTGGTTAAGGTTGGGGCCTGCCTCTGGATTCCCCTGAGGGAAATTGGTTGAGGCGGGCCTTCTATGAGGTAATTGGGTTTGAGGAGGATGGGGAGTTGGGACCAATTGATGGGCTGAGAAAGGCAGACGAGGGTGCCGTGCAGGCCGGGCAGCGTGTTGAGAAACCGCCGCTACTTGGTACGCAGGAGGCTCAGAATACTGATCTGAGCTTTCCATAATTGCGTCCGCAATTTTGGATAAATAGCCCAAACTCTGATTGGGTTGGGCTATAAGTGCCGAACGGGCATGCTGGGGAAGACACCTCAAAAAGTGAGGCTTTATTAGGTCGTCCCCAATCCTGGTCCCCGCTATAGAGCGTAAATGGGTCAGGAAAAGAGATGGTCTCATCCCAGAAAGGTTGGTTACAGCGGCTAAACGTTGTTGCCGCACACTTCCAGGCTCGTCCAAAGCGTCGAGCAGAGCTTCACGCATGTTGCTATATGGGTTGCGGCCGGCCGACCTTATTATGTGGGCAACATGCGGTCGCTGAGTGCGGTCAAGCACTTTCAACAGCTCGACTGCACGAAGTTGTTCGTCGTGCAAGGCTGAGGCCTGGAAGATGTGGTCTGCCACTGCAAACCAAAGGTCTGGGTCCTCCTCATCGAAGGGGGGAAGTCCTATATTAGCAGGACGAGTCCCATTCCCGAGGCTGGAAGCATCGTGGAATTCTTGGGGCTCTGGGTGCCTATGGGCTTGTCTGGAAGTACCGGCACTAGTTGTGGGCATTAAAATGCCGGAATTTACCAAAGGGCCGGTACTAGAGGCGTTAGGAGCAGTCGAGGGTGTGTCTGTGGAAGTAGGCTGGGGTCGGTTCACGACGCTGGGGGCAACGGGTGGTGCCAGGGGAGTAGCTTGTCCGGGCAAGTCTAAGTCAGTATCGACTTGCTCAGCTGGGAAATCGACGCTGGAGGCGTCGTGGAATTCGAGAGGCTCGGATTGTTCCTGAGCCCTTTTGGCCGCGGTGTTTCTCGTGTTGATCATTATGGGTTGTGTGACGCGAAACTGGGATCAAAAGCGTAAGAGGACGCGAAGAAAGGTGAAAGGAGGCCAATGGGTGAAAAGGAGTCGCAGGACGTTGAGAGAACCACGGATGTCCTAAAACAATGGTTTTCCCTAACCAAAATAAGCCGAGCGAAGGTCGGAAGTGGAGTCAAGTGGAGTCGAGAGTGGACGATTGGTCGTGAATAATGTAGTGCGAGGAGTCTTGTGCGTTAATGATGTCGGTAAAACACGGGAAAAAAATGAACTGAGTCTCTGGTTGCAAAAACCGTTAAAAAAGGGATTACGAAAGTCCCTATTAAATTACAAATTTACGCTGGTAACCGGTCCAGTTCTTCTTCTTTATGTAGTATTTTAATTTAATTCGATAAGTTCAGTATGACTCGGAAGGAGTTTACTTTTATTCGTTTTTCGTAGCTCTGAAGGAGCTTACAAAATGTTCGCTAGTTGCCGTTGGATTTTTATTATGTTATTTAATACCCTGAAGGGGTTTACAAATGGTTCTATTTGTTTTTAATAATGTTTATTTATTTATGTTAAACTTAATATAGGGACAATATAATAGTGCTTCTGCAAGTGTATGTATTTTTTATTTGTATACAAAATAACGGTTCATTCAGTGTAGATAGAATGTATATATGAAAACAAATTCATAAAGCTATCTTTTTATATTACAATTGTGATTATTTGAACTACAGTACAAAACAAAAAGAAACAATGAAATAATATAAAATGGAAGGAACAAACAAAAAATATATTTAAATGGAATAACTTCAGAACTTCCACCTCTAATGCTTTAAGTCTTGCTTTAGTTTTGACAAATTACTTGTATAGCTTTATTTCGATTCTCCTGCTGAAGTTTTCTGCGTAAGTAGGAAACTGGTGTATGCGGGTAAAATCGCAATTGAAAGGAAACGGAGAACAAATTTATTACTCAGGGGTATAATTTATATATTGCATTATAATAAAAAGGGAACTTTTCGCTTAATATAACAATCTTGTGCATCAAACAATTTAATTGTATATTTACTATTTTTAAATCGAAAAAAATTAAATTTTGATCTCAAATTAATCGGAAGACATGACACTTAGAGGATGTGTAGCAACGTATTTATTACAGTTTTATCAGTTTTATAGCTTATAATGAGAATGCTCTTGCGATGTTTTATTGAAAATTGGTGCAATGTATTATTTCAGGTACATATGTCGTGATAGCGCCATATCCCTTTTCTTTTTACTTTTCTAACAATGTTTGTAGAGTATTTTGAAAGTTATGCTAATATTCTGCTATCCAATTTACATTTTCTATGTACTACTTTTAGTTTAAAAATGTTTATTTACTTTGATCAAAGTGTTATGCTTTTTTATAGCAGTATACTTTTGTCAAAATTATAATTTTCTGGAAAAATATTTTCACGTTAATAAAAAAAAAAACAAAACAAAAAATTTTGACTTGTTTAAACACATTTAGGAGCGGCAATTACACAATGAGACATGCGTTCTTTACTTTTTGTTACAAATTTGCATAATTAGATCGAAAAAAAAACTTTAAACTATGATTTGAAATTTATATTTTCTTGTTATCAAAATACACTTTAATGACAAACGTGAAACTGGGTATGCATATGCCGTCGACTTACCAACTTCTCGAAGTTTAGCTGTTGAAACGTTGTTCGGATGTTGGTTGTGCTAGGCACGCACGGTGAAGACAGCTACAAACTGCCGTTGAAAGGGTTGAAGTATATCCGGAAGTCAGGATCGTGATGAGGTTGTTGATCTCATGAATTGTTTTCACAAAGGATTGGTTCCCGTCACTGTCTTTAAATGTTTCGATGGTTGGGTGAATGTTCCGTCACAACAAACAGGGTTACTACGTAGCACCAAAGTTAGAAAATTGCGTGTTCACGTTTTTATATGACAGATATATAAAAAAACGTCGCGTGTCACCAATGTGGGGTAAAAGTCAGAATGCCAAAACACGGACACTTATTTCCTTTTACACCCAACGATCGTTCGAGGAATAAAACACAAATCTCCATTCAAAGTTCATATTCGTTTATTACGCCGCACTGAATTTTCTTAAATTTTTATTCCATTAGAGCACATATGTCTGAATTTTGTTAAATTAGTTTAAAATATTTCTTCACTGTCTCACATTACATTAATTCAATAAAATGCAACTTGGGAAATTTAACAAACGAACTTTTCTTAGGAATACCGAATTTTGCAACTAAAATTAACTTTCCGCTCGCGAATTTATCGACGCACATCTACTCTCAGCTTACCAGCTTAAGATTTTTTGGGTGACGTCCCTCTGCACTGGTGACTAAAATCTGACTGGTGACTAGAGCTCACCAAAGAAACGGAAAAACCTCAAAAGAAACTGAAAAGGAGGCGGAGTTACACGATTAACTCGAGGTAGTTAATCGTGATTGGACCGGACGGAATAGGCATACATTACGCATGTGTGCGTATACCATGCATACGATCGTTCGGCGACCGTGGGTGGAGGGCAACATCGCTTTGGCATTTTCCAAGAATGCAAACGCTAGCATCTGGGGTGTGAAAGACCCAAATCGAAGATTTGGTCATCCTAATGGGAGGCCATAAATCATCATTTCGGTTGCCGATGATTAAACATTGCAACGAACATAGGGTGCAGCCATTGCCAGATGTTGAAAGTAAACATTTTCTGGCTGCATCTTGCTCGTTGCTTGATTGCGGCCCCTGAACGTGGGGACCGATAATTGGGAAGCCAGCGATTGCTGGTAATCAGGGACATGTTTGGTTTGCATCAACCGAAACCTTGTCGGCGGTAGCAAACCAATGGGACCAAATAGCCGCATGCGAGAAGTGCCATGGGTAAACAAATAAACGAGTCAACAAGGAACTCTTTGTTGATGTTGTTTCCATAGCATAAGGCTATGGAAACAAGCTGCCCTGGCAGAACGTATGCCTAAAGATAGGATTTCGAATGCCACGGCAATGTGATGATTTTGCCGTGGACTTATGCTTTTTATTTAGGAGATAATATACGCCTCGGGGGTGAATTTTCGATGCCACGGCAAGGTGATAAGCTTTGCCGTGGACTTAATGTTTTTTTAGGGAATAATGTACGCCTCGGGGGTGAATTTCGATGCCACGGCAAGGTGATAAGCTTTGTCGTGGATTTGATGTTTTTCAGGGGTGGTGTTGGAGAAAAAAGGGGTTTGGAAGGAAAACCCCCACAGAATAGGTAAGCTGCCTAACAGAAATTCAAAACAGGTATCCGAATGGGTAACCGTATTAATTCCAGCGATTTGGCTGGGGGTAAATGCCGTAGCAAGGTTACGCAACCTTGCTGAAGTTCGACCGAGAGGTAAGTCGTTCGCCTGGAATAGTGGGGATCGAGCGATGCATGGCTCTTCGGGCCCTGAAAAGCCCCACAAGGTATTCCAAAAACAATGCGCTATGGGTGGTATCCAACGAACTAGCAACGAATCCAAATTTTCGTGCTCAAATGTTTCAAAATATGGTAGCAAGCCTAACCTAAAATGAGAGACATTTTGCTTGTACATATTTCTTAAAAGATGTAGGCCGAGTTTGGTAGGTTTAGGTTAGGAAATTCGGTCATACGCCGTCTGGCAGTAAAATATACGCAGTTGGGCCAACTTGTCACAAAAAGCACTTCAGATCGAAAGGTAGTCACTTCAAAATGGTGTTGATAAACTGATAAACCCACCATTTGGTTACTTTGCTTGGTCATTCTTAGTTCTATTTAATGTTTGTACATGACATCTGCTTGTTAATTTTATTGACAATAAAGTGACAAATAGCTTTAGTAGGGTGGCCTCCTTTGTCGTACAGGCATACAACTTATCACAATTTGTGCTTAAAAATTGTCTGAGACTTACATATTTGCATTTGTTTGTGGGAGGATTGTGTTACAATTAAACACCATGGTATTCATTGAGTTTTACTCTTCTTTTTTCTTTTTTGGAACCTCAACATCTTTATCACCCAATTGGCATTTTTCATGTCCACCGTGTAGTTTTTGATACTATTATGGTGTTAATATAAACTCTACAATTAAACAATTATTCATTGAGTTTTACTCTTCTTTTTTTTGTAACCTCAACATCTTTATCAGCCAATTGTCATTTGTATGTCCAGCCTGTAGTTTTTGATACTATTATGGTGTTAATATAAACTATACTTAATTGGATCCTTCATATAAGTACGTTGTTGTATAGATGGATTGGTCAGTGAATAGATTGTGGTTTTTCATCAACTCTCATCATTATTAAACTACAGTACTATGTATTTACCTACGCAATAAAAATAGCAAATTATTCAGAAAAAAATGACCAGAAATTAAGCAATTTCCATTAAATTGATTAAGTCTAGTACTGTTCTCAATATCAAATCATAAAAATGTTTGGATCATATTAAGTTTAGGGTAAATTTCAACTGGTTGAAGTAAAACTGTTGCACAAAGCTAGGCATTATAAATTTAAATTCAGGCCTTTTTGATATTTCATTGTGAACAAACACTTCAATAATGAAGTTTTTAAGATTGTATTGTATTGACTGTATTGCGAATGCAGGATGGACAATTATCGACATTAAAATTGAGCCTGGTATCTACTTACAGTCGTTCTACAGAAGTCGTTTATAAACGCAATCTGTCTTACCGCCAGACAATGGCCAAAAATATTAGCAGGATTTTATATATTTATTTTTGAACTTTTGGGCTAACCAGTTTGTTCTAGCTACCTCTACGCCGGTCCTAAGGCGAAATAATAGTTCATTAACCGATCTGCTGAAACTGCTTACTTATGCCAGAGTACCAGTTAAGGGGTTAGGTGGATTTCGAAGGCTCAAAGAAGCATATTTTTACTAATATATCAAATAGAATATTTTATTCAAGTACTTTGTGAAATTTTTTAACTCGTGACAGATTTATCTAACATAAAAAAACAAAATTTATTCTTTTAGTAGATGTGTAGAGTTCGTGTCTGGACGAAGGAACAAACAAAATTATTTGGAGGAGCTGTTAACAAAAAATCATATTTCTTGGTAAAATTTGCAATGTAAAATTAGTTGTGATAAAAACAAAGAATCCTTCGTCCAAGCACTAGATAATGTTATCTTGAAGAAGTGTACAAAATTTGAACAAATTCGGTTCATCACTTTCGGAATTTATGACAACCGACTTCAAAAAGAAAGTTTTGAGAAAACCGCGATTGAACGGCGGGACTCCCGAAATCTCTATTTCATCGAATTTTACCTCAGTCCATTTAAAATCTTGGGGAAATATTCTAGACATATTGTACTTTTAACTAAACAAACAAAATCGAATTTCTGAAATTTTCAAAGCCATCTGACCCCTTAAAATTCGACGCTGATAAAATGTCCGTAATTTTATTTAATAAAATATTGACTCCGTACAAACGCTGAAGCTATTTACTCGTTTGTTTTTTTCTTAATTAGCTTACACGTTTTTCATTTTATATATCATGTTGCAGTACAAGCAACATGAAGCAAACAACAATTAATTTGTGGGGGTATAAGGGTAGATGTACGGCACGTATTCATTATATCTCCCATCGATCCGTGGGAAGAATTTGTTCGAATAATCACGTCCGAAAAGAGTTGCTCGTAACCCCAGGTTTGTCGTATAGCCATTCGTCTCTCAAAATGCGGCATCGATTTATGTTCATCTTTATTGAGGAATGTGTAATTGTAAACATTTATGGGACGCACGTCCACTTCCTGGTTGTACCGAATCCGATGCGCATATTGGACGACATCTCCTTCGAGTGGATAGATAAATAAACGATTGAAATCTAATTCGAATAAGTGAGTTAAGACACCAAAGTAATCAATAAAAAAGATAACAGATAGCACTGCCAGCAAGCGTTTTAATTTATTGAAAATATTCACTAGTGAGAACATTCCGATGCGGTCACACAACACATAACTCTACAACTAAAATTCGGATGTCCGCGGACGAGCGTATGCATGAGCATGCACACGCGGTGGCAATTAGCGACACCACCTCCCTTGATTAAACACGTTAATCGACTGACTTGAAAAGGGAAGAAATTGGATACAACCAAAAGAGAACATACTTCTGCTCTCTCATTGCCACGTCCTTCGATGTGTGGTAGGTTACATCGGTAATCTGATGATCGAAGAGAGTGGGACAATAAGAGAATAGAAACACGATTACGATTATCTTGGGGTGGATTTGGTTGTATGTGCATGAATCAATGTAGTTCTGAGCGGAACCCATTGACCTGATTCGGTAGTATGGTGGGTTCAGTGTACATTGATCCATACGAAGACAGAACTGAGAAAGAGAGAAGAATTAAGCTGATGATATTCACCTGCAAAAAGAGAACATTGATCCCCAGCGAATGAAGTGTCTGGAGAAAAGCCGAAGTAACGCTAGGGAAATATTATCACGTGATTCAATCGAATGTGGTGATAAATTTCCCAAGCGGATCTGCAATGATGCGACAACTTCGTCCGGCTGGATTTGGTTGTCGCTAATCGACATGGACACGAGTTGCCGTATGGCAAAAAAGGTAAGCTAAACTCATTTATGCATTGTCTCCGTGGTACAATGAGTTTAGCTATGTGTCCTTGGTGGAAACATGCTTTGCAGGTGAACAGGTAAGTAGGCGGAAATGGGGTTGATTTGACGCGCTGAAAGGCGGTCGAAATTAGGTAGGAAATGTTGGTTGGAATTGTGGGTTGTAGAATAGAGAAACCCCCCACAAATTTACCTTGCTTATCGCTTATATACATCTTCCAAAAACATTTATTGAATAGAAGAAAATGAGTTCACGTCCATTCATTTAAAAATAACCGAAAATGAATGCGAAACTGAAACTGACATGATTCCGATAGTCATCAACATCAGATTCAATACCAACAAGAACACCAACAAACCAAATCCAATCCAACAACCTGATAATGATAACCCACACCAGCGATCAGGGTCATCTACCAGAAAACAGCTCTTCAGCACCTTCGAAAGAAAACGGACTCTGGTTGTTGACCTCAACAACGGTTCAACAAGACCAGGAAGAACCTGTTGTTTTGATTGAAAGGGAACGATGTTTTGAAATTTCGATATGAGCAGCGGAGGAATGCTGTTTTTCTGTTACCTGCGGTAGTTTTGTGTTTTCGAATAATGAAGACTTGGTTAATTTCTGTTTCAACTAATAAGAACATTGTATTGTAGTTCCAACATTACTAGAGAAAAGGTGAAATGTATTTCAATTAAAATAAAAGTTTAAATTTTAACTAATTCTGTTGTTGTTATGAATTGTTGCTGAGTTCAACGTCAACATCGCTATTCCTGGTCAAGTGAAGGACAACCACGGAACATCTGAAGATATTATTTGCTGGGTTTCGTACAACACATACACTTTTTGGGTTTTCCTGGTGAAGTGAAGGACGACCACGGAACATTTGGTCCTTCGAGCCGGATACTCGAACTGGAAGGGATCTACATCCGCGAACTGTTCTGAGGATTCTTACATCCGGATATTACGGAGATACCTGTTGGTGATTTGAAGGAAATATTAACGGATTGCAGAGTGAGCTGTTGCAGATTCGGTTGTCTGATTTTGTTGGCGAACGGAGTCTATTGCTGAAAGCTTCACGCCGACACAAAGGTAGGGTGCGCATTTTTTCATAATTTATTATAGATTAAGTAACGATCCGAAGTGGATCTTAAGAAAAGTGTGGTGTGGTGTGTTTACCATGTGAAGCAGTAAACTGAACAAGCAGTTGAGCAGTTGAATTGAACAATCCAGAACGAATTCCTCAGCGGAGGACGTTCCTCGGAAGTTCCGACAATCGAATAAGAAATTGTTAAAGATCTTGGAAATCATTTCCAAACATCATTCCAACAGACAGGAATTTCTTGCACAAGCTAATAACGAATTGAGGTAAAGGATTCCTTGTATTGCTTGCTGCAGTTTGTAAGCCAGTTCTCAGAGACAAATGTGATGCCAATTCAAAGCACGAGTATTACACATTCACATTTATCTGCCACAACTCCGATTGTCGACAGTAACAAACCGCATAATCTTGTAAAGCCTGAAGCTGTTCTTGACATAAACGAACGCCTAGCACATACATCTGTTGCCTATATTGGAGCTATAGTCAAGTCGGCGAATCTTCCGACGGTGGAAAAGAAAACCACACAATTCAAATAAACAAACTAAATAATACCATTCATATTATCAATAATAAATTTATCAAAATTAAAAATACAGTCCGCTTTTAAACTCAATATTTGCATTTATTGTCGACAATCTACAAGGTTCAAGTAGGTAGAATTGTGGAAAACTTTATCGGTCCCAATATTACAATTGTGGATATCATTCGGAGCTATTTTTTAACGGAGTTGCAGGTACCCTTTACGATCTACCAGATTCAAGCAAGAAGGTGCATTGCCATCAGGACAATTTACCGAAACCCTTTACGCAGTTCATCCTGGCTGCATTTCCGGGCACGAGCCAGCAACTGAGTAGGTTTTTTGTTTGGTGTGGTCTCTAGTCTCCACAAGACAAGATGAGCAAGACAAAGATCTCGATGCTAATTGATGGCATACAAAATGCCTGCATCGAATTGACAGCCGATTATAAACCATATGCGGTTTTGGAGCAGTCATTTAAGTCACGACAGATGAACGAGGCTTGTCTGAAAAACTTGGGGCACTCGTTCGAGGAAGCGAGAGGACTGCACCAAAAGATTATTGCTGCTCCAACTGATGACGCCAAATCAAAGTATATGGAAGAACTAACCTTCCATAAGCTGAAAGAGCTATATTATAGCTATTCATCGGAGCTCAGATCACAGTTGGAGCAATTCGAGACAAGTGCACTAGGACACCACTCGTTTGATAGCTCAATGGGAGGAACAAAGACGCCATCGGCAGAATTAAAGCTTCCCCCCATCAAGATACCAACCTTCTCCGGCTCCTATCAGACTTGGCCGGAGTTCAGAGGCTTGTTCGAGAGCCTCATTATGAGAAATACCTCCATCTCCGATGTGCACCGGCAACCTGTACTGCTGCGAGCATTACTAGATCCTGGAGCGGAGGCTTCGTTTATCTCTGAGTCGGCCGTACAATTACTAAGACTCAAAATGGAAAGGAATCCCACTAACATCCGAGGCGTTGGAGAAGACAATACGAGTGTATCCAGGCATGCGGTGTCAGTAACGATACATTCGAATGTGAATAAGGATTTTACCATTCACCTGAGGGCATTGGTCTTACCCAACCTTACGTCTATGCTCCCGACGCAGAATATATCGTGTAACAACTGGAGTCACATCCAAAATATTCAGCTTGTGGATCCATCGTTTAGTAAACTAGGTGAGGTCGACATGTTACTTGGTAGCGATGTGTATCCAGCTATTCTACAAGAAGGGATTATCAAGCGACCACCAGGAACCCCTATGGCCCAGCAAACAGAAATTGGCTGGGTGCTTTCGGGCGGAGTCAATTTCAAGGTCCCACCAACAGTAACATCGCTGCATACAACTATTGAGAACCAATGGGGAAAATATTTCGATAGGATTCATCCAGCAGTGCAATATTCAGCCGATGCTCCTCCTGGTCAATGAACTGTTCTTCCTACTAGAAACCTGTGGCGATTCCGCCAGATCCCACGGCTCGCCTTCCTGAAAAAACCCCCATAACCATAACCCGGGTCTGCACCAGCTTTCGCTAATGCAATTCGCATTAGCATCTTAGATGCTTCACGCATCAAACAGACCCAATTATTTTAACCCTAAAATCCCTATAAAGAAAACTTACCTTCATGCATCCCTTCGCATACAATTTTTCATAAGATTTCTTTGTTTGCTTATTTGGTATTCTGAACCAATTCGGTACCAGACAAATACCATAAATATCGCGCCGTCTATTTTTCCAGCCGCGTCATATACCATTCATATACATTGCCTGGCAACCTTTTTTGTTTGTCTTACCAACAAACAACCCAAGCAGCTGCATATAATTAGCGCAATAGACGCTGAAACCAAATTCTCCAGCATTTCCTAATGCAAATATGAACCCGGTTTCTATTGCAGCCAGAGATGCCATAAACATTCAATTTGCTTTTAGCACCTTTTTCTCCTAACGTCGAAAATAGCGACGAGGCATCGTGTAAACAATGACCCGCATTACCAACGACCATTTGGTCGCCTTTCCTTTTGTCTTTGCCGCCTCCCTGTTTCGCTGTTCCACTGCACGTGTGAATAGCATTGATCTCAACGATCCCTCACATACAAGCTAACATGAACTGTATTACAAGATCTGGTTTCCTATACCACCGAGAGACTTTACGTTTCCCTGGTGGTAGGTAAAAAAACGATATCCTTATTGGTGAGGATATCGTTGGAGTCTTACCCCAACCACTAAACAGAGTGGTCGAGCGGTTCATCATCCCTTGTAGGGTGTGCTCGTAATGCACACCCTAGCGAGTTTCTTTTTTTCCGATACCAGTCTTGCGTGTTATACAGTTCCGCGAATTTTCAATCCTTAAAGTTAAACATACCGTGAAACGAACAATTAATAACCAAAAAGGTATACGGTGTCGGTGGAGTGTCAGATGTGAAACAATCTAATTAAACAAACAATTCGCAACGAATCACTTCACCCGTGAAGATAAAAAATCATCCTAATTTATCAACGGTTCTTAAATGTAATTTCAGTTTAAGTACTTGTTACTAACAATAATTTCCTCATCAAGCCGCTCCTCACAAATTGTAAATCTCCACGTGAAAATAAAATACATTAGCAATAAATGTTTCCTTTTACTTGCTTCTTGTGGACGGTGTTGCAGAGTTTAGTTTTGTTTTGTGTTTCTTGAACAAATTTCTTCTCTCGGAGTTGGCGGCGAAATGCCTGAGTTGTGAGGACGAAGTACAACCGTGCGCCCATGCCGGCGCTATGACTTCCTCCCCACATTGGTGACCCGCGACGGTTTTTTTTTATTAATATTAAAAAACTTGAACACGCGATCTCTGACAAAAGTTGACTCGATGTAGTAAATAAGCACGTAACCTGTTGTGCAGTGACTTTTCTAGTGAGCAATTGTGGCGGCAATTGCCTAAAAGCAATCTATGGGCAAAAACATCGCCCCAACACCAGCACCAGTTTCCATCACCGGAGCAGCCAACAACACCAAGGCAAGTAATAATTAATAATCATAGCCTGGTTAATTTCAGCTAAGGTATCGCTAAGTAACAAGCGCTCTAACAAATAACACAACGCCCACCACCGATGCGATCGAATTTTTCCAGCGACCGCCTGCAGAAACTTTATCCTTTCTATTTTAATTTATGGAAGGATTCAAGGCTCAATACCTCACCGCTTAATCACAAAAAACCAAGGAAAGAACTACACCAAGTGATAAAGATCCTTCACCTGTTGTGAATTTTCTTAAAAGAATATATTATTATCAACCAAACAGCGATTCAGACAACACCACCAAATTATATCCGGAATTCTATCCAGCTTTCACACAATGGCTACCCCACGAGAAAGCAATCAAAAATGTGACATTGCGAGGAAATGTGCCAAAATCATCGAAAACAAAGGAGAACCAGTATCCTGTTGGTCCGTGGCTCTTGGCATGGTTTATCTTCGTCGTTGTGGGTCGGCTATTTTCCAGATAATCCAGTCAATTTGTGTAGCGTAAAACCACCCTTCCTTCCAGTTGTTTATCTATTACCAATAATTAATAACGTCGTTAAAACTCAAAATCCTTTACAGTTATGTATGATGTATCAATATTAAAGTCCTCTATTTTCTTTTACACTATTCGGTGTTTGTGAAACTGTCAAAAAAAAAAGCAAAAAAAGCAAATGTCATTTTCATTTTGATTAGTATATTAATAGCAATTTTGTAAGAAGGAATTAAAATATTCCGTCAGGGCAATTAAATATTACGAACAGCACAATGTACGAAAATGGTCCAAAATCAAAGAACCAAAGGGTAAACAAACCCAACAGCAAAATTTTGTCAAAAGTAAAATTTTCAATACTATTTCGAGAAACTTCAAGTAGGCTAATCATTAAGCTTGTGTTTTGTGTAAAATTAATTAGTGATTTG
Source organism: Microdon myrmicae (assembly GCA_963931805.1). Taxonomy (NCBI): domain Eukaryota; kingdom Metazoa; phylum Arthropoda; class Insecta; order Diptera; family Syrphidae; genus Microdon; species Microdon myrmicae. The sequence goes on along the minus strand of OZ007501.1, from coordinate 151,124,314 downwards.
AAGTGCAAATTTCCTCGCACAGTTCTAATTTGGGAAAATGATTTTCTATTGTAAATGTAGACAACTGGTTCGAAACAGTTGTCCTGCCAGTCTAGGAAAGTCGTTTAATAAGCTTGACTGTTAAAGGCTATAAAGGATATCGATATTTATATGAATGAGCGTATGTCCGGAAATATGTTCATTTGTATGAATGCGTTTCTTTTATTTTCTTTTAAAACAAACAAACATTAATCCGAATATTAAAAATATTTTTATATTCTCCTCTTTGTTCTCCTAAATGTCTGCCTTTCTTCTGTCTTACTTAACACCTTGTATATTAAGCAAACTTCAGTTATTTAAAGAAAACAAGACCTTATATAAAACACTTAAACGCAATCGTTTTTTCCTTTTTTTTTTTTTAAGTACTATAAGCTCATTTTGATTTAACATGATTTTTGGATAACAAACAAATAACATTTTGTTGCACACTATATCTAAGAAATAAATTCAAATATTGGGACTTTTAATTAATATATATGAAGTTGGTTCAAGGTTATTAAGGATAACATTGACTTGTTTTATTCTTATTTAATAAATTTTTTTTTTTTGTTTGCTTTTATTCTTTGTTTTTAACGACCAATAATTATATACATGTTATTTGAAACTTACACCAGTAATTATCACCAACACCAACAAACAAACAAAATGTTATACCTACTAAATAGCTTAGACTTTGTCCTATATGAATATATTAGAATACCTTCAATTCAAAGAAAAACAAAACTAATGTAATAGCCCAAGTAAGTGTGTCTGTTCTCAAAACTTGTAAAACAAATATCGAAATACAATCCCATATATCGACAAGGGACACGAAATAAACATTCACACCCATTTAAAATACACTTATTGTCATATTGTCCGATTTCCTTGTTGTTCCCCTCAATTTCTGTTTTTCTTTCGTCTAGTTTAAAGTTTCGCATATTAAATATTCTGTTAATCTAATCGAATAGAAATGGTTGCTGCAATTTTATACATTTTAAAAACAAAATAACAAATATTGTAAGCCCCTTCAGGGTATTAAGTAACGCACAACCCTTTCCAGCACGCACACGACTCCGTTTACTCACACGCGACCTCTCGACTCCTCTCGACTCCATTCATTCCTCCACAACCGACTCCTCTCTTAATAGCTCGTCTCTTACATCGGGACACAATGCCCCTTAAACACTGGACCCCACCCAACCTCACTTGACCCCACATCGGCTCAATTTATTCCTTTAACCGGCTCCTCATCACACCCTTCGGACTCTTCGAGTTCAAAGTGATGGCCTTTGGCCTTCTTTAAATACTGGCAAAGCTCGCCTCTATGCGACCCTGTCCGCCTACTCTCGTCTATATACATTTCTGCAAACCGGCCCCTTATGTAACAACAGCTACTACGCGTAGCATATAATCAATAGGACGCCCGGTTTTGTCTCGCGTGAAACACCTCACCCTTTTCTGTCTCTTTTCTGAAGGTTGGCGCTCACGCTCACCAACCATAGCCTTCACGCAACCCCAAACAACCCTTCTCGACTCTGCGTGACCTCTAACACCTTTTTCTGTCTCTGTTCATATATTGGCGCCCATCTACGCCAAAAACAGTTATCACGCGAAACCGTTCACCATGCTCGACCTTCTACCCGATTTCAGCAAGCCAGCTTCCCTCGTTACCACAGCTACTACGCGTAGCACCCATCAGGGCACCTGGTTTTGCCCCCTTATTTAAATTTCAGGACATTCGTCCTTAGATCTCCTACGTCTCTCAAATGTCTCAGCAACACCGGTCCACAAATCAAACCGATACCACCGGACTGAGACATTATACCTGGTTCCCCAATCCTTTAGCCACCATGGTTCCCCTTTAGCGGCAACTAAAGGCTATACACGCCCCTCTACGCCGCCTCAAATACCTAGGTGCATAATACTTCGGAGAGTGCAGCAGTTACTCTAGGCCGCCTTGTGGTTAGACACAACCAACCATACCCCAGGAGCCCCGTAATCTAAGTCGCCCAACTTAAACGAGCGCGATTGGCCGGCCCTCCCAACAAAGCGCCGCTTGGTCGAGGTCGCGGTCGCCGTTTATCAAGCTCCGGGGTCGACACCGGAGCCGATATATCGGACCTCCCTCGATCGGTAAGCCGCGCAACTGGAGCGCCCGCCCCCTTTTTACCAGTCACAGCGGCAAACAATTTGCCATACAAACGTATGGACAAAAGACACCCGCTCTGGACTTGGTCCCTTTCCATTCCGCACACGGCAACCCGTCACTGCGGATGGGAATTACCCTGGGATAAGTTCCCCTCCTTCTCGCACACACTATTTCGTCACTGCGGATGTGAGCGGATTTCCGATAGGTTCCGACCTATTCGGGCGATAAGCCTGTTGGTCCACGAGACCCATAACAGGCCGATGGACCACGCCGCACACATTTGCCCTTGATGGCATCAAGCGGTAACAACTGTGTCCATCTTATCGATAAAGGCCCAAACAATAACCAGGAACTGGTCACAACGATAGTCCTGTAACATTACCACAGCGCATTCCGAAGCAACCCCCCTATCATCACAGCACCCACCATCGAGCATTCCCTCGCCCCTACCTTTTTTTTCGTGACTACGTCACTGGGAGGGGAGTACTGTGGCGATTCCGCCAGATCCCACGGCTCGCCTTCCTGAAAAAACCCCCATAACCATAACCCGGGTCTGCACCAGCTTTCGCTAATGCAATTCGCATTAGCATCTTAGATGCTTCACGCATCAAACAGACCCAATTATTTTAACCCTAAAATCCCTATAAAGAAAACTTACCTTCATGCATCCCTTCGCATACAATTTTTCATAAGATTTCTTTGTTTGCTTATTTGGTATTCTGAACCAATTCGGTACCAGACAAATACCATAAATATCGCGCCGTCTATTTTTCCAGCCGCGTCATATACCATTCATATACATTGCCTGGCAACCTTTTTTGTTTGTCTTACCAACAAACAACCCAAGCAGCTGCATATAATTAGCGCAATAGACGCTGAAACCAAATTCTCCAGCATTTCCTAATGCAAATATGAACCCGGTTTCTATTGCAGCCAGAGATGCCATAAACATTCAATTTGCTTTTAGCACCTTTTTCTCCTAACGTCGAAAATAGCGACGAGGCATCGTGTAAACAATGACCCGCATTACCAACGACCATTTGGTCGCCTTTCCTTTTGTCTTTGCCGCCTCCCTGTTTCGCTGTTCCACTGCACGTGTGAATAGCATTGATCTCAACGATCCCTCACATACAAGCTAACATGAACTGTATTACAAGATCTGGTTTCCTATACCACCGAGAGACTTTACGTTTCCCTGGTGGTAGGTAAAAAAACGATATCCTTATTGGTGAGGATATCGTTGGAGTCTTATCCCAACCACTAAACAGAGTGGTCGAGCGGTTCATCATCCCTTGTAGGGTGTGCTCGTAATGCACACCCTAGCGAGTTTCTTTTTTTCCGATACCAGTCTTGCGTGTTATACAGTTCCGCGAATTTTCAATCCTTAAAGTTAAACATACCGTGAAACGAACAATTAATAACCAAAAAGGTATACGGTGTCGGTGGAGTGTCAGATGTGAAACAATCTAATTAAACAAACAATTCGCAACGAATCACTTCACCCGTGAAGATAAAAAATCATCCTAATTTATCAACGGTTCTTAAATGTAATTTCAGTTTAAGTACTTGTTACTAACAATAATTTCCTCATCAAGCCGCTCCTCACAAATTGTAAATCTCCACGTGAAAATAAAATACATTAGCAATAAATGTTTCCTTTTACTTGCTTCTTGTGGACGGTGTTGCAGAGTTTAGTTTTGTTTTGTGTTTCTTGAACAAATTTCTTCTCTCGGAGTTGGCGGCGAAATGCCTGAGTTGTGAGGACGAAGTACAACCGTGCGCCCATGCCGGCGCTATGACTTCGTTCACCACAAACCTAACTACGCAATCTGTCTTCCTCAATCAAATGCCAGTTCCAGTTCAACAAAAACTAAACCACAATGCAGTTTCTGATGGGCACCAGGCGCCGTCACAGCATATGCAGCAGCAAGTACATTCTATGGAAAATCATCATGAAGATGATGTCGGTTCTCAAATAACGACTACAACTCATGGCCTCATTATACCTTCATCAGGCAAAGGTTGGGTTCAACGACGTCGACGGCGGAATTACGAATCGAGTGATGGAAACCATAATTCAATTCTGGAGTGACCACTAATACTGGAGGACTAACTTCTACGATTCCGTATCAAGGGAACAGATCAAAGAATTCTGGACTGAAAAGAAATTCAGCGAATTCTAGCAATTCAAAAAATTGCACCAACTTCGCTTGAAAACAAAGGCCAACTAGTCGCTAGGGTCCGATCGGTTCACAGCTACCAACGCAGTTTCCACAGAATTTAACAGATGTCAACCTACTCCAGAAGCTTAACATTAACTACTGGCACAGGACAAATATTCAACAGAGAGCTGCCACGTCGGATGCGGCAAATATCGCCTTTCAGGCACCTCCTCCACAATATGTCGGAGAGTTACAAATGTCGACAACTGCCCCTATTATGCCAGCCCAGAACATCCGATTGTCTGGTGTGGCTTCCACAGCAGTCTTCCTTCAACCGAAAATGGTTCAGTTAGTAACCCCTGAACCGGTTAGAATTTCTACGTCACTTAATCCGGAAAATGTGAGGTCAAGCCCACAACACACCAGCAATAAATTAGTGAACGGGTTCCACAATCGCAAACAAAGATGCATAAGAACCCCATACACGAGAAGAGATTGTGGAAATCTAAACCGCGTAAGGTGAAGAGAAAACCAAATCCTCTTTCTGTAGCCGCATCAACGAATTCTTTCATCTTCACGAAGCCCACAACCGCAACAACGACGGCGTCCCCTTACACCACAGCATATTGCGATTCTATCAGGGATTCTACAACCATCATTGTATCAATTACCTGTTTATCAGGAAACATCTCCACCACCAGTGGCACCTACAACGTTAGCACACAATGGCCAACTTCACCTTTTGTCACATAAACACACACACCCTCACACACTGATAACTGAATACGAATTGAAACAATAACTAATTATATTTCATAACGAAACCCAAGTAATACAATTAGGTCTAACCAATATAATCAATTATTGCCACCCTACCGTTGCACCGTATCGGGTCAGGAGCAGAACATGACTACTATGGGTCCATTGGCGTCGGCCCGGGAAGATGTTGCAGTACAAGCAACATTAGCCAAACAATTTTCCAATAACATTTATTGAATAGAAGAAAATGAGTTTGTGGCAACTCTAACAGATACACACAATTCACAAGCAAAAATAGTGAAGAACACGAACGAAAAAATCGAATTAGGAAAATACATCAGAACCGTATACCAAGCGATAACAAAAATAATTCACATCAGTGGAATATAGTCGAGTTTGGAAATCAAATTCTAAACACGGCCAGTAGCCTGATGTGTAACGTTTAGGTAAAATTTTTTTCATGATTCAAGCTGTCATAGCGTCAGTTCGAATCACACGACCTTCTTCACTATTATTTCAAACGCTATAAGTTCACGTCCATTCATTTAAAAATAACCGAAAATGAATGCGAAACTGAAACTGACATGATTCCGATAGTCATCAACATCAGATTCAATACCAACAAGAACACCAACAAACCAAATCCAATCCAACAACCTGATAATGATAACCCACACCAGCGATCAGGGTCATCTACCAGAAAACAGCTCTTCAGCACCTTCGAAAGAAAACGGACTCTGGTTGTTGACCTCAACAACGGTTCAACAAGACCAGGAAGAACCTGTTGTTTTGATTGAAAGGGAACGATGTTTTGAAATTTCGATATGAGCAGCGGAGGAATGCTGTTTTTCTGTTACCTGCGGTAGTTTTGTGTTTTCGAATAATGAAGACTTGGTTAATTTCTGTTTCAACTAATAAGAACATTGTATTGTAGTTCCAACATTACTAGAGAAAAGGTGAAATGTATTTCAATTAAAATAAAAGTTTAAATTTTAACTAATTCTGTTGTTGTTATGAATTGTTGCTGAGTTCAACGTCAACATCGCTATTCCTGGTCAAGTGAAGGACGACCACGGAACATCTGAAGATATTATTTGCTGGTTTTCGTACAACACATACACTTTTTGGGCTTTCCTGGTCAAGTGAAGGACGACCATGGAACATATCATGATATTAGGGAAAAATCATCGAATATATATCCTAAAGAGGCCGGTGCTAAGGAACCCAGAATTAATATCGCAAATTTTTGACTTCTTGTATACTTAATTCCAGCTGGTTTGATCATACTTGGATTCTGTAGGAGACACACTTGGTGTTAATTTGGATGCACTCGACCCAACATGGATTGATTAACACCATTCAACGAGTAGTAATCCTTCCGTCTTGCCTCACATTTACTGCCAAATACTGTCACTGTCCTTTTTCTCTAGTGCAAGGAGTGTTTTCCATAGATATTTGTTTTGGACCAGATGGAATACCAGAGATTAACTCGATAGCATACAACAAGCTCCGGTTCCTACCCACCTTTTCCGCATATCCTATGCATAGAAAATGTTCCAACCTGTTGGAAAACCACCAACCAATCCAAAAAAAAGTGCCTCACATAAAATTGCCTTATTACAAGTATCTATGTTGAAAAGGTCATCATTCTGAGGTGATTAATACAATGTCGGTTCGAATATAGAACCCTGAGCACTCTGGAAAAAAAAGACATCCGAAGACATGCCGTCCACAGCAACCCAAACTGATCGATTTTCGAGGCAATCTTTCACGAAGTTAAGTAAGTAATGCTTTTAATCAGAGTGTTACTTATTTTTATAGACGTCTGCTTATGACACAGCATGGTTTTCAATTGTAGATTTCCACGTGTTAGTCAAGAAGGTCAAAACGTCTCCCGGAGATCGCCTATTCCAAGCTCCGTTTTGGTATTATTTAGGAGTCCATTGCATTCTCAAACATTGAACTCTTTTAAAGGAGGAGTTTTCTGTTCCACAGGGATCTGTTCAGTTTATTTAGCATCGTGCAACTTTTAACTAACGAGGTAGTGGGCAGGTTATTGTGGGATGTATAGAGTGACCGCTTATGATCGGTGGTGTGATAGGGAAAAATAGATTAGGAGACGGAGTCTGAGAGAATGGGTATTGAGGTCGAAAACAAACGAGGTGGAGTTGGTGTTGACGTTTCATTTAACCCATACGATATGCGGTGGGGGTATGTAGAAAAGGCGGAGATTACATGTGGTCTGTGGATTTGTATTAAAGAGAGTTAAGTTCAGAAGGTAGGATGTCGGTCTGGGTTGTACGCTTCTCAAGCGTTCTGAGGTTGATTAATTTGAGACGGTTGATGTATGGGGGCAGGATAAGAAGATTTTCCCAACCTAGTCTACGAAGAGCAAACCGTAGAAAACGCCGTTGGATGCTTTCGAATCTACCGATATGAATCTGTTGAAGTCCACTATTTGGACATTTTCTTGAAATTATCTATAAAAGAGGTGTCTCTTCCATGAGATTTTTATAACAACCGATCGCTTTAACAATGTTTTTGGATGTTTTGTGATATAACACCCCATCTAAATTTGGGATAGATACCGGTCTTCCCAACACAATCAGACCGATTTCTTTCATACACACCGGGCTATTAAATCCTTCAACCTCATGCTCCCACTTTCTCCATCACTTTGGTAATGATCCCAATTTCCTATACTTCCACCCCTTCTGTAACTTCTGTAGTCTAGTGAAAAAAAAATAACACTTCTCCGACAGCAATAAAAATTTTCTGGTTCCAAAGCATTTGTCATTATATTTTCTCCCTTTTAAAGTCGACAATAACAGACATAGTTAAGATGTGACATTACACGTAGCCCCAATATTATCATTACGATAAAATGTTGACGTTTATGTTCAAAGCTGCGATGATCTGCAGTATCAATGCTATCGCACTGGGAGCGCCTTCAAGACAAATTTTCTGCGTAGCTGTAGAGTAAAGGCAATTGAATTAGTTCGCATACAACCTCTGAGAAATCACATATCCTTACCTGGTTGAGCAGCTATCATCGTGACCTCAAAAATCACTACAAAATAGAATGAAATTCTTATATTACGTATTTTAGAAAAATCTATAAAAACTATACCCACCGCAAACTACTGCAATAGCGATACACAGAAATGCGGTCAAATTCATGGTTCAAACTGTTTGTTCAACAACGTTTCGAATGAGACTGTTCCTGACTCTGCGAGTCAAAGCCTTTTTATCTACTCATGATGAATAAAAGAAAACAATTTCGTAAAAAGTAAAATTACAACTTACCAAAATCACGACTAAGTGACTGTGTAAATACTTTGATCTTCACCTTTGGTTCGGCAATATCAATGGTCACGCGTGAACTCAGGTGTAATAAAATCGCCCTTTTATTGACGTTTTCTTTATCTAAATAGTGACATTGCATTCCAATTGCCTCCTGGTATCAACCTAAAACACCGTCTAATTCTGTAATGAATCTCCCACGAATCTTTCTTTATTCTAATGTTACTCTTATGTTAAATGCACATTTCTTATAAGTTCGTCTCCGAATCGAGCTCTACAAATATGACCATCCAGTATATTCACATATATATTTGCACTTGTAATAATGTGGTCGGGTCTTCTAAAGTAACACTTTGAATTAACAGGATACATTCGATAACATAGGACCGCACTTCCCTAATTAAACTGTGCAAATTACCTACATTTGTTACTTAATAGGATCCTCCAATACGGTTTAATGTGAATCCGTCACATGATGTTCGGTGTAGAATCTTTGCATTATGTAACTTATTTCCTTCTATGCAAATGGAACCCATTAGTGAAAAACCTTAACCATAATCATTTAAATACTCTCACATGAATAGTTATCATAGATACCTCCTATCACGTCAGTGACAAATAGCAAATTGCTTCCTGGGCAAAGGTATTATTTTAACGAAAGAGAAGAGTGTCGTAATTTCTCAAAACAAAATTTCATTTTCCAAACCACGTCTATTATCACTTTAAAATTACAGTATTTGTTTTGTAGATTCAATCCTAAGACTCTTTCTTGGTTTCGTGCATGCATCTCCTCCAATTGTGCAGATCTGGAATTTTAATCATCGATTTTATTGTGTTCTTGATAACCGATATGTGAATTTGTTCACTTTAAGGTAACGTAAAAATTACGTTTGTTTACGTTTTAAATAATACAAGCAGGTGGCCCCCAACTCGATTTTATGCCCAATACCAATGACTTTATTGTAGAGACAGTGCATTCTTTATTTAGTAGTTTAGAAGAATGTTTCATTTTGAACTACCACACTAAATTCTACGTTGTTGGAGGTTATACAAATATGTCAGCTTTCTGCCTCCCATAGCATTAATACTAGTGTTCCTTAGGACTCTGTAGTTTGACCCACTCAATTTTTATACACGATCTATTGTCCATTACCCACAATCCAACGATCCCACAATTCACCCATCTGCTGATAGTTCCTCATATTCATTCGAACATTCTCAATAAACCTCTTTGCACTTCATTATCAATCAACTCTTGATTCTTCTCGATATGAGGATCTACGAGTATATTCCACATAGAGCAAATAGCATCAAAAGCGAGTCAAATGAGTTATCTAATCAAACGACCATTTTAGAACCTTTCAATATGATTTTCACACCCACCGTTCGCTCAAGGTGTATATTACCCATAATATTTTACCAGTTCTCCTACTGCTTCGATGAAAGCAAGGCCGTCACATTTGTCGACAATTGATAAGCCGAGTGAGGAATTAGAACGCACCTGTTACTGCAACGAAAAAAAGGAAAAACTGAATCGCGAACGGCGCTTTCTTCCGCGACGTCCCAAAAGTTTCGCCTTAGCGGACTGTATTTTTTCCCCGGCACTGGCCGGCCAACGATGATTTTTCCTATTCAGAGGGATTGCACCTCCAGGGCCGGACGCTTCTCTGGATCGGCGGGCGTTTTTGTCTTGCCCAGTGTGGATCCCTGATAACAACGGTAGATACGACGCGACCAACGAAGAAGACAATTCAGAAACAATACGATATCTATTTATTCAATGTATTTGAATATTAATTATTTATTATTATTTCTATCATATTGTAGCGAGCTTAGGGTTCGCTGGATTAATTATTTTAAAATAAATAAGAGCCGTTAAATCGATTTTGAATTAATATGACACTTTATTAGTCCGTAATACAACCGTTACTTATACCGTACACTTAATGATTTCTTTACTTATCGCTTCCGTACTTATCGCGTCTTTTACTGCTTACTTCTCACTCGAGACGTATCGCTTGCTTCACTGTCTTACTTATCTCTAACTTCTTACTCATCCTATGCTCTGTGTGCGGCGTATTTATACCGTTTCGGCGTTTCGTTTCCGTCCGTTCCATTGCCTTAAATGTTCTACTGTTCCTAGTCTCCAGTTTTCCATTACTTTATAGAATATTCTAGTACTCTGTTTCGGACTCTCTAGAATATTCTAGTACGGATTGTCATATGCGTCACAATATATTATCCAATCTGTTATTTTTGATTATTCTTGATCTCTCTGGAGCTGGTCTTGAGCAAGACCGAATGGGTAAGAGTTCCTTCGACGACTCCTGCTGCTCCATCTTTTTTTTTCAAAACTGTATTTATTGACCATAATTAGAATTTGTACATTTAAATAATACAGTGACTTAAAATTAATTTCGTAACAATTGCTTACATGTAATTATTATAATAATATATACATTTTCCAAACACTATTTTATGAGATACAAGATAGATGTGTGTTTATAAATTTAGTGGTATTATCTTCCTGGAAAAGGTCAGAAAACCAGGAATTTGTTTTTTCAACTTTACTTAATCTAAACTTAATCCTAATTATATAAATAACTTAACCTAATTTAGTCTGATTACAGTTTGATTTTCCTAAAGCCATAAACATGTTTTATAATTAATGGGATATATGATATAAGGATGTGGAGTGAGATAGTATTTCTTTTCGGTTGTTCGTTGGAGAAACATAGGATCTTGGAAAATGGTTGGACGTTACAGTATTTGAGCTGGTTAGGGGTAACTTCGGTGTTGTGGTATATGATCTCGTTTGAATCATTTACCAGTCTGCCTGAGGCGAAGATAGCTCTGGTGTGGAGACAGTTGGGATAGTTAGTTCTGATATCTAGAGGATTCGCTAAGAGCGAGGTTATTATGGGATTGGGATTATTTTCGGTAGGTTTTCGATACATTTGATAGACAGTTCGAGGAATCGTCTATCGAGGCGCTCAATACCAGCGGTATTGTAGAGTTCGACGTTACTATAGTACTTATAGGAGTTAGGACGGCGATGTAACCCAGAGACATACCTAAAGCATTTTCTTTCGAATACTCGTAATTTCTCCATTTGGGAGGGAGTGATATGGTACCACAATGGGCACGCGTACGTGAGTGTGGGCCTGATAATTTGTTTGTAAATGAGCAGTTTGACTTTGTGAGACAGACTATTAGGTTTCCACATTACTCTTCTATAGAGATTAAGCTGAATTGTGGCTTTTTGAAGGAAATTTTTAATGTGGGAGGAAAAAGACCAGTTATTAGAAAAAGTCATTCCCAGATATTTTAGGGTTTTGGAGGGTTTTATTAGAGTGTTGTCTATGTTAAGTTTAATTTTGTTGTGGCAGCGTCTAGTGTTGTTTGTACAGTGCTCATGTTTTCCCTTGAACACTATGAGCTGCGTTTTATTTGGGTTAAGGTGAAGTTGTTAATGCGGTTTCTTGCAGCCTTAACAAATTTGCTGCTAGAGTAAATTAATGTATCATCAGCATAGTTCAGCATCACAACATTAGGAGATACGGGTTGAGGAATATCCGCGGTATATAACAGATATAAAATTGGCCCTAATATAGAACCTTGGGGAACACCCGCGGTTATGTTGCGGGTTTCTGAGACGGAAGAATTTATTCTCACAACGAATTTTCTGTCAAAAAGATAAGAGGCTAAGAGCTTTGTTGTGTGAGAGTTTAGATTAAATATGGAGTGCAGTTTGTACAGAAGCCCTGAGATCCAGACGCAATCAAACGCCTTAGAAATATCGAGAGATATACACACAGTAGGGCTTTGGTTTTGGAGACCAGTTGTAACATCGTGTGTAAGTTTTAGTAGAGCATGACATGTGGATTGTCGCTTACGAAATCCGAACTGACAGTTAGGGATGAGGGCATTCTCATTGGCAAATGAGAGAAGATTTTGGTAGATCTTGCGTTCCAGTATCTTACTTAATGTACTTAATAGGGATATTGGACGATAATTGCAAGGGCTATTACTACTACCGGGCTTCTTAATAGGAATTACTACCGCAGTTTTCCAGTTCTGTGGGAAGTGCGATGCATTAATTATATGATTAAGAAGAATGAGGATGGGAAGTAGATTCGGTGGGCGTAGCCTTTTAAATAGAAGACGTGGGATTCCATCTAATCCAGTTGACTTTTTGTTATTTCCTGATCTTACGATCTCAGATAATTCGTCCGCAGTTAGAAAATTTGTAGTGTCTAAGGGGTGTGAAGCTATGTTCGTGTTGTTAAATTCACCGATGAAAGGAGTAAAAGATGTGAATAATCTGTTTGAGATGTATTCGTTTACTGTGTTCCCGAAGCCAGGAGTTGAGAGAGAATTATTTTACTCATGAATATTTGCAAAGTATTCTGGGAGGCAATTTGCTATGTCCGTATCGGACTGGGCAATATTATTGCTGATTGGGTTAATGAGATGGTCAATTCGGGGTTTATATTTACGACCAGTTAATTGATTGATGTTCTTGAAAAGATCACGATTTGGTTTGATGTTACTAAGTGTGGAGATGTAGTTCTCATCTGTGAACATTTTCAACTGCTCATTTATCAGAGAGGATAGGAGTTGGATCTGGCTTTTAATAAAGGGACAGTATGTTGTATGAAGTTTTCTGCGGAGCTGCTTTTTAAGGCGCAATAATTTGGTTAGGATGCTGGGCAAAGGCTTTCCTAAATAGTTATGAGGAATGGTTGTCGGGGCGTTGTTGCTGAGGGCCTCCTTAAGAATTTGCTCTATTCTTAAAGATGCTTGTTCGATTTCAGTAGGGAGTAAGTTAGATGCTTTAGGGATATACAAGTCAGAGAAACTTATCGCTATGTCCCTATTGATTTTTCTCCAATTTGTTTTGGTGAAGTTTGGGACAGTGTTTGACGAGTAGAGTGGGTCGAGAGAGGGGGTTTGGATCGTGGTGTGAACGGAACCATGATCAGAGGGAAATATAAAGAAGACTGTAGGTGGACCCGCTGAATAAACATCGTCGGACCTGAGGAAGAAGTCGATTGTTGACCTGGCTGAGCTAGAGACACGAGTTGGCTGTAATGGGGAGTTGCTGCTCCATCGAATGTGCCCGCCTTATATAGGCCCGCAGTCGTCCCCTCCTTCGCTCGCTTCCTGGGATCTGCTTTTCTTAGTGGCTTTCCGGAATCGGTGCGCCGCTGATCGTCGTTTCCCTGGAAATGGTATTTAGCGCTTGCTTTGCCTTTCCTGGGAACTCGTGATCCATCGCCAACACCACCATTACTCGTATGCCATGCATTCAATAAACATTTTTGCCAATCCATTATTCCCGTTCCCTCTGCATAAAAATTACTCGGAATCATTTTAAAAAACCAAGGCATTTATGTTTTTTTATCAAAATTTATTTTGTCGCCTTCAAAATAATACTCAACGTTGGAAAACCGTCATTAACGCTCTCATTCTCGAGCGGCCTTGCCGCGGGTTTTTCTTTGTATTACGCTCGTTTTTCAAGTGCCATTCGGTCGATTGTTGGTTCGTTGATTTATGGTATTCATAGACCCACGTTTCATCACTAGTTATGATGGGATCCATGTAGTCTTCATGGACCTGTTTTGCATGATATTTTTACAAGACATCGACCTCTTTCGGAACCATTCAAGTGGCGACGCGTCTCAATTTCGAAGTATTTATTAAAATTTAATGAACGGTCTTTTTCTCAATGTTCTACTCTCGAGCTAACTTTCTAGCACAGAAATGACAATACTCAAACACTAATTGTTTGATTTTTTTAATGTTACAGTGATAGAGGTTGGGGGCCGTCTGGGACGAGACAGGTCTTCGACCCTTTCACGTCCTTCTCTGTGCGACTATTTCAATTTTTCCAACATTTTATTTATTTTTGTTTATTTCCTTTTATTTCTATAGTCTAGACAAAAAGTACTTAAATCCCAGCTTAATTATATAAGATGGGCAACTAAGTTCCGGCTGTTTGGCAATAGATGGCTCCAGCAATAAGTGTAGGTCGATTTCGAAATATCCAAAACGTCATGAACCAAGCTTAGACATATGGTAAACAAACCACTTAGACACAATCGTGATTTTGTTTTGGCGTCATATACTTTTGGTTGTGTGAAAATGTCTGATTTTGTGCTAAATAATCATCATTTGCAAGAAGTGTTGATTTTCTTCTTTCATTCGAAGAAAACGGCGCCTGCAGCGCATCGAGAGCTCCACAAACTTTACGGAGATGCTCCTTTAATTGAAACAACGTGCCGTGATTGGTTCCGTCGCTTCAAAGACGGTGATTTCGGTGTTGAAGACCCGTCTCGTGAAGGAAGGCCAAAAACCTTCGAAGACGCTGAATTGGAGGCATTGCTCGATGAGGATCCATGGCAAACGAAACAAGATCTGTCATCAGCATTAGGAGTTACCCACCAAGCCATTTCCAAGGAGTTGCATGCGTTGGGAATGATTCAAAAGCAAGAAACTTGGGTTCCTCATGATTTGAAGCCAAGGGACGTTGAGCGTCGTTTTTTCGCCCGTGAACAACTGTTCCAGTGGCAAAAAAGAAAAGTTTTCTTCAGCGTATCGTGACAAGTGATGAAAAATGAATTCATACAGTCATGGTCATGCTTCTACGTCATCGGCTCGGCCGAATATTCACGCTGCGAAGGTTACGCGGAGTTTGTGGTGGGACCAGCTCAGTGTTGTTTGTTATGAGTTGTTGAAACCGAAGGAAGCCATCACTGGGGAACGGTATCGACCTCAATTGATGCGATTGAGCCGAGCGCTGCGCGAAAAACGGCTACAATACGAGCGGAGGCACGAAAAAGTAATTCACGTTGACAAACTCGTTAAAACCTATCTGGAAACGCTCAAATGGGAAGTCCTACCATACCCGCCATATTCCCCATATACTGGCCATCCGATAATTACTTCCGTTCGATGGCGCATGGTCTGGCTGATCAGCAGTTTCGCTCATATGAAGACATCAAAAAATAGCTTGATTCGCGGATAGCCTTAAACACTTTTGACGTAACGGTATTCGAGCTCTGCCAGCAAGATGGGAAAAGATTGTAGCTAGCGATAGGCAATACTTCGAAAGATTTATTTGTAACCATTTTTTCACAATAAAGTTGCATTTTCATAAAAAACAGCGGAAACTTAGCAACGCACCTAATATTATATTATAACTTACCCGTCCCACACAGACGCTCTAAGTTGAGCATTACATGACTATTGTACAATTTTCCTTTCGGCGACAGAACTTTGTTTGTTTTTTAATTATGTTTATTTAAATAACAAAGAAAAACTAAAAATACGTTGTGCCAATTTTGTTTTTTTTTTAACTTACTTATTTATTTATTTATTTATTTTTGAATTGCTTAAAACTCTTAACTTAACGTAACTTAAATCTTATTCTACACTAATCTGTGTAAGCTGGCTGATGTTGGAGTTACTTTACCGACTTTGGTACACAGGTCCCCATTTGCCATTCAACTGTTGTTTATTGTTATCCCGGCCTCTATTGCAAATAGCTCTATTGAACCGCAAAAGCTCATCAGTGCGCATGACTTCTCGATCGTGGCACAGTTGCCCGCCCACGGAAGATCTACCTACATGATAAATCAGCGGAACTCCGTATTCATCCTGTATAAGACCGTTCATATCAAATTCGAGAAACGCCTCTGGTGGAACAAAGCCATTGTGGCGCACCCTCTCAAAATACAAAGTATTTGTATAATAAGTTCCGAAAATTAGGTCATTGTATGCGACTATTCTTCTCGTAATAGGTCCTCTGCATAATTTGATCATAAAATTATCAATCCTGTTTACGTAGGCTTCGTTATATAAAGTATCATTTGCATAATACCTTTTGTAGTCAGATTCCGGTGTTCTATATAATCTTAGAGATGTTCTGACATTTTCTTTCGAACACCCGAATCTTTTCCATCATATTTGGACTAATATTGAACCAGTCTGGATATCCATATATAATCATGGGCCTGATTAGGACCATATAGCACATAACATTTACCCTGATTTCAAGTTGGCTACAATGAAATAGCCTTCTTGCCATAGCAAATGTTTCCTTAGCCTTGATCAAAGCAGCCTCCACATGTATAGGTACTGATCTGGCCAGATACCAAGGTATTTAACCACACTCTTGGTTTTCAGTTTGTGTCCATGCGGTCGATGATAACTAACTTTCGCCAGGTTTTTCTTGTATCATTTGTGGCTTTATGCAACGCGGTTATAAATAGAATAGCTTCACATTTCTGGAAGTTTATCTTAAGTTTCCAGTCGACGCAATATCGCTGTACTTTATTGAAGTTTCGTTGCAGTAAACTGTTTACAATTTCAATTTTCGGGGCTGTTTTGTAAATTATATGATCATCTGTGTACGCAATTGCGTCGGGAAGTGCGTTTAATATGTTGCTAACGTAAATGTTAGAAGAATCGGAGAAAGTACCGCCACCTGTTACAAACCATTCTTAATATTATACGATATATTGGCGGTTACTTTGCCACTTTTAACCACGAACCTCCTATTATTTAACATATAAAGCATATAGAGTAAAGCTTTATACATACATTGTCTGACAATCTTGTAATATAATCCTACAAGCCAAATGGTGTCCAAGAATTTTTCCAAGCCGATCAGACAGGTATCTGTGCATTGCTTTCCGCATTTATTCTATTATACAATATGTTGGAGAGCAATTTAACTGTAGCATGTGTGGTTTCTTCTTTGCACGATTTCTACCATTCATATGCCAGTGTTTTCGGCATTTTTAATCATATGGCACAAGACATTTTGTTTGAAAGACAAAATTTAATCCAAACTCTTTGTTTAACTAATTTGTCCATAGTATTTCAACAACTGCTGTTAATAAATTAATTGACAGAAGGTGCTCACATTTCGTTTGATATTTAAGGTACGCTTTGCCAAACAAAAAGTTTCGGACAGTTTTTATACAGAAGGTATAACGAAGTATTTAAATCCTTCAACCCCATGTTAACATTCTCTCTATCTCTTGGATAACTATTCTGCTTTTCTATACTACCACTCTTCCTCCGCATCCTAAATTTATATTTTCCATGGTTTAACACCAAATAAGTTACGTTTCCACAGCAGCAAAACAACACCATTTCAATATATTTGTCATTTCTATTAATTCGTTTTTATTGAAGTGGATTTGTTTTACAAAGTCAAAAATAATAAATGTAGATAAGATGTGATATTACACGTATCCTCAATATTATCATCACGATAAAATACTAACGTTTATGTTCAAAAGCGCGATGACCTTCAGTATTGTTGCGATGTCATCGGGATCGGCTTCAAACAGATTTTTTGCTTAGCTGTGAGGTAAAGGTAATTTATTTAGGTCACATGTAACTTCCAAGAATTTACACATGCTTACGTGGTGGTATATATGTAGCTGCTGCCATCGTCACCTCAAAGAGGACTATAAAATAAAAACATATCTTTCTAAGTCATAGCTTAGTTAAAAATTAATAGTAAACTAGATTCACCGCCAATTACTAGAAGAGTGATGCACAGAAAGGTGGCAAACTTCATAGTTCAAGCTTTCTTGTTCAGCAACGTTTCGATTAAGACTGTTCCTGACTTCAGAAAGTCAAATCCATTTTATACATGCGAAGGAAGAACTGTAGACTACTGCGCCAATTTAAATACACGATTTACGATCACGACTTAGAGAAAATACTATGTCATTGTGTTTGATCCTCACCTTTGATTTATCAATGCCAATCGTCTTTGCACTTGGTTAAAATTATGTACCTTTCATTAACGTATTGATGTTTCTTCTGTTTTAGAGATAATTAATATCGTAATCCAATTATCTTTTGTTATCAACGTACCATTTTGATGATATCTGTCAAAGTTTCTTCTTCATTCTAATATGACAGAGGTACTGAACTGACCTTAATACATTTCTCGCAGCAAACAAACATGTCTATACAATGTAAACTGTTTGCACCAATAAGTATGTGGTCGTGTTTTACACATTAAATCCTTAACCAAAAACAACTGAATAATCGCATATAGCAGTAGTCGTCCAAAATACCCTCTTCACTTCAATCACAAATACGTAATAATGTGTCCAAAAACTAAGACTAATTTAACATTTTTTGTAATCTTTATTTATTATTCCAAATCTATACGTCGCCTTCAAAGTAAACCCTCTCGGACACGTATGCCAAGGTTCTTCCAATCTTCTTCCAACTTGCTATAATCCATTTCTGGAATGACCTTCAAGGTGAAGTGCAATTCAGGGTGTATCACATTAATCGAGTCAAAACGGTGGGAACGGAAAGGTCTCTGGGTTACTGGGAATACTCAGAAGTCACTCTATGCTAACTCTGGTGAGTACGGCGATTGTAGAATGGTGTTGGTTGAATTTTTAGTGAAAAACACCTAAAAATCGAATGCAATGTGAGGTAGCGCAATATCGTGATGCAAAAAGTTGTCTTGGCATAATTTCAGCCTGTTTTTGTCGAATAGCTTCAGGCAAAAACTCAAATAATTTTCCTTGTTAACTGTTTTTTTTTTGTTTTATCTCCACACTTATTGACAATTCAGTTACAGATTTTACTTAAGACCAAATGTTAAATTCTATTTGCAAAAATTTATTATTAATTCTATTTACAAAAAGGAAACAAAACCTACAAACATAAGCAGGGAATACAAATAAAAAATAATTAGGAATTAGGGATAGGGGGAAGGAAAGCAGTGCGGCTGAGAGCCATACTATGTTTGATGACGTATAGTCCTTTCTTCATCTGATCCACCACCAGTTGGGATGACATCGACCTTTTATTGATTTATCTCTTTCATCGATCACCATACTAAAACGCAGGCGATCTGCAATATTAAAGATATCGTTTTCATAGAAAATTCGTTTATCCCTGGCACCACGGAAAGCGTGGTAAATAATAGGGACTCCTTGTTAACTGTGTTCGGGTCGTTTCTGTGTCTTATGGCTAGATCCAAATCCCATCTTCCGTAATAATACGTTTCATGACTGATTCATAGTCAGAAATGACCTTCTCAAAGATGTTAATGCAACGCTTTTTTTTAAACACCTTGAGTGTGTTTGGTCTGTGGGGGTAGAAGTATAGTGTGCCAGGCCAGGGGCACGGATTAACTTTATCCCCCGACACTTGATCCAAAAATTGTCACCAAGAGAAGAGACAATAAATAAAACGCACTGGCTTTACTGAAGGTAGTTCTTTTATTTTTTTTTTTTGAGCACGCACACTGTTAATTTTGTCACATTCGTATACTTAATCTATATATACATATTCACAATTTGCTCAACTTTATCTTTATATTTTTAACTTGCTCCAGATCGTGAGCGTACGTGTCTATTGGTATTATCCGAGATTTCACCAAAGATTCCTCCGTTGCAGAGGTTCCAGTTGAATGGATGTAGCAAATTTTAATTTAGTTTTATTATCAAAGTTAATATTAATTGGACCGAATACAGAGTCGCGATGTTTCCTTGACAAAGGTTAAATTTTTAGATAATTTAATTGAATTTGGTATTCTGACACTTGTATGAGCACCCCGGTGGTTTAAACTTGACTTTTCTTACATCGACTGTAACGCGGCGTGACCTGCTCCTGAAATGGTTGAGATGCGACTATTAGCGGCGACGTGACTGTCCAATATTACTATTGGGAACTGACTATAGTAAGGCGACGAGGGATGATTAAACGGCACGGTGCTGTGTGACTGTCACCGGTGGAGGATGTGTAACGACTGACTCAAATTAGGGGTGAAATAATGTATTCCATTTTGCACACAGGACAACCAAAAGAGGCCTCGTCGTCCCGCTCGTCGAAGTATGGTGTGTATCGGTTAATTGATAATTGACGAACGTGGAGAATGAGAAAACAGAAACACGATGTACTATGATTTCGAGATGGCTTTGGTTGTGTGTGCTGGTATCAACCGCAGAATCTGAGACTGATCTACTGCCCCAGTGTTACGGCTGTGGTGAACTCAGAGAGCATTGAACTGTGTGAAAACAGAATTATGGAGGGGAGGAAATGTTGCCGGTGCTATTCACCTGCGAAAAGAGATCATTGATCCCAAGCGAATAGATGATCTGCAGAAAAGTCAATAGGACGCTACATCGGCTAGGGAAATAATACCGTGGGGAAAACGCTAAGGAATGCGGCAATTACCCAAGCCAATGAATGATGATGCAACCGACATGAATCGAATTTCCGGTGGAAATCTCATGGTTAGAGGAATGGAGTTGCCGTATGGGAAAAATGGTAGCTAAACTCAATTATGCATGGTCTGCATAGGATAATGAGTTTAGCTATGCGTCCTTGGGGAAAACATCATATTTCAGGTGAATAGCCTGAACGGTGGGATAGAGGTTGATGTGACGCGCTGAAAGCGGTCGAAATAAGGCGGAAATTGTGATTGAAATTGTGGGTTGGTTCTCCATGTAATATAGAGAACCCCCACAGGTCCCAATCGAGATTATACGCGTTCGGACCAAAATAACTTTGGAAATATTATGGACTGATGCTTTTATACTGTCAATGGCGTCAGCAAGGTCCCCAATTATTGGGGATTATTGGATTTAGAATTTTTGTTCATAATCTTACATCATTGTATGGGGAATCCCGTTGAGATGACCATTTTTTGTTTTTCTTAATTCGGGGACTCTAAAGACGGCGATTTCTGCAACAGTGAGAGATCTTCATTCAAAGTATATGACGCCGAAATTAATAGTGGTGCAAGTAGCAACTCGGCTTATTTTATCCAAGTCAACTTTATTGAAAAAATTATCTATAATAATCGAAGTGATATTGCTTGGTAAGAAACTCCTAAGTGTCGTACAAGTTCTCTTTGAACTTGACATGGATTTGCATCCAGTAAAACCTGAAGCTCTTCGTCGTTAATTTTTTTACTGCACTTGGACGTGGAAAGTCCTCAAGACAAAAATTTCCTTCACGAAATCTTGCGAACCACCTTTTTACTGTTGGATGACTCACAGATTGTTCACCCAAAGTCGATTTAATCAATTCCATAACTCGAACAGAATTTTTTTTTCATTTTAAATCAGAATGGAATGCAGACCCGGATTCAGATAGTCGATCTAGTTACATGTCATCTGGTGCGACATTGATGCACTAATCGGTCGATCATTCGAAAAAAAACGAAACAAACATACCATCATCCGCAAAACTGAACACTTTGTGATCCGTTGTCTCCAACAAATCATTTATATGAAGCAAACACAAGGTTGGTCAAAAGCCTTAGAGATATGTAAACCGCCTTTGACTCACCATGCCTCAATCGCAGATGTCCATATATTGGTTATAAGGGTCAAGAGGCCTTCCGTGGACCGCCTGCCACGGAATCCGCCACGATCATTCAGAAGTGCATTAAACTCCAAATACTTAAGGGGGGATTCCGGTTTGTTCGGTTCAAAAAAACATTTTTTTTGCTTAATCGATAGTTTTATCCTTCAAAAATAATATGTTAAAATTTGGAAGCGAAATCTTCCAAAGTTATAGGTCATTAAAGGGTCGGGTCTCCCGCGGATACAAATTCATATCATAGGATGCAACTACCGTGTATTTAGAAAGATGCAGACTATCCATTTATGGGCATTAATTTGCTTCGCTGTTGGCTTGGGCCAACTGCCACTTCATTGAATATGTCGCAATCTTGTGCAGTGTCATAAAAAAAGCAAACAAAAAAAAAAAAACAGACCAATTAGGAGCAGCTGGTCCTGGCAAACTTACGGGAAACATGATAACAGAACTGGCGACTTATTACGAATTTGCGATTAAACGCAAAGCTCACTCTGCTGAAGAAATGGCGAAAGAAATTTGGGCAACATACTACCACAAAATATCAACCGATGAAAATCCGCAACATCAAAACTGTCCAGAGGGGCCGGAGTCATGCTGCAAATGGAAACGCGCGGAAGCTGCGAATGAGCTGTCAAAGTTCCACCACGACAAATCTCCCTTGGATACTAAAGTACGTACAGCTATTTACCCCGTTTACGTACAACTGACAGCTCCCGATTTGTTAAAAAAATGCGAGGGAGGTTTCACGCAAAATAACAACGAAAGTTTCAATGCTACTATCTGGCAAATGGCGCCAAAACACACATACAGTGGTAAGAAAATCATTGAAGTTGCGGCTCTTACCGCAGCTTGTATGTTTAATGAGGGGTTTTTACCCGTATTGTTAATAATGCAAGTCATGGGCATCAAAATTGGGTACGCTGCGAGAGCGTTTGCGAACGAGAGGGACAGAGATCGGCTGGAAGACGCTGACCGCAGCCTAGTATACAACTCGCATCGAGAACGAACTCGGTTATGAGATGACTAATTTCTTAAAATTCGGTTATATATCATAATATCTGCATGGTGTTCCCCCCGGAGATCGGAATGGGAAACTTGTTTACTTCCGGAATTCCTTATCTCAAAAGGTTCCATCACGATTTGTCTCCATGTCAGTCCGGGCGACCAGCCATACTTCCGAAACATAGTAGAAAATTTCTCCCGCCGATATCGCGAAATGTATAACGTTACAGCGCGACGGGGTGGTATCTCACCTTGGGGCCGACTACCACCTAAACCAATCGTTTCTCGAACCGATCCTTCAGCCAAGCTTTGAAAGACGTCCAGGGATTTATCCCGGCCATTTCACATAACCTATAACTTGATGGGGTGGTATATCACGGAGCGGCAGGGCGTTGGGACCCCACCTACCACTCGGCCATTAGTCGCCTCTTACGACAAGCCGACCAACCTGTGAGTATATTCTAACGCCTTACTCGTAGGGCTATCAAGAGCCACACTAACGCCGGCTTTATCTCATAACTAGGGTCCTACCCAATAATCGCTATGTTACTGAAGACATCCTAGGTATGCAAAGAAATCAACGGAGACTCAGCACAGTAATGAGTGGGGACAAACTCAAGCCGTGGGGAGTTGGCGGATGAAGGGCTCATTGGAGCACATGACAATTCTGTTAACGATGATGTGTCAATCTCTAATGGAGACATGGATGCCACCCAAGCCGACCCAGGTGCTGATCGTGAGGACACAACTATGTGATGGGCGCGCTGTTAACTCAGCGAACTATACGGGTAAAGAGCCCCTTTGTTGTGTCGAGAGAAGAGTAGACCCAGCACCCTGAATGTATACGGAGCAATCGCGCAAGCCTAAGCATAAAAATAAAGAGTTGATGACATACACGGTGCATTTCATGGTAGTTGACTTAACATCAGTATTTATATTGCTTGAATTAAGCCAATAAATGGGGCGGTAGCTACACTAAACCAAGGTAAATATACTGTCGATGAACGGCAGTTGCAGCGACGAAACCAAGGAACTATCAATCCTCGGCACTCGAATGAATTGGACTTATAATTGGGGCGACCACATATTTGAAACTGCAAAATCTGCGGCCAAATATAAGGTTTTGCTTAAGAGATTCAAAAATTCTTCACTCCATCCAGCATGGCAACTATTTACACGGCTTAAATCCATACCAAAATGCAGTTCAACTCCCATATTTGGTCAGGGGCATCCAAAACTGCGCTACACGTGTTCGATAAGATGCAAAAACGAGCAAACAAACGAATGAAACTTATTCCTCTTTCTATAGATATTATCACGATCGCAGCTCAATGGAATTTCCTGAATGTGTTGCACCTCGCCAACCATTTTCGTGCGATACCCGTCAATCTGAGAATGTGCCTCAGTTCACGTTGAAGAGAGTCATTCTTTAGCCGAACAGCACGAATGTGAAGCGTTTTACCTAATCTTGTTTCCCCATCATTGCAATGTCCAAGCATTTAAGCCCAATTTACATCGAATCTTCATTTCCTTATTCACATCCTCTCCTCCCATTCGCACTTTGCTTTGATATTTAGGGTACTTTTATAAAAATACTATTAGATCAGACTTAGAATAAAATAAGAAAATAACTAGAATTAACAGAATTATAATATTCAATATTATTCCAAAATTTAAAGCAAACTTTAGGCGACATCGGGTCGAGAAAATCAGAGTACTCAATAAATACTACGTGTTCTTACTATTCCCAACTACCCATTCCCTGTACTTTTACTAAGCAATACGCCCCAACAGAAAATGTATCTTTTTAAAATATGGAGAAACTTATTTTTAGGATTGAAACAGAATCCATCCGCAAGTAGTGGTGGGAAGTATAAAATGTTGAAATTTTGCGTACTAAATCTATGCACTATTTATTTCAGTTTCAGTTATCTAATGAATTTTCGTAACTTTCGTAACAAGAAAGATTTTGTGGTAATAATTTTGTTTTCAGAAAAAGTGAAATGGAATGGAAAATGGAATTCGAAGATGTCTTCGAAAATTGATCCAACACTGTTTATTCTCTGAAATATAAAGACACTCTTGAAATCAATAAAACAGACAAACTATTTTCGTAAGCACCTTAAAGCATAAAAGCCGGTAAATATGGGAAATATTTTGCAAGACCCAATGTATGATCTGGTTGATGCCTCCTTAACTGAATTTGATGTAGACGTTCAATTTTTGGCCTCCATACAATTATAGGTTTGCGTTCACACTTTGGCTCTGGCCGTGGCTCTGGTTCTGGTTCTGGCTCTGGCTCTGGCTCTGGCTCTGGCTCCGGCTCTGGCTCTGGCTCTGGCTCTGGCTCTGGCTCTGGCTCTGGCTCTGGCTCTGGCTCTGGTTCTGGCTCTGGCTCTGGCTCTGGCTCTGGCTCCGGCTCTGGCTCTGGCTCTGGCTCTGGCTCTGGCTCTGGCTCTGGCTCTGGCTCTGGCTCTGGCTCTGGCTCTGGCTCTGGCTCTGGCTCTGGCTCTGGCTCTGGCTCTGGCTCTGGCTCTGGCTCTGGCTCTGGCTCTGGCTCTGGCTCTGGCTCTAGCTCTGGCTCTAGCTCTGGTTCGTGCTCGGGGTCGGGTTCGGGCTCACGTACTACTTCGGAATATTTAATCTCGTCATCCGGTCCTCGCAGATAACTCCCCTCTTGACAAGTTGTATAATCACATATATGACAAAAAACTACAACGGATTATAATTTATTTATCACCATACCTACAATATTTACCTAATAGAACTGCTACAACAACCACCTTGCGATTGCAGCGCATTATTAACAAAAACTTGTTGTACTGCTACCTACAAATCTATTTGAATTCTGGCGGATAATATGAACGTGACTTCAGTAATATATTACTAACTTTGAAGCTTTAACTCATTTCGTGACTTTATGGAATCAATTTGTTAGTTTAAATTAAAAGCAAAAGAAAACTTGAGCCTTTGAACTTCTTTTATATACAACATTTAAAAGTAATTTCTTATCAAATACCATTTGAGTGCTCATGTGTCCCTTTACCATTTTAGGGATATAAACATTGATCCACTATAGAGTCTTCTCGCAAAATTCTGGTATCCGTCCCATCGTTTTGACAAGTTCACTGGTGTGTCCCGAATTTTTAGGGCTCTATCCAAAGGACAGCAGCCATAAGCTTCTAAATATTCGCTCAAATATGTATGCGATAAAGTTAGGCAGATATATCTTAATTGACTGTGGTAACGACAGCACTAGGACTACTGGCAAAATATATAGAAGACCATTTTATGTTTGTCACGTACGTGGTATATATCCTAATCCCTTACTTCTTCTTGTAATTCGTAAATATATTTTGAAAGAAATAATTTTAGTTTCGACTTGCATTCAATGTGAATCATATTTAGAATAGGCGCGATGGTCAGTTCATAAATATAGGTGCTAGTTGAGTAGATCCAATTATATCAGATGTAAAATCGAGGACCATCCAACATCGTTGTTCCGACGTACTGTTATATTTTATAAAGAACACTTTAAAACGTAGATGATGTGGAGTTAAGATTTGGTCAGCAAAGATAAAGAAATCAATTACTACTTAACTTTGTGGCGTTGCAAGAAAATACTAACAATATTCTGCTAAATATCGTGTATGATAACTTGAAAAGATTTCAATTCAATTAAGAAAAACAAACAAAAAATACTATTAAAAGTTTTTTATTATTTCTTTCTTAGAAAGCTATCAAATTCAGTGCTCTCTCAAAGAAGAAAGAATATACATCTTGGTTATGTAGATGTTAGCTAGAATAATTGTAAATGTTTGAGGTGGAGCAATAACTTGGGAAACTAATTAAAAGTTGAGGATCGAAATATGTAAGACAACGAAACACTGGAATAATCCCTTTCGTCTGCGGACTCGACTGTTGTCGTTTGCCAATCTGTGAATTTCTGTGAATTAATCTCAATTGAAAAAGGTGCATGTTAAAATGTAAATTCCTCAATCGATCATTAAAAAAAAGGAAAAAAGACCCAAAGAAACCGCCTGTCAGTTAAAAGTTCTAAACTTAATAAGGAACTCAAGAACAAACTCTCTTTTGGCAGATAATCCGACTGAAAGTTTCTTCGAAAATCCCTGACAACTTGATTGACACATATTTCATTTAGTACATTCTTCTCTCCTGTTTGCGACATCATCTTCCTCAGATTACACATATTTTCAGCGTTCAAACATCATTAGATATTCAATTCCTGTATCCGATGGGGCACCATCCCTTCATGTGCTACTTGTATACGTGTATCGTCGCATGCATCATCCCGTCGTTTCGACTTCAATTGAATTTGTGGTGGATTGTTAAAACTCAAACATGCGTTCGTAATTTCACAAAAGGATTTCAGGTCGCAGTAACATTCAACTCACGCCCCTTGGAAAGGTTACGCGAAAAAGGGAACTTAATGATCTGCAATGGAGTTAGGAGTGGTACAGTTCAAGTTGAACCACCCCAGTCGAAGAAGCAGGATTATCTTGTCAGAGACTTAAATTGATATGAAAATATGCGACTGACTGAAAAGACGCATACCCAAACTTTTACACGTATGTGGGAAAGCTGCGCTATATTTATTCTCTGCGCTGGACAGGAAAAGGAACCACAAGGGGATTTGAATATTCACATTTCAATTCATATGTTAATCGAATTCCGAACATCAGAAATTCTCTAACGGCGAGAATATTTAATTAAGTATCTTGGCCAGGAAATCATTGAATCACCATTTTAAAGAGAAGTATCGCGTACATATATGTGAATATGAAATTGACCACATGACCACATAACAATAGTAACGGAATAAATCTCTGCGGAATGAACCGAAAACAAGTGCAGACAAATTGTGGTGATCATTTCAGTTAATATTGAAAATGGTTGTTAAAATCCAATTTTAAAATATCATCATCATCATCATCATCATCATCGGCACTACAACCGGGAACCAGTCTTGGCCTTATTTAGCAAGTCCTGAGGCTTGTTAAATTTTCCATAATGATTTTTCTCCGGGCAAGGTCATTAGTCTTGCACCAGAGGCTCCCCGACGGGGAATCGAACCCCGGCCACCCGCGTGACAGGCGGGTATACTAACCACTATACTATCGATAAGCGTTTTAAGGAGTATCCTTGGCGGTAAATATGACGAAGAGGCAGGGCAATGGAGGAAACTCCACAACGACGGCTTGGAGGAGCTTGACCGCAAATCTACAATAGCGATAGTAATCAGGTGGCGAAGATAAAGATGGGCGGTACATGTGGCGCGAATGGGCAACGATAAGACCGTGCGTAGAATTGTTGATGGAAGACCAACGGGAAAGAGACCGGTAGGACGGCCACGATGGATATGGGAGAACAATGTAAGGTTTGACCTTGAGCAAAAAGGACAGATGGTCAAGCGTGGAAGGAAAGTGCACAGGATAGGGAGCAATGGCACAGCCGAGTACTACTACTATATTTTTGTCACTCAATTAACCTACCCCAAACTTTAACCTTGAACGCTAATCATCCAAACCTAATACTTAATTCACTTACCGAGATAACAAATCCACGACCCACTAAAGATTTGCTCAACTGATAACAAATACACAACAAGTCAAAACAACCATGAATCACACACCTCAAATTGAAAAAATACTGATAACAAGTACAAATCCACAACCCACTGAAGATGTACGCACCTGATAACAAATACACAACAAACCAAAACAACCATGAATCACACACCTCAAATTGAAAAAATACTGATAACAAGTACAAATCCACAACCCACTGAAGATGTACGCACCTGATAACAAATACACAACAAACCAAAACAACCATGAATCACAACCCAAAATTAAAAAAATATTGATCACACAAAGACAACGGTCATGAAACATCTGCCCCTCCTTCGATTACCTCATTTCCTAGGGGGCCACTTCCGGTATTACCGTATATGGGCATAGCTTTTTTTCCCATACAAAAACTGTGCCAGATACCCCATAAACACACTACTCACATTGCCGACACGCCTTTCTTGTTTTTCGCCGCTTTTTCAGAGCCTGCGATAAACAAATGTGGCAACAACCACTTCTGTACTATCCAGGGGCGGACATGCTGTCTGGGTCGTCGGCACGAGCGGCTGAACCTTGCCGATGATGGACTCGATTGCAAGTTTTGTTGAGTAATGCCTCATGATTTGAACATTTTCCGAGCGTTCATGAATACTTGGCAGGGCAAGTTGTTCGCTTAATTGGAGCAAAAACATACGACGGGCGTTCGTTATTTTTCGGCAGCATGGAGTTGTTCTCTTTATAAATGACGAACGCCGCGAGTGCGCTTACATCGAGGACATTGAAGAACATTGCCAAGGGCCACCTATTCGTCCGTCGGTGTGTCGTGTATCTGCCGGCCATTTGGTCCATTGTATCAACACCAGCTTTGTACCGATTATTATTTTATTATTATTATTAGAATCTCGGGTTTTTTCTGTGCGTGGTCAGCGACTGCTATGTTCGAGTGCATCGTCGAAAGCAGTATAATTGCTTTATTTTTCTTCGGCACATATGAACAAATCGTCGTTTTGTCGTGAAAGCCGAACAGTATGGATAATTCTGCACGATCCTTTGATGCAGCCATCTCCTTTGGAATATAGGGTTTGTTTTTTTCGTAAGGTTCCTACGACAGTCAAGTCCCACGACAATAAAAGCTTCGCGAGCGGTAACGTCGTGAAAAAATTGTCCATACAAATATTGCTTCCACTCCCTTTGTACGGTGCTGCTAATTTTTAGACAACATTTTCACCTTGATTTTTTTCTGTAACATTGCCACTTTTCCCGGTGTAAATAATGCCTTTCAGAGGATATGCATTTTCAGCATCACAAATCCACCACAATTTGATACCATACTTGGCTGGTTTTGATGGAATATACTGCGTAAATTTGGTTCGCCCACGGTACGGATTCACCTGCTCGTCGATGGTAAGTTCTGTGCCGGGCCGGTACAGAGCGGACAAATTTGCATTCAACATCGCCCAGATCTCACTAATTGGAGCTGCTTTGTCCTCTCTGGACCGTTCCTCTCGTGTCCGCGCATCATCAAATCTGATAAAACGTAAGATATTCCAAAAACGATTGATACTCATTGTGGCCCTGTATAAAGGGAATGATG
The DNA here is from genome assembly GCA_963931805.1 of Microdon myrmicae. Lineage (NCBI taxonomy): Eukaryota > Metazoa > Arthropoda > Insecta > Diptera > Syrphidae > Microdon > Microdon myrmicae. The sequence continues at coordinate 151,094,350 of OZ007501.1, read as the reverse complement.
ACGTTTTTCACATCTCTGTAGTATGGTCTTTGTTTCCATTATTCACCCCTGCTGCAATTAGAATTGCAAAAAACGAATACATCTCTTGACGATTAACATTTTTCCACGTTCTCGACGGTCGATTTGAATTGTTTGCATTCCACTCTCGGATAACTAGATCTGCCTTCTGATTAGTGTAACGAGTAATCAAATCCACTATTTCGTGAGTAAGAATCCTTTTGAATGTTTCAGCCGCTGAGAGTGTTTCGGTCGAGCGATGGGGACCAGCTCTTTGTCTCACAATATTGTGACGGAGAGTTTGAGTTGTGTTAGGAGGTGTTTTTTGCCATACAGTTTTATCCTTCGCGACAAACGTACGTCCAGTTGAATCTAAAAAAAAGAATAAAAATAATAAGAACGCTTTGTGCATGAAAAATTAATAAATAAAACGAAAAGAATTATTTTTACCTGCAGTTGAAACTGCGTCGACATCTCCGTTCGTATCATTGTCATCTTCGCTTTCAGAATCGTCAATGGCTGCTTCAGTTGTATCATTTTCGTCCGCGCAATATTCTTCGTTATCAGATACCTCGTTTTCATTTCGCTCGTCAGGAATCCAATCATCGTCATCACTATCAGAAAGGTTTATGCTCTCGTCGTCAGATTCACCACACACGCTTTTCAAGTAGGCATCTCGTTGTGCATTACATAATCTAAAAACAGAAATACAACAACAAAAATATTTAATATTATTAAATACATTAACAATATTAATTTTAGTATTATTACCTGTTGAATTGAGCACGTGTCAACAAAGTCGTCATTTTGAAGATGCTCAGATGCACAAAGGACGCTGACTGAACCACGCTTTCTCTAATGCCGGATTCGAATGGTTTCACCATAAACTCGCAAGTTATAAATAGAAAGTTGACCGTACAAGTTATTCGTCAACCGAATACTCGAGATCCCTCTAGCAGGTATAACTGAATTTGTTACACACCTGCCGATCCTGACCTTGCTCTGCGCCGATTTCAATAGGCCTTTTGTAGCCGCAGATAATCAAAATTCTTTATATTTATAAAAAATACATCAAATATTCACAATATATTTGTTTCTGATAAACAAATTAAAATCTATTGCAAAATATTTGTTTTAACATTGTGTCGCATCTCGCTTAACAAAATAGCATAGCCAACATCAATCGAAAGACGACGACCATCGAAAATTGTATTGACACCTTAACTGTCATAAGTCGTACGTTCCAGTTTCGTCCAGTTATCGTTCTGCAAGGCATACCCCGCCTACTTCCGTTCATCAAAGGACTTTCGTTAAGATGGCGGACATTAAGGATCGTTCGTCGCTCGCAAGATTAGCAGTCGATTTGCTAAGTTCGAGTTTTTGTATTTCGTGTCGTGGCACATACGCTAATTTGCATGTGCATAATATGTTCGTTTTCGATTGCCTCAGAGCAAAAACAAACTGTCGTATAATAAAACATTTCGTGTCTTAATCATTATTTCGAATCGCTCGTATTGCTTAACATTTTCGAATTCATACGGTAAACGCACCGTAAAAATACACATTGTTAAGACAATGTTTCTATATGTGGGTACCCGGGTACCCGGTCATTGACTACTGTCGGTAAAGTTGGTCATTGACATAAGGGTTAACCGCAAAGGAAGTCAATTTATTGTACTGACCCTTAAGAGCTAACCAATAACATAAAATGAAGTACAACACCGCATGCCGGCACTGACTTACTCAGCGGGCCGGTATTCCAATTGATATATACGTCAATTGGCATCATCTCATTTTTCAGATAGGATAACAAATTGGTACGTTGTGGATTTTATTTATAATTTGAAACTCGTTTTTTTGTTTGTTTGTCAAATCCAACTCAAATTTAAATGATATTACTTGGTGAGAAACTGTTAACTGTTCTACAAGCTCTTCTTGAGTTTCACATGCATTTTCTTCCAATAAAACTTGAAGTTCTTCGTCGTCAATTTTTTTACTGGACTTGGACGTGGAGCGTCCTCAAGAGTAAAATTTACTTCACGAAATCTTGCAAACCATTATTTTTGCTGTTGAATGACTCACAGAATTTTCACCCAAAGTCGAATTAATCAATTCCATACCTCGAGCAGCATTTTTGTTTTCATTTGAAAACAGCATAGAATGCAATGGAGTATCTGTTGCTTATCGGCGTCCATCGTTTATACAACTGATGCACACGGAATGAGGGCTTGTAAATGACTAAATCTTAGTCATTAAAACTGCAATGACTAAGCTACCTATAACCAAAATAGCGAGCGAAGTGGATACGTGCAAGTTACTTGTTTTTTCTAAAGGTTATGCCATTGATAGTGGCGCAAGGCTAATAATCTTGCCCGTAAAAATAAATTGTTATGGAAAATTGAACAAGCCTCGAGACTTGCTAAATAAGGCAAGACCGGATCCGGGTTGTAGTGCCGATGTTGATGATGATGCCATTAATAAGTATTACACCTTGAACGCAACATTATCAGAACTTTCTTTAATAACTTTGAGTTCATGTTTGGCGGGCTTATCTTCCTTAATGTTACAATTTATTTTGATATAATTTAACTAGATGTCATAGATCAATTTCGGTAGTTCTCCTTCAATCAGTCCTAGCACCAGCATTCTCGAATTTGTCTCCGTAGGAGTTAAAGCGATGGAATTAAATACTGCTATACCACTCAAAGACATGCAGGGAGGGCATTATAATAACATCTAATATTTCTTGCACCCCGGTAATGAAGCCATTGTAAAATTCCACAGCCAATTTGTAGGTTGTTCCTTCGTCCATGTTTGGCAAAAGTTCAAGAGGCTTGCCACTAACTGCACTCAGTACTAAAATTAGGCAAACACAACGTGATCATCGTCTTTGAAGTAATGTTAATTAGTTATAAACTTACATCCTGTCGCCACAAAGAATGTGATGAGCGGACTGCACGCTGACATATTAACTGTACGTGTGTCAACACAATTTCGGGTCTTATTTATACTTTTACTTTATCTACTAAAACACGAAGTCACGACATTTAAAATAAGAATTACAATAATTTCCTCTCTCAATGAAATTAGTCCCTGTTAGAATAGGACAGAATGTATTTGGTGCATCATTCATTAGATTGCTATCGCTCTACTAAAGCTTTTTAATTTTTCTCGTTTTGGACAACATAGACATAGTTATGTAAAGTATGAGTCAGTTTAATCGGGACGTTTTTTGGTAATAATTAAAAATTAATACACGCGGATTATTTGCTTTGAAACGATTTTTTCTTAAATTTGAATAATTACTTTTTGGATACATGCGTGCACTCGTAAGCTGATCTGAAAACGGATTTGAAGACTGTAAGGTTGCTAGATGTAGAAAGTTTAAATAGCCCACTATACATAGGTAACATTCTGATATTAATCTATTGTTGTATCATAGATACACTTAAAAAGATTGACATCTGATATGTCACCCTCACCTCCTCTGATTTAAGAGAATAAGTGTAGAATACAAAGATGGTGCAAGTACTTAATTAATTAATTAATCAATCAATCATGACCCCATTCGAATACCGAAAGTCCAAAGCTCACTAATGCGCTCAACATGTGTGTATTTCACATTGCTTTTCGATATTTCTGCTTCATTTTTTCCATAAGGCTTTGGTTTATTCTCCAATATTGCAGCAGGAGGAACAGGCACTCTATTAAGGAATTCCTCGAGCCGCTCGTTGACTTAGACAAAATATCCATAACTGACTATTTGGTACACATAGTTGAAATACGTTTTCAAATATTATACTTGACTTCGTTACGTTTTTTTTTTTTCACTGGTATAATTTTTTTAATTTTTTTTAATACTTCTCTCGGTGATCCTATACCGCCAACACGGCACCCCGAAAATAACCGTTACAATTCTTCTTGAACAATTGCACGTTATAACGCTGAGGGAACACTCGCGTGGGAAGGGAGTTCCACAACTTCCCCGCTCTGTACCGGAACGAGTGCTGATGCAGAGATGTTGGCGCTGTCGGGAGATGAAACCCAAAGTGGTGCGTTCCGTTTCGTGTTAGGCGCATATACATCGAATTGCACGGTACAATATCACGAATCTCCGAGGAATAGTACCCGTGGTAATATCTGTAAAAAGACAGAGGTCGCCTACACGCCGTTGATGTGAGAGTATAGCGTTTGCGATGATAGTGAAGAACGTGTGATTCGAACTGACGCTATAACAGGCTACTAGAAGCATGTACGCATTCGATTTCTAAACTCAAGAACACTCAACTGATGTGGAATTGTTATGTTATCATTATGGTATACGGCTCTGATGCATTTTCTTATTCCATTTTCGTTCGATGTTCTTCACTATTTGCTTGTGTAATGTGTGTATCTGTTAGAAACCCCACAAGAGTTGTCCCGACGTCAGCGTCGATCAGGCGCACCGCTCCTCTCTGTATGCTCCCAAGACGATCGAGGGTATGTTGAGGAGCAGACAAGAGAGCTATATTCGCGCACGTGTGTAATTTGGGATTTATACAGGAAAAGAAGTTGGGAGGGAGTAAAATATTTCTTGGCTCTAAAAAGTTAACTCCGCTTTCCAGAGGCAGACCTGGCGATGTTCGACACGTATTTATGCTGCGATATATCCCCACAAACCGTGACGAGGAGTAATTTTAAGCTTTTCTCGGATTCAGAGGCCTGGCCATTCATCATCAGCTGTGGAACCGATGATCCACTTTTCTTTGTGTGTGTTGAATACTGTGTCATCGTTGCATTGAAGTCGACGAGATTGGCTTTACCCAGTGCCGGACCTCATCCAGATCCCGATTCATACAGTCGATCTGGTTACATCTCATCTGGTGCGACATTGATGCACTGATCGGCCAATGACTCGAAAAAGAGGAAATAAGTGTACTATCATCCGCAAAACTGAACACTTTGTTATCCGTTGTCTCCAACAAATCATTTATGTGAAGCAAAAACAAGGTTTGTCAAAAGCCTTAGATATATGTAATGCGACCGCCTTTCACCATGCCTCTCAACCGCAGATGTCCATATATTGGTTAAAAGGGTCAAGTGGTCTCCCGTGAACCGCCTGCCACGGAATCGCTATTGACGATCATTCAGAAGTCCAGTACACCCCAAATACTTATTTAACTCGGCGTAAAAAATCTTTTCGATCACCTTAGATAACATAGACAATAATGCTATCGGGCGGTAATTTTGTGGGAGACACTTTTTCCCCTTCCTTGGGATTGGCTGAATTCAAGCCACCTTCCAGCAGGTAGAAAAGGTCCCCCGTGCATAAGATAAGCTAGCATCAAGGTTTGAATTCGCGGAAAATAAATTCGCGAACATATTCGCTTTAACCTTTGAATTTGTGACTAACGTCCCGCTGCCCGTCACCAACGGAGGAGGAAGCGAATCACAGCTCCGACCATGGAAAGGATGCCTCCATACATGGCGAACCTGCTTAGGTCGGTTATTCGCTTGAAATGCAAGTGGTTGCCCGACTGCTACCAAGCGGTGACCTAAGTTTCCCAGTGGCGCAGGAACCTGCACGGTATAAATGCTCGGTTCGGATGTCAAAAACAGATCCAGGGCATTCGCATATTTGCCTCGGGCACCCGGCACTCGCTTAGGTTCCTCCACAAGTTGAGTCAAATTGCGGCTAACAGCGGACATCTCCGCCAGCCTGCTAGCCTCGTCGGTTCTGTTAGAATACACTAAGCCGGAAATGTGTACATTAAAATCGCTCAAGACGACAATTTCAGAATCCGGGTGGTTGACCTGTATCCAGTCGACGATACGTGAAATATATTCGAAAAATGTCACCGGTCGATCGCCATTCAGAGAGCGGTAAAGAAAACAAAGAACTTGAACAGAATTCCTCAGCACGACCCTCAACCATGTGATGTCCATGTTATTGGGTTCTAACGCCTCCATCCTTTGGCAAGACAGCTCGAAACGCGTAAAGACGCAGACCCCACCCTTAAAAGGGAATCTCGAATGCAAGTCGTATCCCGAGCAACGAAGATATGTCAAATCTATATAGTCTCGGTTAGAGCAAAGATATCAGGTTTCGCTGTTTGCCAATATTGGTGCACGGCGTTTACATACATATTGATGAAACCGATGCCACTGATGATACAAAATGTCGTTATCAGTCGACGTGGAATTTCTTAAAGTTCGGTTATTTATCAAAACATTTGCATGATGTTCCCCCTGCCGTGGTCCCCCCGGTGATCGGGATGTTAAACTTGTTTACCTCCGGAATTCTTTATGTCAGAAGGTACCATCATGACTTGTCCCCTTGTCACTCTGGGCGATCAGCCATACTTCTGAACATAGTAGAAAATTTCTGCCGACGATATCGCATGTACAGCGTGACGGTGTAGTATTTCACCTCAGGACCGACTACCGCCTAAACCAATCTCTTCCCCAACCGGTCCATCCGCCAAGCTCCGAATTATGGCTAAGGATTTCTTCTGACCATTTCACGGAACCTATAGCTTGATGGGGTGGTATTCCACCGAGCGACAGGGAGTTGGGACCCCACCTATAACTCGGTCCTTAGTCGCCTCTTAGGACAAGTCGGCCTAGCTGTGCGTATATTTTATGGCCCTGTGGGGATGGAAGCGTAGTGCACCGGCGTACGGCGCTGATTATCTTCCTCCTCCATCATAACTAGATGGTCCCGCCGCAATTGTCCACCAGGAAAACAAAACAAATACATCTCCACAGCACCGCCCACAAGTAGTAAAGTAAAACACACAATTTTGTTGGTTAAGATCGGTTTTACTATAACACTGTTTATTGAGGTGGCAAACAATTACACGAATAAGAATACATTTTTGGTGTAATGTTCATATAAGGTTTTAACTTTTATATATTGGAATTTAGATTAGTTTTTTTATAATATTATGAATAACGCGAATGGCATAGAACCGAGAAGCCTTTTACTCACACATTTCGAGACTGGATGCTAAACGTTAAGCACTAAGGGGTGCGGAAACTGGGGAAGGAAGTTGATTCTTAGAGAACCCACCGTACCAGTGGCGGTGGATGACGAGCGGCCCGACCGCTTGGTAGATTGTATTACCACTAAACGATATCTTGCTCGTTCAGAGCTCACTCGGTCATCGTGATCATGGTGGTATGTGTGGCTAGAACAAAGAAAGACATAAAGTGCATTCCTAGGATACGATTTCGGTAAAGCAAATAAAACCGAAATCGTCGGATGCCGATGGAATCTTTGTTGGAACACGTGCGGCTAAACAAAGAGACGATGTTCCGATGTGAAAATGTGCTAATTGGTTTTAGCTAGGTTACTGGGCAATGGTGTTTATGGCATCGCTAGTAGGGGTACGTATGAATACCTATTTGCATTGTTTATGCTTGGAATTCAATTGATGCCAAGGGACGCGGAATGCGTATTCGCTTTGGGTTGCACATCTTGCGAGTCAGGGAATTTTATTGCTGGGAGAAAAACGTCACCAGCCAATGTATACATAAAGAAATTTATCGTATACATCAATGAAGGTAGGAATAGGCGACGCCATGATAATTATCTCTGGCTGGAATGGTTACATGATATGTGAACCGAGGGTTTTTCTTTTCAGGAATTTGTCTGGTAACGAATTGGTTTAGAATACCAAATAAGCAAACAAAGAAATCTTACGGAAAATTGTATGCGAAGGGATGCATGAAAAGGTAAGTTTTCTTTATAGGGATTTTAAGATTATAGATGGTGATCTATATAATGCGTGAAGCATTTACAGGTACTAATACTGTTGCATTAGCAAACTTAAGGGAGTTGGGTAGTAGTTATTGGGGTTTTTTCAGGTAAGTAGACCGTGGGGTTTGGCGGAACCGCTACAGCCCTACTCACAACTGTTCCCTGCTTCTCATCTATTGGCGGCTGAGAGAGAATTCAATTTAATCTCGTTGCGAAGTTATTTTACTACGAATTTCTTTGACTTTATTTCTACTTTTTCTATGTTTACTGAATGAGAATTCAGTGCAGACTGACTTGATTAAAAATCATGGATCTAAAGTAGACTTTGATGGCGAGAATAATGTTGTTTTCGAACGCCGAGGCTTGCTAAGAAATGTTAATGAAATATTTTAAAGAAGAAATTATGATTGCGGCGTTACATTTATACACAGGCATGGTATGGGGAACTTTCTATTTATTTCTCTAGCATCAATTTTCATACCTCTATTGTATCACTCAGGGGACACTACTTTCGGATGATTTCTTATCATTATTTTTTTTTATTTTATTTTATTAGACTTCTCTCGGGAGAGGTGAACCTATAGCGCCGAGTGGGCGCCCCGAGATGCCATCAAATAACTGTTGCAGTTATTTTTGAACAGTTGCAGGTTGTAACGCTCCGGGAACACTCGCGTGGGAAGGGAGTTCCACAACTTCCCCGCTCTGTAACGGAACGAGTTCTGACGCACGGATGTTCGCACCGTCGGGAGATGAACCACAAACGGGTGCGATCCGTCTTGTGGAGCGCATATAAACCGAATTGCATGGAACAATACCACGAATCTCCGAAGAACAGCACCCGTGATAATATCTGTAAAACAGACAGAGGTCGGCTACGCGCCTTCGATTTGATAGCGACTGTAGTCCCAACGTCAGCGCGAGTCCCCGATCAGGCGGATTGCTTGGCTCTGTATGCTCTCAAGTAAGTCGGGGGTATGTTTAGGAGCCGAGCTCCAAACATGAGAGCAATATTCGAGTGCGGGTCTAATTTGGGATTTATATAGGAGAAGAAGTTGGGCCGGAGTAAAATATTTCTTGGCTCTAAAAAGATAACTCAGTTTTCCTGTGGCTGACCGGGCGATACTCGACACGTGTTTATGCCATGATACATTCCCACAGACCGTGACGCCGAGCAATTTCAAACTTTCCCCAGCCTGGAGGGACCCGCCATTAATCATCAGCTGTGGAACCGATGATCCAGTTTTCTTTGTGAATGTTGTGTAAGAGTGCCGTAATATTCGTTACAGAGAATAGTGACCAGAATATATACAAGGATTCAGTCTATCAGATGTTATGAGCGGATAACACTTATAGTCGACGATTTCGTTTCGGATCTCAACTTATACCCCACTTAGAAGCGATATTGATCTTATGTGCGAGGCCAACGCTAAAGTGGGAAAGTTTCGTGTCGAGCAATGCGAAATTCGTGCAACAAAGTAAAGTGCAACATCTTTTTGTTTCAGCTAAATTACCGCTTAATGTGTCAAAAGCATTTGACAGAATCCATCACCGTATCGTAATTACTTTCGCACTTGATTGGTCCATCTAGGTAATTCAGGATGACTTCAGATATGCCTCCCATCAAATTAACGGTGGTGATCTCCAACCTTCATATCCTCAGCCTCTCCATTCCTCGTGGTTATATCGGATATTTTGTCCACTATTCATAACTTAATTCACTTATTCATTGACCGATGGGAGGAGCTTAGATTTCGCATATCCATCGCACATTCCTAAAAACCGACTCAAACTTTATTGTCAATCACCAGCATACGTTTAACTTATGAAATTCCTATCATAACAAGACACACTAGTGGGCGTTGTATAACCGAGATCGAATTCAACCAACTATCACTTCTTCGACTTTTAATATGAACGACCACTTACATGAAACTGAGAAAAGTGTCACCAAATGTATGACGTTTCTTAAAATATCTCTTCACCCAGTTTTTTTAGTAGTAATTGTTTATATTTCTTATATAATCAAATACATTCAAGTTTTACAATAAATATGACAGATATACAAATTAAAAAAAAAAAAGCAGACAAAAGAAGACATTCGGTGTTTTTATACAATTAAAAAAAAAAAACAGAAGTTGAAACTGTGCTGGACTGATATATACAGTATTTTCAGATGATTTAAATTTCTGATTATCAAATTTTTTAAAAATTTTAAAAACACAAAAGTGTGAGATGGGCCCGTAGTTACCGATCTCTGCAGCAGTGACTTTTTTGAAAAAACAAATGAAATCTGCACATTTAAGATAGTTAGGGAAGATCCCATCCAACAGGCAACGATCAAAAAGAATTGATAAGACATCCACTAAGAAACACGCTGTTCTCTTAAGTATGCTATTTGATCAGGATCATCCCATCAGGTCCGTACAAATTCGAATTTCGTAAACTACCAATAATCTTCAAATTTTACAAGGAGTAAAGAACTGAAACGCAAAACTACTACCCTGCAACACCTCAGATTGTACCTAAATATTACAACAACTAAAATAAGACAAATGAGCAACATGGAGTTGAAGATTACAGCCAATATTGGCGAAATATTTATAAAATATGTCAGCAATAGTTAACTTATCATACACTTCAGAGTTTTAAACATGTAGAACAGTAGGTAATCTAGAAGCAGAGGATTTATTTATTATATTATTCACTACCACCGCTCATTTCGTAAATTATCCTGAGCAGATTGGTAGTTGACATGGCCGTATATATCATGGCAAATAGAAAATTCCTTTTTGTGTTCATCATATAGTTTGTTATGCCTTTTTTAGTACCTGATTTTCAGGATATTTATTGCATCTTTTCCTGAGTTTCTTTTTAGCTTCAACTCTGTTTAACAGTGCTCTCGATATCCAAGGTTTAAGTCTTTTCGACAACTCTTTAGATGGCAGGAATGAAGTAGAGAATGAGATATATCTGCCAAGAGTAGCAATGAAGATTGAGTAAAAATTAGCTTCATCACCACATACATAAACATTTTCAAACAATAACATAATCTTCGCTTAAGCCCGTCGAAAATAATTCTCAGTCTCCCCAGAAGAATCGCAACCTATAGCTTGGAAATGGGAACCAACTGACCAGAGATTTGGAAGTCAAACACATTTTACGCCCTCGTTAAGAGCAACATAAGTAAGGCCCATAAATATAAGCAAGACAGCTTCCTGAGGCGGGCCTGGCGGGTTCCTAAACAAGGCTTACAAGGCTGATCAAAGCAAGTAATATTATGTATTGGGTTCATGCAGTATACTAAACATTTAAAAGCCAATAATATTTTTCCGTAAATGTTTATTCAATCAGAATAGGATCCGTTGGCATCTATGATATTCTTCCAACGTGCTACAAGGTCAAATATTCCTTTTTCGTAGAAGTGCTGAGGCAATGAAATCTTCAAAGACTTTTATGATCTCTGCTCGGTTCTGGAAGACCTTATGTCGGCAAAATGCATCCAGATTGCGGAAAAGTTGGCAGTCCGTTGGGGAAATATCAGGAGAGTACGGTGCATGTTGAAGAATTTCAAATCCCGACTGCAACAGCCTTTGCACTGTTACTTGCGAGGTATGGGGTCTAGCATTGTCATGCAAAAGCATTGGGCCTATTGACCAACGTAGGTTGCTTTTCAGCCAATTTGTCATGCAATATGTCGATTTCCTCACAATATTTGATAGCGTTTGATGAAAAGTGGATTGGTACTTTCGATGTGCATCAAATTGTCACCATAACCTTTTTTGGGTGAAGATCGGACTTGGGGGTGTGCTTTTGTTTTTCACCTGCATTCAACCACTGTCCAGGTCTTTTACGGTTATCATACAGAATCCACTTTTCATCAAGGTGACTATCCGGTGCAAAAACGGTTCAGTTTGGTTTCTTAATCTAGGCGATGCGCAGATTTTCAGGTGCCGTCGTTTTTGGGACTCATTGAGTTCATGGGGTACCCACTTATCGAGATTCTTTACTTTTTCTATGAGAGAAAAGTTTCAACTTATTGTCATTGGGGATACTCCTTTGCTTTGTACAATCTCCCGCACCGATTTCCTTGGGTCCGCATTCACCGTTGCTCTTAAAACATCGTCGTCAACTAACATTTCCGGCTTCCCCCGTGGTTCATTTTCGAGACTGAAATCTCCCGAACGGAACTTTCCAAACCAATGCTGTATAGTGCGTTAGTTTACCGCTACATCCTTAAATGCGTCATTAACGTTTTTCATTGCCAATGATGCATTATGTCCCATTTTAAATTCATAAGGGAAGAGGGTTCGAATTTGAAGTTACGACGCCATGGTAAACAATTCCTAGAAAAAAATAACTGTACTTTTAACGAACCCTAAAATTTTCACACGCCAAGCACGCGTACCACTTTACTTTAAAAAAAAAAGAAAATTTGACTTTCTGGCACAGTTGTTCACTCGAGAACTCCTTTTTTCCGACTGACCGAAAATCGTACATTTCGTGTGGTACAACGCAATAACAATGTATAGATTCAATGTCATAATAGGTGTTGATATTGAAATCCAAGCTGGAAACAATTTTCAAGACGTGCTAAACTAGAACTCAATTTTCATATCGTTTCAAATGCATCTAAAATACCTCTGCACTTATTCGTTACGATGCAAAAATAACGGATGAAACTCATTAGGTTCTCAGAAACAAGGCTTTCTGTACATTGAATGGAACATAGAAACAACCTACCCTACTTATCAGTTTTAAATTGAAGAACGCATTCCACATTTTTAAAAACTTTTTTATAATATCCGCCAATCAGGGAGCGTGCATCAGTCCACGTTAAAAATTAGCTCCAGGGATGCAGATAAATCAGAACTATTCTTCAGCCGAACAACACGAATCTGCAATACTCTGACTGGTCATGTGTGTCCTCATCCTCGTAATCTCAAGAATAATTATTCATCGATAATTCCTTCCCATACCCTTCGCTTTTCTCCACTTCACACTGTTCTTCAATAAATAATGGTACTGTAGTGCTCCAAAAAGCCCTACCACCTTTTTCCCCCATTCCTACATCCAAATTCCAGCTATGTTACCCTAAAACCCAAAATCCTATCAAAACCCGAAAAAACCCAAACATGTTCCAAAATTCGCAATAAACGAATCAAACATTCGTTTATAGCCTAACATTTGCCCTCACGGCATAATTATAACCAAAAACCTAAATTAAAATTAAAATTCCCAATAAACGAATCTAATATTCGTTTACGTTTCACATTTGCCCCACGGCATCATCGAAATCCAAAAATTCAGAGATCATTATCTCTATCTGAAAATTTTCCATTGAGAAAAACAAACAGAAAACCAAAAGCAGATACATTCCCACATCTGCGAAATAGTTTCGAAAGAATTCAAGAAATTGAATTCTTATCCTATGTAAACACAACATCTCACTCAGGATACCCAAAAATCGAGATTGTTGCACGAAAATGTGTATTTTCGCGATACAATTTTCGATTTGTTTTCCTTTAGAAAGGAATAGTTAAGTGATCTCCGGGCCGCAGTATAATATCGTCCATTCTCCCTGGAGGAAGTACCCCAGGAGAAAGGCCGCAGTAAAAGATCTCTATTTGTCCCGATAGGACATACTACAGAAAGGCCAGTATTTTGATGTTCCTGGAGGAAGTACCACAGAAGAACAAGTTGATAACATTTAATAAAAGTATATATTAAACACATGCGTTTTCTGAGTTTTGACTGTTCCAACACAAGAAACTGGTGAGTAAAGTTGTGGTACCTCCACAAGGAAAAAAAAACGATCCTTACAGAGTATCACCTGCTCCCACGGAAACCTGCGCAGACGAGGACCGCGAAACACAAAAACGCGGCAGGACTAAACTTAGGACGTTGCTCTTCCCTCAAGATTTGAGGAAGCACGGCGACGCCTCCTTGTAGGACGGTTTTCTCAGGAGCGGTCCACCAAAGAGATCATACGTCTTTTTCAGGACAAGAAGATGCGCTTCCTGAGGAACAACCCCTACAGAACATAACAGTACCTCAAATTTCCGTTGGGCGCGCGATCTATATAACACAAAATGAAACTTAAAGTATTATCGGCTGTACACATTTTGTGTCATATTGATGAGGGGTCGGAATCATTCTAGCACTATGTTCTATTCAGATTTGATGTCCTCTATTTTCTCGAGGACCAATTCATATCAAGCACATATACCAACAACACAAAGTATTACAAAATAATTTTAGACTGTTTTTCGACGTTAATATTAAATTACTTCACTCGAATAATCATAGATCTAATATATTTCAATGTAACTTATCCTTTAGAATACCAGGGCTTCATGCTCCCTTTTTTTTAATGTAGCAGCATTTTAGACGATGTGTTCCAGGTATATCTTTACATAAATTGATAATATAATCCGTATTGCTAATTGATTGCCTTCGACAAAAATTCTTCAGCATTGCGCATAACTATAGATATTTCTTCACAATGAAGATGGATGCAAGAATAACCCAGTTCTCGCATTTATTGCACGAAAGCTTTTCGAACTTTAATGAAAGAATACAATTTTAACAAGAACTGCAAACAAAAGGCACATCATTCGAAGGATACGAATCCTTTCGATCACCCTTTTTGTGAATTACTTTCTACTGAACCGAAATCCTTTGTTTTGACATCTTTGCAGAAGTTCTTAAGTCGGTCAACAAAGAAACCAAATGATGCAGGATACGTTGAGTCCTTATTGAGACACTTCTTGGACGTCTGTCTGTGTGTCTATACCATGGAGACATATGCTGGCTGACTAAGCCTACGTACCTGTATATACTTCGGCACGTCGAAAATAATTACGGCAAAAGTACGTGACAAAATTTCTGAATATCCTTGGGATAGACTCGCACACATTTATATATGAGTTGGGTTACATGTGTTCACTATGCTGCAGATTGATGGAAAAGTTTGTCTTCTTCCTCCGTGCTCCCCTTTTCTAGGTCTAATACTGAATTGAGTTGGCATTATTTGCTCTTAGAGTGTATTTTTGATAGTTAACATGGTAGACCAACCTTTTCATAAGGCAAATAACGATGGAGGCCAAAGGACATCGAACAAGTGAGGCACATGTAGAATTTCTTTATTAGAATCCCTTTTCCAAGTTCTTCACATACTTGAAGCAGTTTTGAAAGAGCAGAAAGAAATATTAAGCTTTCTGATAACAGATATTTCCGAAAAAGTTTGACATTAACAATTCTTTGAAACTTATCTAAGAAGGTTCATTAATGGAGTCGGAGAGAAAAACCACATAATATCAACGTTTGTATCGGAGAGTAAAGGAACGGTGTGACAAGTTTTTGAGTAATAAGCGAGCAACTAATGACGGCAATGGCCGACTTTTGATTGTTTTCGCTATTTTGAGGTTCTAAGTTTACAAAATTACCCGTAGCAGGACGAATTTTGAAGAAAAAAATCCCATTCACTTTTGAATTAATACAAATATCCACGATGAAATTATTATTTAATATTATTTATTGACCTGTAAGAATCCGGAAGTTCACTGCTTCACTGACTCGGCTACGCCATCGTTCCCTGTATTGTGCATGCTCTTTCCACTCTTTGCCGTCAAATACGATGTGCTGTACATGTCCTCCCATCTTCATCGCGGTCTCCCTATTGGTCTCTTTCCCATTGGTCTTTTGTCAAGAATTCTACGTACGGTTTTGTCGTTGCCCATTCTCGCTACATGTCCGGCCCATTTTGATCTACGTCACCTAGCCACGAGGAAAGAAAAAATTATTTTAGAATATCCTGAGAAAAAAAGATAGTTTTAATCGAAATTGTAATAGTTACAATTTAAAAAAAAAGTAGTGAAATTAAAAACAGAAAAGAATGGTAGAGCATATTTATATTTGTGCATAATAATTTTTTTGGAACGATTTTAAGTGTACTGCTTTGAGAACTAAGTTAGTCCGCTTTCTTTCGGATTCTCTACTAATATAAGCAAGTTACAATATAAGTTCAGACGTACAGATAAACCCAAACAATAGTTCTTTAACCGAACCGCACCAACAGGGAACGCTCTGTCGGAAATTCTGTTTTCACGTGATTAAAATTATAATAACCATGCATTCAAAACCAATGCATTCGACCTGGATACTTCTTATTCTTATCCTCTCTCTCTTTTTCCCATGACACTGTGCTATAACAATTAAGGAAATTTCAAACACCCTTTTTGTGTGTGCGTTATGTAAAAAATGGTTTTTGTAGAAATTGACATTATCCAGGCAAATTAGAGACTTGGCCTTTACAATATTATCCATTTGCTGGCGATTCATAACAAGAATTGAAATTCAAAGGGAGATAATGTTGTAATAAACTGGCTTACCGCTGATTTCGTTCTTTCCTCGATCTAACCTAGATTAAACATCATAATTAAATGAAAGTTATTCTCTCGAACATCACAGATGAGTTCTTGTTCTAATGTTCAATCGGTCATGTCAGTAAGACGATAACCAATATGAAAGGCTGTAGAAGTGTACTTTTTGTCGTAAACTTAATACCTCAAAAGTTATACGAGTAATACGTGAGAACGACATCCATGTATCTAAGAATTCTTTTAAATAGTACACTTTATCTCGACATTATTGCGATGCCCTCTTCTCAGATTAATCTGCTCGTACGTCAGCTTCGGATGGCTTACCAAATCAAACTGCTGTCAGGCGATATCCTTGGAATTTGTGGGTTTTATTCTCTGTATTCACAAATATCTGGATGTGGCCGAATACTGGAACTCCATACTCGATTTTGAATTACATATTAAAAATGCTGAAGCTACCCCTGCGAAATACCCCATTCTCTTTATTCAATAATTGGCGGTAAGAAGCAGACGAAAGGCACACACACGTTCCATATGAATTAACCAGTAAACTTAACAGTTTCAGTGATTCGATAGCCACTCAAAATAAATATTTTTACTTTCGGTCCATTGGATTCTCATATTTCAATTTCGCTGGCCGCGTCGTACCCTCCAGCTGCCACTATAACACGAAATTGCATTCACCATTCAACAGTCGTCTGGGCAGACATAGCCATCGGTACCGCAGTCGATGTCATCCGTATGTCTGTCATGGTTCGATAAAAAGCCAAATATTTACCAACCTACTTGCCGGAGGGTAAATATTTGTGGTATAGCAACATTAAGGGTGTTGCTAGTGAAATGGGTTTCAAAAAAGAACATTTTTCACCGGCCCTGTCCAAGTACGATGATACAATATTACGGTAACAAAGGACAACAACACACATGGAGCGACATAGCAGAATACATTTAATAACAACCACTCCCCGAGTAGAACGAAATGGCTTTAATGGCTGCGGGGGAATATGAAACTTTTGGACTTCAAGACATATTAACATGTAATAAATAGTGAACGATTTCAATCCGAAGTACTTTTGCATTAAAATTGCAATCGTACAGCAATATTCCTTAGAACCGAATGATAAATGAAATTTCTGTCACATTACCTTAAATCTAATTCCACAAATGTTTATCAAAGGTTAAACAAACGTTTAACATATTTTGTACTACTAAGGATTATTTCAACTTTCAGCTTCTAACATTTTCTATAAGCAGAATTAACGAACCCTTGTTCTCAATACTCTGCCCAAATACTCGTAAACTCAATTTTTTATTGCTTTAAATCTAACAAGAAATTGTCATCCACGTGGGTATGTCCTTACAGGCACCTCACTTAAATTCATCTCCTTTTACCCAAACACTGCTCGTATCAATTAATTTTTGAGAGGAATTTTTCCTCCCCTTTTCCAAGGAACATTAGTACATAGCGCCGCAAACTTTTCAGCCCCCAAATTGTATTCCTTTTGCAGATCAATTCGTTCGATTTCATTGTAGTGAATGGAGGGGTCTTTGCAGCCCGACAGTCAATAAATATTAATTCAATCCTTCACCTTGCTGGTTGCTCTCCCGGAACTAGGGCTGTCAATTATGTTGGGATCGAATTTCTGGGGTATTGCTTCCAACTGTCTGCATTTGCCATGACAGGAATCCCTGCTGGCCTTGTGTGGGATGTTGTTATTTTCAGGACCAACATTATTATCAATTTATAATGCCAGCCGACAGCCGTTGGGGCGTCGTTCCGTGCGCATTTATCCAATCTCTGAAAAGCTACTCCTGCGGTCACTGGGCATACCATTCAACTTTATGGTCCAGACAATTTATGTTAATCATCGACTAGCATTTTACTAAACTCCTGCTTTACTGGAAGTGATAATTAGATTACGGAGTTGAGGAACTCCTTTGTTTCTGTCAGTCATTGTGGTTGAATGGGGCTGGCTCATCGATTCGCAGTACAATCGAGGGATCTACTAAATGTCGATTCAGCTGCCGGTTATTTCGATAGATTGCGGTCTCTGACGACAAAAAAGTTTCAATTCGTATTGTGGTGCGGCTGTTGTCGCACTTTTAGCCAGATCACAATGAGCTTTGGAGTTATGTTAGATTGGATTCGTGCTGAGAGCGCGACTTTAATTAAATTGTGTAACAACGACTGTCACGACTAATTAAGACTGCCGCCGATGCAGAGTCTATAGAAGTTGATCGTTTGGCTAGACCGCACTCACTATGGTTCTGGCGAAATTCATTTCTGCACTGTTGCTTTGTGGTAAGACTAGTAAGGTGCCTTTCAATTCATTAATCTGACGAATGCGTGTTTTCTGTTTGCAGTAATATTTTTGGCTCATGGGGATTTCAGATCATATATTGGGCACATACGACCTGTTCCGCCGTCGTTTTACAATCCTCATTATTTAGAGCTCCATGACTTGTACGAAGACAGTTCACCTGAAGTGTTTGATTATTCTGACTACGACACCTAAGCTTGTAGAATCAAAATAAAGTTAAAAATTTCAGTTATGTCGAATTTGTGTGAGTGTAATATTTTCATAACTATTTTAAACGATAACCCGAAATTATGTCGTAGACATTAGTAGATTTTTATGAACTCTCAGAAAATAAATATTCGAAACTTGAATAGAGCTTAAAACTATCTAACAATACGACAACTTCTTGCGACAGGTCACCTAAGTCATTTAGCAAGGAAGCTAGTATTTCTGGCTAAGCAACATCGTAAGTACTTGTATTCTACTTATTTCGTTTATACGCACAAAATATGGTAAACCTAATGCTTCCCTAATCCAATTTTAAATGTACTTCTTCAGAATATATAAACTTATTTGGAGGCATTATGTGGATCTGAGTTCCTAAATGCTTAATGTTTTTTAATTAGGTGCATGTTGAATGACATAAAGCTTTCAGACAAATTTGAAAACTGGGACCGAAAATATGCTAAATAGTGTATTATACACTAGTGAGAATCCTTGATTAGTTTCATGCAATTGTGACTAATGCTTACATTTTATTTTGAATCTTCGTATACAGCCCAAAAATTATTTCGTCGTTTGGAGAATATTATTTTATTTAATAGAAGGACATATATCTTTATATTACATGAAAGAATTTTCTCCGGACGACAAAACTCTCTTTACTCCGTCTGGATTTTGGAAGTCGAGCAATGAAATAATTTCTGCACTCTACCAGAATCCCACAAAATCCAACGGACGGCAAAGCCCGCTTTGTACTCCGCCTATTCTTAGCAAAAAATAAATATACATATAACCAAGAAAAAAATTTAAATAAATAAATGAAAACAATATCATTTCGGCCACACACTTTTGTATTTGGACGTATTTACTATATTATTTATTAGTACTATTTATTGGTCTATAGGAACCCGGAAGTTAATGACCTCGCTGAGTTGGCTGCGCCATCGCACCCTGTCCTGTGCGCTCTCCTTCCACGCTTGACCATCTGATCCGATCTCCTCAAGGTCAAAACTTTCATTATCCTACCATCTCAGTCGCGGCCGTCCTATCGGTCTTCTGTATTTGGACCGGAGATCCAAAATAAAATTTGTCCATTCGTTATGAGCAGACAAATGTAAACATAATAAAGGTTTCCCATCATTATATAACATTAATGTGTTCAAGGTAATAGTGAATTGTTAGGACGAGTAAAATGTCAGATGATAAAAGCGAGAGCGGTCAATGGAGCCAACTCATAGCAGTTTATCGAGCATCACTGCCTTGGGTATCAATAAACCGAAGCAGTAAAAGCAAGTAAAACCGCTGACATCATCTCTGATTACACTATGGGTTCGGTCAGACCGAATGTTTTTTTATATATTTCCATCAACCCCTTTGATGAGTGAATATCTAATTAAACGGCCCGCACTTTCTATTGAGGCTTACAACTTATTTAATGCTGTTGAGATTACATGTGTCCTGTAAATCCTCCAATGTTAGTAAAACAAATTATCCCAGGTTCTGTTAAAGTTTTATTTTTGTGGCCTTAACCGAAGATAAGAAGATAAAAATCAACTGTGGAACATTGATTTCAATAATCGCATATATAGCTTCGAGGCGGATAATTCTTTGGAAAAGGCATTGGGAGATTTCTGTAGTAGTACCCGCCGTCAGAATTCTTGAAATCCAATATAATTTTCGTGCAAATTCAGTCTATAAGCAGCGATTAGTTCCTAAGATCCAACAGAACACTTTACCTTGATAATACCACAAAACCCCATTTAGTATTCATGACAAAATACTCCTTTATCGGGTTTAGACTCATCATGAATACGTCAACTTGGTGTCAATAGGTCTGATATTTATCTGATTTGACACTGTTCTCCGGGGCAGAAAATCCTCCGGCTGACTTGTATGTATTTTTTCCAGAAAATACTGGCAGATTTGTGGGCCGCTAACTTTTGTTGACACGACTCATTTGGATGGGGACTGCAGATAGCTACAACCCCTCTCTGAATCCACACAAGTGCAAATATAATAAATAAATTAAATTCATTCGCACAGAGGGGGCCGAAATTGAACGCGGCCGGGGGGGTATAATAGAACCTGACAAAACGAATGTAATTCAAACAGCATCTTATGTGTGGAGTTGAAAGCAGCTTATCTCCGAGAAGGATGAAGCGATTTTACTACCCTTACCTACATGCGGTTGACTTTATGAAAAATTCATTTTCGATTAGTCTGTGACCATCGGTTTGGGATACTCTTTGTTCGGCATAGGTAACAGAGCATATGCGGTAATACCGGCCCCGGGGAGATAAATACAAATAGAATACTTATTGAGGAGGATAGGTGTCGACAGGGGAAATCGACTTTGGTATATCGCACAACAATCCTCAATTGAGATAAAATGGAGTATCTGGAGCCTTTTATGTCAACCGGTGTTTCCTATGTAAGCGGTTAGTTCGACAATCTACGGATTTGAAGGCGACTAATAGAAGTCGTTACAGTACAATTGGGGAATGATTAGGCTTATTTGAGACACGGTTTTCAAGATAATTTAAAGCTATACTCTCCACATTATAGGTAAGAGCTAAACAATTAATAGAATTGTTTTTTTATCAAATTCTAACTAGAAGTCACGGCTAGTTCACAAATCGCATCTGGTAAATTCAACCAGGCACACTAATCAAGTTTCCAACCATAACAGCATGTCCTTTCTAAGCTTTTATACTTCCTCCAAGTAAGAAAGTTTCATATAATCCGATATCAAAGGATCCTCACTCTGTCAGAATTTTCGATTTTGTAAATACAATTACGTTTGCATATTGATGTCGTGTGCGGACTTCCGAGCCAAATTATAGAGTAGCTAAGTGTGTGATACATCCCACAGATCTGTTGAAGCCTGCGGATGTCTTATTAGGACTTTCGAGCGGTGGAAACTAAGTTATGCCGAGAGAATGTGTAGGACTCTAATGGAAGGTAAAAGATACAGACGAGGTGGCAATTCCCGGAAGATTCCGGGGTCTATTACAATGTAACAATGTGTTTCCTGGAATTTGCATAACTGACAGCATCAAGCTATACCTGAACAAAAGAGAAACTAATCAAAAGGAATGAGATTGCAAAGGTGGTAATAAGTTTCGATGCCGGTAAAACACAAATAGGAATGTGAATTGTAATAGGTACATAACTGAAATGCGTTGAAAGATACCACGTTTGGTTTAGTGTTTTCAGAGCACAGCATCGATAATTTGAAATGTGCAGGTAATATGCTGTTTAATTTGTGTCTGCAAACTCTATCGTGTAAGAACTTATATTGTAGTTTTATTAATTTATATTATTTTGCGGAATCGAGTACCAACTTGGTATGATCAAGCTCTGAATGATTGTAACCTAGTGGTCCGAGGATACAGGTTTCGATGGTGCGAGATAAGATATATTTAGCACATGTCCACTAAAAACTCACAGCATTCCACTAAACAAATAGACTGAGCAGTAACTCAACAACACTAAGCAAAGCCGAAGATGAAATTTTTGTACGTGTTACACTGAACCACAATATGTTTACCTACTAATTAAAAAGGATGAATTTTCTTATGTTGATTAATGTTAAATTGATCACGCATCAAATAGTTATTCTGGGACACGAAAACAGTAGAATTCAGACACACATCTGGAATGAAAACTTCACCGCTTCCGTGAAATCACGAGTCAGGGAAACTGTCTTGCACAGAACCAACACAGCGGCCCATGAATGAACAATGTCATATCAGGTATTCCATTAAGATACACAAAAAGGATAATAACATCTCCGACGTGGAATGGTTAACTCGGATCTTTTGCCTACCTTTTACTGCAAGCAGACCCAGTTATGGGTATATTTTCACGTCGCAGTGATTGATTGTTAATTAGAAAAAGGCGTGTATAACCTCTGGGGTCAGTTAACAAATCTATGGTAATACCAACAATAAAAAAAAAAGAAGAAGCAAAACTTCCTCCTGTATTCCAAACGAAATAAAATGAACTGTCTAACGTCAACGTCTGGGCTTGCATAATGTTGTGTTTTGTTTCCTGCGCCTGACCTCTCACGAATATAGGAGTCTAACTGAAGCTTTGAAAAATATGACAAATCCCAGTACTACTTAGATTTCGCGGCAAGAAAGATAATTCCTTATCCAGCAATATTGGATAAGGAATTATCTTATCGTCAACTCTACACAAAAGCAATTTTTGAAAAACTGCGTGCCAAACTCTTCGAAGACATCTAGTGCGACAACTCCCCTTTCGCCAAAGCAGTGAATGGAGTGGTTCCACGTTGCGACACGGTACACCATCAGATCTCCTGAGGATTTGTTGGTACGAAACCCATATTGGGGTAAGCCATTGATAGAATTCATAGTACAGCAATGAAATTAATCACTGGATAGTTATTTCTACGATTAAAACACAGGCGGAAAATAACCTGTCTATTGGTCTACAGATATTAACACTAGCATTCAAGTGAAGTCAACCAACCCTCCGCCCAAGTATTCGTTCACGAAAGTCGTCATTAAGAAAGGGTTTGGGAAGTTATATCGCTGTAGTTCCCGAGTTAAATCACGAAAAATAAAATTTGTTTAATATCTTTGAATTATTACATCAGATTGGTGATTAATGAAATTTAATACAATTAATAGTACGCTTTCCTTTGTATTTTATTACAATTACCTTTTTTTATTAACTTGAATAACAGGGACCCCATGCTTGTTTTGGATAAGACCTTTTCTATCCAAGAAAGGGGACGCTTCTGGGGGAATGAACCAGTTCTGGAGAGTATGTGGGGGTTCTTTTAACTTACCCGAAGAACCCCCCATAACTACAACCCAAGTTCCATAGTTTCCCGCTAATGCAATTGCATTAGCACCTGTAAATGCTTTACGCATCAAGTTTATCTAACGTATAATCTAAAAGCTCTTAAAAAAGAATTCTTACCTTCATGCACCAATTCGCATTCAAAATTCCCTACAAGAATTCTGTCCATCTTATAGGATCATAAATCCAAAACCCAGTTCGGCACCTTCGGTTGCCAGGCAAATCTCACTCTTACCATATGCATTTTACCCTAGATAAATTCCTGTAAAGAAACAATTTGGTTCACACATAATGTAACCATCATAACTAGGGATAATAAACATTGCGTCGCATATTCCCAGCCTCACCATGTGTACAATAAATTTCCTTACATTCACATTGGCTGGCGACCTTTGCCCAAGGGACAAAAACAAATACACGCATCTTGCGTCTAGAGGCATAAACCAAATCCTATAGCATAAGCAAATGCAAATAGGAATTGTGTAGTTACCCTTGGCAGCGATGCCATAGTCACCAATTCCCAGTGAATATGCTAAAACCAATTAGCACCGTGTCCACAATGCATGGCGGTCTATCAATACAGCTGCAATACACATCATAGACAATGATCTACACGATCTCTTTGTCTTTCGATATTTCTGGATCCGTTTCTCATGTCTTCGCGGCATGAGCAAACAAGAATCCTTTAGCACCCAGTGAGATACGGCTTGTTTACTTAGCCGAAGTCATAACTCATTGACGCCCATTATCCCTTTTGATTTTTCAGCTTCATTCTCATGGCCTTGTTCCATGAAAGAACCAACGTTCACACATACACGCATACTACCATGATCTCATCTATGAGATCCGGTTACCTACCCCAAAGAGAAACGTTTCTCTTGTATAGGAAACACACCCTTAATTAAGAGAGCCGGTGCCGCTAGCGAATTCACATCGCTGAGTCGCTTTTCAACTACCGACCGATTCGGTCGTTTCGCCTCCCGCCCTCCTTAGCGCTGCGGAGATGGGTTAAATTCGAAGTCGCGAGTGTCCGAGCGTTTGGTCATTTTATTGTGTCGCGTTTTAAAATACAATCACTCGCATTATCACCGGAAGTTAACGAGCAGAGTGGTCATTTAGACCTAATATATAATGTCATTTAAAGGAACCCGATCGTGGACAATTACCAATGTAACTTCAAAGTGTTAAACAACAATATGTAAGAACGAATAAAGAACACGAATTTAAAGTTTTTTTTCCTGTGTAAACCAATATTTTAAAAATATCAAATCACAAAGAGCTAATAAAAGAGCTTTTTTTCTTACAATCAATCATTTGTGTTTTTCTCCCCATGCTGTCGTTTCCTGAGTGTTCGTATCATTGTTCAAAAGTTTTTCTTGGTGAAGCTTTTAGCGGCGTTGCTCAGTGTGTGTCCAGTGAACAGTTCGTGGGACGAAGTGGAGCTCCGTGCCATACGCCGGCACCACGACTTCGTACCCCCACAAGTACTCTCCAGATACGCATCATTGAGATATAATACCCCCGAGATAAGATTCTTTTCACTGCGCATTGCCGTTGCACGGATTATTTTGACTATGACGTTATCTATCCTTTTTAGTCCTAATTCTTCGTACAGGAATTTATTGGGGTAGAATGTTATGTTACGGCTCTGGTGTTGTATACATTACAAGGCATGAACTACCTCTTGAATACACGAAACTTTTCCATGCAGAATGGGGAAATTTTATACCATACCGGGCAAACATACATCAACACTGGTCGGATGAATGCCGAATATGATGTTATTTTGACTTTACAGTCTTGAAGACTGCTACAGAATAAACTTTTTGTCATACCATATGCGTTTTTAGCTGCTGAAAGGGCAGCTGTGATATGTTTATCAAAGTATAGATATTGATCAAGCAAGATACCAAGGTATCTAACTACCGCTCTTACTTTTAGAGGAAGATTATTACTTCCTACAATGGAGAATTTTTTCCAATTCTGTATTGTATCCTGCGATATCCTGGACAATCATCATCATCATCGGCACTACAACCGGGAACCGGTCTTGGCCTTATTTAGCCAGTCCTGAGGCTTGTTAAATTTTCCATATTGATTTGTTTTTTCCGGGCAAGGTTATTAGTCTTGCGGCAGCGGCTCCCCGACGGGGAATCGAACCCCGGTCTCCCGCGTGACAGGCGGGTATACTAACAACTATGCCATCGAGGAGCAAAATTTAATTTCCAGTCGTCGCAAAAACGTTGAATTCTATCTGTTATCTTGCAGTAGTCTGTTGATGTCACCAATCTTTACAACAAAATTTCATTTTTAAAACATTTTTTATTTTTTTTTTATATTCTTAATTTCTAAATTAAAGGCTAGACAAAAAATGCTTAAATTCTAGTTTAATTATCTTATATAATAACTTACTGGCCCTTCGCAGACGCTCTAAGCTAAACATTACTAAACATTTGTATAATTTGCCTATCGGCGACAGAAGTTTGTGGCAGTACTTATAATTATTTGAAAGACAAAGAAAATTTGAAAAACTTTGTCAATTTTTTTTGTTTTTTCATAAAATTTAACTTACCTTACTTACCTTTTTTTTTTTTTTATGTAAAAGCACTTAACCTAACTTAACTTAAATCTTATACTACCCTAATTCTAGAAAAGCTAAGTCTATGTAAGCTAGCTGATGATAGTGTGATTCTATACCGACTTTGGTATCCAGGTCTTTATATGCCATTCAACCACCAGAACTGTTGACGCTGTCTAATACTATCGTCCCGGTCTCTGTGGGAGATAGCCCTACTGAAGCGCAGGAGCTCTTCTTCGGTGCGCGCTACTTCCCGGTCGTAGCACAATCGCCCGTCTACAGATAATCTACTTACATGATAGATCAGCGGAATTCCGGATCTATCCTGTATAAGCCCTTTCATGTCCAAATCAAGGAACGCCTCTGGTGGAACAAAACCGTTGCGACGCACGCTCTCATAGTACAGATTGTTTGGATAATAGGCCCCGAAAATTAGGTCATTGGACGAGCATATTGCTCTCGCAAAATGTCCTCTGATTAATTTAATCATAAAATGGTCCACCCTATTTATGCAGGCTTCATTATATAAAGTCTCATTTGAGTAGTACTTTTTGTATTCCGATTCCGGTGTTCGATATAATCTGAGACGGGTTCTCAGACACTTCCTTTCGAACACCCGAATCTTTTCCATCAAATTTGGACCTATGTTAAACCATACTGGACAGCCATATATGAGTATTGGCCTGATTAGCGTCATGTAGCATATGACTTTTACCCTGCTGTCAAGTTGGCTACTGTGAAATAGCCTCCTTGTCATAGCAAATGTTTTTCTAGCCTTGACTAGATCAGCTTCTACATGTCTGTTGAAATACAGATATTGGTCTAGCCAGATGCCAAGGTATTTAACTAAACTCTTGGTTTCCAGTTTATCTCCATGCAGTCCCACGATAACTAGTTTTCGCCAGTTTTTCCTTGTGTCGTTCGGGCTTTATATAATGGGGTTCTAAATAGGATGGCTTCACATTTCTGGAAGTTGATCTTAAGTTTCCAGTCATCGCAAAAGTGTCGCTGTATTAAACTATTTATGATCTCAACTTTCGGAGCTGTTCTGTAAATTATGAGATCGTCTGCGTACGCAATAGCTTGCGGAAGTGCATCTAATAAGAAAGAATCGGAGAGAGTACCGCGCCCTGTTGCAAGCCATTCTTGATATTATACGTTTTATTAGAGGTCACATTACCACTTTTGACCACGAACCTCCTGTCCTTTGACATATCGTAAAGTACATATAGTAAAGGCTTATGTATGCCATGTCTGACCAGTTTGTAATACAACCCTTCGATCCAGACGGTATCAAAGGCTTTTTCCAAGTCGATCAGACAGGCACCTGTGCATCGGTTCCTACATTTATTCCATTGTATGTCGGAGACCAGTTTAGCTGCGGCATGTGTGGTTTCATGACCCGCCCTAAAGCCCAACTGGTTATTTGGAATAATGCCGTTGTCGTCTACCCATTTGAGCAGAGCTTTGTTAATGGTTTTTTCAAATACTTTACTGATACTTTGGAGTAAACTTATCGAACGCATGTTCATTGGGTTGTACAGTCTTTGCCCTTTTTTGGGATGGGCTGAATGATAGCCGTTTTCCAACGCGCGGGATAATATGCATTATTCAACGCGTTGTTAAACAGGACCGTGTATATATCTATTGCCTTTGGGAGCAGGTTCTTGAGTATGATGTTAGGTACTCCATCTATTCCCACTGACTTTTTGCTTCTTAATGAGTCGAAGATAATCTGGATTCCTTCCCTTGTGATGAAAAGGCTATTAGCCTCACCATTGGCATTAATGTCAATTGACAGATTATCGTCACTGAATTCCGTAAAACCCGGATTCTCCGATTGCCAAAGTGAGATTTAATTTCGGTGGTTCAGGTGATTCAGTCGAATTCTGTCCTCCAGTTCGTGATTTCGGTGAATGCTTTCATTCACCTTGTACATTTCCTGAAAGACAGCTCCCACAGCGTTCACCTTTTTCAAAGGATCTTCGATCACGAAGAGCTCACTATTGAAGATAGCGTTCTCTGTATATATGCCAATGTTAGTTAGCAGCTGCTTGTTTACCTCAGTACGTGGGATTTGGAGACACTGAATCTCATTTTGATTATTTCTCCTGAATATTTTATTTATTTGCGGGAACATATTCGGGTTATTAGTTTTTATAGCTCGAATTCTGTTGTTCCAATACAAATTTGTTGCTAATCTATAATTAGCTTTAAGTAATAGTTGGAGGTTTTTTAATCGGGATTTCAGTGATATTATCTCCTGGTCTTGTCTGTCAGTAAACTGTCTGTGTAGTTGTTTTAGTTTCGATAGCAGTCTGCTCTTTTTCTTCTGTAGTGCGTTTATTGTTGCGTTTCTGTACATGTTAATGTGATCTGTAACTGTTGTTTTGGAGATTGTTTTGTCCATTGTTCGTTTTACGGTTTCGTCCATTTGTTGAATGTATTTGTCAGGTTTCTGTTTACTGGCAGATTAAAGTCATTCTCTTGTTAATGATCTGGTGAACGGCGGCCATCGCATTGCCCCGTAGTTATAGGGTTGCGGGATCACGAATTCCTCCAGATCTGCGAGCTCGTTCGGAAGCTCTATTACTGCCGTGAATGCACAGTGGTCACTGTCGTATTCAATTGTCCGTAAACAGTTTGTGTTTCGTCTGTTGGTGTTAAATAATATCAGTCGTGAGTCTATTAGCAAGATATCTAAGAACGATCTACCTCTGGGGAACGATGGATATTCCGTAGCCAGCAGGTCAGTTCTATATTCAATATGAAACTGATCTAACCAACCAGCCAACTGATTTCCTCTGGCATTAGATATATAATTTCTATGCTTGGCGTTCATATCTCCCCCTAGGATAAAGTAGTTTTTGCCCAGGTG
Source organism: Microdon myrmicae (assembly GCA_963931805.1). Taxonomy (NCBI): domain Eukaryota; kingdom Metazoa; phylum Arthropoda; class Insecta; order Diptera; family Syrphidae; genus Microdon; species Microdon myrmicae. The sequence continues at coordinate 151,065,420 of OZ007501.1, read as the reverse complement.
CAATTGTAAGCATCGAAAGAGTGTCTCGAGCTTCGCTATAAATAGGTTATGTTGGTGCTCCTCAGGTGCATAGAGCGCAATCGCATACAAACCCCTTCCTTGCTGAAGGGGTATGCGGACGATACAGGCTTCCAGCACCCGGAACCTGCGCACTTCTCCACTATATATTACTTTATGATTGATCCCTTTTCTAATAAAGATTGCGACACCCCATCATCGTTAATTAATGACTACATTACCTTTCATGGATTGGATATAGGTGCTATGGGCCACTAAGAGGAAGACGGCGGAAGGTTGCTCCCTCTACTAATTATATGATATTTTATTACCTGATTGAATTGATAATCGCTGGTTTTTTTCTAGATATTCATTTCGGACATTTTTTTTTTAAAGTACGTCCTCGTTACATTTTGGGCACAGTATACACTTTAAACAAATATTTTGCGTCACAGATTTATTTGTAAAATTTTAATATCAATCAGCATATTTATGACTATAACTTTTTCAAAATATTTTAACCGCAAAGGAAGTTAATTTATTGTACTGACCCTTAAGAGCTAACCAATAACATAAAATGAAGTACAACACCGCACGCCGGCACTGACTTACTCAGCGGGCCGGTATTCCAATTGATATATACGTCAATTGGCATCATCTCATTTTTCAGATAGGATAACAAATTGGTACGTTGTGGATTTTATTTATAATATTATATATAATAGGTGTGCATGTGAAACTCGTTTTTTTGTTTGTTTGTCAAATCCAACTCAAATTTAAATGATATTATTTGGTGAGAATTTCCTAACTGTTCTACAAGCTCTTCTTGAGTTTGACATGCATTTTCTTCCAATGAAACTTGAAGTTCTTCGTCGTCAATTTTTTTACTGGACTTGGACGTGGAATGTCCTCAAGAGTAATATTTCCTTCATGAAATTTTGCAAACCATTTTTTTTTTTTGCTGTTGAATGACTCACAGAATTTTCACCTTGAGCAGCATTTTTGTTTTCATTTGAAAACAGCATAGAATGCAATGGCGTATCTGTTTCTTATCGACATCCATCTTTTATGCAACTGAAGCACACGGAATGAGGGCTTATAAATGACTAAAACTTAGTCATTAAAACTGCAATGACTAAGCTACCTATATCCAAAATGGCGAGCGAAGTGAGTTTTTTTTTCTAAAGGTTATGCCATTGATAGTGGCGCAAGGCTAATACTCTTGCCCGTAAAAATAAATTATTATGGAAAATTTAACAAGCGTTGAGACTTGCTAAATAAGGCCAAGACCGGATCCCGGTTGTAGTGCCGATGTTGATGATGATGCCATTAATAAGTATTACACCTTGAACGCAACATTATCAGAACTTTCTTTAATAACTTTGAGTTCATGTTTGCCGGGCTTATCTTCCTTAATGTTACAATTTATTTTGATATAATTTAACTAGATGTCATAGATCAATTTCGGTAGTTCTCCTTCAATCAGTCCTAGCACCAGCATTCTCGAATTTGTCTCCGTAGGAGTTAAAGCGATGGAATTAAATACTGCTATACCACTCAAAGACATGCAGGGAGGGCATTATAATAACATCTAATATTTCTTGCACCCCGGTAATGAAGCCATTGTAAAATTCCACAGCCAATTTGTAGGTTGTTCCTTCGTCCATGTTTGGCAAAAGTTCAAGAGGCTTGCCACTAACTGCAATCAGTACTAAAATTAGGCAAACACAACGTGATCATCGTCTTTGAAGTAATGTTAATTAGTTATAAACTTACATCCTGTCGCCACAAAGAATGTGATGAGCGGACTGCACGCTGACATATTAACTGTACGTGTGTCAGCACAATTTCGGGTCTTATTTATACTTTTACTTTATCTACTAAAACACGAAGTCACGACATTTAAAATAAGAATTACAATAATTTCCTCTCTCAATGAAATTAGTCCCTGTTAGAATAGGACAGAATGTATTTGGTGCATCATTCATTAGATTGCTATCGCTCTACTAAAGCTCTTTAATTTTTCTCGTTTTGGACAACATAGACATAGTTATGTAAATTATGAGTCAGTTTAATCGGGACGTTTTTTGGTAATAATTAAAAATTAATACACGCGGATTATTTGCTTTGAAACGATTTTTTCTTAAATTTGAATAATTACTTTTTGGATACATGAGTGCACTCGTAAGCTGATCTGAAAACGGATTTGAAGACTGTAAGGTTGCTAGATGTAGAAAGTTTAAATAGCCCACTATACATAGGTAACATTCTGATATTAAGCTATTGTTGTATCATAGATACACTTAAAAAGATTGACATCTGATATGTCACCCTCACCTCCTCTGATTTAAGAGAATAAGTGTAGAATACAAAGATGGTGCAAGTACTTAATTAATTAATTAATCAATCAATCATGACCCCATTCGAATACCGAAAGTCCAAATCTCACTAATGCGCTCAACATGTGTGTATTTCACATTGCTTTTCGATATTTCTTCTTCATTTTTTCCATAAGGCTTTGGTTTATTCTCCAATATTGCAGCAGGAGGAACAGGCACTCTATTAAGGAATTCCTCGAGCCGCTCGTTGACTTAGACAAAATATCCATAACTGACTATTTGGTACACATAGTTGAAATACGTTTTCAAATATTATACTTGACTTCGTTACGTTTTTTTTTTTCACTGGTATAATTTTTTAATTTTTTTTAATACTTCTCTCGGTGATCCTATACCGCCAACACGGCACCCCGAAAATAACCGTTACAGTTCTTCTTGAACAATTGCACGTTATAACGCTGAGGGAACACTCGCGTGGGAAGGGAGTTCCATAACTTCCCCGCTCTGTAACGGAACGAGTGCTGATGCAGAGATGTTGGCGCCGTCGGGAGATGAAACGCAAAGTCACAATTGTCACGGATTCGTTTTTGAAGGTTTTTGATAAGTGACTTAATCGCTTTTTTTTCCAGGCAATTTGAATCGCTGAACTGTCTATATAGCAGTTTTAATTTAGAAAGCTGAATGCTCTTTTGCCTCTACAGAGCGTCAATCGTCGAGATTCTGTATCGGTTTGTATGCCCTCGGAGTGAGACACTTTTGGGATACAACGATTCATTGTTTTAGTAACAATGGTACTCATCGTCATTAGATAATGATCAATTTTATCATTATGAAGATTTCTGTCATTCAGTGGATCTACGCCATTAGAGGGTAATTCATTTTTCATTAGCCGATCAAAGAGCGACCAGTGTGCTTTTCAAAAGTTAAAAGAATGTATCTGCTCATACTCGTAGTCCATAATGATCACTATCGTACTCGAGTATACGAAGATAATTTCGACTGGTTAGGTCCATACCTAGTAATTGTATTCGCTCGTCCAACATCAGTAAATCGAAGAAGGAGTTTCCTCTTGGATAAAACGGCGAACTTGTCGTGTACAATTCTATTTTATGTCGATGGCATTTGTTTTCCACCAGTCGAACAACGCATTGCCTAAAGTAACACCAAGAACTGTGCTTGGAATTGAAATCTCCCGCCATAAAGAACTAATTATTTTCCGAGTCTAACTTGAGACTTCGGAAAAGGGTATCAAGTTCTTTGATAAATTGTGCACGCTGAGGAGCTTCAGCAGCATAAACAGAGACCACATATAGATGCCTTTGACTTTTCGAAGGAATATTTATAATACAGACTTCTAGCACCTGGAATTTGTATACATCTGTGCTGAAAGCGAGTTTGGTTTGTAGACCCTTTCTAACTAAGGCGGGGACCCCACCCCCTTGGGTGGAGTTTGGATAATCTCGTCTAATAACTTTATAATTTCTGTAGCCCAATTTGTCCCTTTGGTTTAGCTTAGTTTCGCTAACCAAAAGCACATCTGGGCGATCGGCTTCCAGCAGATTTTTCAAATTATCTTTTCTTTCCATTCGGATTAGTGAAATGACATCCACAGCAATGATTTTAAGGGTTAACTCAGCCGAAGAGAACATTGTGTCTATGTTGTGGAGTTATTTGGAAACAGCCTCGAATAGATACGAGGGTTGCCTCTTATGTTTCGGGATTTGGCAACCCTAGTGTTGCAATCCGGCAATTGACAGCTCTGTCGTAAAGTTGGACATTTTTGAGGTTATACGCACTCAGAACGTTTTGACATACGAGCGCTATTTGTGTTGTTTACAGTAACTTAAAAGATTCATCTCTGCCCAAAAATGGAATTAAATCGTCAACATTTTCGTGCGATTATTTTTTACAACTTTCGACGTGGATTAACTCAGCAACAGTGCATGGATGAACTTAATTCAATTTTTGGCGATGAAGCTCCATCAAGGACCAGTGTTTATCGATGGTATGGTGAATTCAATCGTGGTCGTAGTTCACTCCAAGATGAATTTCGTGAAGGTCGTCCAAAATCAGTTGTTGTTCCGAAAACCATTGATGCTGTGCGCGAACTGATATTGGAAGATCGTCATGTGACCTATCGTGAGATTGAGACAACCTTAGGCGTTAGTGGCACCAGCATACATTCAATATTGCATAAACATTTGACTGTCAAAAAAATTTGTTCGCGCTGGATCCCACACAATTTGTCAGTCGCCCAAAAAAAGGCTCGTGTCAATTAATCGAAAGAAATGCTCAAAAAATACGGTCGCGGTGCTTCGAAACACGTCTATGACATCGTGACAGGTGATGAATCGTGGATTTACGCGTATGAGCTCGAAAGTAAACAGCAGTCGACTGTCTGGGTGTTTCAAGATGAGCCAAATCCAACAAAAGTTGTTCGCGCACGAAGCACTTCCAAGCAAATGGTCGCCTGTTTTTTCGGAAAAACTGGACATGTCGCAACCGTACCACTAGAACAACGCAGAACAGTCCATTCTGAGTGGTACACAACCATTTGTTTGCCAGTTGTCTTCCAAGAAATCAGGAAAACCAACCGCCGAAGACGGATCACTCTTCACCACTACAATGCGAGCTCTCGCACATCGGCTGCGACCACTGCATTTTTGAGCACCCAAAACATCGATTTGATGGGTCATCCGCCGTATAGTCCTGACTTGGCACCGAATGACTTCTTTTTATTCCCGTACGTAAAAAACAAACTCAGAGGTCAACGTTTTTCGACACCTGAAGAAGCGGTTGCTGCATTCAGAATGCATGTGTTGGAGATACCTCAATCAGAGTGGCAAAAGTGCTTCGACAATTGGTTCAAACGCATGCTAAAGTGTATAGATCTTCATGGGGAATATTTTGAAAAACAATAAAGTGATTTTCGATGATCAATATTTGTTTTTGTTTTCTAATCCCGAAATATAAAAGGCAACCCTCGTAGTATCCAGTCAGTTTTCTTTTCTTCTAACCCGGAAGACTGTGCTTGCATGGACAGTAAAACTGCTGTTATGTTTGATTGTGCCTCTGGAGCCGACATTTTAATGTTTTTACGTGGTTGTTCCACAATTGGTTCATTCCTTACACTACCTGTCATTTGAGCGTATGTCACAATAGGTGCCACGAAGTTGTTGTATGAACGAGTTTTCATTCGTTTCTCTTCTTCAACTTGTTTCTTTCTAGCTTCCAACTTTACTTTCAGCTGTTGTAAATAGGGGAACCTCTAAAGTTAGCCGGATAACCTGTATTTTTAGAGAGGACGCAGGATAACTTGTTTTTATCAGGGAGCTGATCTCCAATGGACATTCCCCGACGATATGCTATGACATTTGACGCATCGAAAAAGGCATATTGCAGTTCGACGCAATATGACCAAAGCGTTGACAGCGCATACACTGCAATACGCGGTCGGACTTCTTTTTTTCCTCCCGACGTATTGTTTTTTGACTAATATATTTAACATATCTAAGTGCATCAATTTTACTATTTGGGCTTAGAGACACAATGAAGAAGGACAACTTTTTGATGCGATTTCTAGACTTTGTGGCGGAAAACGGTTTCACGTCTGTAAATTTTAAGCTATCGTTTTTGAAGGTTTTTAGTTCTTCAAGTTTTGGGGAGTGAAGGCAGGACCAACTGCTTTGAGGCGCATGGAACCAGTTTTCTCCGATTTAGGGGTGTACCTGTTGTACTCGCTTTTCGCTTTACCCAATGCAGATTTAATTTTGCGATCACCTTATAAATCAACGCACATTATACTAATTTTTACATTGTTAATTCGCTTCCTTTTAAATTTTTTAGAAGTCGACTCAGCCAATTTTATGAGATCCTTTGTCGCCATAGAGCTGATGAGAATAGGCGGTACTTTCTTCTTTTTGCTGCTGTTGATGCGGTCGCTACTATTGGTGTGTTTCTTGTCGTTGATGTGGTACCTGCTGTTGAGATTCTTTTACTCTCCTTAGCACCTTTTTGAAATTAGTTTGTTCTTCATCCAAACTATGGATCACTTGTTTTCAGCATTAAGTATTTGTTATTTTGTTTGCAAATACATATCGGTTATCAAGAACACAATTAAATCGATGATTAAAATTCCAGACCTACACAATTGGCGGAGATGCATGCACGAAACCAAGATAGGGTCTTAGGAGTGATTCTACAAAGCAAATACTGTAATTTTAAAGTGATAATAGACGTGGTTTGGAAAATGAAATTTGGTTTTGAGGAATTACGACACTCCTCTCTTTACGTTACACAAATACCTTTGCCCAGGAACCGATTTGCTATTTGTGACTGACGTGATAGGGGGTATCTATGATAACTATTCATGTGAGAGTATTTAAATGATAATGGTTAAGGTTTTTCACTAATGGGTTCCATTTGCATAGAAAGAAATAAGTTACATAATGTAAAGATTCTACACCGAAAATCATGTGACGGATTCACATTAAACCGTATTGGAGGATCCTATTAAGTAACAAATGTAGGTAATTTGCACAGTTTAATTAGGGAAGTGCGGTCCCATGTTATCGAATGTATCCTGTTAATCCAAAGTGTTACTTTAGAAGACCCGACCACATTATTACAAGTGCAAATATATATGTGAATATACTGGATGGTCATATTTGTAGAGCTCGATTCGGAGACGAACTTATAAGAAATGTGCATTTAACATAAGAGTAACATTAGAATAAAGAAAGAATGGTTGGAGATTCATTACAGAATTAGACGGTGTTTTAGGTTGATACCAGGAGGCTATTGGAATGCAATGTCATTATTTAGATAAAGAAAACGTTAATAAAAGGGCGATTTTATTACACCTGAGTTCACGCGTGACCATTGATATTGCCGAACCAAAGGTGAAGATCAAAGTATTTACACAGTCACTTAGTCGTGATTTTGGTAAGTTGTAATTTTACTTTTTACGAAATTGTTTTCTTTTATTCATCATGAGTAGATAAAAAGGCTTTGACTCGTAGAGTCAGGAACAGTCTTATTCGAAACGTTGTTGAACAAACAGTTTGAACCATGAATTTGACCGCATTTCTGTGTATCGCTATTGCAGTAGTTTGCGGTGGGTATAGTTTTTATAGATTTTTCTAAAATACGTTATATAAGAATTTCATTCTATTTTGTAGTGCTTTTTGAGGTCACGATGATAGCTGCTCAACCAGGTAAGGATATGTGATTTCTCAGAGGTTGTATGCGAACTAATTCAATTGCCTTTACTCTACAGCTAAGCAGAAAATTTGTCTTGAAGGCGCTCCCAGTGCGATAGCATTGCTACTGCAGATCATCGCAGCTTTGAACATAGATGTCAACATTTTATCGTAATGATAATGTTGGGGCTACGTGTAATGTCACATCTAACTAGGTCTGATATTGTCGACTTTAAAAGAGAGAAAATATAAGTAACAAATATTTTAGAACCGGAATATTTTTATTGCTGTCGGAGAAGTGTTTTGTTTTTTTTTCACTAGACTACAGAAGTTAAAGGAGGGCTGGAAGTATAGGAAATCGGGGTCATTACCAAAGTGATGGAGAAAGTGTGAGCATGAGGTTGAAGGATTTAAATAGACCGGTGTGTATAAAAGAAATCGGGCTGATTGTGTTGGGAAGACCGGGATCTATCCCAAATTTAGATGGGATGTTATATCACATATGCTCCTCGATAGTATAGTGGTTAGTATACCCGCCTGTCACATGGGAGACCGGGGTTCGATTCCCCGTCGGTGAACCTCTGGCGCAAGACTAATGACCTTGTCCGGAAAAAAACAAATCATTATAGAAAATTTAACAAGCCTCAGGACTTGCGAAATAAGACCAAGAAGGGTTCCCGGTTGTAGTGCCGATGATGATGATGATTCAATGTTGAGTAACACACATATCCTAGTCGCCTTTGTATCCATTTGCGTATTAAAATGTTATTACAACTTATATGTAAATCGACAGCATTCAATATTGCCACATTTCTTACAGCCTACGAATAAAAACAGCTTTGGTGAAAATATGATCGCCTGGTAAATTCATAAGGTTCGCCCCTTTAAGTCAATTATGGTTTGAAAGAACATTTGGAAGGGCTGGTATACATCATTTATTCCACCCGTATTATTCAATATCATCTATTCTATTGTGGATACTCATCCCGATTAAAATTAGTACATTTATAGGTCATCTCCATAGACAAATGATTACGAATAACGTAAACGATACGAAGTAGCCATTTATGTTCTATTCGCATGTGTAGCATGGTCACTTATTCTACGGACGAAGAAGCGAGGGACAGGTTCTACGAGACCGTAGAGGAAGTATTCGCTGGGATCTCATCATTCGATGTTAAAATCCTCCTCGGGGACCTCAATGCGAACATTGGAAAGGAAGATATCTTCCAACCAACTATAGGAAAGAAATCCTACACGACGTTTCAAATGATAATGGAATTCGAATTATTACGTTCGCACCGTCAGAAAATCTGGTAGTGAAAAGCACGATGTTCAAGCAAAGCAAATCCATAAAGCCGCATGGATAACACCCGACGGCGTAATGCGTAACCAAATAGACCCGCTCGAATATCCTTGACGTTAATATAGAGGAGCAGATTGCGACTTCAATCATCTTCTAGTGATGTCCAAAATCAGGAGTCGGCTCGCAGCAAACCCACATGGGCAGTGACGGGAGAGGAGCAAAATGTTCGACATTGGTAAACTAAGAGACCTACGCAAAAGGGCTAAATATCAAGACGAACTAACGAATAGATTTAGCATCGTTGAGAATGGGAGCAGTGAGGAAGAGGAACCCAATAGTGTGGACACTAAATGGACATCGATCAGAAACACAATCAAACAAACAGCCCGAAAGGTAATTAGGATTTAAGAAAATAATTAAGTCCAAACCTTGGTTTTGTGATGAGTGCATGGCGAAGATCGAAGAACGTAAACGCCTCAAAGTGATCTACTTACAAAGATATGATGAAGTCAAATTCGGAAAGAGACAATGAGACTCTTCAAACGCAAAAAACGCGAATGGGAGAAGACTGGGATCGAAGAAATCCTAGAAAATGCCAGAGCAAAGAACATCAGAGGTATGTATGCCGGCATAAATTCAATTAGAAACGGCTACCGAGAGAGAGCCAAAATAATTCGAGACCCGAACGGTTGTTTGGTCACAACAACAAACAATATCGTGACAAGATGGAAGCGGTACTTTGAAAACCTGCACAACGCGCGCACCTATCAACCACAAATAAACGCACCAGACGTACACACAGCCGAGCTTCAGGTCCCAGAGGCCTCTTTCAACGAAGTTGTAGACGCAATAAATCGATTGAAAAACAACAAGGCTCCCGGAGTCGACTGCATACCGGCAGACGTTCTATAGCATGGAGGAGAGGCAACCGCTCGAAAGATCCACCAACTGATTAAACTATATGGGATAAGGAAGTCACTTCGGAAGAATGGACAACCTCTATAGTCATCCCCATTTTCAAAAAAGCTGACAGATCTGACGGCGAAAACTACAGAGGAATATCATTGCTCCCAACCACATACAAAATACTAGCAAATGTCACACTGGCGAGAATCACACCGTACGCAGAAGAAATATTAGTAGACTACCAATGCAGATTCCGTAGGAACCGGTCAACGAGCGACCAAATGTCCACAATAAGGCAACTACTGGAAAAAAAGTGGGAATATGGAGAGACGGTTGACCAATTGTTCGTTGAAACCTACGTCTCAGTCGCAAGGCAAAGACTCTACCATATTGTAGTTGCGCTGGGAGTCCCGAAAAAATATACCACCCTCGTTCAAATCTGCATGAACGAAAGTAAAGGGGGAGTTAGTATAGAAAACCACCGCTCGAACCATTTGAAACCCGGGACGGACTAAAACAGGATAGTCGTTCACCATTTTTTTAACCTTTTCCTCGAGTATGTAATCAGAAAGGTACAAGTCGATAGCTTGCCCGGATCATCCCTGAATGGGGTCACACAAGTGCGATGATATCGCCGTATTGGGCGATAATCTAGAAACTGTCCGTAAAAACTGTGAATTCATCATGCAAACGAAAGAAGAGGTTGGCCAGAAATAAATGAAGACAAAACAAACTATATGATTACGGCGAGAGCAGGTGGACCTCAGGGAACGCATATAAACATCTGGGACAGGATATTTGAAAAAGTTAAAGAATTTAAATACCTGGGAACGATACTGACAGCCAGCCACGAAATGTCGAAGAAAATTAACAAAAGACTTCATTCCGACAACGCTAGTTGGCATGCAGTCAGTCGGCTGAAATCCAAACTGCTATCACGTAATATAAAGCTCCATGTCTATAGAACCATAATCATGCCGATTAGTCTATACGAATGCGAAACATGGGCTCTCACAAATCGGAAAGAAAACAAATTCCGCGTTTTCGAGAATAAAGTCTTGAGGGGTATCTTTGGAGGTAAATATGATGAAGAGGCAGGACAATGGAGGAAACTCCACAACCACGAATTGGAAGAGCTATACCACAAACCTATAATAGTGAGAGTAAGCAGGTCGCGAAGATTAAGATGTGCCGGACATCTGGCCTGAATGGGCAATAATAGGACCGTGCGTAGAATTCTTGACGGTAGACCAACAGGAAGGAGACCGACAGGGTGGCCGCGACGGAGATGGGAAGACTTCGTTAGGTTTGTCCTTGAAGATATCTTATCGGATGGTCAAGCGTAGAAGGAGAGTGCACAGGACAGGGAACGATGGCGAAGTCGCGTCCGTGAGGTCATGAACTTCCGGGTTCCTACACGTAAATAGTAGTAACATGCATGAGCGTAATAAGGCCTATTGTGAGTGATCCACGTAAACAAGAAGTCAGGCGGCATTGCAGATAGTGGGGAACGGAGCACATACAACAGATTGAGTTCCGTGTTTTAATGAATATGTTGGACAAATGTTTGGATTGAAGGTGGGACACATTCGCCAAATCGAACATTGTCTATAGTAATGCTTGTAGAGGAAAGAAAGCAGAATGCCTTCATATTCCAATGAAAGAATAATGGAGGTGCGACTGAAGTGGATGCGAGCTTCGAAGCAGGCCCTCCTGCAAATAAAGTGCATGCTGTGAAGTTTGATTTTTAATTTTTTTTTTTTTTTATGAGAAATCTCGTAAATTTCTTCTTTGTTTTCACACTAAAAGTTATCACGTAAGACACTTAACGCGTGATAAGCCAGACGATTACACTTAACAATGATAATACTAATCAGACAAATTTTTCAATTTAAAATTGTTCGATGTTAGATTTTGGTTTGCTAAGTAGTAATTACTTAGATGTCAGGATGCTCCCAGCGAATGCCGTTAACTTTAAAAAACGTTTTTGAATTGAATTTTATTGAACTATCTAGAAATATGTCAAAAAGTGATTTTTAGTACAAAAATTAATTCACTTCATATGTCGTACATCTTTCGATTCCAAGAGTCCTTATCCAGTTCCGATATGTCGATCTGTTTAAGAGACGCGTCTATTTCAAAATGTAATTAATTCACATGCACTTGTTATATGTTGAGTAAGAGTATACAATTATAGAGCCAAAAGCCCTACTTTGATATGAAATATGACCCTGGACGTGGCAAGAGAAGAGATTTCATGTATTCGTTGGACATATCAAGGAGAGAGTGTGTGGGGATAGGTGTTGATGTACCTGCAGGGGCATTGTTTCACTAACGCCCCAACGCTTGTCCCCTGAAGATTGTGCACCCGATAAGAACGGATAAAGAAAACGCACTGGGGGTTTTTTTTTGTTGTTGTTGTAACGTTTTCATTCCTTTATTTTATGCTAAGTTTTTCTTTTTTTTGCACGAAACTATCTAGCAGAAATGCATTCGCTATTTCGCTTGTATTTGTTGCAACTGGATTCACTTACAAGGGCGCTCTAAAAACTATATTTACATTTATTGTTTAGTTTAGATGTACCGTGCACTTAAATTTAATTGATAAACCACGAAATTGTATTATTAAAATTTATAAACCACGAACAAATGACTCGTGCACTCCTGTGATAGATATAAATCGGCTTCTCTCCGCAAGTGATAGTAATCGGCTCCGTCTCCCGTGCGTACCGTTTGGTGGATGAATTGTGACTCTCTTGCGGCGTGACCGCCCGCGGTGGTGATTGTAAAGCGAATGATGCGAATTAGGGATGAAAATTGGGATTTCTTATTTGCACAGATATTAGCCAATCATCATCGCGCTCTCGCATGAATCCATTAAGTTTCATGTCTCAGCGAGGTGAATAAATACTTGCGCATTCATTCGTGAGCGCAATAACTTCGGGGTTGACTTGGCTTGTATGCTTGTACCAATGTAGACTCTGAGGATGACCCACTGACTTAGTTCGGTGACTGTGCTGATCTCAGAGTGCTTCGAACCCTGGGAAGATAAAAATGGGAAGGAGAGGAAAATGGTTTGTAGCTATTCATCTGACAAAAGAGATCATTGATCCCCAGCGAATAGAGTAACTGGGGGAAGTCAAAAGGACGCCGCTGATGCTTGGGAAATAACAGCGTGAGAATCAGACTCAAAGACGCTGAAATAACCCCAGCGGTTTTGCAATGATGCGACAACTTCGTCTGGTTAGACTTGGTTGTTGCTAACCAACATGAAATGAGATTTCCTGAGGAAATCTCATGGGTTAGAGAAATGGAGTTGCCGTATGGCAAAAGGGAGTTGAATTCAATTATGCATTAATTGCTTAGGATAATGAATTCGGCTATGCTTTCTTTTGGGAAATATGCTCTTCAGGTAAAATAGCTTGTAGGGGGAATTGGGGTTGAGGTGACGCGCTGCTAGCGGTCGAAATTAAGGTTGAAATAGTGGGTTGGTTCTCCATGTAGTATAGAGAACCCCCAGAAGTGAAACACAAACTCCAACCCAGTCACATTGCAAAATTGGGAAACTAAGGGACCTCGGCAGGCATCCAGTTGGAAATGAAGATGGTAATTGATACACGGAATTCCGTAGCCGCAAATAAACACATTTGAAGGAAGCCACGCGATGGACGCAGCACCCTGCACTGAACTTCCGAATGTCTATTGGCTCATGATTGATTTGTGCGGAAAGGGAAATTAGTACGTAAAAACAGATTTTCAAATCTCTACAATTGTAGCGATAAATCTCAACTCCAGTTTTAGACACCATAAATTAAATATTATATACGATGAATCTCCTTTGAAGAGGATATCAAATCAAACAGTTATCAAGAAATTTACATCCAACAGGTTATATTGAAATAAGCTCAACTGTATCGAAAGATAAATTAGTCAGGTTGCGATGATTATCTATTCCACAAATTTCTTCCGTTTCGGAACGACATAATTTTTCATCGTTCATTTCAAAATGATCTTTAGAAATTTATTCATAAGCGTTTGTCTGTGTCACTTCCGCCACTTACGTTAACTATAAGTTCCATTCTCCCCAATTGCATGGCGGCATAATTTATAGAGGCCCCCTTGTCAACCTCTAAGATCGCATCGCAATGCCATGTGTCATCACAGAAATTGCAAAATAAATAAAATATTCGGTGAGCATATTACAAAAGTTTATCAAATTGCCTTCACCACCCTACGATTGCCTTACACGGCGGTGAACCAGCTCTATATATATACAGCCCCCTTATCATCATTAGTCGGAATAAGTTCTTCCAATATGGCAGCCACCCTGGTTTGACCTCCAACGACATGTATTATTCCTGCATTATCCTGTTAGTTTAATAGTCATCTTGAACTCTTCAACCCCCGTTCCCAGTGACTTATATCATTGGAATGAAAGTAATTTCTCGTTAATGCGTTTCAACTCCACTGACATGGCCCCAACATAATTTCCGTTGGATATCATTAGGATAATCAAAAAAGTTTTGCACGCATTCAATCAGTACTCTCATAAAACGTATACTGTTGCCTCCATGTGCAAAACGTTGAACGAAAAAGTTCCTTAATAGCCTCGATGGGCATTAAAAGTGCGGTCACTGTTGGTCACAGGGAAGAGCAACTGCAGAGCTCTTTCCTCAGATGTGGATCCTCCTGGAACTCCTGGTTCATTCGATTAACTTTGATTTGAGCTACATATATCTGCCAGTTCATTTTGTTGTTGCCGTGAATTGATAAGGTGCAGGGTTTGTCGTGCAGGTTCCGAAGATACTCATATATTTTTGCGACAGGATAAGATACATCGCAAACGATGTAAACTTATTTATTTTCTCCTTCGCCAACTTGAACAGCATTGTCTACACGGACTGCAATAAAAGGAGCACTTTCAGAAGAGAGAGTGAAAGTTTTCGAAAGAAAAAAAAAAGATAAATTGAATGGAAACAAGGATCTAGGAGGTAGTCTGCCGCGTCAGGCTGGGACTGAGAAATGTGTTTTCCTTAACCAAAGTCATGATTGATTGCATTATTGTCGGTCCTTGGGGAAACAGAGCTGCATGTCGCTTGTTAGTGGTAACCGGTCGTTTTTATTTTTACGAACTTAGGAAACTTTGTTTGGTCTTGCGTCTGCGAACTTTGTTCTTTGAAGTACGATGTAAAGTGTTTTAAAAAATATTGCTTGTGATGCCTGTGTTATGGGTTGTAGCTCGTGGGCGTTATATAATTTTATTCAAAAAGATAATATTCTGTGTTTAAACTTCAGTAAGTCAAAAATGACGACTTATTCGACAACATCCCTGGTAGAAATCTATTATTGTACAATCAAAAAATATCCAATCATAAGTCCACAGGTGAATAAGAAACCCCGCATTTTATTCAAATAAAATTGGAAAGATTTTGAATGAAAATAAAAAACGTCATAAACTTTTAATCACTGTGGAATATCATGCGTTGTGCCATAAATCAAGAAAAGTTTTTCAAGCTCGATTGCACTGTGGAAACATGGCTGGCAAAATGTCCGCCTAGTCCCTGTGAACCCCATCAGGTCAAAAGAGGTTTTTCTCTATTTAGTTGGTTTCCAATCCTGCTCTTTCAGTTATTTTTAACGGATACTCGACATTTTGAACATTGCTGGTTCTTTACCCTCGTCTCACATGTCACTGCACCGTTTGCATTTGTACCAATGAATTAAATATGAAACATAAAGTGAAGTGAAAGCCATAAATTCGGGTTACGGGATGGGGTAGGTTTTCCGGGCTAGTTGAACAAGCAGTGGTAAAGTGTGAGGGGATCAGGACTTTTTGGAAAAAGATCTTGCCGCTGAGTTTGTGGGACCCATGAAAACATTTTTTTTGTGACTGTTTATTCTAGCGGAATTAACTAAAATTGTATAGAATTGATTTTTTAAGGTTCACTTGGTACGATTTGCTGTTAAATTTTTGAAGCTGCAACCGAGAGCTCGAGGTTTTATCGACATGAGTGACTACTAGCGGCTACCGTTGTGTAGGCATTAAAAATAAACTACGCTCGGTCGTTACCCAGAGAATTTCGAATTATCAAAAGAATAAAAGGCAAATACGACTAGCAATACTCAGAAAAATAGATATGAAAACCGCAGGACTTTACAACCAGGCGGTTGGGATATTTAAAAATACATATTAAAAAGGAGAACTTTAGGGATCTTATTGGCATTATATGACTTATAACTACACTTTATCTTCAAGCAGCAACTGGAATCACATATTGTAATATTCACAACACTTATAATCTACTATCGAATAGTTTTTTTTTGCTGACATTTCAACTTCTCAATTGTTAAAAAAAAACTCAAAATGACTAGAATAGGAGAAAAAAATCCATTATTTTGGTATTTATTTTAAGACCATATTTATCGTCCTTAGAACAGTTAGACTCAGGTCAAATACACATTATTTTATTCCATAACTTTTTGCAACCTTAAAATTAACTTCATTTACCTTCTCGTATAAGTCCTAAACTCCATTAGCAAAATTGATCGCGATCATCTCTTGGTACCAATATCTGATCACTAAGAGAATTTTGTAACTATAAAATAAGAGGGTAATCGCTTGGTGCTGGATCTGATTGCATCAAAACTTCTCAACCAAATTTCTGACGTGTCATTTTAGATGTGCTATCCTAGTGAAACACGACACCACTCCTGTAGGACAATACTGGCCGCTTCTACTGAACCGCTAGCTGCAAACTCGGTAATTGCTGCCAGTTAAATTTAGTGTTTGGCCATAAAGAAGCAGATCAAAGAAGGTGTCTCAGAGCCATTTCACCGAGCTTTTGCCGCGATTATTTGCACACACTTTTGGGGTATATGATTCATTTCTTATACCCTGTCACCATCCATATAAGAAATAGATCGAGTACATTCCTGTTGTCAAAGGCTTCGCGGATGGAACTTCGTTCAATCAAATTTTTTGCGTCAACTTGTGCGGTTTCTGAAAATCTAGATTCTCTTTGAATCCAACTTTATGCAGATTGCTTTAAACTGATTTATGGTCAATTGATGGTTCTTAAGCGATGGTAGACACTAATATGGTAGTCTAGTGCAATCATTTCAATGTTTTTATCGACATTTCAGATCATTGGACTAGCTGTGACACATAGAAAATACCGAAAGGGAATCGATAAAACAAAAATTGACCACGATTAGGTGTGACAACACTGTGAGTATAAATACCATTTACAATTTTCACCGCATGACTTTGTATTAAAGCAAAATTTTCAAATAACCGAAATTACTTTTTGTTGAATTTTGTTCACACCCAATAACTGACCACCAAATCGAATATAATGTGTCAAAAGTTTTGTTTTAGTAAGGCAGAATATGAATTTGTTTGAACAATATTTTACGAGCTATGCAGTAGTACACCCATCTACAATAATATACAATCAATCCCGAAAAGTAGCAATCCATCGTCTTTTCAACTCATGGCAGGAGCTTCTTAACCAAAAATGGAGTCAATTGATTAACTTTGTTGAAAGTAACATAAGGTTGTCACTCAAGAAATCCCAAATGACTTCAATAGAGTTTAACTTCCAGCACTGTTGAACATATAACACTCCAGTGGGGTTAACGATACACGGATAAATGACTATTGTGCTGGTTCATCAGCCCATATGTTTCCTAACGATGTTAAATCTGCGTCCCACCAAAGTAATGCTGGTATTGTATTCTTTCACCCAGTATGTTGTTCATTTTTATAAATGACCTGTGTTCTATTCTTGCCACTGTTACGCACAAAACCCTCAACTCCTTAATACCTACCTCTTTGGAGCAAGTCTCCACCATTAATCGCACATACATTAAATATCGCGATATTAATTCAATATCAAACAAATTGAGCTACACGTTCAATTTGCTCATATTGAATTTAACTTAAACCCAAGACATGATAAACGAACCATATGTTCAACACGCAAAATCGGCTGGAACCAAATCTGCGGACCAAATGACCAACTTTCAAGTAAAGTTGTTGAGACTCATAAAATGCGCCTCTGCAGTTTTATGATCCTATAAAGGTTTGTTTACCCAAACCATTTCCTACAGGAAACATCCTTTTCCATTCTCCTTACCCAAGGCAAAACAAACAACTTGGGCCATAAGACAAACCGCACGTTTGTTTTATCGCCGCCGTCATGTGCATTAGCAAGATCCTCTGTTGATTGTTCTTTTGTGTTTCCTCTTTTGATCCTAAGCCAGGAAAGATAAAGAAAGGAAATGGCGGCTGGCAAAAAGGCCATATGGACAAAAGGATATATCCTTCGATCGGCATGAAAAAAGTCTTCGTTCGGGGAGACGAAGGAAAAAAGGATGTAGTTGGCTTGAGATGATTGACCGATTGGTTAGAGGTGCCGTGAGTTCGCGTACGCCGAGGTGTCGGTTGGGATGGTAATTTCAAAAAAGAATTAACTGAACCTCCCTGTGAAAAGTTAAATATCAATATAACATTAATCCTAAGTACAATTTAAATAAAAGCTCGAATGCGTGGTGGTAATTATCAATATATCATTAATCCTAAGATGTGAAAGGTTAAATATCAATATAACATTAAACACAAGTACAATTTAAAAAAAAAGTTTGTAATAAAATAAAACAAAGTGTGTTCCACTTGGCATTAAGTGTGTGTGGTGATATAAAATATAACACCACCTCAACCAACCTGTAGCTCTTCTAACAGATGTAAACACAACACACAAACAATAGTAAAGGACACCAAAAGAAAATTGAATAATCAAACAATGAGAGCTGTATACAACAGCATTAATAAAGCAATTCCATATAAGTTGAGTGTACTTGAGAATAACGATCGAATTCGTGGTCTGATATATTGAGACAATGGTTCTATCTTTTAATGATTTTAAGCGTCATAGCATCGGTTCGAATCACACGTTCATCACTATCGCCGCAAACGCTATAAACTCATTGGCTGAAACATCTCCGTGGTATCTCTGAGCTCATCGGTTACCCTTAACTGTAACATATTATTATTGTGCTTACTGCATCATTTGTATATATATAAAGCACAAGATGTGTGCCACACATTTTGGAATTACCAAAGAGGCAATTATACATGCAGATAGATACTTCTCTACCTAATTACCAATTATCATTATATATTTTGTACGCATAATCGAATACCTATTATATGCCCCCTTTTTACAGGTAGGTTAGCTCGTAAGATATAACAAATGTAACAATAAGTCTTAAGAAAGACTTGAAAGGAGTAGAATCTCCACGGAAATATCTTTCATTTAATTACTATTACTATTTACCGGTGTATAGGACCCCGGAAGTTCATAACCTCACTGACTCGGCTGCGCAATCACTCCCTGTCCTGGGCACTCTCCTTCCACGCTTGAACATCTGGTCCGATTTCCTCAAGGTCAAACCTTACACTGCCCTCCCATCGGTCTCTTTCTCGTTGGTCTTCCATGAAGAATTCTACGCACGGTCCTTTTGTTGCCCATTTGCGCCACATGTCCGCCCCATCTCAATCTGCGCCACCTGATTACTCCCACTATTGTAGTTTTGCGGTATAGCTCTTCCAATTCGTGGTTGTGGAATTTCCTCCATTGTCCTGCCTCTTCATCATATTTACAGCTTAAGATACTCCGTAAAATTTTATTCTCAAATACGCGGAATTTGTTTTCGTCCCGTTTTGTGAAAGCCCATGTTTCGCATCCGTATAGAACAACCAACTTGATAATGGTTCTATAAATACGGAGTTTTATATTACGTGATAGCACTTTGAATTTCAGCAGTTTACTGACTGCGCCTGCTAGCACTACCGGAATGAAGTCCTTTATTAATTTCTTTTGACATTTCGTTAATGGCCATCAGTATCATGCCCAGATATTTAAATTCTTTAACTTTTTCGCATATCTTGCCCCTGACGTCTATATGTTTTCCCTGAGGTCCACCCGCTCTCGCCATAATCATGTATTTTGTTTTGTCTTCATTTATTTCTGGGCCAACCTCTTCTTTCGTTTGCATGATGAATTCACAGTTTTTACGGACAGTTTCTAGATTATCGCCCAAAACGGCGATATCATCGCACTTGTGTGACCCCATTCAGGAATGAATGGAAGCTATCGACTTGTACCTTTCTGATTACATACTCGACGACAAGGTTAAAAAACATGGTGAAAGGCTATCCTGTTTTAGTCCGTCCCGGGTTTCAAATGGTTCGAGCGGTGGTTTTCTATACCCCCTTTATTTTCGTTCATGTAGATTTGAACGAGGGTGGTATATTTTTTCGGGACTCCCAGCGCAACTACAATATGGTAGAGTCTTTGCCTTGCGACTGAGACGTAGGTTTCAACGAACAATTGGTCAACCGTCTCTCCATATTCCCACTTCTTTTCCAGTAGTTGCCTTATTGTGAACATTTGGTCGCTCGTTGACCGGTTCCTACGGGATCTGCATTGGTAGTCTCCTAATATTTCTTCTGCATACGGTGTGATTCTCGCCAGTGTGACATTTGCTAGTATTTTGTATGTGGTTGGGAGCAATGATATTCCTCTGTAGTTTTCGCAGTCAGATCTGTCACCTTTTTTGAAAATGGGGATGACTATAGAGGTTGTCCATTCTTCCGAAGTGACTTCCTTATCCCATATAGTTTAATCAGTTGGTGGATCTTTCGAGCGGTTGCCTCTCCTCCATGCTATAGAACGTCTGCCGGTATGCAGTCGACTCCGGTAGCCTTGTTGTTTTTCAATCGATTTATTGCGTCTACAACTTCGTTGAAAGAGGGCTCTGGGATCGTTCTGGGTGCGTTTATTTGTGGTTGATAGGTGCGCGCGTTGAGTAGGTTTTCAAAGTACTGCTTCCACCTTGTCACGATATTGTTTGTTTCTGTGACCAGACAGCCGTTTCCGTTTCGAATTATTTTGGCTCTCCCTCGGTAGCCATTCCTAATTGAGTTTATGTCGGCATACATACCTCTGATGTTCTTTGCTCTGGCATTTTCTAGGATTTCTTCAATCCGATTCTTCTCCCATGTCGGTTTTTTGCGTTTGAAGAGTCTCATTGCATCTTTCCGAATTGTCGCGTATTTTTCTGCATTGACTTCATCATATCTTTCTAAGTGGATCACTTTGAGGCGTTTACGTTCTTCGATCTTCGATATTCGCCCTGCACCCATCGTCAAACCAAGATTGGGACTTAATTGTTTTCTTAAATCCTAATACCTTTTGATCTTTATGTTTGATTGCGTCTCCGATCGATGCCTATTTAGTGTCAACACTATAGGTTTCCTACTCCGCACTACTCCCATTCTCGAGGATGCTAAATCCATTCGTTAGTTCGTCTTGATATTCAGCCCTTTTCGTAGGTCTTTTAGTTTAGCAATGTCGAACTTTTTGCTCATCTCATCGCTCACTGAGAGCGTTCGCTACTGATGACTGTTAAACAAGTATCAAAGAACGTAGCGTCTTAAAACTTGAAACATAATCCTCCTAAGGTTGTTACTATCTACCATAATTATGGGGGTGGAGATATGTGTACCATCCTGGCACGGGTTCTACTTCTATCCCATAGGTTAACAAAACTAATTGAGAGCGGGTTAGACGGTTGAACAAAGGACACGACGTTTCGATTTCAATACTTTGCTGGCCATCCTCCCGAATATCATGTTGCTGTACTGTTCCGCCAAATTCGTTATTCAATAATTGCATTCCATAGCACATTCCCAGAAGTGGAATTTTTAATATAAACACTTCTGGATCATAAGCTGGTGCGTCATCAGAGTACACAGAAGATGGGCCACCCGAAATGATAATGCCTCGATATCCTAATGCTTTAAGCTGATTTGCAGGTGTATCAAGTGGCAGAATATCAGATTCCATTTGAAGTTCACGTACTTTTCTATCAATTATTTTTCCATATTGAGATCCAGCATCTTTGGAAAAACGATTAACTTTATTTTGCACGCTGGTTTCGGGAGCACAATTAAATAAATAGCTTGTGTTGAACGAATGTTTTAATGGTTGTAAAGTAAAAACTATAATATAATAGAATATTGTGTATTTAATTAGGGAAAATAATATTTTCTTTTTTTTCATTCGCGACGAAAAAAAAAATGTTACACACGGACACTACTTTTTTTATTTAACCCTTATGTCAATGACCGGGTACCCGGGTACCCATTTCGATTTTTTAAAACGTCAATTTGAAAGTAAAAAAAAAATTTTTTTTCATTGAAATTTCGTAATTATCATTCAGAAACGTTTGAATGGAGATGATCTAAGACATGGGACCGAAATTCATCTACTAGGCCGAGCAATCCTGAAATTGCGACGAAATGATTACTGTCGGTAAAGTTGGTCATTGACATAAGGGTTAACGTGGAGGTCCGACTTGCCTCCACGGAATCTAAAACGCGATTAAGTATTGCCACCGAAGCGACAGAATTACCAAAAATTCTTCATCGCCTCGATGACCATATATGGTAATTTTCGCTTTTGCATTTTGTTTGAAAACGACAGCATACTAAATTCTATCGGTTCGACAACCAATAGGGGATGATTCTCCCATCGGTCGCAGGAAATGTGCGCGAACACGCATACGGTGATCCTTTTGGATGCTCGTGCTGTGTGTCCGTGGTTAAACGAACCGTGGATTATGCAAATCCACAAGAAGAGCATGAGTTGGCGTGTCTGCAGCTGGTGCACACACACCGTCGAAGCATATTTCATGATCAGGGACTGCATATAGCGATTTTGGTGACATTGTCCTGTGACATTGTAGCCTGTGACATTGTAGCCGACTCTTTACGAGACATTTCGTTGGTAAGAACTAATGTAATGTTCGTTGCTAGATGTGCAACCAATTTGCCCTTCCTATAGGAACGCTTGTGTTAATGATGGTGTTTTACCTCAGCGCGGTTAAGCATTTCAGCGGTGGTTGTCCAAATGTCCAATTTGTACACACGCTTTTGCGTTAAACGTGGAGAATTGTTAAGGGCATATTTGTAGTGGTCCTTCTCTCAGGGAGCTTGTCTTCTTATCCTGAAAAGGACGTAAGATCTCTTAAAGACCGCTCCTGAGGGGACCCGTTGCGGTGCCGCCGTGCTTCCTCAAACCTTGAGGGAAGAGCAGCTACCGATCAAATATGGTCCTGGGAATCGGCCAGGATCAATTAAAAATACTTTTAATTTTATTAAATTTTAATTTTATTTGTAAATTCATTTTTTGGCGTCCTTACACCTAGAACGCCAATTGAGACTGGTCCTCGAATACAAAATCCATCGCCCTTATAAAGAGAAACAAATCGAAATTTGTATCTCGAAAATACACAATTTCCTACAAAAATCCCGATTTTGGAATCCTGAGTGAGATGCTCAGTGTTTATTTAAGATAAGGATTCAGTTTCCTGAATTCCTATGAAACTATTGTGCAGATGTGGATATGTAAATGAATTCGGGTTTTTGTTTGTTCACTTAGATGGATTTTACCAAATTGAGATAACGTATCTCTGGTTTTTGAATTTAGATGATGCCGTGGGGCAAATGCAAGACGATAAACGAATATATGATTCGTTTATTGTGAATTTTGATTTTAATTTAGTTTTTTAGATTAAATTATGCCGTGGGGGCAAATGTTAAGCGATAAACGGATGTTTGATTCGTTTATTGCCAATTTTGGATCTAGTTTGGATTTTTTCGGGTTTTGATTGAATTTCAGGTTTTAGTGTATTACTGCTAGGATTTGGATGTAGGTGTGGGGGAAGGAGATGGTAGGGCTTTTCAGAGCACTACATCCTCCCCTCCTTCAAAAAAAAATTAATCTGTAAGAGATTAATTTTCTAGGAGTGGCGCGATAAAAGGTGAAGGGCGATGTCATCAAGATTCGTTACATAATTTGGATTTCAAATTATAATGGTTACTTTAAATTTTCATTGTAGTTACAATTGGTTGCTACTTTTTTAAATGTTTCTTCTTGTTTTTACATATTATTCAATATTTTGTGTTAATTCTGTAGCTTACGGTAGAGTGCTCTTCAGTATTTTGTTATGTTTTTAGAAAATCTAAGATTATGTGTTAAACTATAGGCTTACATTCACAATTTTTCTTATCGTGTATATAAGTACATTTTTAAGTTACATATATTAATAATGTTATTTACAGTGTTCTTTTGTTTTTTCAATATATTTAATAATAATTGTGAATTATTTTTATGAAATAAGATTATTTTAAATAAAATATTAAATTCAATTTGTGCTACAGATCAATTTTAGGTAAGCCTTACAACTTGTGTATTATATAAGAATTTACATTATCTACAGAGTATATTTCTGTTTCATTTTGAGGACTATATTTGTTTTTTTTTTTTTTTTTGTATTATAAAGAAAGTTTTAATTCTAAATTTTTAAAATTCATTTTGATTTAAAGTGAAAAATGTCAGTTCCTTATTTTTCTTAGGATATATGTGATTAGGTTAATTGAAGAATGTTACATAGGTATTTGAAATTATTATATTTGTATATAATATTGTTTATTTCATAGATTTTTTGTTATTAATTTTTGCTTACTTAAAGTTATTCAAACTGTCATTTACAGCTTTCTATTTGAATAATTCAAGACAGTTTATTTGTTTGTTTTATGTCAAGCTTTTATATATAAGCGTTAGCTATATAATATTTACAAACTTCATTTGATATGAATTTGCGGAGATTTTCTTCATAATATAAGCAATTTAAAGATTTATTTGTATTATATTTTGCTTATTATCTCCTGAATTGTGAATACAGTTGTATTATTTACAAATTTTCTTTGTTTATTATAGATAATTTTCTTTTAGATACATAAATTTCCCAAAGCAGAGTTGGTTGTTTTATTTTATTTATTTGTTGTAATTTACATATAATTTTTTATATATTTTTAGATTTATAATGTGAGAATTGGTATTTTATTATTTATATGTTCATACACGTATACATATATGTTTGAACAATAAAGGAAAATCCATTTGTTTCACTTTAAGTTTTTCTTTAAATTTGTGGAAGACTTTCCAAACTCTCGTCGGTTTGATTTGTGTAAAATTTTTCAAAGTTTGGGCAGTAAAACTATCTATGAAAGCATTTTAAAGGATGTAGAATTCATAATCGATTTTGGAAGATTAACCACTGTTTTATTTGTGAAAGGGATTTTGATCATTTGTTTATTTTTATGTTTCATTTGCAGAATCCATTTTGAAGTTTGAAAAATTAGAGAAACGAGGGAAACGATGCGGGCAAACAAGCAATTTAAAAGCGGTAATTTGATATAGCTGTTTTTTACAGGCTCACATTCTACTGTGACTTCTTGTTCCACAGTCTCACTCTTAGCTGGGAATCTTTTTTCCTCAGGCTTATTGGATGCTGGGAGTTCTTGTGGCTTTTCAGGCTTACATTCTGCTGGGACTCTTTGTTCCACAGGCTTACACTTAGCTGAAAGTTTTTGTTCCTCGGGCTTACAGTTTGCTGGGAGTTCTTGCTCCTCAGGCTTACATTTTGCCGAAATTTTCTGTTTGTGCTTTATGAGCTTGGACGTGTTGTTGCTAGAAGTCGGAGCATTTAAGAATATAAAAGTAGATGGAGGTGTTAGGATAGTATGGTCAGGAGTCTTTGTCGAATCATCAGGTCCGGCCCGTAGACAAACGGATTCAAATGTTGACTGTTGGATGCGATCTTTGGCCAATACCTCCTCTATTTGGGGGGCCTCTAGATCGTCCTGCCTCTGATTTTGGTCCCTATTATCTCTAATGCCAATTTCATCCGTAGACGACACCTTGTAAGGTGAGGCATTTTCTACCTTCCTGTTTATATCATTAGCTTCTAATAACGATTGTTTAAATCTTTGGCTGTTTAATGTTCCTATATAAATTTGTGATTGCTGTACCCTACTCGTTTTGTTAATTACTCCACTTCTCCAAACGTTTGCGGTAGAAGTGGGCTGAGTTCTCAAATCATTTTTATTTGATGGAGAGTCGTTTTGACTTCTGAAATGGGACAGTCTCCTACATTCTGCTTGGGAATGATTAACTCTGCAATAAGTGCATTCAATGCGATGAACCTCTGTCTTAATTTGTTGGGGAATAGCATTACAACCATTTTCATTTCGACGACATGCCGCAGAAGTATGACCAGACCTATTGCACGATTGGCAAATTGCTGGTTGGCTATATTTGGAATTATAAGATAAATTAAGAAGGTTTCTATCGCTTAGTCGTGGGGCCTGCTCGAGAGCGTAATTTATTGCTGCTCTAAGACTTGGGGTACCTCGTGCTTTCACTAAGAGTTTTAAATGGGAATCCCTAAGACCATCTTCAAAAGTATGCAAGGCGAGCTTTTTATTTTCTTCGAGGATATATGTTCGCACCGCAGGATCGACAGTGCTTTCGAACGTGGCTTTGTTCAGCAGATGCAGGAGGTGTGCGAGTCTGTTTCCAAACTCCTTCACATCTTCCTTGCTATCTTGCTTGGCTTTCACCAGACTGTTTTGTGCCGCTGACCTTGAGGTGAGAATTTTAAATTCTCCCTTTAATTCGGAAGCAAGATCATTCCAGGTTGAAATGACCTTGTACCGGATGTGGTCGTATGCTGGCCCCTGTAGTCTGGTTTTCACCACGCTTAGGAAGAAAGCATGCTGACTGTCGTCCTGTGCCTGTGAAAAAATAATATCTCCGCAAGAAACAAAATTATCCAATTCGTCCGGGTTACCGTTAACCACCGGTACGAAATCCAAAATATCCTTTAACCCGATTGTGACCTTCATTTTTTCGCGCACTTCAAATATTCGATTCGGGTATTATTTTGGGCGAAATATTCCTTCGGAAAATTCATCCTGCCAAATATAAATGTAACGAACCTATCTAAAGAGAATCCGACGAAATCGATCCTATCGAAGGTAAGAGAAACAAACAATCCTAATGTCGAAAGATCCTGACAGACAGATTAGCAGAAGAGATGCTGTGAAAGAAAGATTAGCAAAAGAGATCGTTTCAAACCCAACACATCTTCACCTATAGAGGAAATTTCGAAAATATCGAAAGTAGGAAAAGATTTTTACCGACACCGAAGTAAAACATTCCTAATTTCGAAAAATCCTGGTAGACAGATAAGCAGAAGAGATCCTGTGAAAGAAGGCAATGGTAAAAAGAGAGGACATTTTTATCGAGCCCAAAGTGAAACGAGCCTGCAAGTGGAAAGATCCTGGATAGGGAAAAGTGATCCTAAGGAATTTTGATCTAAACAGATGAAAGGAAAAAGACCAACAGACAGATAAGGGTGAGCGCGTTAAAATCGAGAATTTCCTGTTAGAAAGTATGGAAAATATTCATCAAGTAAATTAAATCCTTAAGAAACTTATTTAATGAATGTAAATATGTGCATATGTATAGGTATATGTAAAAATGTAAGTAAAAATTGATTTTATAAGTGTAGGGTTTGTACTTTCTTATTCTCCCTTTGTATATTTAAATTTTTCTTGGGGTTTTTGTTATAATTGTAAACCATTCAAGTGATTACGTTAAAAAATGCTGTTCATAAAATAAAATTTTCAAAATTTGCTTTTCTTGATATCCCCTTTGATTAATTTTTCACAATTTAATTTGTTTGGTGATTTTCTATGCGTTCCTTTTTTGTTTTTATGAACTTTTTAAATGTCTATTGTGGGTTTTGTTTGTCCTCTTAAATTCACTAATACAATTTTATAGATAGAATGTATGTGCATACCTTGTACATTTTTGTGCCGGTGTTGCTGGCTGCTACAGCTGTATTGACTGCTCCTACTGGTACGGTGTTGTTATATGGACATGAAATTTTTGTTGTTTATGATGTTGAGTATGTTGCAGTTGTCCCTGATCACCTTGTTGTTCCTTTTGCTAGTGTCTTGCTGGGAATAGTAGATTGGACAAGTAGCCAGCTGTTCAGACTGAGACCTTTATCGGGTTTTGCTAGTTCCACATTTCACAGTCCCACTAGAGCTCCTGCCTATCGATTGCCAGAGTTTCCGTCTCCATTCGCATGTGTCGATATAGTTTGTGTTTGGTGTGTTTGCTTTTGGCCGCTGGACGTTGTTTTAAAAATTATATTTTTTTCACTATTAACTGCGATGTTTTTGTTTATGGGGTGTCGTTCTCGTTTTGTTGATAAGGGATTATGGTATAATCCCAGTTGATCTTTGCCTGGACGCCAATTGAGACTCTTCTTGGTAGGGGATTATTTGTCTCAGATCCAAACCGCTGCCGTCAGTCTTCTTTGTAGGGGATGAATGAATCAGTCCGATCCACTGCTCATTTATTTTTTATTTTATTGGTAGGGGATGTTGGGATCCCACCGCTGCCACCATTTTGTAGTGGTCCTTCTCTCAGGGAGCTTGTCTTCTTATCCTGAAAAGGACGTAAGATCTCTTAAAGACCGCTCCTGAGGGGACCCGTTGCGGTGCCGCCGTGCTTCCTCAAACCTTGATGGAAGAGCAGCTACCGATCAAATATGGTCCTGGGAATCGGCCAGGATCAATTAAAAATACTTTTAATTTTATTAAATTTTAATTTTATTTGTAAATTCATTTTCTGGCGTCCTTACACCTAGAACGCCAATTGAGACTGGTCCTCGAATACAAAATCCATCGCCCTTATAAAGAGAAACAAATCGAAATTTGTATCTCGAAAATACACAATTTCCTACAAAAATCCCGATTTTGGAATCCTGAGTGAGATGCTCAGTGTTTATTTAAGATAAGGATTCAGTTTCCTGAATTCCTATGAAGCTATTGTGCAGATGTGGATATGTAAATGAATTCGGGTTTTTGTTTGTTCACTTAGATGGATTTTACCAAATTGAGATAACGTATCTCTGGTTTTTGAATTTAGATGATGCCGTGGGGCAAATGCAAGACGATAAACGAATATATGATTCGTTTATTGTGAATTTTGATTTTAATTTAGTTTTTTAGATTAAATTATGCCGTGGGGGCAAATGTTAAGCGATAAACGGATGTTTGATTCGTTTATTGCCAATTTTGGGTCTAGTTTGGATTTTTTTGGATTATGATTGAATTTCAGGTTTTAGTGTATTACTGCTAGGATTTGGATGTAGGTGTGGGGGAAGGAGGTGGTAGGGCTTTTCAGAGCACTACATATTTGCCATCTTATCCTTTATCACTTTAAAGAAGGGAAGAAAGCAACTGAAAAGAAGGGAAAAACTGTGTAAATTTTACGGCGAAAGTATCATTGAAATCAATAAAGCAAAACCGGTTCACCCGATTACCTAGTGGAGATTTTTCAGTTAGAAAGGAACATTATTCTGGCGAAACTCCTGAAATTGGCGACGATAAAATTAAAACATCGATGCAAGCAAATAAGCATTTGACAGCTCCAGAACTTGTTACTACTATAATAGTGTCGATTGGGAATATTCATGACCATTTGAAAACGCCTGACTTAAAAAGCTTGATATCTGGGGACCACACGAGCTAAATGAATGAATTTCTTTCATTTGACGAACATCTACAATCAAATGAAAAAAAATGGATTGTCAGCTAAAAAAGAAGTTGGAGGAAATGAGATGAAGCACCGGAAAGGCAGGCAATAAGGGATATCCAACAAAGAAGATGATGCTGTCAATCGGGTTGAATTTGAAGGGCCCAGACTTAATGAGCCTTCTCAAAGAAAAAAAAGGACATTCATTTTGATGTCGGCAGTGAGAAGCACAAAACGGTCAATAAATTATTGATTACAAGTTGTTCATATATTAAATAAATGCACTCGAAAATGAAATAAAAACAAAGCAATGACCTTTTGAACAATTATTTGCATTTCTGTCTTTTATTAATTATTTCCTTTTTTTACACCACGGAACCTTAGCGCATACTTCACAAACAGCTTAACAGGGAAGAACTGTTATTTGTATTTTTGTCTTTTATTATTTATTCTTAATTACCTTCACTCTGTTGGCAAATCTCACTTTATATCCTCCACAATTTTTTTATACTATTTTCTATTATATTATATTACCTTCGATCAGACCGGAACTCGAAGCCAAACCCCAATCGGCATACTCCTCTCCGATATTCAAAAGACAGACTCCCTTCAAGATCAAAACCAGACCGATCCTCATGTTTGTCTTCACCCCACTTCTTTTTTTGTTTTTTACTTTAAAAACGTATTTATTTCTTTGTTTAGAATACATTTTGTCTTATTATTTAGGATTAAATGCTAAATCTTATTTATAAAATTAATTAATAATTAGCTTACTGTCTCTTCGCGAGCACTCTAAGTTATACACTTTTTTTGCCTTAAAGTATTTGCCTTTCAGCTTTTTTTTGTTTGTTTGTTTGTGATTATGTTTTTAATTAACTTAAATTATAAAGGGTGGGCCATACATTTTTGCACATTTGAAACATGAATAGAAATAAAACAACAAATGTTATTTTGTTGATCATTTATTTAACGTAATAAACGTTTATCCAAATTTATTTTTTTAAAATGACCATCGGGATGTTCTCCGTCTCATCGTTGACACTCCTGCGATCGACTACGCAAACTTTAGAACACTCGCTGACACAAGCTGATGTTGGGTCATTCCTTGTGGAAATTTCAACCACCCGAATGTTCTCATCGCTTCTTCATGAACGTGGTCCCCCTGTTTGGTTAATATTCGTTGTCGATCCCGTTTGCTCGAGCTTCTTGACCCAAGCTTTCATTAAATTAACACTTGGATACTCACTTACACGGCGTAATCCGTATTCAACTCTAAATACGCATCGTACAGTAACATAGGAATCGTTGTTTTTGTAAAATTGTTTTACACAAAAAGCACGTTGTCCCGTGAAGCGGTCCATCGTGACTAAAATTGTATGAAGCGACGCGAAATTCTCATCCCCCCCAGATACATGTCATTGGGACTGTATGCTCCCGATATAAAATCGTTTTCACTGCCCATTGCTCTTGCAGTGTGACCGCGAATGATTTTAATTATGAAATTATCTATCCTGTTTAGCCCTGATTTCTTATATAGGACTTTATTAAGATAGAATTTCTTGTATTGAGATTCTGGTGTTCTGTAAAGTCCGAGGCAGGCACGCAACACTGGCTCTGGAACACCCGGAACTTTTACATGTATGATGGGGATATGTTGTACCATATCGGGCAACCATAAACTAGCACTGGTCGGATGAAAACCGAGTATGAAATTAGTTTCACTTTGTGATCAAGAATGCTACTTCGGAATAGACTTCTTGTCATCGTATATGCGCTTTTAGCGGACATGCTTGTTAAAGTATAAAAACTGATCGAGCCAGATACCAAGGTATCTGACTTCAGACTTTACTTGTAGTGGGAGATTACTGTTCCCTAAAATGGAAATTTTTTTCCGATTGCGCTTCGAATCCCGCGATGCCCCGGAGAGGGGCCTTCGGAAAAGAATAGTTTCGGTTTTCTGGAAGTTAATCTTTAATTTCCAGTCGTCGCAATAATGCTTTATATGATTGAAGCCATCTTCAAGGAGTCTGTTGATGGGGTTTATTTTTTCTTCCGTTCTGTATACTACAATGTCATTGCATTGTTGAGAGAACCCACTAGACCGCCATTGTAAATGTATAAAAGAATGGGAGAATTCACTGCCTCCTGCTGTAAACCGGTTTTAATGTGGAAGGTCTTGTTGGGGAGTATGTATCCGCATTTCACCACAAAATGTTTGTCCATTATCATATCATAAATGATGTATAGGAGATATTGCGGCATACCCAGGTTTGTTAACTTATAGACAAGTCCTTCTAACCATACGGTGTCGAAAGCCTTTTCAAAGTCAACCAAGCAGGTGCCTGTACATTATCAGTTTGCTATGTTCCACTGTATATCTGAAACAAGTTTTGTTGCAGCATGAACCGTATGATGGCGTGCTATAGTAGATCGAAATATGTCCTTAAGTTCATCCTTGCCCACGAACATATTCGTATTTTCATTTCTAACGGGGAGTTGGCTGTATTGTTTTCACTGAAGGCGGTGAAACTACGGTTTTCGAGATGCCAGTTATGAAGTTGATTGCGCAGCGCACTATGAGACTTGCTGCTGCCCTGTACACTGCCCCGAAATAAGCACCAATTGAGTTCGATTTTTCTTGCGGTTCTTCGACTAATATTAGCTCTGCGTATGAGTTAATGTGCTCAGGGGGAAGTCCTGCGTTCAGAAGTATTTGACAATTCTCGGGAATCCGCGGGACTTTCAAGCATAGGATGTCGTTGTGACTTTTTCTGTATCTGTTATTATAGCCATCCGAGTGAGCTACTTTGGGGATCAAGCGTTTCATTATGTTGGTAACAATGTCGTCCATAGTTGATAGGTAATGTTCGATTTCATCATTACGAAGGTTTCTATTGGTTGGTGGATCTGGGCCATTGTTGTGTATTTCTCTTTTCATTATGTGATCAAAACGCGACTAGTGTGCCTTCCGGAAATCGAACGGATAAATCTGTTCATACTGCTCGAGTGAATAATGTTCTTTTTGGACGCGTATTACGGCGCCTGAACCGTAGTGATCGCTGTTATAGTCGATTGTGCGAAGACAATTTCGAGTTGTTAGATCCGTGTCTGGTAGTTGGATTCGATCGTCTACCATGGGTAAATCCAGGAACGTATTTCCTCTTGCATAAAACGGTATATTTGTAGCGTACAATTCGAGTTTACGTGTTACATATCCATAACAGAAACATGACATGAATATAAAATAAACATAACAAAACGAATATATCTCTATAATGTCGTTTGAATGCAATTATATTTTAAATACTGTGATGTATAAAGCCACAAAAAATTGGGTATTAAACAACTTGGTTACCTGGTTTTCTCAGTGTGGGGGCGTCTATTATTTCGCTTCCAAGACTTCTGTTAAAACTCCTCTTCTTCTTCAGAGGCTGCTCCACCACCTGTGGTTCCTCTTCAGGTTCCTCCCTTTATACACGACCTGGGTGGCCACCGCCAACTGGTGACCTTTGAGAGAAGCACGATGGATAGATTTGGCCAATCCGAGTCTAGACACTTGCGTCTGTAAACGGCGCTCCACGAAAGGTAAGAGTTTTTTTTTTCTGGGTTTTTCTTTCTCTTCGTTTAATTTCCAAACGTTTTTCTTTTTACAATTTATTCTTTTTTCTTAGACCAAAACGGGAAAATTTACTCTTTTAAAATTATTTCGCAATTATAACATTTTTCCTTTTTCAATTTCTTCTCAAAAAACAAAAGAACAACGAAACGGGAAAACGTTTCTGCCTCTTCCAATTCTTTCTGGCCGCACTCACAAAATCTTCCAACTATATTCTTAAAAACAGTCAACAAAACAGAATCAAAATTAACCGAATCGAATATTCCTCTTGCTCTCGCTCGCTCTCCCTCAACATCCACTCCGAAAACCGAACTCGAACTCGCCCACGATCCACACTCGAATCGGGGCGTGTTCGAACACTCACATGTGGATCGTACAATTCTTCCACCACCTTACCATCAAACCATATTAAAATCAAAATTATACTAAAAACAATCTAATGATGGGGGTGGCGGAAACCGCACGTAACAATACCTAAATTACCTATTAACAGATAGACATTCTTGTAATAAGCATATATCTCTATAATGTCGTTTGAATACAATTATATTTTAAATACCTAAATTACCCATTAACAGGTAGACATTCTTGTGACTACCTGAGGTACAATCTATTAAGATTGCAATGTTAGATTTTAAGTAAAAACACAATTATAAATGTACTGAAATGTACTGGAGAAATCTAGTACATTCGCAGTGTATACCAGTTGCGCAGCAGCTGGCACCAACTGGCCGATTGTCATCACGATGAGGTCATAGCGTCCCTTTTTGAATTGGCAGTTATGCCCAAGGGGAGTCCGCTACCAGCCATCATCGTGTGCACACCGTCCGAGTCATTGCTGCTGATCCTACATAAATTAATAAAGATAAATAAACGGAAAGATCGCGTTCGTTTTTCTTTTATATAAAGTTTGTTGCTAACGAAAGATCGTTGGCTCAAAACTATAACTGCTGATCCTACATAAATTAATAAAGATAAATAAACGGAAAGATCGCGTTCGTTTTCTTTTATATAAAGTTTGTTGCTAACGTTAGATCGTTGGCTCAAAACTATAACTTTTACGCTCTATAGCATTTATTTGCCACCAATCGAATAGTGCCTTGCCCCCTGTGTTCGGGGTCAAATTGCCCCACGTATTGTGGTTGGCGTTAAAATCACCCGCCATTAAGAAGTAATTATTCTCCGACTTTAACTTCAGGATTCAGATCAATTTCATTTATGAATTGCGTACACCGGGTTTTTTCAAGAGCGTAAGCGGAGATTATGTATAGATGTCTTTGACTTCTCAAAGGAATATCTATGTGCTGTAAAGGACTTTGTGGTGGAGATCGTTCTTAATTAAGTCGACGACCCCACCCCCTTGGGTGGAGTGTGGCCGATCACGTCTAATTACTTTGTAATTTCTGTAGCCCACTTTGTGCCTTTGGTTTAGCTTACTTTCGCTAGCCAAAAGTACATCTGGGCGTTCGGCTTCGAGCCAGTTGCCCAAATTATCCCTTCTATCCACGCAGATCAGCGAATTTACATTCACGGCAATAATTTTTAGTTTTAATTCAATCGGAGAATTGAAGATCTTGATTCGGAGAGTCTTGTGAGAACAAAGTCGAATAGAGAATATCTATTCGTGTCTTTTGTTCAGTCAATGTTTTTTTAAAGTCACCAAATTGTCCTTGCATGGAAAGTAAGATTGCTTTCATGTCTGCATTTGTGTCGAAGGCCGTCAACTTGGCTGTTGGTGCTTATCGATACAATAAGAAAAGGTAATTGGCGATTATGATTTCGGGACTTTGCTGTGGAAAAGGGATAAACATCCGTAAATGTTAGGCTTTCGGTTTCAACCGTTTTCAGTTCCTCAAGTATTTCCTTGGGTGTAAACGAAGGATCTGTGGGGGTTCTCTATACTACATGGAGAACGAACCCACAATTCCAACCACAATTTCCGCCTTATTTCGACCGCTTTCAGCATTTCCACCCATTCCCCTTATAAGCTATTCCCCTATAAAACTTGTTAAACGGACGCATAGCTAAACTCATTATCTTATGCAGATAATGATGATAATTGAGTTTAGCTACTCTTTTGCCATACGGCAACTCCATTTCGCTAACCCATGAGATTTCCACAGGAAATCGTATCATGTCGGTTAGCAACGGCATAGTCTGATCAAACGGCGGTTGCTTAATCTTGCGACCGCTGGGGAAATTATTAAAGCGTTTAAGTTAGTTCCCATGATCAGATTTCCCTAGCCAAGTCAGTGTCCTTTCCATTTTCTGCAGACACTTCATTCGCTGGAGGTCAATGCTCTCTTCTCGCAGGTGAATAGCATCAGCTTAATTTTCCCCTCCTTCACAGTTCTGTCTTCGTGCAGATCAATGTACTCTGAAGTCACCATATTACCGAATTAGGTCAATGTTTTTCGCTCAGAACTACATTGATTCATGCACATACAACCAAATCCACCCCAAGATAATCATACATCATGTTTCTGTTCTCTCATTCTCCCGCTTTCTTCGATCATCAATTTACCGATGTAATCCACCACACATCGGTGAACGTGGCAATGAGAGAGCAGAAGTATGTTCTCTTTTGGTTGTCAATTGCAAAAATTAAAATACCCAACTTTATCCCTTTTCGAATCAGTCTTGACTCAAACATCATCGTGGATGGTTACACCGCCACGAATCGTCTTTCCACCACCGCCGTGTCTGCACGCGAGTGCGTCCGTGAGTTTCAATTGTATTGTTTTCAATCAGTAAACGCTTCTAGTAAAAAATTTTATTCATTAAATTATGACTGGACGCGGAAAAGGAGTGTTAGACTGAATTAAAACTAGTTCGATTTCAAATTACATCAATTCCAATTCCATTCGGTCAGCAAGTTTTTATTGTCGGATTTTTATAATGTGCACCGCTGTTAAAATACCAAATGAAAGTGCTTAGGTTTTGTTAATAATTACAAATAAAGTAAATCTTCTTTTTAATGTTGTGTACCAGTGTTTGATCTCAAGTTAAAGAGTAAGTTAAAAATCATATGAACCCATAGCAGCCAAACACAAATGACTAATGGAACAAAGGATGAAATTGTGGATCGACAAAAACTCGTTCAAAACGACCTCGAGACCTAAGAAGAGCCAACCAGCCAAGTGACCACGGCTCCACCAGGATATTCGTCAAGCAACATCATTGGGGAAGGATTGAACCGCGGGCCCGTGTTAGACGCAAATACTTCTTACCCCCACAGATCAACTCCTTTCAAAAGCACCGGAGACCATTTTCTCTGATTTCGGGGTGTACGTATAGTTCTCGTAGCACGCTTGCCCTAACCAATTTCATTTCTTTGTAATCCCTCAAGTTACCACATATTAAACTTATCTTACCATCACTCATACGTTTAATTTTAGGTTTTTACAAGTTAACTCACCAAGTGTTATTATGTCTTTAGTTTCCATTGATCTAATAATTATGGGAGGCACCTTCTCTTTTTTTTTTTTTGATTTGTTGCTCCATGTATCCTTGTTGCTATCTGCATGAACGAAAACAAAGGGCGAGTTAGAATAGAAAACCAGCTCTCAGAACCATTTGAAATCCGGGACGGACTAAAACAGAGCGATGGCCTCTCAACATGTCTCCTTAACCTTGTCCTCGAGTATGTTATTAGAAAGGTACAAGACGACAACATGGCCGGACCATCCCTGAACGGGGTCACACAAGTGCTCGCATATGCGGATGACATCGCCGTTTTGTGCGATAATCTAGAAACTGTAAGTAAAAACAGTGAAATCATCATGCAAGCGGCAGAAGTGGTGGGCCTAGAATAAATGAAGCAGGTGGAACTCAGAGAACACACATAAACATCAGGCGCAAGATATTTGAAAATGTCAAAGAATTTAAATACCTGGGAACAATACTGACGGCCAGTAACGAAATGTCGAAGGAAATGAACAAAATACTAAACTCCGGCAACGGTAGAAGGCACGCAGTCAGTAAACTGCTATCACGGAATATAAAGTTCCATGTCTATAGAACCATAATCATGCCAATTGTTCTATACGGATGCGAAACATGGGCTCTCACAAAACGGGAAGAGAACAAATTCCGCGTATTCGAGAATAAAGTTTTAAGGGGTATCTTTGGCGGCGAATATGACGAGGAGGCAGGACAAGGGAGGAAACTCCACAACCGCGAATTGGAAGAGCTATACCGCAAACCAACAATAGTGAGAGTAAGCAGGTCGCGAAGATTAAGATGGGCCGGACACGTGGCGCGAATGGGCAACGAGAGTACCGTGCATAAAATTCTTGACGGTAAGCCAACGGGAAAGAGACCGACAGGGTGGCCGCGACGGAGATGGGAGGAAAATGTTATGTTGGACCTCGAAGAGATCGGATCGGATGGTCGAAGGTGGAAGGAGAGCGCACGGGGCAGGGAACAATGGCGGAGTCAAGTCGGTGAGGTCATGAACTTTCGGGTTCCTACGGGCCAATAAATAGTAGTAATTGTAGTATGTGTCCTTGTTGCTGCTGGTATTGTTCATCTTTTCAATCCTTTATATCTTGTCACTGCTGCTTCTGGGGTCCATTATCTTCTTTCTCTTGCCGCTGTTTTGGGGTGTTTTTTTTCTCTTTTTCCATTACGAGAGTTTCGTTTATTTGTTTTTGTATCTCATCTCTCCTTCGGATGAGTTCGTCGATACATTTTTTTCTTTTTTCTTCCATTTCTTTGAGGCTGTTGTCGTCATTTTGGCTAATTCTTGACACTTGTTTCCCATACAGGGTAATAATCACTCTTGAGAACCACACCTTTCTCGGAATTTTCATTTTTTCCAATTGTTTTTTTGCCGCTTGGCAATGAAGTTCTTCTGCGTATTTAGCTTTCTTCGCGACGTCGCTTTAATTTCCGCCATTGTACGGAGAACTTTTATTTAATTTGTTGTTGTTGTTGTTTACGACCGTTCTTGATGAGGGCCACACTGTGTGATAACACACATCCCCACACGCGCACCCGCCCACACACTGTTTATATAATACACACACGTACACACACTGAACACTTATACACTGCGCAGTTCAATATTTCACAGTAAACTATAAAGCTGTTCTCAGTGACGGCCACACTGTTTGCACAATTCACACTTTTCCATACACTAAAAAGACGCAGGACAGGACGATCCGTATCGTTCGAACGTTAGCTGTTGAATGACTCACCACACTTCTCCACGACGGCAATGCACCTTGGCCACGCATTTGACCACTTTCCAATTTCACGATTGCGTTAAAATATTATGTTAGTTGATATAAGTTAAAACTTTAATTAGTTTTTTCAATAAAAAAATATGTTCATTTTTCCTGCCAGCGATTCTTCTTTGGAAGGCAAAAAAATATTAATATTCCGCAAACGCTGCAATTCTCCTTTACCCCAGTTGATGATCTTCCAATGTTTCTGGTGCGCTGCCCGTGGGAATCGTCACGTTTGTGATTCCCTGTTTTGTCAGCAAGTTACGGTGCCGTATATTGATTTCGGCGGCGCGTGTTGATTTCACTTTGTGGCCTTTGTTTTCTTAACTTTGTTTTTTGTTTTATTAACTTATACAAATATCAGGTTATATCACATTTCAACCTCCGCGATTTTGGAAAATGTTACAATGAACTCCATTAGCAATTAAACATTTTTGATTTCATCAATCAATAATTCTGAAAAAATAAAAAATGTTCAACAAATTATCTTTGATGTTTGAATTATCGATCTGTGATTATTTTAGTTTTTTTTTTTTTTTTTTTAGTGCGATTGAAGCATGCTGATACTTTTCCGGAACTACACAGCTTAAATAACGAGTCGCACACATGCCCATGGTCTGATGCGTCCATGTTTTGGATCTAACCAATCATATCGTGGGTTCGAATCAAGCTCTTCACACTATTGCAAAACACTATATGTTTTATTGCGGGGTTTCTCTATATTACATGGAGAACCAACCCACAATTCCATACCTTATTTCGACCGCTTTAAGTGTGTCATACCTACCCATTCCCCTTATATGCTATTCACCTGAAATAACATGTTTTCCCCAAGGGCGCATAGCTGAACTCATTACGAGTATCTTATGCAGATAATGCATAATTGAGTTTAGCTACCATTTTTGCCATACGGCAATACCATTACTCGAACCATGAGATTTCCACCGGAAATTCCATTCGTATTGGTTAGCAACAACCAAGTCGAATCAAACGACGCGGTTGCATTATCATCCATTGGCTTGGGTAATTACCAACATTCCTTAGCGTTTTTCCCATGGTATCATTTCCCTAGCCGATGTAGCGTTCTATCGATTTTCATTAGATCATCCATTCGCTTCCTCTTCTCCACAATTCTGTCTTTCTATAGTTCGATGACCTATGAGATCACCACAATCACCACTAGGTCACTGGACCAGTCGCAGACGCGGCATTAATACACACACACTAAGCCAGATCAACCCTGGGTTATTGTGCTTTCCTTTTGATTTCTTCATCCTTTCTACGCCCATCGACGTCGAACGAATACACAAGTATTTTTCTACCTCGATGAGCGTGGGGAATTGAAGGATGCACAAGAGAGCACGATTACCATTGGCAGATCGGTGTGTAAAGCTATAATTAAGTAAATCCTAATTTCCATCCCTAATTCCAATTAGTCATTATCCAACTACAATCGCGCGCAGTCACCCTGCCGCTCAAACACAAATTTAAATACGAGTTTATTTAAAAAGTCACTAGTCAACCAAGGAGCAGGTCAAGGAGAAACAATTTAATTAGTTCGGAGTAACTCGTCTGTGTAGTCTAAAGTAATGCAAAAAAAAAATTCAAATAAACCACAAGTGATTCATTAAGAAAGTTAAACCATTTTTATGCTAAGAACAAAAATTACAAAATATCCTTAGGAGACAATTTCTTTTCATTAATCAAAGAGTGTTAAACCAAAAAAAAAATATCCTTAATTAACAATAAAAGAAAACAGTAACAATAGAACCCCAGTGCGTTATCATTTATTTTTACTTTTGGAACATTTGTTTGGGGATGAAAATGAAGCCGTGCCATACGTTGGCAATTATACTTCTACCCCGACAGTATGAATGGCGTAAGGCTAATAACTTTGCCCGGAAAAACAAATTATTATGGACAATTTAACAAGTCTCGCATAAAGACCGGATACCGATGGTAAATAAAGCCAAGACCGGACCCCGGTTGTAGTGCCGATGATGATGATAATTTGGTGTATGTATTAGGAGCGGACACATCTTTCTATGTGAATCCAACTTGAGTGCCAGTAATGGACTGTATTTTCTTTCCTTAATGCAAAGCTAATGTGAATGCCTATTCCACATAGTGTATTAAAAAAAATGGAAAATGCCAAATATATTCATTTTCTTCTAATTGAGTGTTTCCTTCTGCAACTGATTCCACACGCTATTTTGCTCTCCTTGTCAAGAGTGCACCGCCGTCAAGGGTAAACCATTGGCGTGTGCATTTCTCCCTTGCATTTTATGTACTCCCTGGGATAACGTGTCCTTCCTATACTTCACCATAATAAAAACGTAAACCTTCACTGACGTTTTAATATTGACAGCCTTAAAAAAGTTTAAGGCTGCGCTCGTATTAAAATTATCCTTTGTAATGAAAATTTCTTGGCATATGTTGGTCGCCCTATTATACCACATGTTGATCAACATATAGTACGTCGAGTGGTACCAAATTCATACTAAAACTCACATAACTCTCTAGCTACAAAACTTTTGCTGAAACAATAATCCCATTAAAATGTAGAAAACTTGTGAAAGTGGATCCATCAAACACGTGTAACAAACTATATAAGTTATGGAAAATTTCACTAAAGTGACATCCGCACGGAGAAAACCAATCAACATGTATAAATATAAATAAAATTGAAAAGGTATATAAGTGTTCTTAATATCAATTACCGGGAGTGGAACATTACACAAACTTGAGAAGTATCTACCGGAAAAATTTTATCCTGTAATTCATATTTCACATTATTTCTCTCTAGGGGTTTCCCAAGTAAATCTTTTGGGATCAGCACGGGCACTCAATTTCCATTTTCAATATAATACCAGATACTTTTAAGGACAACTTTACTTTTCAATTTGAGAAGGAGTGAAGCCCAACTATTTAAAATCTGGGGACCCAATAAATATGTTTTTCTTCAATTAGACGATGAAACCCACCAAACCGAAACTGCACTGAAAACATTTACATCAATTTACTTTAAATACCTACTGTATTCTTATCAAAAAACGTTAAGAATAAATTTTATTAAGTACAAATTTACATATTAGAGGTGTTTTTACAATTATTATTTTATGGCTGAACTAAAATACATACAGTAACCATAAAACCATTCATGCTCTTAATGCACTCGTGAATTGCAATTTTTGCAATTGGTTGACTATTGTAAACTATGATCACATTCAACAGAAACTAAAACACAATTTGGTTGACGATGAACGAAAGGTACCACTTCTCTTAAAACCCATAACTTCGGCTAACCGATGGGAGATTGTGACTACGCTACGAATATGCTAATTGAAGTTTAAATTAATTTATATCGTTCCCTTGGTTTCCGTATAATTATTTTCTCCCCACGAACCTCTCGCCTCTCGACAGGACGCCTAGTGCCTACTAGTTTCAATAACCTCAAACCCGAATTCCGGGTCATTTGATAAAATTTTTGGAAACTATCCAACGGAATGCGACGAAACTTGCACTAAGGGAGTTGGAAACAAATAAACGGAAATGAAAAAATTCCGAATATAATTTAATTTTCCCCTTCCAGTTGAATGGCTTCCGGTGGAGATTATGTCAATGGGTCCGCAAGGAATGCAGAGATGAGTTTTTTTCTCATTTTGGGTCACACACAGATTTAGACGAAAGTTTAGTCAGAGTTAATTAAGCCGACAGTATAATTTTGGTGTCTGAAAACAAAGAAGAGAAGACAAGCGAAAGGGTGAACAACGGCCGATGAATAGAATGTTTGAAGCGAAAGGACAAAGTTTGCTGCTTACAGAATATAGGGACCAGGGTGGACGTCTGAGTTTTCCAAATGGGAAGACGATTAGATTAGAATTAGCTGCGGATATATTGTGGCCAAAATATCGGTCTTCGAAGTTACAAACTAAAATGGCTAAATTAAGTTAAACATTTATATTATAAGGTTGCCTGTTTTGTGGGCTTATTTTGCTAACTGTGGTTGGCGCTAGTCGGGTGAAGAGGCTTTTTTCACAGTAATGGGTTTAATTGATTATTTTAAAAACTAAAAACGGCATTTTTTAACTTGTGGTCGGCTAGTGTGAAGAAAAACCGACTATTACAGCCATTCCAAACCCATTTTCTCCCAAAGGGTTCATGATTACGAAAACAATTAGATAAGTAAAAGGAAAAATATGTATTGGGTTGGCAAGAAAGCATGTTCGGCTGTCATACTGACGGAGTGTTGCAACCGATGATTTTTTCCTTTTTTTTTAATAACGGTCACATCTTGGTTACTTTAAAAGTAAATTCCTTGGAGCTGTTAGTTAAGGGCTACCTTTAGCATGGAGGACAACAACGAACATGTATTATTATT
Source organism: Microdon myrmicae (assembly GCA_963931805.1). Classification (NCBI taxonomy): domain Eukaryota; kingdom Metazoa; phylum Arthropoda; class Insecta; order Diptera; family Syrphidae; genus Microdon; species Microdon myrmicae. Next base: position 151,022,917 of record OZ007501.1, on the reverse strand, counting down.
TTTTTTCTTTTTTTTTTTTTTTCATAAAGGAAAAAAACGTTTACGGAAAAAAAATTAGTTTAAAAAAAATCATTCTGGGGGTATTTCGTTGGAAACTGACATAGGTTCAACCAATGGTTAACTCACTCCATCTGTTACATAATTAAAACACCCCTGAATCGTTAATCTGATTCGCATTCGTTTTTCAAAGGAAAACGCCCTTCCCTCAGTTCCCCATATCAGAATTCCCCACCTGACATCAACACCTTCAGGCTGGTTAGCAACAGCAAAGCATGGGTGTATGACACTGTTTCTAAATAGCGAAACAGTTTAGTCTATCACCAAATTCCTTTTGCACATGCCACCGCAAAAGAAGGTCCCAAGTTGTGTTTTCTGTAGAAAAAAGAACAAATAATACGGTTGGGAATAGTTCCTGTACAAAAAAGTTCAAGCATTCGCTTGGGTCCAAAATTAATGTCAGGTGAAAAGTATGCGTGAGTATATTTTTCACCCCTTTTCGGAGTGCACTTGTGGTTTTGCATTCTGAGAGCAATCCAAGCATGAAACATGCGGTCACGCTTCTGGTTTCGTTTCATTGCAAGCGATAAGAAATAAACCCCTACATTAGCATGCTCTCCTTTGCAATTTTCCCATTCTACTAGATTCATTGACTGTTGAGTAGATTCGCAAGTGTTTATTTGCGTTAATGGGTGGGGAAATAACGATGAGTTTGCGATCGGTAATGGGCAATTAAGGAGAGAGTACCTGTTGGTAGTCTGAAAACGTAAGTGGTTGATAGTTGTTCGTCTCATGTGTGTGCATTTTTGAAAAGGGCAGCCGTAGCCGTCGTAAATACGAAAAAAAGACCAAATTCTTAGTAAAATAAGTATTAAAAAAAATGTGTTTGTAAAGTGAACGTAAAACAAATGTAAGGTGTAATGCACAGGGGCCTGTCTGATCGACTTGGAAAAAGCCTTTGATACCGTCTGGATCGAAGGGTTGTATTACAAACTGGTCAGACATGGCATACATAAGCCTTTACTATATGTACTTTACGATATGTTAAAGGACAGGAGGTTCGTGGTCAAAAGTGGTAATGTGACCTCTAATAAATCGTATAAGATCAAGAATGGCTTGCAACAGGGTGCGGTACTCTCTTTTTAACATTTACATTAGCGACTTATTAGATGTAATTTCGCAGGCTATTGCGTACGCAGACGATCTCATAATTTACAGAACAGCTCCGAAAGTTGAGATCATAAATAGTTTAATACACGAGACTTCAACAACGTGCAGCGCTATTGCGATGACTGGAAACTTAAGATCAACTTCCAGAAATGTGAAGCCATCCTATTTAGAACTCTATTATATAAAGCCACGAACGACACAAGAAAAAATTGGCGAAAGCTAGTTATCGTGGGACCGCATGGAGATAAACTGGAAACCAAGAGTTTAGTTATGTTAAATACCTTGGCATCTGGCTAAACCAATATCTGTATTTCAACAGACATGTAGAGGCTGCTTTGCTCAAAGCGAGGAAAAATTTTGCTATGACAGGGAGGCTATTTCACAGTAGCCAAATTGACAGCAGTGTAAAAGTCATATGCTACATGACGCTAATCAGGCCAATGCTCATATATGGTTGTCCAGTATGGTTTAACATAGGTCCAAATTTAATGGAAAAGATTCGGGTGTTCGGAAGGAAGTGTCTAAGAAGTTGTCTCACATTATATCGGACACCGGAATCGGACTATAAAAAGTATTATTCAAATGAGACTTTATATAATGAAGCCTGCATAAATAGGGTGGATAATTTTATGATTAAATTAATCAGAGGACATATTGCGAGAGCAATAAGCTCGTCCAATGACCTAATTTTCGGGGCCTATTATCCAAACACTCTGTACTATGAGAGCTTGCGTCGCAACGGCTTTGTTCCACCAGAGGCGTTCCTTGACTTGGACATGAAATGGCTTTTACAGGATAGATCCGGAATTCCGCTGATCTATCATGTAAGTAGATCATCCGTAGACGGGCGATTGTGCTAGAGAAGAAACGCGAACCGAAGAAGAGCTCCTGCGCCTCAGTAGGGCTATCTCCCACAGAGACCGGGACGATAGTATTAGACAGCGTCAACAGTTCTGGTGGCTGAATGGCATGTAAAGACCTGGATACCAAAGCCGGTACAGAATCACACTATCATCAGCTAGCTTACATAGACTTAGCTTTTCTAGAATTAGGGTAGAATAAGATTTAAGTTAAGTTAAGTTAAAAATAAAAAAAAATAGGTAAGTTAAGTAAGTTAAATTTTAAGAAAAAAAAAAAAAGAAAAATGGACACAAAGTTTTTCAAATTTTTCTTTGTCTTTCAAATAATTATAAGTACTGCCACAAAATTCTGTCGCCGAAAGGCAAATTATACAAATGTCAAGTAATGTTTAGCTTAGAGCGTCTGCGAAGGGCCAGTAAGTTATTATATACGATAATTAAGCTAGAATTTAAGCATTATTTGTCTAGCCTTTAATTTAGAAACTAAGAATATAAAAAGAAAATAATGTTTTAAAAATGAAAAATGAAAATGAAAATGACAAATGTAAGGTGAAAGAGTTCGCTAATTGAACAATTTATTGTACACAAAAAAAAAAAAAAAAGAACAACTTCTTAGTGAAATAAAAACAACAGAAAAAAACAATTTATTTGTAAAGTGAATGTAAAATCAGAATTAAAACAATATCCTTTAACAAATATAAAGTGAACTAATGACTAAAACAAAGTGAAGAGTTTTAATTGTTTCAACAGATGCAAAAGGAAAATATCGTTTTTCAAGTAGCCACTCAACGCCAACAGCCACGTGAGTAGTACATATAGAATATTCCTGAGGCGGTATTGGTTTTGTGTGTAGGGCCATTTTAATGGAGCGGGAATTCCGCGTTGCATGGTGTAACATTCGGGGGCTGAGATGCAATTTCTCTTCAGTGTCTGTCCATGTTTCTATCCAGAAACTAACTATCCTTGCACTTAGCGAAACCCAGGTAATTACTAATACAACTATTCCGATTTTAATTTACCTGGAGATAACTTAGTGTCCCTGTTCTTTCCACATTGTGGTATAGACACATATGTACATACGAAATGATATTGCTTATCAGCTTCTGCCACAATATGGGCTCTGTTCAAACCCAGAATTTAACTTCTCATGGCTAAAACTTCACGTTCGCAAGCATATCATACATTACTGCTTTCTTTACAGAAGCCCAAGCATGGATAGAAACGCATCCTTTAAGGGACTTGATGCTCTGTCTGATTCTATCGTTAGGATGTTCACACTATATCCCCACACTGAAATCGTTATTGCGGGGTGATTATAATGTGCATAACTCTAAGTGGCTTCGTCACTGCGGACACACAACACCTGAAGCTCAATATGTACAGCATTTTGCTGATTCAAATAAATTTAACTCAACTTGTCAATGAACCAACACGGGTACAAGATATATATGGTCATGGCAAACACACTGGACCTGTTTTTCACCTCCCACCCAAACAAATACACAATTGAAGTTTCTTCGCCCTTGGGCACTTCAGACCACTATGTCCTGTCAGCTAAATTACCTCTAACCAACAGTAATGTTAATGAGAAAGCTCCCAAACGAACAGTATGATTCTACGAGAAAGCCAACTGGGAAGGTCTGAACGACTTTTTTGGGAGGTTAAATTGGTCGTTATTTTTCCTCAATAACGATGTTGACTCTATAGCGGACATATTGACAGACACGGTTCTACTTGGCATGCGGACCTTTATTCCACACAGAGTAAAGTGTATCAAGCCCAAGTGAAATATGTGGTTCGATTCCAGGTGCAGAGAACACATTAAGGCTAAAGAGTTGAGATTCCGGTTGTATAAATCAAACAATACTGAGGAAAACCGGAAAAGATTCAAGAGAGCTAGAAATGACTGCAATGCGTATATTCAACGCGCAAAGTTCTTGCATGACCAGAGAGTGAGAAAAAAATACTACACTCTCCCACAGGTAGTAGAAACTTCTGTGCATTCTTGAAAAACATTCAAAACTCGGTCTCTTCATCCATTCCATCGCTTATAGTCGATGACAAACCAGTCACCACTGCAATAGAGAAGGCCAATCGACTTGCTGCACATTTTGCAGCCAACTCAACGCTGCCGGATACCACCTCAGTTCTACATCAATTTGAGCATAAGCGGCACACCATGAGCCAGATTCGCTTCCGAACGCGTAATGTTGCCTGCCCACTCAAAGAGCTTAATGCACACAAATTCGATGGTCCGGATGGCATTCCCCCAATCCTCTTGAAGATATGTTCCTCTTCACTCTCTAAACCGCCGCGGAAACTCTTCCATTTGTTTTATTCTCTGACCGTTTCCGAAATAGATGGAAGTCAGCGAACATTCAACCAATTCCCAAAAAGGGTGACAAATCAATCATTTCTTCTTATCGACCCATAGCACCAACTTCTATTTTCTCCAAGGTAATGGAATCACTTATCACCCGTCAACTTTCGAAATATCTGGAATCAAATGACCTCCTTAATGACCCCCAATATGGCTTTCGTAGCAACAGGTCCACAGGAGATCTGATGGCGTACCTTACCGAAAAGTAGAGCCATTCCATCCACTACATCGGTGCAAGCAAGGTAGTCGCACTGGATATTTCAAAAGCCTTCGACAGAGTTTGACATCCACCCCTTTTGTCAAAACTGCATTCATATGGAGTGGACAATTCCCTGATCCAATGGATAAGAGATTATCTTTCTGGCCGCTCAATCTAAGTGGTTCTTGATGGTGTCAAATCTGTCTCCCATCAAATTAATGCAAGTGATCCCCAAACTTCGGTACTCTCACCCACTCTCTTCCCCATCTTTATTAATGCTGTCAATTACTCACAACCCAATTCATTCGTTTGCTGATGATAGCACATTGAGTTTATCATACTCACACGAACTGTTGTATTCCAGAATACTACCCTTATTAGATTTTTACACTGAATCTCATTACTTTTCTAACACACCGTTAATACTTCCTCTGTTCATATCTAATTCTCACTTAATACATAACATTAATAAACTTTCACAATATTCTATATCAAGCCTGTTAAGCACATTTCATAACATGCACATTTTCAGAACATGCACCTTTTTTCATTCAAAACATAGCACTTTGATTTTCGTTCAAAGTTTATTCAAAATTAAAAGTCACAGAGACAAAAGGAATACTTTGAGAAAATTTGTTTTGTTCACATTATAATTTCCAACCAATTAGAACAGTAAGTAGCATAAGAAGAGAGAAATTTTAATAGTAAAATCAGTTTGAGTTGTGAGTTCGTAAAAGCAAGTAGTAGTTTGAGTTAGCAATTGAAGTATCAGTATTGAGTTAGAGTTCTACTTTTGGGTTTTGGAGTAGAAGTTTGAATTATAAGGGTTTGAGAGTTTAAAATAAATATATCGAAGAGACAAAGAAAAGATATTTCTTTGATAATCGATAATCAATGGCAATAAATTTCCGCTCAAACAATCGGAGCGAATAAACATTGCAACGCGAGTTGATGAAGGAATATTAAATAAAGAAATAATGAAAGGTCCCCGCTCTTCCCTCAACCGAGGAAGCACGGCGCCGAACCATAACAGAAGACTCCCGTCCAAACTCTTCGAACGTCACTACCAACCAGCAACTTATGCTTGATACATTGAATTCATACCTCAACAAGATATATCAGTGGGGATTATCTAACCGATTAGAATTCCATACCCAAAAAACGCAGTGCTGTCTCTTGTCATCAAAGGCGGTCACCAAAGTAAATATACTGTCTATAAATGGCGCGTGTATCAACGAAGGCAAGGAACTATCAATCCTCGAATTAATTCGACTCTTAATAGGAATGACCACATATTTGAAGCTGCGAAAAGTGCAGCCAAATGGATGTGGTTCCTCAAGAGATGAAAGGCGTATATTCGTTCAAAAATGGAGTTCAACTCCCATATTTGGTCAGGCGCATCCAAAACTGCACTACATGTGCTCGACAGTATGCAAAAACGAGCAGTGGATCTTATTGGTGACTCAGCCGTAAGCCGATCAATTTCGTCGTTAGAACACAGACGCAACGTATCATGCCTATCTCTTTTCTATAGGTATTACCACGGCCATTGCTCAACGGAACTTGCCGAATGTGTTCCGCCCCTTCAAACATTTTCCCGCGATACCCGTCAATCTGTGAACGCGCATTAGTTCACTTTGGAAGTGGTCTTTATACGCACAAATAAACATAGAGTCATTCTTTAGCAGAACCACACGAATGTGGAATGTTCTGCCTGATCATGCTTCCTGGCCGTTGTGATGTCCAGACATTCAAGACCAATATACATCGACACCTCCTTTCGTTATCCACTTCCTCTCCATCCGCTCGCACTGTGCTCTGACTTTTGAGGGTACTTCAAAATCTCTGTCTGTGCGCGCCTTAATGTAAAAAAAAAAAGAAAAAAAAAAAAAAAATTGACCAAGTTTATTATTGTGCAAAAATACCAGCAACGCATCTCTCTACACATTTGCCTGTTATATGTCCCAATCAGAATGTGTGCCGCAGTTCACAGTGAAAGACAACTTTCTACTCACGGAGAGACACAGACAGTTGTTCTTTAGCCAAAGCACACGAATATGGAGTACTCTATCCCATCACGTGTTTCCTCATTTTTGTAATATCCAGGCATTCGAGAACAATGTACATATTTTTCTTATCGTCTTTTTCTCCTTCCGCTTACCCTTGACAATAAAAAGGAACACTTTGTTCTTTTTGCACGCGCATTTGGTGCAAAAGCTCTGTCTCTACTATGTACATTGATCATAACCGATGTGTAAGCCAAGTGAAGATGCAGTGCTCTGAAAAGCCCTACCATCTCCTTTCCCCACTCATATCCAAATCCCTATACCCAAACTCATATTTACCCCGATCCAATACAAAATCCCGATAAACGAATCAAATATTCGTTTATCATCCATACTCATATTTCCAGAACTTCCTAAAAAAAAAACACCACAATTCATATCATCGCATGAAAACAAACTCATGTTCCTACAAATCCTTATCTTTATCTCCATTCTTGCCAGATGTGTACATTCTAAAAATAGATATTACACTCCTTTTCTCCAGTACTCGACTCCAGTCAAAGTACATTTCGAAATTCTGCTTGCATTTCGATGCATGCGCCATACAAAATCCCGATAAGATTTTGTATATAAGGGTGATGAAATTCAGATTCGAGGGGCACAGTCCACTGCAGCCAACTCGTGCCAGCAACTCGACGCGGTCAACAATTGATTTCTTTCTCAAGTCGGCTGATGTCTTCTCAACCCCCCCCCCCCCCCCCCCCCCCCCCCCCCACTGTATCCTTCCTCTTTCCCTCTGACCATGGTTCCGTTCACACCTCGATCAAAGTTCCCTCCTTCGAACTGCTCTACTCACACAGTCCTGTCCCGAACTTCTCCAAGACTAACTGGAAAAAGGTCAATAGAGACATCGCCGAAAGGTTTTCTAACTTGCAAATCCCCGAATCTTCTAATCTAATCCCTGCTGATATCGATCGAGCAGCCCTAACAATTGAGCAGACCCTCAAGGATGCCCTCACCAGCAATACACCCACCACCATCCCCCATAATCATTTAGGAAAACCATTACCCAGCATCTTAACTAAAATGCTGCGTCTCAAAAAACAACTCCGCCGAAAACTTCATATAACATTCTGCCCCTTTATTAAAAGTCAGATCCAACTCTTGACCACCCTAATAAATGAACATTTAAAAAAGTTCGCTGATCAGACTTATACCTCAACACTTAACAATATTAAACCCAATCGTGATCTCTTCAAAAACATCAACCGACTAACTGGTCGGAAGTTTAAACCGCGAATCGATCACCTCATCAACCCATTCAACAATAATCTTATCCAATCCGACACGGACATAGCCAATTGCCTGGCTGATCACTTCTCAAAAATCCATCAACAAAATGATTCCCTCTCAGTCCCTAATTTTCGAAATACTGTCAACGAATATATTTCACACAGGTTACCCGCATCTTATACTCCTTTCATCGGAGAATTTAACGACACAAACAAGGCGTCACATCCTTCAGACACCAGCACATTTCTAACCACAGATGAACTCGTCAAGTTCATAAAATCACGACCCAACAAAAAATCTACCGGTATAGATGGAATACCACACCTTCTATTTAAAAGACTTCACCCGCCAAATCTACTTCCCATTTTAGTCCTTCTTAACCATATCATAAATGCTTCACATTTCCCAGAGAACTGGAAAATTGCGGTAGTAATTCCCGTTAAAAAGTCCGGCAGTTCCAATAACACCTCCAACTATCGTCCGATATCTTTATTGAACACCCTAAGCAAAATATTGGAATGTAAGATCTACCAAAACCTTCTCTCGTTTACCAGTGATAACGCTCTCATCCCTAATTCTCAGTTTGGCTTTCGTGAGCGACACTCTACTTGCCATGCGCTACTAAAACTTACACACGATGTCACAACTGGTCTAGAAAACCAATGCCCTACCGTATGCATATCTCTCGATATCTCCAAAGCATTTGATTGTGTCTGGATCTCAGGACTTCTTTATAAGCTGCACTGCTTATTTGGTCTGAATTCCAATATCACAAAGCTCCTAGCATCTTATCTTTCTGGGAGGAAATTTATGGTCAGAATAAATTCTTCCCTCTCACAAACTCACAACATAACCGCAGGAGTTCCCCAAGGATCAATTCTTAAACCAGTTTTATATCTTCTATACACATCCCATATCGCCCAACCTCCACCTAGTGTTGTAATGCTAAATTATGCTGACGATACTTTAGTCTACTCTAGCAGTAGATTTGTCAAAGCGGCAAGAAACCGCGTTAACAACTTCCTCCCGCTCATCTCAGTATACTTTAACAAATGGAAAATTCGCCTCAACCCAACCAAAACCCAGCTAACAGTGTTTAAGGGCAAAAATGCTCACTGCACAAACAACACTAAACGTTGCCACAACAAAATTAAACTAAATCTTAATAACACCCTCATAAAACCTTCCAAAACCCTAAAATATTTGGGAGTAACCCTTTCCAACAACTGGTCATTCTCAACCCACATCAAAAATTCTCTTCAAAAAGCCTTAATACAGCTTAACCTGTGCAGACGAGTGTTATGGAAGCCTAAAGGCCTCTCTCTTAAGGTCAAACAGCTCATCTACAAACAGATAATCAGACCTACTCTTACATACGCCTGCCCATTATGGTACCACATCTCACTCTCCCAAATGGAGAAATTACGAGTGTTTGAACGAAAATGTTTCCGGTTTATCACTGACTTACACCGCAAAACCAACTCATATAGATACCATGGTAACAACGACCTTTACAACACCGCAGGCATCGAACGACTGGATAGACGGATCCTAGAACTGTCGATAAATGTCATAGAAAACCTTCCTAACAATCCCAACCCGATAATAATGGACCTACCATCACCCTCCTCCAATACGGGAGCACACTACCGTAATTGTCTCCAAATCAGGACCCTCTTCGCCGCAGGCAGACTGGTTAACGATCTAAACGAGATCGTGTACCACAACACCGAACTGGCACCCAATCATTTCAAATACAGCAACATCCAACCATTCTCCAAGATCCTTACCTTTAACACAGAACTGAATGGCTCTCCCCTCCTTCAAGAACTTACCTGATCCTATCCCTTAGTATCCTCAATCCCAACGAGAAATCCCACATCCATAACTAAAAATTGTAAATATTATTTTTAAGTCAAATTCGAATTGTCACTATCATTGCAATATCAAATATTGTAAATTGTATATAAGATTAGACTAAGTTAGATTAAGTTATGTTAAGTAATTTTAAGTAGGCAAAGTTAAAATAAACAGAGTTCCTGGTTTCTCTTCTGACCTTTTCCAGGAAAAACAAAATTAACAATATATATAATCACATTCAATCTTAAGCACATCTAAAAAGAATTGTTTGAAAAATGTTAACAAATAGCATGTAAAGACTTATTATGTAACCAATCTATTATAAGTTAGCTGTATTACTTATTGTAACTATTAATTTTTGGTCAAATAAATGCAGTATATTAAAAAAAAAAAAAAAAAAAAAAAAAAACTGATTCGAGGATCAGTCTCAATTGGCGTCAGAAAGCGGTAGGACGCCAGTAAATTAAATTAAAAATAAAATAAATTAACAAAATAAAAAGTAGTTTTTATTGGGCCTGGCCGATTCCCAGGACCATATCCAACGATCGGTAGCTACTCTTCCCTCAAGGTTTGAGAAAGCACGCCGGCACCGCAACGGGTCCCCTCAGGAGCTATATTAAAGAGATCCCTCGTCCTTTTCAGGACGAGACACGCTCCCTGAGAGAAGGACCACAACAAAGATACCCAGAACAAAGTCCAACTCATTGAACATCTTTAACGAAATAGTAAATGGAGAAACAATAGACATCTTCAACCGCGCAATGAAATAAATAATCCGCGTTTCAAAGAAATATGATTTTTAATACGTTCATCCAAATAACATGATCGACAAAACATCGGGGACTATACAAGAAGATACTCCTGCGCAATCGAATATAATGTAATGTATCCAAATTTAAGTGCATAGTCTTTGAGACGACCAAACATTGATTTCACAACAAAGGATTTGAAGTAATACACTTGGGTAAAAAATGAGACTGGTATTAGGAGGAGTCGGATTTGTGTGCGCAATTATAAGCCAACTAAGCGTGTAGTTCTCTATCAAAAATTTCAAATCTTAGAACGTATCTGTAGCGATTCCAAAAAATACGCACACGCAACCATAGTGCAGAACACAACACGAAAAGAGAATCGATAAAATCATCAGCAACCTATACCAGAGCAACATCCTCTACCATCACGAAATACTATATATCCATAATATGTACGGATGCTGTTTCGTTGATGGATTGATTGTTATTTTTAGTATTAAAATTTGCTTATTCTAATATAGTTTATATTCAACGTCATAATATACAAGAAACTCGGGAATAAAAAATCAAACTCGGGGATAATAAACCCGCCTTGTTTCTTGCCTACTCGTACCGTTTGGTGATCCATTTTAAAAGGCCTTGTGGACTTGTAATAATGTAGCTAGTTAAGAGCAAATGTTTAGTTGGTAAGGGGATTTCAATTTATTTAAAGACTTTACGAGAGGAGGAATATACAATTTTATCTTATTGAAATGAAGTCGTTGTTTATCTTCTCCTCATTTTATGTTTTTAACTCCAACAACATCGAAAAAGGCTATACGTTATGCATTGAAGTCGAAACCATATGCGATAATTTTCTTAATCTTTTATTATTTTGAAACACCAAATATACCAACAAATGTTAAAATTACAAAACATAAATCATACTAATTCTGCGGCCAAACTAACCACACAAAATCATTCTTGAAACCATTGTCTGTGTTTATCGCTTAATTATAGAAAAACAAGCAAGGATTTTATCAATGGATTACATTAAGCTGAAAAAATAAATTTATTACTAAATTAATTGATTGTAAACAGGCTTAACACATTCCCACATTTACAAAAGTTCGGTCAACGGCATTGGTTACCGCCGGCTAATCAATCGACTGCAAATCACCCAATTATCGGAAATAGCTTAAGTACCACAAACTATCAGTGAAATTTATTGAATGATACAATAAGTCAAATTTCCACCATTCATTACTGAAACGCCACGTGCGTGTACAAACATTTAAATGGAAATTTAGCCGCTAATGAATCAGGCAAAGTATTGCATAATGAGGTCGCCAGACCGAGTTTTAATTGCTCCCAACTGCAATCCGACCAAAAACCAAACAAGAAACAAATACAAACGTGAGCAAGGGTAAAATAATAATTATAAAATTAATTACAGCCATTTTCCGTTTAATGTGAAAATAAATAACTGATTTTGTCGGTGCCGAGTGGGTATATTCCGCTCACCAGATTGTCCTTCCATATTTAATTAGGTGAACACAGAGTAAGTAAACCAATGCAATACATTCCCATACAAGGACGGAGTCCTTCCAGTACAAATAAATTTAATTGGCAAAATATGACTACGTGAATTACTGCATCGAAATTGTACAAATGATTGATGAACTCACTCAGGGCTATGCAAGGCTCACTCGGGTCAGTTTAATGAACTAGATTGGTTGACCGTTCACGTCGATTTATGACTAAACCAGCATTCAAACACCCCGAAATCTTTTCCATCTATTATTTTCCCATTGTTTTTTTGTGCAGAAGGGGAAAATTTCTATTCGCGACTGCATGTAACTTGACCCTACATTCGAACACTGAAATTGTTATTGTGAGATATTTGAATGTGTATAATTCTCAATGGTCTTACATGTTAGAGGCGGCCAGCCTAGTATATTTCACTGCTTGGGCTTAGCCCCATCAAGTTTTGAATCACTTAACGTGAACACCCTTAGGTTGATTAATGCTAAATTGATTAATATAGCAAAGAGAAACTCTACGATAGCACCGCTGCTAATAAAACCCAGCTAAAAGGGTCGGCTTGAAGGGTTTAAGATATAGGATCAAAAATATGAAAATATCTTTTAATGCACTTATAGCGTTTGCGATGATAGTGAAGAACGTGTGATTCGAACTGTCGCTATGACAGTTAGAATCACCAAAAACTGAACCAATGCGTAACACATCAGGCTACTGGCCGCGTGTACGAATTTGATTTTTAAATCAAGTACATTCAACTGAAGTGGAATTATTATGTTATCGCTATGGTATACGGCTCTGATGCATTTTCTTATTCGATTTTCGTTCGGTGTTCTTCACTATTTGTGTTAAGTAATAATAGTCGAAGATCCGCAAAAGAAAGCGAATTCAATTGGAGCCTGTTTCGAAGCAGTGTACAGAGTTAACGAATCAGTTCATGCTAACACTGAAATTGAAAGCAATGCCCGTCAAAGACATTGCTCGCTGCGCAATCAACTTCACAACTGGCGATCCGAAAACCGTAATTTCATCACATTCGGCGAAAATAATAGGGCGGATTCTCCCGTCAGAAATGAAAATACAAATATGTTTGTGCGCAAGGATGAACTTGGAAACATACTTAGATCAATAAAAAATAAGAAATCATCTGGAATAGATAGCATTCCAAATGTGGTTCTAAGGCACTTGCCTCGCGAAGCAGTGAACATATACACTACTTTGTTTAACAAGGCTCTAAACAATCCGCACTATCCAACCCATTGGAAGACTGCAGTAGTCCACCCTATCCCCAAAAAGGGTAAGGATAAGAGCAATCCAGCTAATCTGCGCTCGATCAGCCTGCTTCCCAACATCAGCAAGGTATTCGAAAAAATTATAAACAAAGCACTGATAGGTTGGTGTGATAAAAACGATATCATCCCCAACAACCAGTGTGGCTTTCGAGGGCGACATGATACAGGTCATGCAGTGACGAAACTTGTTTCCGATATACAGTGGAACAAGGCAAAGCGACAATGTACAAGCGACTGCTTGGTTGACTTTGAAAAGGCTTTCGACACCGTATGGTTAGATGGACTTGTCTATAAGTTAACAAGCCTGGGTATGCCGCGATGTCTGCTATACATCGTTTATGATATGATAATGGACAAACATTTTATGGTGAAATGCAGGGACATACTCTCCAACAAGACCTTCCAAATTAAAAATGGCCTGCAGCAGGGAGCTGTGAATTCTCCCATCCTATTCAATATTTACACTAGTAATCTAGTGAGTTCTCTCAAAAACGCCATTGCGTACGCCGATGACATAGTGGTGTACAGAACAGGAGGAAAAATAGACGTCATCAATAGGCACCTTCAAGATGACTTCAACAAAATAAAACATTTTTGCGACGACTGGAAATTAAAGATTAATTTCCAGAAAACCGACCAAAAATAGACCAGTATTTATATTTTGACAAGCACATAGCTGTTTGCGTTCCTGCCTCAGACTTTATAGAACACCAGAGTCGCAATACAAAAAAATCCTATCCCAACAAAATCCTGTATAACAAATCAGGGTTAAACAGGATAGACAATTTCATAATTAAAGTTATTCGTGGTCACACAGCAAGGGCAAGGTGCCCGATATGTATCTGGAGGATATGGTCCAGAATGGGTTTATTCCCGCCAGAACCGTTCCCTTTCTTGGATCAAAATGGCCTTATCCAAGACGTGCATAGAGTCCCGATTATTTACCACGCTCTCCGCGGTGCCAGGTACAAACGATTTCTCCATGATAGTGATATTTCCAATGCCCCAGATCGCCTGCGTTTTAGCACGGCGATCAGTGAAAGAGATAAATCAGCCAAAGATCGAACATCTCCCAAATGTTGGTGACTTCACAACGAGGAGAGGACTTCACTTCCTCAGATATCGTATGCCTGTTATATAATTAAACTTCAATTAATTATCCCTCCCCCTTTGAATCATTGACTTCTCGTCATTAACATCTCGTGTCTTTACGCACATATCCTTCATCCTTTCCATATCCTTCCCTTCCCTACAAAGTACGAATTGCCTATTCCCTTTACAATAGAATTTAATTTAAATAAATAAAACCAATTTAAAACCCCATTCACGGTGCAATAGTCATCTTCTTTATAGTAGCCATAGTCGCCCCCTATTAGCCATTAGCCATCTCGGCCGCTTCCTCGAAATCACTACCGTGGAAGCGGAACGAAATAGGATGTGTGGCAAAAGACACGAGATGAGTCCTTCTGGTTTTGACAATCATCGTGTGCGGTTCAGTCTCCGGGATGAGAAAAAGAAAAATAACAAAAAGTTGAATATTGAGTTTGTGCGTGTGTGGTCTAAAATTAGAGTTGATAATTTTTTGTGTTGTAATCGATTGAAGTGTGGTGCAATCGATTGAAAGGATTATTGATTAGAATAAACTTAAATTAGATTTGACAATTTTCTGTGTTGTAATCGATTGAAGTGTGGTGCAATCGATTGAAAGGATTATTGATTAGAATAAACTTAAATTAGATTTCACAATTTCCTGTGGTGCAATCAATTGAAGTGTGTGTGTAAAAAAAATGTTGTAAAGTTAATATACCGATTGAACAGTTGTAAAATAAATGATTAAAGTATCAATCCGAGTTTTCATAAAACATCCACCTGCAGCAGAAGTCCCACGGCGGATCACCCACCCAGATAGAAGTCCAGGGGTAAGTTCTGTAAAAAATCCAGAAACTAATTAGTTAATTGTTAAAAAATACATTTAACAATTTGGCGCAGCCGGCGTCCACTATTTGGATCAGCACTAGCGATCGAAAGATTGTTTTAAATCCTGGAGCATAAAGCTCGGAGGTGCGCGACCATTGGTGGAAAGAGCCCAGAGGCTCTTACGAACCTACGCCAACCACAGCAAGGAAAAATAAAACTTGGTTTTGCTGTGGTTTAGGTGATTATCAAAAATAAAAAATTCAAAGAATCAAAAATTAAGAAAGAATAAATCAAAATAAATAAAATGGTTCAAATCTAACAACATTAAAAAGTTCAAAAAAAGAAATTAATAAAACAAAATAAAAAATTATACAAAATAGAAACTTTTCAAAAGCAAATTCAAATAATTGGAAATAAGAAATAAAAATAGTTTAGCAAGCAATAAAATAGACAGTAACAAAAATAAAATAAAAAGCAAAAAAAAAAAAAAATTTCCAAAAATTAGAAAATAAAACAAAATCCAAGGAAATTGAAAAATCAAAAATTTCAAAATTGAAAAAACAAATAAAAGAACACAAACACAAAATTGGATTAGAATTATTCAAAAGTAAATCAGATTTCAAAAAAAAAAAAAATTATTTTTCAAAGCAAAATCCGAGAAAATCAAAAAATATAATAAAAATTGTCAAAAATCAAAAAGTGCAAAAAATCAAAAATAGACAGTAAACAGTTGTTAAAAAACTAAAAGTCAATAAAAATTGCAAAAAATTAAAAATTTTTACAAACACAAAAAGAAAAAAAAACAAAATTAACAAAAAAGATCAATAGAAAGCTATATCAAATAAAATATCAAAAACTAACAAAAAACAAATATTTCGAAAAATATGGTTCAAAACTACAAAAATAAAAAATTTTCAAAAATTTTCAAAAACCAAAAAGTTCAAATTTTAAAAGAACAAATTAAATATTTACAATTTGATAAATTTTTAACAAAATAAAAACTTTCTACAAAAAAAAAAAAAAAAATTACAAAAAATAAAATTTCCAAAATCGCAAATAAAATAGACATTTACAAAAAATAAATAAAATCTCAAAATATAACAAATTTAACAAAAATTAAACAAATATAAAAGATTGTTACACAAAAAGGGATTTCCCAAAAAATTTACAAAAATCAAAAAATATCAAAGCAAAGCGTTTAAAGAACTAAATTTCATAAAAAACAAAAACAAAAAATTAAACAAAACTAAAATTTTTCAAAAAAAAAATTAAATAAAATAAGATCTTACAAAATCAAAAATTCAATAAAACTAAATCAAATATTAACAAAAAATATTAACAAAATTACAACAAAATTTTTCAAAAAATCTAAAATCAAACAAGGACTTTCAAAAAATTAAAATAAACTAAAATCAGACATTAAACAAAAAATTGTTTCAAAAAATTAAAACTTTTACAAATAAAGAAAATTTAAAAAATTAAAAACAAGAAAAATAAATATAATCAGCACAAAAAGTCTAAGAAGAACAAAGGAGCTCAAGGACGAAGACATTAAAACGGAAAACAACAAGGTTTGGGTGACAACAAAACCCAGCATCAATTCAGGCAATTTTATAAGTCTAAATTAATAAATACAATTTTGTTTTTGCGCAAACAAGTTATTTTAGATCAACAATAGAATATAGTTTAGTTGAACGACATATGTGCTTACACGTAAATTCCTAAATCATTTAATTAGTAAAATAACATTTTATTTCAAAATTTATAGAATACAGATAATTCCATACTGATTAGACAGCTCTTATTGATTTGCCATTTCACTTTCTGGGATTATTCAAAATTAGATTGTCATCTCCTCTGTTATTTCCTACTCACTTAAGGTCGAGTTAATTCGTGCGGTGGCTGCTTTTATTGTTCCCTTGGACTCGATTGTCAAGTATATAGCACTATGGGTTTTGGGGCGAATCCTCCTTAAAATTAGAAATTCCTTATGGTAAAAGGAAACATTGCAATATATTAACATCCGAACCCACCTTTCGATTAGATTCCGCATTCTCATTAGCGTCGGTTAGGTTCCACACTACCACAAGCAGGAAGGTGAGATTTCCTTTAATAATTCTAAAGCCGTTCATGAAGACTAGGCAAACAAAGAAAAGGCAATTACAATCCAACCCTGAGATGTCGCGAGAAGAAAACAACTCTTCGGCCGAAAGACCAGACACCAGGGAAGAGAGAAATGCTTCCTCTCCTCAGTCGGACAAATCAAAGAACAGGCTAGGTATTAGCCAAATCATGGACCTGGTACGACCATCAATACCAGTGTACAATGGTTCACGGGGTTCCACCGTACCTATGGAACTAGAGAAGTTCGTAGATACGTGTAGGAGGACCCTGAGATGTTTGTCCGAAAGTGAGGAGAGGACAGCCATGGAATGGTTGGCCATGCAATTAGGCGGGGAAGCCTATAGAATATTCCATGAGGCAAACCCAACATTGTTCTATGAGTATGAACAACAACTCCGGGACAAATTATTACCACAGTCTTCATACGAAGACGTGTACGAAAAGCTCTCCGAGATGCGACAATTCCGAACAGAGAACCTCACAGGTTTCGTCTGCCGCGCGCTCATACGGAAAGGCAAGCAGCGACATTTGCGCTGCACAAATAGAAAAATTGGCCAAATCCGTAATGATGCGCGGAATACGAGAGGAACCCTTTCGAAGCCAGATATTGGCTATAAAAGAGGAAACTCTCGAGGGCATCATGTCGCAACTTCTCTGGATGGTAAGTCGACAAAAAGAACTGGACGGGAAAAAGGATGCCTATGATATGAGAGACATATCAAAGGCAATTGAATACCCCGAGTCACAGAGGGAAGAAAGTCACAATCACCCACAATGTTGCAGAATTAGGGAAATAACACCCGAAAGGTACACCAAGGATCCTTTTTCGGAAGAGGATTTCGTAACACCGGAAGGAAGAAAGATTCGCGAAGAACGAAGCCAGGCTCGTCATTCACAGGGGTTGGAAAATATAGATGACCACCCTGTGAATCGACCAAACGACTATGATCGCCCGGTACCACGAAGGCGAACAATAACATGGCAAAGCCCGACCCGCCATTCACAGGGACTGGAAAATATAGAAGACCAACCTGTGAATAGACAAGAGGAATTTGATCGCCCTGTACCATCGAGACGACACGTCAAATGGAGCAGCCCGCCTCGTCATGCAGAAAAAGATGATGAAAGGGAAGAACCCCCGGTAAACAGGCGAAGAGACTTCGAACATCCAGTGGCCAGTAGGCGGGAACCAACAAGGCGGAGCCCAAATCGACACTCACAGGGCATGGACTATATAGAGGACCACCCGGTGAATGGACGATATAGTTATAACCGACCAAGGAGCCCGCCACGAATGCAGGATGAAAGAAGTCGCCAAGAACAAAGGTACAGGGAATATAGTCCGGATCGGCGGGAATCGTTCAGTAGACAACTTCAACCTACGAACGACGCATCTCGGAGAGATGGGGATTACTATAAAAGGTCGACCGAAACAGCTCGACACTATACGGAACAACCCCACCCCGTAAGCCGCCCCCAACCTGCGAGGAACCCGTTCCGCCAGTACGAACCAGCACGCGCACCACCATACGACTATCAACCACACACTGGGACAAGGCCCGATGGACCCGGAGTACGAAGGTACCAACGGGACGAAGATGAGTATTATCATCTGGTCCGTGACGCACAACCACACCGACTTACTGCAGAAGTAGCATGCAGTTTTTGCCACAAAAGGGGCACCTACGTGACGAGTGCATTACTCGGCGTAACATGCCAATTTGCACCTCGTGTCTTAGGTATGGACACGAAGTAGGAAATTGTCGGGTAAGAGTTGTACCACCAGCGACACAAAATCCTGCACCACAAGCACCAAGGCCACAATCTACACAAAGGCCAACTTTCAGGCGCCAGTTACCCCAACAAGCAGGCAAATGCCCAAAAGCCAAAAAGTGGAAAGGAAGGGGACACTTCTGTAGAACGCCTACCAATAAACCCTTCGGAGGTGGAAATCTTGATGAGTAGACCGGTCATTGTACCAGGGCGCTCAAGGAAGATGATTGGGCTCCCCATAAAAATCCGGGAGGAGGTAATTCTAGTACCTAAAGAAGTACAATCGGGGATATTACTCCCAAATTGTATTTTGAAAAGGGCGAAGGGTGACCAAATAGAGGCACTCAATATCTTAGATTACCCCCAGACCATTGACCGGATACTGGTGGAGTTGCTTCCAACAAAGGACTGCGCCTTCCTTCCTTTGGAAAACCGGGAAAATACACAGACCGCTAAGCGAGTCAATACGTCAGCGGAAGTTAACTTGAACAATAAATCAAGTCATCGCGGATCCGAGATAAATCCTTCGGAGGTAGAAAACCTCCAATTTATAAGACACCTTTTCTCGGGAGGTGAGTTGCCTACAGAATCCATAAAAGATTCGAGATTCAATTGCATGAGGAACTCCACTTAGGGAACAACCTAAGTCCTGAGGAGTGTCAATCAATAGTGGAAATATGTGAGGAGTTCAACGACATATTCCACTTAAAAGGCGACCACCTGACGTATACCAATGCGACAACGGATGAATTGTCTATGGTACAGGACCAAGCACCTATAAACCAAAGGCCATACCGTCTGCCTGAGTGCAAAAAAGAAGTTATTAACGAGCAAGTTCGAGAAATGCTAGAGAATGATATCATTCAGCCTAGCAAAAGTCCGTGGAACTCACCCCTCCTAGTAGTTCCCAAAAAAGCGGGCCTCGATGGAAAAGCCCGATGGAGAGTAGTTGTCGATTTCAGGAAACTGAACGACAAAACCATCGGTGATACGTATCCTCTCCCTAGGATAGAGGATATTTTAGACCAACTCGGTCACTCACGCTAATTTTCCACGCTTGATTTAGCCAGTGGCTACCATCAAGTCTTAGTCGATCAGAAGGATCGCGACAAGACAGCTTTCAGCACTAATTACGGGCATTATGAGTTCAGACGTATGCCATTTGAGCTAAAGGGAGCCCCGGCTACGTTCCAGAGACTCATAAACCATGTCCTCACTGGGTTGCAAGGTATCGAATGCTTTGTATATCTGGACGACATTGTCATCTACGGGAAAAACTTAGAGAACCATAATGACAAACTCCAGAATGTATTCGAACAATTGAGATATCACAATCTCAAATTGCAACCCGAAAAATGTAGATTTTTACAAAAAGAAGTAGTCTACCTCGGACATGTATGTTCTGAAAAAGGGGCAATGCCAAATCCCGACACGACAGCTAGTGTCAGGGATTTCCCCATTCCCAAGACGGTAAAGAACGTCCAATCATTTCTAGGACTGGCGAACTATTATCGAAAATTTGTTCCAAATTTCTCGAGAATAGTACGTCCCTTAACAAACTTGTTAAGGGAGGACGTTAAATTCACCTGGCCAGACAAATGCCAACAAGCATTTGAAAAAGTAAAAGGATTATTGGTTTCGCCGCCAATATTAATCTATCCAGATTTCACCAAACCTTTTAATCTGACTACGGATGCGAGCAGCGAAGCACTTGGTGCCGTGCTATCGCAAGGGGAAATAGGCAAAGATCAGCCTGTAGCTTATGCAAGTCGAACATTGAATAAAGCGGAACGAAATTACTCCACCATTGAGAGGGAGTTACTAGCCATTGTGTGGGCGACTAGAAATTTCCGCTGTTATTTGCAAGGGCGAAGATTCAACATCTATACAGATCATAAGCCACTGAAGGAAGTGTTTTACGTGAAAGACCCCACGTCACGTTTAACAAAATTCCAGCACAAATTATCGGAGTTTGATTACCAAATAAAGTACAAACACGGTAAATATAATACCAATGCGGATGCTTTGAGCCGCATCCCGCAAGGTTGTGCTGAAACTCCCAAACTAAAAAGATGTAATGTAGTAACACACGCCCAAGCAAAAAAGCTAAGGGAAAGCGAAGAATCCCAGGGAAGTCAAACAAATGACGAGTCTGATTTACCGGATAATCCCATTCCTCCATGCACGGAAAAAGGAATGGAGATAACAAAACCTGAGGATATCCAGTTACTACTACGGGATTACCATGATCCTCCTTTGGGCGGACACCAAGGAGTGATAAAAACCTATAACAAGATTCGTAGGAACTTTTGGTGGAAGAACATGATGCGCGACATTAAAGTCTACATTAAGAAATGTAAGGATTGTCAAACTATGGAATCTTCCCCAAACCTATGGCTGCCCATGGTAATCACCGACATTGCAAAGAGGCCTTTCGACAAAGTATATTTGGATATAGTCGGGCCTCTGGATCGAACTCCAGCAAGCAATACATATATACTAACTTTTCAAGACAATCTGTCTAAGTATATAGATTGCTACGCCTTACCCAATGCGGGGGCAGAAACGGTAGCCACGGTTTTCTTTGACCAAATAGTTGCTCGGTATGGTGCTCCGAAGCAACTGGTTACCGATCAGGGAAGCCACTTCCTAAGCAGCTTGTTTAAAAACGTGTGCAAGCTGCTTCGTATCAAGAAACTTCAAACCTCAGCGTACCATCCACAGTCGAATGGTGCTTTAGAAAGAGCCCATCGACCACTCGTAGAATACCTACGCAGTATTGTGGGTGGAAATTCCCAATCATGAGATCAATACCTGAGGACGGCAACATTCGTGTACAACACCAACGTACACGAAGGTACCAAACTTACGCCGATGGATTGTCTCTTTGGTTTCACCCCGGAGGTACCGTCTAACATCAAACAACCACGAGAGCTACCATAAGCTAGTAAAGTACAAACTCCAGCGTACATACGAGATAGCGAGGCGTAACCTATTGACTTCCAAGAGGAAATCCAAAAGGTACCATGACCGTACAGTACGCCCTTTCACGTTTCACGTGGGCGATAAGGTTCTGATGCGGAATGCGCAGAAACAAGGGAAGTTAGCTCCCATATCGAGGGGTCCCTACAATGTAGTGGCAATACAGGGCCTAGTAAACGTGGTCCTGAAAATAGGTAGAAAAAGTGTGGTGGTGCGCAATAACAGGTTGAAGCCCTATTTCGAATAAGAGGTTAAAACCTGAGGGGAAAAATACTGTAGTAAGTTCGACATTAGTACCTGTAGGGAACCAAAGCTGATGACATACCGAGCTTAGTAACCAGTTGAGCACCATTTTTCTATACGTATGAGTATCATTAAAAAAAAAATGTTTAATCAATAGACTAATGGTAATACCATCATCATCATCATCGGCACTACAACCGGGAACCGGTCTTGGCCTTATTTAGCAAGTCCTGAGGCTTGTTAAATTTTCCATAATGATTTATTTTGTCTGGGCAAGGTCATTAGTCTTGCGCCAGGGGCTCCCCGGCGGGGAATCGAACCCCGGGGTCTCCCGGGTGACAGGCGGGTATACTAACCACTATACTATCGAGGAGCCCTGTATTGTAATACCATACAAAGCACATATGTTTCTAATATAAAATCTTATGGACTATGTTATATATCTCTATAAACATAGTATTAAAAATTAAATTAAAAAATTGTTTCTATGTTTATAAAAATATATTAAATTATTCATTAAAATCTAAAATAATTAGAAGTTAAACAAAAAGCACCTTAAATATAGAAATAAAAAATAAACTATATAAAGTTTATGAATATTATAATAAACAAAAAGAAATGTATATATAGGATAAACTATAAAATATTTAAAAAAATAAAAATTGAAATTGTAAATAATATATTATATTTAAGTACCATTTGATAAATGATACATTTAAAAACTTATTTAAACTAGCTAGTAAACTCAAAAATAAAAATGAATATAAGAATAGTGTAAACCCAACCGCCGCGCACACACCAGTATATATATATATATATATATATATATATATATATATATATATATATATATATATATATATATATATATATACTACCGAAAGTGAGTTTCATTCCTCTTCTAAGAATGAAACTCCATTTTTGTAAGGAGGGAGAAATGTTATATAATTAAACTTCAATTAATTATCCCTCCCCCTTTGAATCATTGACTTCTCGTCATTAACATCTCGTGCCTTTACGCACATATCCTTCATCCTTTCCATATCCTTCCCTTCCCTACAAAGTACGAATTGCCTATTCCCTTTACAATAGAATCTAATTTAAATAAATAAAACCAATTTAAAACCCCATTCACTCTGCAATAGTCATCTTCTTTGTAGTAGCCATAGTCGCCCCCTATTAGCCATTAGCCATCTCGGCTGCTTCCTCGAAATCACTACCGTGGAAGCGGAACGAAATAGAATGTGTGGCAAAAGACACGAGATGAGTCCTTCTGGTTTCGACAATCATGGTGTGCGGTTCAGTCTCCGGGATGAAGAAAAGAAAAATAATAAAAAGTTGAATATTGAGTTTGTGCGTGTGTGGTCTAAAATTAGAGTTGATAATTTTCTGTGTTGTAATCGATTGAAGTGTGGTGCAATCGATTGAAAGGATATTGATTAGAATAAACTTAAATTAGATTTGACAATTTTCTGTGTTGTAATCGATTGAAGTGTGGTGCAATCGATTGGAAGGATTATTGATTAAAATAAACTTAAATTAGATTTGACAATTTTCTGTGTTGCAATCGATTGAAAGGATTATGATTAGAATAAACTTAGATTAGATTTGACTATTTCCTGTGGTGCAATCAATTGAAGTGTATAAAATAAATGTTCTAAAGTTAATATACCGATTGAACAGTTGTAAAATAAATGATTAAAGTATCAATCCGAGTTTTCATAAGACATCTACCTGCAGCAGAAGTCCCACGGCGGATCACCCACCCAGATAGAAGTCCAGCGGTAAGTTCTGTGAAAAATCCATAAACTAATTAGTGAATTGTTTAAAAATACATTTAACATGCCTCTCAAGCTCAACGCTGTCCTTCCCCTTGTCCCCCCTCCCCGTGTCCTTCTTCCCACATTACGTTTATTACTTATTTTGTTGCTATTCTATTTTATTTTTTATTTACCTTTTCGTTTCGTTTTGAAGTTTTTGTTTGTTATAACTTATATACAAGCCCTTCTAACCCTACGAGATCGAGGGCCTTTTCAAAGTCAACCAAACAGGCCTCGATGCATTGTCGCTTTGCCCTATTTCACTATACTATATGTCGGAAACAAGTTTTGTCGCGACATGAACGGTGTCGTGTTTCGATTTGAAACCGAACTGGTTGTCCGAAATAATACAATTTTCATCACACCTTGCTGATGTTTGGAACCAAGCTAATTGGCTGGATTGCTCCTGGTCTTGCCCATTTTGAGGATGGAATGGACTACTGCAGTTTTTCAACGAGTTGAATAATATGCATTATTTAGACCGTTGTTGAATATAACGGTGTAAACCTCCACTGCTTCAAGAGCCAAGTGCTTTAAAACAATGTTTGGTATACTATCTATTCCAGAGGATTTCTTGTTCTTAAGGGATCTAAGGATACCCGTAAGTTCATCCCTGTGCACAAATATACTTGTGTTTAGATTTTTAACGTAGAATCCGCTTTATTGTTTTCGTTAAAAGTAGTGAAACTTCTGTTTCGGAGACGCCAATTGTTAACTTCATTGCGTAACGAAATATGTTTTCGAAGGGCCCTGATTTCGAGGTCGCGGTTAGAATGAACATATTCATTCACTCTGTGCACCGCTTCGAAACAGACACCAAGTGAGTTTGCTTTGTCTTGCGGATCTTCTACCAATATTAGCTCTTTGTTTGAGTTGATGCGTTCCAGGATAAGTCCTGCGTTCAGCAGTGTTTGACAATTTTCCGGAGTTCGCAGAATGTTACTATAGTCTCTCCTTCTAAATATTTTATTTATTTGTGGGAACATATTCCACTAGCTTTAATGGCTTGGATTCTGTTGTTCCATTTTTCATTAATTACTGATCTATAATTGTCACTGATCAGCTTTCGAAGATTTTTGATTAGTGACCTAACCGTTTTTATTTCCTGGCAATTTGGATCGCTAAACTATCTATAAAGCAGTTTCAGCCTGGAGAGTAGAATGCTCTTCTCCCTATACAGAGCGTCAATTGTTAGGTTTCTGTATCGGTTGGTATGTTCCTCCATGTGAACTAATTTTGGGATAGAACGATTCATTGTATTGGTAAGTAACAACATTGTTCATCGTCAAGAGATAATGATCAATCTCATTATTATGAAGATTTCTGTCATCCGGTGGATCTACGCCATTGGAGCGTAATTCTTTTTTCAATAGCCGCTCAAAGCGCGATCAGTGTGCTTTTCGAAAATTAAACGAATGTAACTGGTCATACTACTCGAGTAGTGAGTGTTCGTTTGGAAAATGAATTACTGCGCCGTAGTGATCACTATCGTACTCAATTGTACGAATGCAATTTCGAGTAGTTAGATCCGTGTCTACTAATTGTATTCGCTCGTCCAGCAAAAGTAAATTCAAGAAGGAATTCCCTCTTGGATAAGACGACGTACTTGTAGCGTACAATTCTAGTTTATGTTCGATGGCATTTGTTTGCCACAAGTCGAACAACACATTGCCGCTTGTGTTCGAGGTAAGGTTACCCGAAGAACTCTGCTTGGAATTGAGATCTCCCGCCATAAAGAAATAATTATTTTCCGAGTCTAACTTGAGACTTCGAAAAGGGGTATCAAGTTCGTTGATAAACTGTATACACTGTGCAGCTTCGGGAGCATAAGCAGAGACCACATGCAAGCTTCTACATCTCTACTGTAAACGACTTTGTGCTGTAGACCATTTTTAATTAAGACCACGACCCCACCCCCGGAATGGAATTTGGACGATCTTGTCTAATAACTTTATAATTTTTGTAGCCCAATTTGTGACTTTGGTTTAGCTTAATTTTGCTAGCCAAAAGCACAACCGGGCGTTTAGTGCGGATTAGTGCATTAACATTCACAGCAATAATAGGGTTAATTCAGCCGCACTGAACGTTATGGTTAAAGTTTATCTGGAAACAGGGTCGAATAGATAATGTCAGTTCGAGCCACTTGTTCTGTCAGTTTTTTTTTTCGACCATTTCGAATTCTATATCAAACGCAGCAAACTGTCCTTGTATGGACAGTAATATAGCTGTTATATCAGTTTGTGCCTCTGGAGCAATCGTTTTAATGATATTGCGTGATTGTTCTAAGATTGGTGCATTTTTTACTCCACTTGCCATTTGGGCATATGACACGCTTGATGCCACGAATTTGTTGTAAGAACGAGTTTTCATCCGTTTCTCTTCTTCAACTTGCTTCTTTCTGGTTTCCAACTTTGATTTTTGTTGTTGGTATTTGGGGCAACCTCTGAAGTTAGCAGGGTGACCTGTGTTGTTACAGAGGACACAAGATAGTTTACTTCTATCCGGGAGCTGTTCTTTGTCGAATGGACATTCTCCAATGATATGTTTATTTAGGCATTTGAGGCATCTGAAATGCATATTGCAATTCGCTTCCACATGGCCGAAGCGTTGACAGCGCATACATTGCAATACGCGGTCGCACTTCTTTATTCTCTCCCAACTTATTGTTTGGTGATTAATGTATTTAATATATGTAAGTCCATCAATTTTACTATTGGGGCTTAGCGACACAACAAAGAAAGGGAACTTACGGTTGCGATTTCAAGAATTTGCTGAAGAAAATGGTTTCACACCTGTAAATTTCAAGGTATGGTTTTCGAAGCTTTTTGTTCTTCGAGTAAAGGAAGGATCAATTCCTTTGAGGAGCATGGATACAGTTTACTCCGATTTAAGAGTGTACGTGTAGTACTCGCTTTTTTGATTTCCCCAACGCCGATTTAATTTTGCTATAGCCTTCTAAATCATCGCATGTTAAACTTATCTTAAAATTATTTACACGTTTTGTTTTAAAAGTTTTGCATGTCAACTCACCCAATTTTATGAGATCCTCTGTCTCCATGTAACTGCTGTAGACAGGAGGTACTTTCTCCTTTTTTTTTGACTGGCACCTGCTGAGATGGTTCCTGCCTCGGATTTGGTTCCTGCTGTTGATGTGGTTCCTTCTGTTGACGTGGTTCCTGCTGTTGAGTTTCCTTAGCTTGTCGTGTTTTCTTTGTCTTCACGGGTTGCTGTTGTCTTTGTTCTTGCTGTTGTTGTTGTACCATTTTCGTTTTCCGCTCATTCTGGCTCAAATTGTTTTTTAGTTTAACAACTTCCTCCATTTGTTTATCCAGTTGTTGTTTTTTAAGACTAATTTCATGGATGACTCTGTTGAAGACCTTGAACTGATTGCTGGCGTCAGCATTTGTTTCGCTGACAACTAGTTCTTGGAATTGGTTTCCAGCCCCCGAGTACTGGGCACCATGGGGGTTGTCTTCGCCATCACTACTGTCACTCCCCGTGTTTGTATACTTGTTTTTATTGGCTTTGTGACCTTTAAGCCTTTAGATTTAGGTCTGTATTTAGCCTTCTCCGAAGCACCATTTTGGCATCCATTTGATTTACTTCCGTATTATGGACCACTGTTCTCACTTGTTTTTTTTTTTGTTTTTATTGTTTTTTTTTATTGCGCGAGTGACAGACAGAAAATCACGTTCAAAAGTTTATTTATTATACTGTGCACATACACAAACAGGAACACTTCGTATGTCGCCTATCGGCACTAGTTATTTTTTAATTATTTTGTATGCAGAGAAGTCCCAAGCGAACCCGTACTCATTTAAGATGTGCACCGCGGTTTAATTTAAAAATAATAATTTAACAATAATTTAATGATAATTTTACATACACTTCACTTTTTAGGCCGTTTCGTCAAACGGTTTATCAACTATCATCTGTCGACTGTCGACACGTCTACACCGGATGGTGGTCAATTTGGTACTGAAGCCGAATCATCCTCTACCATGTATGGTCTGACCTACAAATTATCGGTCAACCGACTGTGGGTCGGCAGAACGGAAGGCACAAGGTAGGATCGGATCCCTCGATCTATAGCTATAAGTTAGATTTATTTTGATCAATTATAAAGTTTATAAAATATAAATTATAAGACATTTAATATATGTTTCTTTACATTTGCTTAGAACAAAATTAAAAATAAAATGCGCATACAAATATACATTACTTGGGTATATAGTAAGATTACTCACTCATTATCATTAAATATTAATTTCAGACGTACAGACAACCATAGAGTAACTCTCTACCTCACCATGTGTTCCCTCGTCATTATATTACACAAGTCTTCAAAACTCAACTACATCGACACCTGCTTTTCTACTATCTACCCATTCTCCTAACCGCACCGTGTTTTGACATCAAAATATGCCTCGAAATCCGTTTTGAAACTTCGTATAATAATTCATAATTTAAAATGTCTAATCACCCGACACACAAAAGTTCCTAGGGGCCTTTGGGTGTCGTTCACTTTTTATCCTTTTATTATCAAATTGAATAAATGGTCCCATTATTTTATATTAATGGCATAACACAGGTAAACCATATGAATTACAACAAACACTAAATTTTGTTAGGGCTTTTAACAAATACGCGAGATGCTGCTTATTTAATAGTGTCCTAACATCTTGGTGTTTTTTTATTCGGAGAATGGTATTTACTTTACGCCAACAAAATGCATTTCCGAAATGGGATATTTGACTAACTTACTTATAGTTGGCATAAATAAGCAGTTGGTTGTATTTAAGGCATTTGAAAAATTATTGTTGTACCAAAGTATTTAAAAACTTTAAGTGGAGCACTGTTATTTTGCCCTCTTAATGCATTCGTATGTTATTCTGTACATTACGACTATTAAATCAGTCAGGGTTTCTAAATAATTATTTACTTGTTCACCAATATCTAAAAATCTTAGAAAAGGTTAAGAATAATTAATACGGAACAATTGAAAATTTATTACTTATTATTTATTATTTATTATTTATTATTTATTATTTATTATTTATTATTTATTATTTATTATTTATTATTTATTATTTATTATTTATTATTTATTATTTATTATTTATTATTTATTATTTATTATTTATTATTTATTATTTATTATTTATTATTTATTATTTATTATTTATTATTTATTATTTATTATTTATTATTTATTATTTATTATTTATTATTTATTATTTATTACGCAGAAGAAATATTGGGAGACTACCAATGCAGATTCCGTCGGAACCGGTCAACAAGCAACCAGATGTTCACAATAAGGCAACTGCTGGAAAAGAAGTGGGAATGCGGAGAGACGGTTCACCAACTGAGCCTACGACTCAGACGCTAGGCAAAGACTATACCATATTGTAGTTAAGCTGGGAATCCCGAAAAAAATATGCAGCCCTCATTCAAATTTGCATGAACGAAAACAAAGGGCGAGTTAAGTTAGAAAATCACCTCTCAGAGCCATTTGAAATCCGGGACGGACCGAAGCAGGGAGATGCTCTATCACCGTATCTCTTTAACCTTGTGCTCGAGTATGTCATCAGGAAGGTGCAATACGACAACATGGCCGGATCATCCCTGAACGGGGTCACACAAGTGCTCGCATATGCGGATGACATCGCCGTTCTGGGCGATAATCTAGAAACTGTTAGTAAAAATCATCATGCAAGCGGCAGAAGAGGTGGGGCTAGAAATAAATGAAGACAAAATAAAATACGTGATTACGGCGAGAGCGGGCGGACCTCAGGGAACACATATAAACGTCAGAGGCAAGATATTTCAAAAAGTTAAAGAATTTAAATATCTGGGAACGACACTGACGGCCAGTAACGAAATGTCGAAGGAAATTAACAAAAGACTGCATTCCGGCAACGCTAGTTGGCACGCAGTCAGTGAAATCCAGACTGCTATCACGTAACATAAAACTCCGTGTCTATAGAACCATAATCATGCCGATTGTTCTATATGGATGCGAAACATGGGCTCTCACAAAACGGGAAGAAAACAAATTCCGGGTATTCCAGAATAAAGTAGTAACGGGTATCTTTGGTGGTAAATATGACGAGGAGGCAGGACAATGGAGGAAACTCCATAACCACGAATTGGAGTAGAGCTATATCGCAAACCTACAATAGTGAGAGTAATCAAGTCGCGAATGGGCAACGATAGGACCGTGCATAGAATTCTTGACGGTAGTCCAACGGGAAAGAGACCGGCCGGGCGCCCGCGACGGAGATCGGCGGACAATGTTAGGTTTGACCTAGAGGAGGTCGGATCGAATGGTCGAGCGTGGAAGGAGGGCGCACAGGACAGGGAACGATGGGGGAGTCGAGTCGGTGAGGTCATGAACTTCCGGGTTCCTACAGGCCAATAATTAATAATAATTAATAATAATAACATTTATTATTTATTATTTATTGTTTATTATTTATTAAATACCGAGCTTTACATTACGCGACAGCAGTTTCGATTTCACCAGTTTGCTAATCGCGAACCAACTAGCGTTCCCAAAGGGCAGTCTTTTGTTAACTTCCTTTCACATTTCGTTACTGAACGTCAGTACTGTTTCCAGAAATTTCAAGTCATTAACGTTCTCAAATATTTTTCTCCTGACGTTTATGTGAGTTTTTTGAAGTCCACCTGCCCTCGCCGTAGCAATACATTTTGTGTTGTTTTCATTTATATCTAGGCACACCTCCTGTGCAGCCTGCATGATAATTTCACTGTTTTTACTTACAGTTTCTAGGTTATCGCCGACAATTAACGGCGATGTCATTCGCAAATGCGAGGACTTGTGGAACTCCGTTCAGTGATAATGCGGCCATATTATCGTCTTGTACCTTTCCGATGTCATACTTGCTTGTTAACCGGTTCCTACGGAATCCACATTGGTAGTCTCTCTGTATTTCTTTTGCATATGGTGTGATTCTCAGTGTGACATTTGTTAGTATATTGTATGTGGTTGAGAGCAATGATGTTCCTCTGTAGTTCTCGCAGTCAAATCTGTCGCCTTCTTTGAAAATATATGACTATTGAGGTTTTCTATTGCTCCGGAGTGACTTCCTTATCCCATATTGTTTGAATAATTGGTAGACCATCCGGCGGCTACTTCTCCTACATGCTTCAAAACCTCTAGCGGACTTCGGGAGCTTTGTTGTTTTCAGTCGATTTATTGCATCTACTACTTCGTTAAAGGAGGGTTCAGAGGCCTGTGGCTCGGCTGTATATCATCATCATCACCGGCACTACAACCGGGAACCGATCTTGGCCTTAATTTAGCAAGTTCTGAGCCTTGTTAAATTTTCCATGATTTATTTTTTTTTTTCGGGCAAGGTCATTAGTCTTGCGGCGGAGGCTCCCCGACGGGGAATCGAACCCCGGTCTCCCGTGTTTCAAGCGGGTATACTAACCACTATACTATCGGCTGTATATACGCCATGTATATTCATTTGTCGTTGATTGGTGCGCGCATTAAGTAGGTTTGTAAAGTACCGTTTTCACCTTATGACGATTTTGTTTGTTTCTGTAACCAGGTAGTTAGCTGCGTCCGTAATTATTTTGGCGATTCCTTGGTACTTGTTTCTAATTAAATGTATGCTAGCATACATTTGCTGTTCTTTGCTCTGTCATTTTCTAAGGATTTTTCGATTCGATTCCGTTTCAGAAGTCTCGTTGCCTTTTTCCAAATTATGGTGTATCTTTCTCCGTTGGCTTCATCATCTCTCGCTAATTGGATAGCTCTGAGGCGTTTACACTGTTCCATCTTCGCCCAGCACCTATCGTTAAACCAAGGTCTGGACTTAATTGTTTTCTTAAATCCTAATACCTTTTGGGTTGTTTGTTTGTTTACGTCTCTGAAGAATGCCCATTCAGTGTCCACATTTGTGGTTTCCTCTTCCTCACTACTCCCATTCTCTAGCATGCTAAACCTATTCGTCAGTTCACCTTGATATTCAGCCCGCTAGTGGAGGTCTTTTAGTTTATCAATTTTAAACGTTTTGCTCATCTACCGTGCCTGGTGATGTCGGTTTCATTCTTTTACACAAACACGCACACAAAAGGGGATTGTGAAGTCCTTTAAACGCCAGAACACCGTGCAAGCGGATGGAGAGGAAGTGGATAAGGAAAGGACGTAGCGAGGTATATTGATCTTAAATGCCTGGACATTACAATGACAAGGAAACACATAACCAGGTAGAGCATTCCACATTAGTGTGGCCCGGCTAGAGAATGACCCACTATGTTTATTTGTGCGCCTAAAATTGAAATTCAAAGTGAATTGATGCGCAGTGTCAGAGTGGCGGGTATCACGGGAAAATGTTCGAAGGGTCGGAACACATTTAGCAAGCGCAGTTGAGCAACGACCGTGGTAATACCTATAGAAATTTAACAGGTATGATACGTTCCGCCTATGTTCTAACGACGGAATTGATCGACTTACGGCTGGGTCCCCAATAAGTTTCATTGCTCATTGTTGCATCCTATTGTGCACGTGAAGCGCACTTTCTGGTGCGGCTGACCAAATATGGGAGCTGAACTCCATTTTGGTACAAATCTACGCCTTGTAAACAGTGGCCAGGTTGGATCCAACGAATTATCTTTTGCATCTCTTAAGGAACCTCATATATTTGGATGCACTCTTCGTAGTTTCATATATGTGGTCATGCCAATTAAGAGTCGAATTAATTCAAGTGCCGAGGATTGATAGTTCCCTGGCTTCGTCGATGCAAGTGCCGTTAATCGACAGTATATTTACTTTGGGGTTCGCCTTTGACGAGAAGAGGCAGCACTGAGTTTTTAAGGCATTGAATTCCTGTTGATTGCCCTGTTGATTGGTAATAAAGTTCGAAGAGTTTGATCAGAATGTTCATATGAGTATGAGTACGCTATTGGCGGTTGATAAGGTAGACAAGAAGAGAGGGACGATTTGTCCCCCTTTTTGGGAATTGGCTGAATGTTCGCTGATTTGCATCTATTTGGGGAACGACTACTAGAATAAGACAAATGTAAGAATTTTCGCAGTGGTTAAGCGAGTGAAGAGGAACATTTCTTCGAGAGAATTGGGGCGATGCCATCCGGACCAGCGGATTTGCTTGCGTTTAGCTCCCAGAGTGTGCGGGCAACCGTGGGAGGTGAGAAACAGGTCCAGTGTGTTGGCGGAATGACCATCTATGTCTGGTGATCAGGTATTGTGTATCCAGACTGACAAGGCCACTGAAAGTTATGGACATTGAGATCATCTGCAATAACGATTTCGCTGTGCGGATACAGGGTCAATATCCTATCGATAGAATCACACCATGCATCAATAGCTGGTTTCTGGTTATAAATGTGGGCAGACACAGAGAAGGGATTGCATCTCAGGCCGGGAATGTTGCACAGATCAACGCGAAATTCTCGTTCCATTGAAATGTCCCTACACAGACCACCAATACCGCCTCAGGAAAGGATGCAAGTCATGACCAGCGATAGATAAGCGGAAGCAACCACTACATGTGGTATGCCCTTGTAGTAGATGTCCCACTAGATCCGTGCTCAAACCCAGATCACATCCCTTCCATGACGAACATTATGCCACTCAGACACCGAAAACTCTCCAAAGATTATAAACCGATCAAGAATATCGATGCCCGATGGATGCAAACAGAGGTGGGAAAAAGAGGAAAACAGCCACAAGGAATGAAAAGGGTAGAGGGTTTTTCCGCACTGCACATCATTCGCCTGTATATCCTCGCACTTTCGACACCACTAAGACGCTTGTGCGGAGATCCGTTTGTTACCTTGGGATCGCACAGATAACTTTGCACTTCACTCGGACGGATGGAATTCTGTTTGTTTGCTTAGAATCCCAGAGTAAGACTTGTCGCGCGAACCGATAGTGCAATTGACTATCTTATGTTTATTCAAAATTTCCAAAACGGCGGTAAGAACTCCTGCGACCCGAATGCTTATTTGGCTATCACTAGAAGATGATGAGAGTTGCAATCTGCTCCTCTGAACGATCTTACCACTATGGTGTTCGAATAAGTGTTTTGTCTATGAGGAAGTGGTCTATTTGGTTTCGCATTACACTGTCTGGTTATACCCAAGCGGGTTTATGAATTGTTTTGCGCTTGAACATAACGCTTTTCACTACCAGACCTTTTGACATCACAGCCCATGTATGTTGTAATTGAAACAATGCAGGAATAAATATTAAGTTCATTGTTTAAGTGCCTAAACAACTCTTCAGTTAAGCTTGCACTTATTCATCTTATAGTAATTTTCATTTTTTAAACATTTTTTTATTTTCTTTTTATATTCTTATTTTCTAAATTAAAGGCTAGACAAAAAATGCTTAAATTCTAGCTTAAATATCTTATATAATAACTTACTGGTCCTTCGCAGACGCTCTAAGCTAAACATTACTTAATATTTGTATAATTTGCCTTTCGGCGACAGAACTTTGTGGCATAACTTATAATTATTTGAAAGACAAAGAAAAATTTGAAAAACTTTGTAAATTTTTTTTTTTTTTTTTTTTTTTTTTTTTTTTTTTTTTTTTTTCTTAAAATTTAACTTACTTAACTTACCTAAACTTATCTACTTTTTTTTTTTTTTTTTTTTTTTTTTTTTTAATGTAAAATCATTTAGCCTAACTTAACTTAAATCTTATACTACCCTAATTCTAGAAAAGCTAAGTCTATGTAAGCTAGCTGATGATAGTGTGATTCTATACCGACTTTGGTATCCAGGTCTTTATATGCCATTCAACCACCAGAACTGTTGACGCTGTCTAATACTATCGTCCCGGTCTCTGCGGGAGATAGCCCTACTGAAGCGCAGGAGCTCTTCTTCGGTGCGCGCTACTTCCCGGTCATAGCACAATCGCCCGTCTACAGATGATCTACTTACATGATAGATCAGCGGAATTCCGGATCTATCCTGTATAAGCCCTTTCATATCCAAGTCAAGGAACGCCTCTGGTGGAACAAAGCCGTTGCGACGCACGCTCTCATAGTATAAGGTGTTTGGATAATAAGCCCCGAAAATTAGGTCATTGGACGAGCTTATTGCTCTCGCAATATGTCCTCTGATTAATTTAATCATAAAGTTATCCACCCTATTTATGTACGCTTCATTATATAAAGTCTCATTTGAGTAATACTTTTTATAGTCCGATTCCGGTGTCCGATATAATCTGAGACAACTTCTGAGACACTTTCTTTCGAACACCCGAATCTTTTCTATCAAATTTGGACCTATGTTGAACCATACTGGGCAACCATATATGAGCATTGGCCTGATTAGCGTCATGTAGCATATGACTTTTACCCTGCTGTCAAGTTGGCTACTATGAAATAGCCTCCTTGTCATAGCAAAAGTTTTCCTCGCTTTGAGCAAAGCAGCCTCTACATGTCTGTTGAAATACAGATATTGGTCTAGCCAGATGCCCAGGTATTTAACTAAACTCTTGGTTTCCAGTTTATCTCCATGCGGTCCCACGATAACTAGCTTTCGCCAGTTTTTCCTTGTGTCGTACGTGGCTTTATATAATGGAGTTCTAAATAGGATGGCTTCACATTTCTGGAAGTTGATCTTAAGTTTCCAGTCATCGCAATAGCGCTGCACTTTGTTGAAGTCTCGCTGTATTAACCTATTTATGATCGCAACTTTCGGAGCTGTTCTGTAAATTATGAGATCGTCTGCGTACGCAATAGCCTGCGGAAGTGCATCTAATAAGTCGCTAATGTAAATGTTAAAAAGAATCGGAGAGAGTACCGCGCCCTGTTGCAAGCCATTCTTGATATTATACGTTTTATTAGAGGTCACATTACCACTTTTGACCACGAACCTCCTGTCCTTTGACATATCGTAAAGTACATATAGTAAAGGCTTA
This sequence comes from Microdon myrmicae, assembly GCA_963931805.1. Lineage (NCBI taxonomy): Eukaryota > Metazoa > Arthropoda > Insecta > Diptera > Syrphidae > Microdon > Microdon myrmicae. Next base: position 150,986,799 of record OZ007501.1, on the reverse strand, counting down.
TGTATGCCATATCTGACCAGTTTGTAATACAACCCTTCGATCCAGACGGTATCAAAGGCTTTTTCCAGGTCGATCAGACAGGCACCTGTGCATTGGTTCCTACATTTATTCCATTGTATATCGGAGACCAGTTTAGCTGCGGCATGTGTGGTTTCATGACCCGCCCTAAAGCCAAACTGGTTGTTTGGAATAATGCTATTGTCGTCTACCCATTTTAGCAGAGCTTTGTTAATGATTTTTTCAAATACTTTACTGATGCTTGGGAGTAAACTTATCGAACGCATGTTCATTGGGTTTGTACAGTCTTTGCCCTTTTTTGGGATGGGCTGAATGATAGCCGTTTTCCAACGCGCGGGATAATATGCATTATTCAACGCGTTGTTAAACAGGACCGTGTATATATCTATTGCCTTTGGGGGCAGGTTCTTGAGTACGATGTTAGGTACTCCATCTATTCCCACTGACTTTTTGCTTCTTAATGAGTCGAAGATACTCTGGATTCCTTCCCTTGTGATTAAAAGGCTATTAGCCCCACCATTGGCATTAATGTCGATTGACAGATTATCGTCACTGAATTCCGTAAAACCAGGATTCTCCGATTGCCAATGTGAAATTTCATTCCGGAGGTGCAGGTGATTCAGTCGAATTCTGTCCTCCAGGTCATTGTTTCGGCGAATGCTTTCATTCACCTTGTACATTTCCTGAAAGACAGCTCCCACAGCGTTCGCCTTCTCCAAAGGATCTTCGATCACGAAGAGCTCACTATTGAGGATAGCGTTCTCTGTATCTATGCCAATGTTGGTTAGCAGCTGCTTGTTTACCTCGGTACGTGGAATTTGGAGACACTGAATCTCGTTTTGATTATTTCTCCTGAATATTTTATTTATTTGTGGGAACATATTCGGGTTATTAGTTTTTATAGCTCGAATTCTGTTGTTCCAATACAAATTTGTTGCTAATCTATAATTAGCTTTAAGTAATTGTTGGAGGTTTTTTAATTGAGATTTCAGTGATATTATCTCCTGGTCTTGTCTGTCTGTAAACTGTCTGTGTAATTGTTTTAATTTCGATAGCAGTCTGCTCTTTTTCTTGTGGAGTGCGTTTATTGTTGCGTTTCTGTACATGTTAATGTGATCTGTAACTGTTGTTTTGGGAATTGTTTTGTCCATTGTTTGTTTTACGGCTTCGTCCATTTGTTGAATGTATTTGTCGATTTCGTCATTAGTCAGGTTTCTGTTTACTGGCAGATTAAAGTCATTCGAACGAAGTTCTCTTGTTAATGATCTGGTGAACCGCGGCCATCGCATTGCCCCGTAGTTATAGGGTTGCGGGGTCACGAATTCCTCCAGATCTGCGAGCTCGCTCGGAAGCTCTATTACTGCCGTGAATGCACAGTGGTCACTGTCGTATTCAATTGTCCGTAAACAGTTTGTGTTTCGTCTGTTGGTGTTAAGTAATCTCAGTCGTGAGTCGATTAGCAAGATATCTAAGAACGATCTACCTCTGGGGAACGATGGATATTTCGTAGCTAGCAGGTCAGTTCTATATTCAATATGATACTGATCTAACCAACCAGCCAACTGATTTCCTCTGGCATTAGATATATAATTTCCCCAATTTCTATGCTTGGCGTTCATATCTCCCCCTAGGATAAAGTAATTTTTGTCCAGGTGCAATTGTAAGCATCGAAAGAGTGTCTCGAGCTCCGCTATAAATAGGTTTTGTTGGTGCTCCTCAGGTGCGTAGACCGCAATCGCATACAAACCCCTTCCTTGCTGAAGGGGTATGCGGACGATACAGGCTTCCAGCACCCGGAACCTGCGCACTTCTCCACTATATATTACTTTATGATTGATCCCTTTTCTAATAAAGATTGCGACACCCCCCTCTTGAGAGGAGTTAGGTCGATCTCTTCGTATAATATCGTAGTTTTTATGTCCTATCTTATGTCTCTGGTTTAACTTTGTTTCCCCCGCCAGAAGTACATCAGGTTGTTCCTCTTGCAACAGGTTAAAAAGATTGGCTCTTCTCTCAGTTCTTATTAGTGAATTTACATTCACGACAAGAGCTTTTATTGATGTTGTGGTTAGAGGGTTTATATCGACTTGTTATTTAGACTGGGCAAATGCGAGTAGATCTCGTTTATTTGGCTTTGTAGCTGTGTCATCTGTCTCTGCAGATTGAGCAGGATTGCGAACACGTCCGCTTGCGGTGTTGTTTCAGTCTGTGTGGGAGTATTTGTGGCTACCTGTGATGTAGCCTGATTTGGTGTTCTCCCACCCGAAGCAACTTGTGCGTACGACCGCTGCGATGTTACGGGCATTGTTGAAGTACGAGCTGGCTCTGTGTTTTTTTGCCGGGTCACACTTCTTGCCATTATTTCTCGGAATTTAGGACATCCTCGATAGTTAGCGGGGTGTCCCTCATTCCGACACACTGCGCACTTTAGAAGGGCTTTGTCTTCTACCCGTTCTTTTCCCAGAGGGCATTCTTCTGCCTTATGGTCCTTTCCGCACTTTACGCAACGGCGCTGCATTTCACAGTTAGCCGCCGAGTGACCAAACCTTTGGCAACGTAGACATTGCAGGATGTCTCTGCCTTTTTTTAATTTGTCCCATGTGACCATTTGATGATCCAAGACTGAAATTTTTCTTAGACCACCAATCCTACTGTTGGGTGTTAATTGCACCAAAAAGAAGGGTAGCTTGCGGTTTTCCCTTCTTGCCTTGGGTGTGGTGAATGGTTTTACCGCGGTAAACTCGAGATCTTCGTGCTTCAGGTTTTGAAGCATTTCGAGCAGAGCCTCCGGTTCCATTTCAGGGTCGACACCCTTTAATAGAACCGTTACGCTCTTCGTTTGTTTCGGCGTGAACGAGTAAAATTCCGCGGTGGCTCTTTTTAAGACCTCTTTAATTTTGTCGTGGTCTGCCACCGTATATGTTTGAATGGCGTGCCTGTTACCCGTCAGTCTTTTAACTGCAAAATTGTTACCTATGGCTAGCTTACAAAGACTTACCAATTCCTTACAGTCAACATCTATGGTGTTGATTGGTGGCATCTTTATTTTTCCGCTGTTATTGTTGCTTTGCTGCTGCTGTGTTGCTTGCTGGTTCGTTGATCGCTTTTGTGTTAATTGTTGCTGTTGCTGTTGCTGTTGATGGTGCTGATGTTGAAGTTGATGTTGCTGTTGATGGTGAGATTGTTGCTGTTGGCCGACTTTTGGCTTTAGCTTTTGTAGTTGTTGCTGGTTTTGTTCTTGTTCGAGCGCCGCTATTTTTTTCTTTCGGCGTCTCTCTTGTAATCGGGCTCTTGCCATCGCCAGTTTCGCCTCCAATTCACTTATCTCTTCCTCTTCATCCTCAGACTCTGAGGATGCAAGAGAAGCGAATGAATTATTTGCCCCATATATGTTAAAATTGGAGGGGAAGGGGAGCTCACTGTCGTCCGCCAATTGTTGATCTCCTTTATCCATCGTCAATTTCGCGGTTTTGCTTCGCGTCACAATGGAGTTTTTCGGGGCGCCTTTTCGTTTGTGCGTTGTCGTGTTCTTATCGTCCTCCGTATTCATTCTGGTTCTTTCCAGTTTGTTTTCATTAAAAAAAAACAAAGGCGACCTTTTGAACCACGGCGACTTGATTTCTCCTGCAAGCTGAGTTGAACTCGCCTACCGCCTGCTAAGAGTCAGTAAGCTTGCACTCGCGCCAAACGATGATTTAAAAATTGCTTTCTTAACAAGCAATATATTGTTTGTTTTAATTTTCGCGTTTGCGACCGCAGTGTTATCTTTTTATTGTTTTTGTTTTTATTGTCGCGAACACTTTTGCACCTCACTCAACTGTTTTTATATGCACTTATTTTGATTTTATTTAATGCATTTATACCGGTACACCTGGTAAATACAGATTGCTTAACGAGCAATCTATTTTAATTTTTGTTTTTTGCGCTTGGGACCGAGGTGATATATTATGTTTCTTATAGTTGATTATTATTTTATTTTTCGCACTTCACTGCAATATGCACATTTGATTTTAGGTTTTATTTTAATTTATGTGTTTTTAATTCACTTAGTATTTACAATTAAGTTTTTACGTTTATTATTTGTTTTGTTTGGTTTCTGAATTTCATTGTTTTGACTATCTTCACTGTTTTAATTTTGGTCACCACATGTCTATTGAATTTAAACTTTTGGCGTGAACTCGAGTATATTTATTGTTTGTCGCGCTTGTTACATTAATATTTAGTTTACTGGTGTGCCCTTGTTGTCTTTTGTTTGTGAATTCTTAGGAATTGTATTTGTTGTCAAAAATTGCTTTTGACATACTTAAATATGTAGTCACTTCACTTTTTAACTGGCGCACTGTTAAACTGGTGTTCTCTGTAAGAGAGTTCGCGGGTGACTGGCATCTTATAGTAAGATACGTGATCGATCCACAATTTATATAATACGTAATTTTCTAGATTTTCTTGCTACAGAAAACTTCCAAAACTGCGAAACTGTTCTAAAAACCCCCGAGATAATATTCTACGAGTCTAGCCTTTGTTGTAGAAAATAACAGAATAAACTCTGGGCTTCTGCCGTAAATTTTGATTTTCAAATTCATGAGCCAGTTAGCCTGTTAGACCACTTTGCCTACTTATCTTTTTAAGCTAGTACATTCGTAATTCTAAGCTTTATGTCTCTGTGAAATGAAGAATCTTATATAGGATACTAGTACAAACCAACAAGAATTTCATCTGAGTTTAACTAACTAGTCGGAATTCACATTAGTTGTGAGGCAATGGAGGTGTTGGAAAATTATGTGCTCAAAATTTGCCGAACGGATGAGTTTTCAAGCTTTGGAAAACTGTACTATACACGTATCAGTAGCGACTATAGCCTTATCTCAAATATATGTATTTTACCAGAAAAAGGCTGAATAGAATGTGAATTCAAAACTCACAGTATGTCAACATTTATACCACTGGTCTCTGGTGCCAATTTGCCTTTGGGGGTGAGAAACTGAAAACAAACCGCGCTGTGAATAGTTGTGATATCAAACGAGCTCTTCATAACTCTATTCCTTGTTAGACCACAGTTCATAAATCATCCAAAGTCAAATAAAGAAACACAACGCTGTCAAAATTACAAACACGAGCTGTTTTCCCAAACCTGCATTTTTCCTTTCTAGAATTTAAATAATTTACACGTAATCGTGTGATGCACACGTTTTGCTATTGCTCTGCGGCTCCATCCGTTAAATTCAACTACGGACCCCATAGTCCTTTAAGCCATAACTAGTCCCATGTCACATCCAATTCAAGACTTCATGCCTCAATGTGAAGCATGAAACGTTGTGCGTGTACTAGTAAGCGTTCATATGAAAAGGATAATGCATCAAGCATTTCTAACTCCTACACACTCATATATGCCCGATACGCCCCCTGTCACATCCCATATCGTGTCGCTGGTCCCAGAGGGAGCTCAGACTTTCAAGCGAACACAGCGTGCTGTTCAAATAAGGCGCAACACTTGTACACATATCATATCGGCTGCGCCAGCAACAGGGACGCGATGGAGAAGTGTTGGCCTTGGCATCACCCCTGGGGCTCTTGTGAAATATATAAATGTCGCACTAAAACACAAACGAAATAAAATATGTCAAGCGGAGATGGGGAAACCATTACTCTACATCTTCCTAAGGGCTCATTTTGTATGAAGGGCAGTAATAAAATTACATCTAGCACTACGTTGCCGACGATATTCCTTTGCTGTCAGTCAAAGTTGCATGCTGGGCGAGGGTGAAGAAATGAATTTCCACCCCTAGAATTATTTTTCCTCATATTTCTGGGGATGAACCTGATCATCACGGAGGAAGTAACATCGTCAGTGCAGGACGCTCTGGCCTCCAATTTTAGCTCACACAAACGCAAACAGGTTACTTACTCGCCGTGCCAACACTACGGATAAAGTCGTCCGTTAATGGCGGTCATCTAACAAAACGGATATATGGAGTTCCATTACTTTTATGGTGATGGCACGCCGATAGTTAAAGAAGTTTGACGGGTAGGCGGGAGACATATTATTGACATATTCACACTGTTTGTGGAGTGTGCTTTGTTGGCAACTAGCCCTTCAAACGACCGTCCCTGAGATGGAAGTATTGAATATTTACGATTTATATACCTAATCAAAATGTCATCTCAATCAAGGGAGTGCGGAGGTGAACTGCAACATGATATGCATGAAATAAAAGTATCAATTTGCTCTCGAGGGGTGCGGACTTCAAATGTGTGCACAATGAAAGGAACGAAAACTATATATTAAATTACTGTGACTTTATTACAAACCGTACACTGCTCTTATCAATGAGGGTTTAGCTTTGCCTTTCATTATGAAGTTGTTAAAAAGATGATATTTCGCAATACTAATTGAACTTACGACACATGTACCCTTCAGTGGTTATTACCCTCTAGCCTTGGGCTTTGCTATTATTTGATATATTACGTGCGACTGGATTAGCTGAGCAGATCAAATACAATGTCGGTATTGTGTTTTGTTGATAGAGGAACTCACCTATTAGTGCAAGCGTAGCACTAGCGAAAAGCTTGAGGATCCACAGGAGACTGACTTCCGCATTTACTTAGTGACGCAGTTCTGTGTCGCTTTTTATTATCTCACTCTTGTACTTAGTTTTCTTATTCTCGTACTTAAAACAGAATTTTTGGCGTATCTCGAAACACATTACGGTATGTTGAAGGAGGGTAGTATAGGGGAAGACAATATTGGTGTTAATCGCCTGAAGAAGGACATCAGAGGATGCGGCATTCTCCTGTCATGCAGTTCTGAAACACGATTTCTTGTATGTGAGAATGTACTTTCAATATGAGACTGATTAAAAGACTTCGCTACAATATGTTTGGGAGGTTTGTAGGTTTGTTTCCAGCTCAGTGCCAAGGACATTGATAATACAAATTGGAAAAAACCAAAAATTATATGTTTCATTGAATTGATGCCTCATGTTACGCTTGAGTCCCCCGCATATTTCACTGGTCTCCTTCTCTGCAGCATATTAACTGCTATTCGTGATGATAGGAACCTTCGTTCCTTTCACAAACTGCGCACAGGAAAAAACATTACAATTCGGCACAAGCTAAAGTAGAAGGTAAGTATAATGAAAGACATTGATAAGCATTGGTTATGCTGCTTGGTTATGTAGTTCGGATAAAAAACGATTTTCCGTGTTGCTCCGAGTGTTTGAAATGAATTTTTAAAATGTACCGATGCGCGATTATCAATGATGTTGAAAGCTGAACCCATGCTACGAAGACTACAAAAGCATTGGAACCAAGGAACTAATGCATCAAACCAAGGCAAACGGCCACGTCAAATACTCTAATCTGTATCTCCAATAACTTCCTTTTTGATTATGTTTTGGTTTGCAAGTTCATGTGAAACAGTTGAAAATTCCGCGGCGTCTCTAATTGAGGAGTACTGTAGGTAAACATAAGGAAAGATGGAATATATTCACCGAGTACGGGGTAACAATACCAATGGAAGACATTACGACATATATTCCACCTTCGAAATGTGGTATTGAAAATCTTATTACCCCAATGAATTTCACTGTTCTATTTTGCGTTCTGCAAAACGGGCATCCATCATCCTAATGTCGTCATAGACTTTCTCACTTGCCTTCTGCATACTTCGCGCTATTGGCCCCTTTCTGTACGCTGTGATGACTCGTTCAAATTCCTCCCGCATTTTTCTTGTTCTGACCCAAGACTGCGGCTGGGAAGAAGAAATCGGTTGACATGTAAAGTAAAAAATAAATCAGCAATTAGCGACTTGAGGAATATTCCTTAGCGAGCGAAGGTTATTTCATCTTATATATATATATATCGGGTTTTCCAATAGGGACTTGACAACTTTCTTTTTTAAATAAAACGCAAACCATTTGAGATATTTCAAAAACTTTATTATCGGCTTGAAGTACGATCAAAACATTTATGAATAGACTCGACTTCGTTCATTGGCCGCCGCGAGCGCGTTTGCAGCCGTCGATTCCTTGGACCCAATTTTAGATGACTCGACCACACTTTTCGGCCGAAACGGCCGCTATTTGGCGTTCAATGTTGGCTCTGAGCTCTTCCAACGTTGTCGGCTTGCTGGCATAGACCAATGACTTGACTTAGCCCCAAAGAAAATAGTCTAGAAGCGTTAAATCGCACGAACGAGGCGGCCAACCGACTGGCCCATTTCTTGAAATAACACGCTCATCAAACTTACTCTTCAATAAATCGATTGTATCGTGTGCTGTGTGGCTTGTGGCACCGTCCTGTTGAAACCACATGTCGCCCAAATCCATATCTTCCAATTCGGGCCAAATAATCGGTAATCATAGCGCGATAACGATGGCCATTCACAGTCACGCGACGATCGTTATCGTCGACGACAAAATATGGCCCAATGACGCCGCCGGCATGCAAACCGGGCCAAACAGTTATTTTTTGTGGATGAAGTGGTGATTCATGAAGCACATATGGATTTTCAATCGACAAATAACGCATGTTTTGCTTATTGACGAACCCATTGAGCCAAAAATGAGCTTCGTCACTGAAGATGAATTTGCGATGAAATTCAACATATTGGCGCATCTTTTCCAGAGCCCAATCGGAGAACGTCGGTTTGATCTTGTATGGGTGTAAACAAAGATCCTTACGCAAAATTCGCAACAAAATGGTCTGGGCGATGCCCAATTCATGAGAACGCCGTGGAGTTGACTGATTTGGATCGTTTGCTACGGACGCCTGAACGGCAGCGATATCATTTATGCTCGCATTGTATCCATAATTATCAGCATACAAAAGCACCTGATCAGTCGGTCATAAAAATGGTGTATCTTCATGCACAAGGATAATGGCATTAAACTCTGATCTGGCGACTTATAATTGTAGATGTCATTCATTCTCATCTCATTCCAAGATAATGGAATGAGTCTTTGATTGGTGTTAATCCTTAATTGACTCATGTTGCGTCGTTGGTTATGATGCTGCACAAGGAGGGCGTCGGTATGCGTACTGCATTTGCTACTTGCTGACGAGGATATGACATGAATCCTTTGTTGATCGATTCCTGGACGTTAATATTAATACACACGAAAAACGATTTATAACATCATTTTCGAAAAGGGGAGTCTAACGATTTCTCCAGCAAAAAATGCAGGTCAAACAGCGACGTTTTGTGGATACGTACGCTTTTCAGAAAACGTCCTTAGATTTTCATCACCCCAAATGCGACATTTCGACTTATTTCCAAAACCACTGAGATGAAAATGGGCCTCAACACTAAAGATAAAAAAGGAGGAGAATCAAAAAAAAACCTCACCAAAAACGGCTTTGGACAGGGGGAACTCTTTTGTCAAAAATTGATGTGACGCGGTCGTGGAGTGTTTTAATTGATGATGACGAATCGAGGTGTATGGATTCTCGGTCAAATTCACGCATACTGCAGGAATGTCTTCGACTGAACGACGTGCACGAACACATACTGCTACCAACACGATTTTCTCAAATCTTGCACTAATTTCTACAACTGCACGCTCGCTTGTTCGATTATTTTGACCAAAAAAATCACAAAGTTCACAACATGCATTTTTATTTGAACGCCCATTTTCGTAATAGCCTTCGATAACTTTAACACATTTTTAAATTGTTACCCTTCCCACAGTTGAAATTGTATAAGACTGAACTCTCATGAAATGAACAAAATTTATATCAAAAAACGTTTGGCGTTTAAGTTCCAGTCACATTTAACATCTTCTGTTCCGATTGGAACACCTTTTAATTTGCGTCTACATTCTTAATTTTGGAAGAACTTTGGCTTGTGAAAGCGAGCAGTCATTTCTGGTCAGTTTTGCTGTATACTCGATGTGTTCAATAAGCAGTTAAACTCCTGTGCACTGATATCTTCCTTATCTCCTACGTTCGCTTCAGAACTTCTGCAATGGATCTATTATTATTTAGGCGGATTTTTTTTATTGCCGATACGTTGTAGTGGTGGTACCAATATGATAAGAGACGGTTAAGAACAGTCAATGGGACAACCTAAAGTAAAATATAACCGTAACAAAGTTTTCCTAATTCAGCACCATATTTGTTAGTATTACCAATAGGCTTAGACCGAGTATAATTAACTTACTTCTACCCCAATTCATGAGCTAAATATACGTGGACATTGTTTACGTATGAAGTCAATTACTATAGTAATCCTTGTTGTATGTTCAAAAATTATTACGCCCGAAATTACTTGTACCCCTCCTTCATATTTCAGATTAAAGTCGAGATAGTTTATGAACATAATGTTGATCTACCAGCACACATTCGTTCTTTTCACATTGTGTCCACTTAACATAAATTGCTTAACGTGTACATCCCATTCTGAAACTACTTCCAGAAGCGATCAATACAATTGTTTTAAATAGAAAAACTAATTAAATAAATTTGTTTAAGTTTATTTTTCAGCAAAAGTTTTCATACGCCTCGAGAATACAAAGTCGGTCAATGCCTTCTATACATTGTTCGTTTTTAATTCACTTAATCCACCTCCCTAACGTTCGGTCAAATGGGGAAACTTTCTCATATTTACATTGTGTGGAAGGCAACTCAGAAAATTTATCGCTCGGCCTAGAGGGGCACGGATGAAGTTTCTAGCAACTGGTCGCCGCTGTTTTGGGAAACCAAAACACATACTAGTAAATCGCCGGGTTCGCCATTTGCGGATTAGACCGATGGGGATCGCTAAAGTGTTTGTTACACGCTTTTATATGTTGCAATGATTTATTTGGCGCAACGGTTTAAAACGTTGCCGGGAAATGGTAATCCAAATGGAAGGTTGTTATTTTTCATTGATATCCAGTTGGACAGATGAATGCATTTTATGTGGTGACTAGATGTGAATAGTTTAAATGCAAAACGTGTTTTATAAGTGTTAGTGTTTACATATGGTATTAATTAGATTGACCAGATACTTCTTCCATAATAACACGAACTAGTGATAATAGTTGTTATCATAATAATTCCATCATGTAAAAACACCGTTTATCACTTTATGTAAAAATTTCCGCCATCAATCTTCACAGCAGATTTATTAAATTTTTTTTTTTAAATAAGCCATGCTAAGTTGTTTTGTCAATTGTTTTTATCAGATTTTTACATGAAACGATCATACGGAGAACAAATGATCAGATCACAATTAAGTGCTCTATGTGTTTATACGTATATCAAAACTTTATATTCAAAATGAATTAATGCAAACACTCTGAAGTATCGCAGGATGAAGATATTCACCAAGTTCAGTTTCACTTGGATATAATATTTATTCTTAGTCAATCCAGAGATTCAACTGACTGTCGCAGAAGGCATGAAATACAGATGCATAGCTGAAAGTATAGGAGAAGATCTATGTAGATTTACCGCAAAATATTCCAGCACGTATTCTTGTCATACATTGCGAGTAAATGCAAAATAACATTTACCTCAAAAATATTGCAGTCAATCAACGTAACCACTTTGGTCATTGTCACTTCTGTGCATGTGTAAGTATATTCTAACGGACTTAGAGTTGCAATAGCTAGGATATGACAATAAAATGTTAAATAGCAGATTAAGGATAATAGTTTACCAAGTTGATTATCTCACTTTGTCTTAAATCTTATGACAATTCGAGTTTGAAAACTGAATGGGAGATTCGCCTTCGTCTTTAGCTTATGCGATTATTCTAGATTTATTTATGTTAAGGAATTTTAGTTATTTATTTTTGTTAAGGAATTTTCTGGTTAATATACTTAAAATCTGTTTTTCCATGCACAACTTGCACAGAACCAGAATAGTGTAAACACCACATCTTTCCATCAACTTTTTCCTAATTTTGTAACCTTCTTATCTGTTATACCTAACCTGCGTTTTTTAATAACATAGGGATATTAGTAACACCTTGAGTGCAGTAGTAGTAGTAGTAGTAGTAGTAGCTTTGTTTCTTATATGGTGTATACATTAAATTTTACAATACATTTGTCTAATATTATCGACTATAAACTAGAAGACATTCAGTGTTTTATACAATTAAAGTAACAAAACAGAGTTGAATGCCTCTTTACAATGGCAATCAAGTATGCACATTAAAGAAAAAAGTAGCATCCTGATAGGTTCACATTAGATGATTTCATAATTTAGTGTACAACTACAAATTGAGATCTTCAACAGCCTTCTGCAGACTGAATTCAATAAAGTTTAGTACCACAGTTACAGGAAACTTAAAATCAACATCCAGAAATAATTCTAGTTAGAATAAAACTGACGAAAAATGGTTATATAGCTTGAAGTTTTAGAAAATTGAGCCAACCTCAACAGTGCTGTAACATTTTGATGAAACATCTTTGGTTTCGTCGATACTGCCGAAATTTATAAAAACGGGATCTTCGTTGGAGCCCCCTGGGATGTCAGAAAGTTTCACTGCAAATTCGGATCTGTTAGATTATCCTAATTGGTACAAAACCAACTAGTGGATTTTCATGGACGACCATCCACATATGAGTCCATTATAAAAAATCAAGAAATTAATCTCAGTATAAACCTACCTAAGGTAGTAACTTACTAATACATATGACACATTGATTTATGTAAATTGGAACGATTTATACAAAAATGTTGTCACTGTGCGAGTGACATTTTTGCAGAAAAGAAAAGACATAAATTCCAACTTCGATATTATACATGATTTTCCACTCAACATTCCTGTTGGGATGCATTTTTTACAAATACCGCTCGTCCGTTGGTTAAATAATAAAACGACAATACAGTGTTCAAAGGTAAAAATTTAATTGGTCCACCGCTCGACAATTTAAAAATCAGATTAAGAGAACGAAGAACTTCCATGACATACAAAATCCATTTACAAAATACAGTCATGTCCCGAGCCTATAGAGGAACATCGGAAACAAGCAGCACATTTCGCATACCGATTGTGGGAAAATGTTTCATTGATTTAAAATGTCCGTTTCACAATGTCCATTTAACTCAATTAATTCACTGTTCGGAAAAAGCATCCATTTAGACCCAAACCCAGCCTAAATAAATTAGTAAAAAGAAGTGCGACCTTTTTACATCGGCTATTAGGCAACGACGAATAATACCACATGGAACGGAGTTTGAAATTGTGTCCTTAACTACTATACGTTTATCCAACGGCTCAAGACTTATTTAATTCCATTCTGTATATTACACTCTTTCTGTAAAATTGGTTTGATATGAATTTGTTCTTTTATCCAAGAAATATCTAAATATTTGTCGTTTATGGCACTCGTGAAAAACTCGATAGGTCATTGACCCATGAAAGGTGACGAAGCGCAAACAAAAGCCAATTTGCTTAAATCACGACCGTTAAATCTCAGGTAAGCGAAACGCAATTAGAGACAGTTATAATTAGCAAACAACCAGTACAAATAGTTTTGCTCGATGTTAATGCGATTTAGTTCAAGTATAAAACACAGACTTGGTGCCCTACTACACTATGAGCATTTATAGAGGGTATCTGGCAGTCGTGCTGACAACATTAGGTGCTGTTTCTGGTGTTAAAATTATTCGACTTAATTGTTCACATTTCGTTTTGTTTCAGGTGTTCTGTTTATTTCACCGATGCCATTAAATCAGCAGTTAGGTAAGATATTGAGTTTCGTAAATTTGAGCTCTTAATACTCATAGCAGTCATTTGTAGCGGAAAGTCGCACTACGTTACAGGGAAATAACATCACCGTATCAAGTCTGCTCGATTTACTAGGAAATGTACAAATTCCTATCAGCATTTTAAGTCCTTAATACAATAATAAAAATTGACTGAGAAAAGCATCTTAATAGAAGAGATTTTATTAATAAAACACGTGGAAGGGATCGCATGATATTAGTCCTTATTTTTTCAACAAGTTAATCCAAAGAAGCCCGAAAGTGAAACGCGGCACCACCATCTGACTCTTTATTTAGATTTATAACATTGTATTAGATTTACATGGATCTGCAAATTCTGAAGTGATTTTCGGGATTAGTGATTCCAAATCACTACTCTTCCCACACTCTTAACAATAATTCATAAATATAATTCATACTCATAACTATAATTCATAACATTTCTACAAACCGAATCCTGCTTCTGTAAATGGTTTAAGAAAGTTTTATTAAAGAATCACAGAGGCACCACACATTTTTCAAGTACATATCTGGACGAGATGTTTAAGAAAGTTTTATCAAAGAATCACAGAGGCACCACAAATTTTTCAAGTGCATATCTGGACGAGATTTTATATAGAGGGGCGATGCATTTCAGTTCCGAGGATTGGTCTCGGAGGTAGCGTTCAGCAGTGTGAATAAATAATAAAGAAATAAATAAAAAAAAGCTTACGACACAGGAGGCACGGTGGTACTCGCAACGAGAGATGGAGGAAAATCTCTGAAGAGTTTTAAAACCACGAAGAGAATGAGGACGCGAAAAGAGCAGAGAATAGAGGAAAGCAGTTTTATAATTTCGGGGAACCGAACCCACAAAAAAACGAAAAACGTGAGAAACGAAACATTAACTTATCAGAATAATGGCCGCGTGTCAGATGAATTGTTATTCTCAACTACTCGTTGTAGTTCTTTACTTTTTTTTATTTTTTTTTTTATTTTTATTAGACTTCTCTCGGGAGAGGCGAACCTATAGCCTCGAGTGGGCGCCCTGAGATGCCATCAAATAACTGTTGCAGTTCTTTTTGAATAGTTGCAGGTTGTAACGCTCCGGGAACACTCGCGTGGGAAGGCAGTTCCACAGCTTCCCCGCTCTGTAACGGAACGAGTTACATGAGAGCAATATTCGAGCGCGGGTCTAATTTGGGATTCATATAGGAGAAGAAGTTGGGCCGGGGTAAAATACTTCTTGGCTCTAAAAAGATAACTCAGTTTTCCTGAGGCTGATCTGGCGATACCCGATACGTGTTTATGCCATGATACATTCCCACAGACCGTGACGCCGAGCAATTTCGAACTTCCCCCAGCCTCGAGGGCCCGGCCACTCATCATCAGCTGTGGAACCGATGATCCACTTTTCTTTGTGAATGTTGTATACTGGGTCTTCGTTGCGTTGAAGTCGACAAGATTGGCCTTTCCCCACTGCAGGACTTTATCCAGATCCTGATTCAGAGAGACGATCTGTCTACATCTCAGCTGGTGCGACGTTGATGCACTAATCGGCCGATAACTCGAAAAGGAGGAAACAAGCGTACTATCATCCGCAAAACTGAACACTTTGTTATCCGTTGTCTCCAACAAATCATTTATGTGAAGCAAGAACAAGGTTGGACCCAAAATAGAACCTTGAGGCACCTCCGAATTAACAGGATACAGATCCGAACACTCGCCGTCCACAACAACCCGGATCGATCGATTCTCAAGGAAGCTCCTCGTCCAGTCGCAAAGCTGTTGGGAAAGTACATATGAACGAAGTTTGCTCAGCAGTGCCAGACGCGGTCAAAAGCCTTGGAGATATCCAATGCGACCGCCCTTGACTCACCATGCCGTTCAATCGCAGATGTCCATATATCGGTTATAAGTGTCAAAAGGTCTCCTGTGGACCGCCTGCCACGGAATCCGTATTAACGGTCATTCAGAAGTCCGCGGCACTCCAAATACTTAACCAATTCTGTATTGATGACTTTTTCCATTACCTTAGATAAAATAGAGAGCAATGCTATCGGACGGTAATTTTGTGGGAGACACTTTTTTCCCGTCTTTGGGATTGGCTGAACTCGAGCGATTTTCCAGCAGACAGGAAAGGTCCTCCGTGCATAAGATAAGCGGAAGAGTCTGCCAAGAACCGGCGATAGTTCTGGAGCACAGTTCTTAAGGACTATTGCTGGTATTCCGTCCGGGCCGGTTGCCTTCCTACAATCCAGTTCACGTAGAATGCGTTGAATAGTGCGCGGACGAAATCTCACATCCCGCATGGAAGACTGTACCGGAGAGATCACAGGTGGCTCCAAAAAACCGGGATCGAGGTTTGAATTCGCAAACACATTAGCTTTATCCTTTGGATTCGCGACTAACGTCCCGCTGTCTGTCACCAACGGAGGGAAAGAGTAGGATGCGATGTTACCGCTGACAGCCCTTGCCATTGACCAGAAGGAGCGCAAACCAGTTGGGCACCGAAGGAGCTTATTGATCACCCTGTCGTTGTGAGCCTTCTTCGCGGTATCGATCGCCTGGTTGCATGCGTTTCTGATTCTAACAAAATTCGTTCTGTTAATATCGGTGGGATTGGAGCGCCATTGCTTAAAAGCTTTATTTTTTGCCGCTGTAATCAGCTAATTCAGTTATTCTAGTTTTAGTTTAAAGTACGAAGTTATTTTTCAAAAAGAAATTTTCGGATTTTACTTAGGACTAAATTCTGAGCCTATTTACATTTATTCTTCATAGAGTAACATTCTGGTTCTTCACGAGCACTCTAAATTGTACATTGTCGTTTCGTTTTGTTTTACCTTTGGGCGTACAATAATTTCTCAATTAACATGTAATGTTACGAGGGTGGCCTGAAAAGTTTCCGATATTATGTGTATGTAATCGTCCATCTTTTGACACTCACCAAAATTTCAACCATTTTGGAAGCGTCGCTTTTATTATACAGTCGTTTGAGTGAGTCGATGTGAGTTTTTTTGTGAAAATGGACACAATTGAGTATCGAGCTGTCATTAAGTTTTTGTTTTTGAAATGCAATACGCCTACGCAAGTCAAATATGGTAGGACTCAGTGTATGGGGACTCTGCACCATCATTTATCACAGTGAAATGTTGGCCAGCTGAATTTATACGTGGCCGTGAGAGCTTGGGCAACGAAGAACGTTCGGGACCTCCGAAAACTGCAACAACTGACGATAAAACATCGCTAAAGATCACCAAATGGTGCTAGACGACCGCCGAATTAAAGTGAGAGAGATAGTAGAGGCTATAAAAATTTCCACAGAACCTGTTTGTCACATATTAAATCAAGATTTAGGCATGAGAAAGCTGTCTGCGTGTTGAGTGCCGCGTTTGCTCACGTTAGACCAAAAACGTGCTCGAATGAACATTTCCAACGCTGTGCTGACGCAGTTTAGGCGCAATAAATCTGAGTTTTGGAGCCGATTAATTATTGTCGATGAAACTTGGATACACCATTATACCCGCGAAACAAAAATACAGTCAAAACAGTGGACTGCAAGGGGGGAAACGGCTCCAAAAATGTTTTTTCGTCTAGGAAAGTGATGGCGCCTGTTGTTTGGGATAATCATGAAGTTATCTTAATAGATTATCTTCAAAAAGGAAAAACCATTACAAGAGCATACTACGCAACATTACTTGACCAACTGAAGGCATACATTTCGGAAAACGGCCACATATGCAGAAAAAGAAAATCCTGATTCACCAAGACAACGCACCGTCTTACACCTCATGAAAATCCACCACCTTTCACCATGGTGAAAATCCAGGAATTGCGGTTTGAACTGCTTGCAGAGAAAAACGCCGAGTACTATTTGGACTGGTTAGAGAGATAGGTGCATCGCTGGGAGGAGAAGTGTAGAGTTACAAGGAGACTATGTAGAAAATAAAAATAATTTTTAAGTAAAGATGTCTTGTATCTTTGTTAGGTCAGAAAGTTTTCAGGCCACCCTTGTATACGGTTGCGAAACATGAGCTCTCACAAAACGGGAAGAAACCAAATTCCGGGGATCGTCAAGGGTGGAAGGGGGGGGCACAGCACAGGGAACGATGGCGGAGTTGAGTCGGCGAGGTCATGAACTTCTGGGTTCCTATAGGCCAATAAATAGTAAGAGGTTTTTGTGATAACACACGCGATCGAACCATCAAATACATCATTGTTCTACTTAACTATACCATAGTTTGAGTTTTCACTCTTATATGTATTGCAAACTCCAAAATATCGTTGTCCGTTGGTCTTGACCGCCTAACGATTGTTGTAGTGTGGGTTCAATGTTGACTGTGTTGATTTGGATTTCGACGGATAACCTTCTCCATTTATTGACGGAATATATACATTTTTGTCTAAAACTGAATACATACGTTGTCAAAATTGTACTTTACATTCAAGCCAATGATAGAATTTCCAGTATTAGTTCAATTAAAGCAATGACGATGCGGTTTGTACTTCTTTTAGTCATAGAAATATGAAATTGGAAGGTAGTCTTCAATTTTGTGGTATATTGAACAATACAGAATTTTCCATTCTTCCTTTCCAAGGTATAAAATAAACCAACGCTGAGGTAAATTATTTATACCGAGAATGGAAGAAAAGAATTTTTTCACCAAAATATTTTATTACCCGCGTACTATTAGAAAATCATTGATATGAGGAAGAATAGAGCTGGCGCCAATGTAGAACCCTGAGGCACCTCGTAATTAATGGAAAGGCATCTGAAGACTCATCGTCTTCAACAACTTAAATCTGTTGATTGTCGATGAAACTTCATCCAGTGGGAAGGTTATAAAGAAGGTGGATATGAACGAAGGTTCCTTAGTAAAGCTCTATGAAAGACGCGGTCAAAAACGTTGGAGATATCAAAAAGTTTTCCGAAGACCGCGTATTGTGGAATCCATATTAGCGACCACTAAGTAGCGTAGCTAAGGAGTAACCTAGAAGTGTTGGAAGGGACACCATTTGTCCTTCATAAAGGAAAATAATACAAAAATGCTTGTAGGTAAAGTATAGCCGCAAAAATTACACTTAGAATTACGAAGTAGTAATACGCGTATTGGGCTCCTCGATAGTATAGTGGTTAGTATACCCGCCTGTAACGCGGGAGACTGGGGTTCGTTTCCCCGTTGGGGAGCCTCTGGCGCAAGACTAATAACCTTGCTCGGAAAAACAAATTATTATGGACAACTTAACAAATCTCAGATATGGACCGGATACCGGTGGAGAGACTTGCTAAATAAGCCCAAGGCCGGTGCCCGGTTGTAGTGCCAATGATGATGATGAATACTCGTATTACCCGAAGAACGCCAATGAGAATGACAATGTAACACGAAATATAACCAACTAATATTCTCGTCGATAATTTGTAAGAATTATTTTTTTCTCCATTTATGAATTTATGTCCAGTTTTCACAATCTGTGCACAAAAATTAAGCCTCTGGGCTCCAATCCCAATAGGCCTCGGAGTGACACTGTCAATATCTGCACCAGGTGCCACCTATGTCACACGATACACGATATACGATATACGATATATGTTGCTGATCTTCTGAAAAAGATCTTCTGGGAACATTGGGCCACTAAGGCACCCGTGAGGCTTACTCAAACATGTTGACCACGGATATAACAAAAAGTCATATTTAATGGAGGTTTATCTAACAGATATACAATATAAATTAACCGGCATACGGCATATGAGTACGAAATACCCATCTCGTTAACAAAAGGTTGAAAAAGAGGAAATCTGCGACGGAGAGGACTGCATTTAAAAAAAAAGAAGTTGATTTTCCTTAATAGATTTACCTACCAAATTTTGTCGAACTCTACACAACAACAAAATACAACATGTCACAATTTAAGGAAGAACATCTTTCGCTTACATCCATCCACACCAATGTCATTCATTCAATTAAAGGAATGACAAAGACGCAGGTTTTTGAATCACTCCACTGTCGGCAACACTGTAGCATGATTAGGCATAATAATATACAAACATGGACGTCACTAATTAACTAGGATTGACAGGTAATTGTAAAACAATGTTTTTATTAAATTGAACCTGTAATTAACAATAATATTTCGCCCTAAGCACATCACCATCTAAACAAGCGAATTTAAAGATGACTTAATTAATTTTTACTTCAACGTGTGTGCAACCAGCTGTGACCTGCAGTCGATGAGAGGAGCCCCAGCAACAATACGTATAACGAGATCTAGGACCGGAATAGTAATGTGTACCAACGACCCCCGTTGCATACATCTGCGTTTAAACACCTCTTTAAATTGTGTAGTATTTAAAAGATTCTTGACAAATTGTTTACTAACACAACTTGACGAATACATTTCCGCAGTCAAACCGGGGCGAGTTTTGATTAAAGCAAACCTGCTACTTCCTCTTCCCAAGCTACACATCAGTATGAGAACCATCCCAAATATACAAAAACCACCCAGAGGGTGGGAGTAGGACTCTAGAATCTATTTATTCCCTTACAGGAATATTGAAAATTTATTGCTTTCTATTCGCTGAACAATGCCAGGCGCACATTCGCACCACTGGTGGCAGTATTAACAGAACCGTGATGAGTGGGAGGAAGAGAAATGCCATTTGATGTGAACAAGGATACCCGCATGCAGCAATCTCCTTATCCATTCTTATCCTTCTGACATCTGTAAAATATGCACAACATGCCGAAGGCAGCAGCGAAATGCATATCGATTGTAAATCATTTACTGTTGCGAATCAGCACAGCATCACTGGCACAGGCGTCTTATCAAAATTTTATCGAACATATATTAAACGCTTGAGTGAACCCATATATCTCAGGATGCCCGTTTAGGATGAGCGGTGGTCGGTGGTCGGTGGTATGGCTGTGCGAGATCTGACGCTGACAATCACTTGCATACCGATAACGTACCACCGCCCAACAATTTGCATATTTATGGGAATGAGCAATTGCGGATAAAGTAGGAGAATGAGTCACATCCTTGAAAGGATTGCTTAATAGAACGCAACAGGAATACTGATATCTTATTCGCAACACAATTATGGAATATTTTCCCGTTGTCACCATGGAAAATAAACGTAAAGGGCTTTCATTGTTTCCTTTGGTATGACTGGCGCCAATGTTACGGCGCCCTTCCAATAGGTTCGGTGAGCTAGAGACGGTGCCACAATTATAAATGCAGGCTGGTATTGTCCTGCTAAGGGCAGTTGCTGGAGTGCAAAACGAGAAGCGTAAGTTCAAACCCCAGTCGCCAGGATGGTGACGTTACTATCTATTAGACAATCATTATTGCGTCGTCACTGTAAACCGATGAAATAAATGAACTTGTTAGAGAAATAGAGTCAACAGTACCAAGCGTTTTAATGTATAATGATGATCAAACAGTCTGGTGGGAGCTTAGATGAGTAACCGCATTTATGACGCCAATCATTTCTATTTTTTATCAAACTCGTAAATGCAGAATTTGTTATAAAATAACAGTAAAAGCCGATGACCACAGCTTTTGATTAGACTTCTGTGTCTAATTTAATGAAGCAAGAAAGGAAAAGGGTGATAATGATACATTTATAACATTTCTGTTCTTTATAAATCATTCACCCAAATATTGAAATATATTCGCTTCATTAAGACCGGAAAAGGAAGTTCATGACCCGCCACAGCAAGTGTTAGCTTATATACTATATAGGTTTAAACGTCCCGAGATTTTTAATGAAAACAATCGCTTTTTGGCCAAAGTTATATTTATTCTTCAACATAGTTGCCTTCGAGGGCAAAACACTTGGTATAGCGAATTTCGACGCCCTTTCTGTAGTACGAAACGTTCAAGCCGTTGAAATACATCTCGGTTTCCGATATAGCTTCGTCATTCGATCTGAATTTCTTTCCCTGGACCCACCGCTTGAGGTTTAGGAACGGATAATATCCGCTGGCGAACTTTTTTCTTCGCCATATGGCGCCGTTTTATCTTTATTTCGTGGTTCAGTTTATCAAATAATGCTGCATAATACTCACATGTGACTGGTCTTCCCTTCTGTAGGTAATCGATGAAGATTATGCCATGCACATCCCAAAAAACAGAGGCCATAACCTTCCCGGCGTTGGTCTCTTGGCCGCTTTGGGTGGCTTTCGTGGCATTCAAGCCACTCTGCAGACTGCCTACTAAACTCAGGCGTATAGTAATGGGCCCACGTTTCATCCACCATCACAAACCTCGAGAAAAGTCCGCCCCATTACGCTTCAACCACCCAAATCGGCCGTTAAATGATCAATGCGCTGCTGTATTTGATCATCGGTCAGTAAACGTGGCACTCATCGCCCCGATGGCTTTTTTATCGCCAAATGATAGTGTAAAATGTATCACGCCCGTTTTCTTGAGATACCACGGCTTTAGCTAACTCACGCAACTTCACTTTACGATCACCCAAAACGATTCGATACACTTGCTTTATGATTCCCACATGCATAGCTTCTTTTGAACTTCCAGAGCGATGTGCGTCTTCGGTACTTGTACTTTTAAACTCACTAAACCGTTGCAATGATTGTTTAGAAGTTCTTCCCATCAAAAAACTATGTTTTTATCAAGATGCGACATTCCTGTTTTTTTTTTCAATTTTTTTACGAAGGCGAAAGTAGCGTCACTCAAGCGACTGTAGCTTGTGAAGGAATAAACGAAATGTCACGAAACTGTTGTTCACTTGGAAAACCGCAATGAGGCTTCTACCTTTCGAAAATATCCTATTACTGCTAGGTAGGCAACCTCCAGCCAAGAGAAGTGAGGGTGGTGATATACTACAATATTATTCGTAAGTTAACTACTGAAAGGTATCATGGCATGCCAGACAATACTTTACGCTATTTTCATAACCGAACTGACTACAGTCTCAAGCAAAGGGTTTCTCGTATATTGGGCAAACATAGCGATCATATTGAGTTTCAATTACTCAAAAAAATGATTTAATACAGTCTCCTAACCTCAAGACCCTCATCCTTTAACCAAAGGTTATTATAAGCTAATCATAAGACTATTAGTATTAAGGCATGCATTATATATATAATAATAAATAAATAAATATCTTGCTATAAGTTCTTTAAAAAGCAAAAGAAAGAGCCCTTTTGAAAACCATGTTAATTTATAAAACTTATATTTGTGCCTATATCTAGTGAAGAACATAGCCTCAAATAAATTACCTCCTCATCTACACGCGCCCATGGGCTGGAGCTATTCGTTCCAACCTTTGGCTGAGATTATAACCGTTTCAAGTCGTGGGTTGAAATCAAATTTTTTATATATATATATATGTATATATATATATATATATATATATATATATATATATATATATATACGATACATATATATATATATATATATATGTATATATATATTTA
Organism: Microdon myrmicae; assembly: GCA_963931805.1. NCBI lineage: Eukaryota > Metazoa > Arthropoda > Insecta > Diptera > Syrphidae > Microdon > Microdon myrmicae. Next base: position 150,963,658 of record OZ007501.1, on the reverse strand, counting down.
GATATATCTATATATATTGTGACGCATATGACAATCAATACTAGAATATTCGAGGAAGTCCGAAACAAAGTACTAGAATATTCTATAAGGTACTGGAAAACTGGAGACTATGAACAATAGAACATTCAAGGCTATGGAACGGACGGAAACGAAACACCGAATCAGAATGAGGGAACGGTATAAATACGTCGAACACAGATCATGGAGAGAAGCAGAAAGTAATAAGTGAGAAAGCAAGCAGAGTAGCAAGCGATAAGTACGGAAGCGATAAGTCAAGAAATCGTTAAATGTACGGTAAAAGTAACGGTTGTTAATAACAGACTAATAAAGTGTTTGCAAAGAGAATCAATTTAACGGCTCTTATTTATTCAAAATAATTAATCCAGCGAACCCTAAGCTCGCTGCAATAAACCAATAAAACGTTGTCGTAGGAGACAGAACAAGAAAAAGGCAGAAGTGAACTAGAAGGCAGCTTTATTAATAGACGTGTTGAAGGACAATTATTGATCGATGGTGTTTATTCGGTGAATGTTGATTGTAGACGATTGTAACGAACCCGTTGAAGGTTGATTGCAGACTGACGAATTGGCATAACTGCCAATTCAAAAAGCGACGCTATGACATCATCGTGGTGACAATGATGGCCAGTTGGTGCCAGCTGCTGCGCAACTGGTATACATGCGAATGTACTAGATTTCTCCAGTACATTCCAGCACATTTAATTGCCAATCCGCAACATTCCGCCAGCCTTCGCCAATCATTGGCGAATCATTTTGTTCCAGGGGACGGTGGCTAGGGGCCGGGAGTGTGCGGTCTGCTGGTGGCGGTTGGTCTTGGCCGGCTGTCCATTTTCACGTGCGTGATCAGTTGAGAGGGGGCCGCCCGCCCTGAGGAGCGCTGGAGTCTTGAGGGTCTGGGATGGCCCGTATGATCGATGGCGACAAGAACCTCTTTCCCATCGCTGATGTCCGTTGCCTTTTGTGGTCGCGGGACCGGCCAGTTGATCCGGGTTAGAGTTGTAAGGTCGCAACCCACGATCAATGACCACGTGATGACTGGTGATGGGTCTCGCTATGTCGAGACCGGTGGTGGTGCCATGTACTGCGCACGTTGGCGCCCGTCTGGAGTGAGTGGCCGGCGGGATGCGACCGTTGGGGGTGTGTGCTGTAACGTGGAGTCGGGTGCGGTGTCTACCCTGGCACTGTCCGCGTGTCCTTTCGTAATGGCAGTCACGGGCCAAGTGCCTCCCGGGGTCGTCGCAGTGCAGGCTCTGTGGATGCACAGAGGGGCGTGCTTTCTTGCTGGAGTTCGAGAGACCGCTGGTTGCTGGGGAGCGCCGCCCGCCAAGCGGGGCATTGCGCGCTCCTGGTCCTGTTGTGGTGGCTACAGATGGTAGCGGTTGGCCTGGGTAGCTTTGGACCTGGGCAGGAGCTTGACCACGTGGTGTCCTGGGTGTGGTGGGGTGCCTTGAAGTGTTCGAGTGGGTAAGCTCATGGTTCCTCGATTGCCCGTTGCCACTGCAATGGTTCAGCGTGTGGCAGTTCTTTTTTCTGGTTTTGCCACCGAAAACTAATTAATGTTTAATTTGTTACCTTAGATCCGGGAAAACGCTGATCAGGAATGTTTTCGCTGCGTGCCGCCTTGCGAGATTTCCACTCCCAGTCACTCGCTTGTACGCTTTTTGAATATCCCGAGCAGTTGCATGGAGTCACTCCAAGAATCCTATATGGGTCACCTTGAGAATTACTCCGCCTCAGTTTGGACTCGATTTACAATTTCGGAAATTTGTTCTTTCCTCCACGAAAACTTCTCTCTGACAGTTATCAATTTTATTACGATTTTATTTTGTATGATTTTAAACTTTCCCTTACGTACAATTTCAATGTTTTTAGAAGTTACAACTTTTCTTTTTGTGCCGTGACCGAATCTTTTCTTCTTTTTTGCCTTCCTTTTCCATCGTCAGCTTTTTCTTTCTGTTTCCTTTGTTCTACTTTTTTTTTTCTTTTTCTGCAAAAACAAAAACCGTCAGCAACGGAATTTAAGACCGTATTCTAGAAAAAGGCTAACCCTCCGTCTCTCTCGCTCTCCATTCACGTCCACTTCGAAAAATAAATTCGAACTCGAAGAACTGCACGATCCACACCCGAATCAGGGCGTGTTCAAAAACTCACTTCTGTATCGTGCAATTCCTCCACCACCTTACCATCGTACTATTTTAAAACAAAATTATATTAAATACAAAGTATCAAATGATGGTGGTGGCCGACGTACGTGACAAGCGGGCGGGGGGTATGTCTTGTAGTTGGGTGGCGCAAGTGATCGGTGGCTGGTAGTTGAATGGGCTTCGTATGTGGCCACTGGGGCCGATGCCGGCGAGACGTCCTTTGGGTTCTCTGATGGAAGCCGCGGCCGTCAGTCGGAAGGTCGACCAGTTGCTCTGGGTCGGAGTTGTAAATTCGCAACCCACGAGGAATGGCCATATGATGGCTGGTGACAGGCCTTGTCACCTTTGCGCTGGATGATGTGGTGCGTGCTGAGCCTGTTAGCACCCATCCCAGTTAAGTGGCCTGCGCGACGAGGCCGGAACGTTGGTCCTTCCTTATGCCTTCGAGGATGATGTTGGGGTATATGTCTGCCCCAAGGATGATGTCCACCTTCTCGGCGGAGGCGATGTTCGGATCTGCAAGTTCCAGATCCGCCACGAACGAGAGATCCCTTGTCGTTGATTGTGGTGGTGGTGTATACACTGAGAGCCCTGACAGGATGAAGGGCCTTAGTGTCCATTGGCTCGAGCCGTGGAGGCGAAGAGTGATGCTGATGGCGGCCTGAGTCCTTGTGGCAAGGCCACGAGTGCCCCCGACACCGTAGGTGGGGACGGGTGATGGTTGACGTCGGAGGTGCAACCTTCGGGCTAGTGATGTTGAAATGAAGGTGCCGCTGGAGCAGGGGTCCAGCAGAGCACGGACTTCAATCCTCTGTTCGGTCTCCGACGTCGCGATGACTCTGGCTGTTGGCAGCAACGCGGAATGCAGTGAAGGGGTGCTGATTATATGTGCGCAGACCCCTTCCTGACGGTCGATCCGGGGGGCGGGTCCTTTGGCTCGTCGCGGCGGTGATGTTGTCCCGTCGATGGCGGTAGACCGGACATGCAGCAGGGTGTGATGTCTCCGCTGGCATCGACGGCGCGTCTTGTTGCAGTGGCAGTCGCGCAGGCGGTGGCGACCCAAGCAGTTGGTGCACAGGTTTCTTTTGTGTGCGAAGGACTTCCGACAGCCAGGTGTGAGTGATCGGAAGCCCTCGCAAGCGTAAATGGTGTGTGAGGCCCTGCAGAATGTGCAAGCGCCCTGTTGCTTTACGGGTGTCGGCGGTGTTTTGTGCATCGGGACACTGGGCTGGTTAGTTATCGGGCCGGCTACTGTTGCTGGAACAGTCGAATTCGTGGAAGGCATTGGCGTTGGATCTGACACGGATCCTATGTACGCCGTGCCCACTGCTTGCTCTGGAGTCCGTGTGATGGTAGCCAGTTCCTCTGGCTCGGAGTTGTAAGTTCGCAACCCACGAGGAACGGCTATGTCATGTTGTGCCCCACAATGCGTGCGCGGCATCGTCTTCTGTGGGAGCTTCGGCACTGGGCCGATCATCGTGACCTTGGATGGGTTGGGCTTTGGGCAGGCGGCACTCTGGTCGGCGGCCTGCTGACTCACTGTTCTGGGGTGCGGTTCCTTTTCCGCTGGCTTAATGTTGACCGTTGGCAGCTGCACTGGGGATAGCTCGCTAGGGTGGAGGCGATTGGTGCTGTTGACTATGGTTGACGAGGCTGCTTTGAGCGCGTACTGGGCCTCGAGGAGCTTCGTCTCTTCCTCAAGGTATATCTCTTCGGTTTCGCCGAAACAATCATCCGCGAAGTACGCGTGTTGCTGATCCTCAGGTGCCGCCAGGTAGAAGATGTTGTAGTGCTGCTTGGAGAAGGCTTCCCATTCAGCGCGGAGTGCGCATTTGGTTGCATCGAGTGCTGTCGGACTTGGTTGTCCCTTTTCCTGTATGTTGAGGAATGTGCCGGAAATGGTGGCCTGGGCCGCGAACTGAGCGGCGATGAGTTCCTTAATCGTGGTCGGTTGTTGTACGAGAGCTGATGTTGAAGGCACTTTGGTTTGAACTCTCGTTGTAGAAAGTTCGTCGTCCTGCTTTCGTTTTGCGGCAACAGCGGTTTCCGACTCGTGTTGGTGATGAGCACGTGTATGATCTCTGCCGACCGAGGAATGTCGTCGGGGAACCGTTGTCAATGTTGTCGCCGTCGCCGCCGTCACCACTGTTTGATCCATTGTCGGCTCCGTTACGCACCGCGTGAAAGCAGGTATGACCTCTTCCGAGCGAGGAATGTCGTCGGTCGAGATCTTTGGTGTTCCGCCGGCCGAGGAATGGCGTCGGGGTGCATCATCCGTGATGGCAATCCGGGTTGAGGGCCGAGCGGCATATAAACTCCTAATTACGGAGGCAAGGCGCCAAGGCAGGGACGAACCGGGGTTGGGCCGGACGGCATTCGCATGTCAAGTCCCGGCGGAGTTTCCGGGCGCCGTAGAGGTGGCCGGAACATCATTGGCGGCGAAAGACTTGCTGGCGGGGAGATGGCCGGTGCACCAGTCCGAGGAGCATCGTTACCAGGTTTCGACGTCGAATCACTTTCCCCGTCACCGGTTTCACTCGATGTCTCACTTTCTTCATGCTTGTTACTTTCACTGTGGTTAGGCTGAGGGTCTTGTTCCTTTCCCCGTTTCCTTTGAGCACTCTCCGTTCCTTTCAGGGATTCACCAGCATTTTGTCCGCATATCGCCAGCATTCGCTGCTGCACTGGGCGCAGCTTTGGTAGATCGGCTTCTACCTTTGCCTGTGGTTTCCTTTCACATATTTTTGTTGCCAAGTCCTTTTGACTCAATCCTTTCCCTTGACGTTCCTGTTGAATGATCTTGCCGACTTCTAAAGGTATTTTTTCATGTTTAATTTCTTCAGTTTCCCTGTCCAATTTAGCCGTGTTGTTAGTGTTGATGTGTTGCTTATTAGTACAGACGCCAAATTTCTGTTGAGTATCCGCTTGAACGTCCTGACGACGTGCCTGATTAATAGCACTTTTCGTTTTGAGGGCAGGTGATTTCGGAGCCCGTTTACGTAAAACCGTAACTGGGTCCCAGTCAGACATCTTGTGTTTGTTTCACAGACGATTGGATTGAAATTAAATTGATACTTCAGCAAATGCTGCTGCTTGCTTGATTATGAATAACGTTTAGTAATACCTTCAGATCCTTGATTTGTGTCGAGGTAGGCAGTTGTCGATGTGCCGCGAACTGGGTGGCGATGATGAAAATCCAATTAGGCACTGGATCCGTTTCGAAGGACCAGGAATGGTTTGTTTATAACTCCAAGTAGTCCGCGTGTAAACCAATAAAACTTTGTCGTAGGAGACAGAACAAGAAAAAGGCAGAAGTGAACTAGAAGGCAGCTTTATTAATAGACGTGTTGAAGGACAATTATTGACCGATGGTGTTTATTCGGTGAATGTTGATTGTAGACGATTGTAACGAGCCCGTTGAAGGGTGATTGCAGACTGACGAATTGGCATAATTGCCAACTCAAAAAGCGACGCTATGACATCATCGTGGTGACAATGATGGCCAGTTGGTGCCAGCTGCTGCGCAACTGGTATACATGCGAATGTACTAGATTTCTCCAGTACATTCGAGCACATTTAATTGCCAATCCGCAACACTATATATATCAATATATATATATATATATATATATATATATATATATGTATATATATATATATATATATATATATATATATATATATATATATATATATATATATATATATATATATATATGTATATATAAAGGGTTGTTAAATTTTAAGGGCCGATGTTGATTTTGAATAAAACAGAAATTATGTAGGAAATTATTGTCATTTCTTTTTATTATGATAATATTGATATGGTTCAATTATGTGTGGAACAAAATATCGGCCAAATGGCCTCCGCGACCTCGGCGGCACACCTCCATCCAACGGTCCAAATTTTCGATGACGCTGAGGCATATTTGAGGTTCTATGCCGTTAATGTGCCGAATTATCTCATCCTTTAGCTCTTGACTTGTTGTTGGCTTATCGACGTACACCTTTTCTTTCAAATAACCCCAAAGAAAGAAGTCCAACGGTGTCAAATCACATGATCTTGGCGGCCAATTGACATCGCCGCCACGTGAGATAACACGGCCATTGAATTTGTCGCACAAAAGAGCCACTGTTTCGTTAGCTGTGTGGCAAGTGGCACCGTCCTGTTGAAACCACATATCGTCCGCATCCATATCTTCCAATTCGGGCCATAAAAAGTTCGTTATCATCTCACGATAGCGAACACCATACACAGTAACTGCCTGACCGGCCTCATTTTGGAAAAAATACGGCCCGATGATGCCGCCAGCCCATAAACCGCACCAAACAGTCACTCTTTGTGGGTGCATTGGTTTTTCGACAATCACTCTTGGATTATCATTCGCCCAAATGCGGCAATTCTGCTTATTGACGAATCCACTGAGGTGGAAATGTGCCTCATCACTGAAGATGATTTTCTTCGAAAATTGATCATCCGCTGTTGCCATTTCTTGCCACCATTCTGACCATTGACGACGCTTAAAAAGGTCAAGAGGCTTTAGTTCTTGAGTCAATTGCACCATGTAAGCGTGTAAATGCAAGTCTTTATGCATAATGTTCATCAACGATGAGCGTGAAAGGTGCAATTGTTGGGCACGACGACGAGTTGAGGTGGACGGCTCTTCAACCACACTATCGCGAAGAGCAGGAATATTTTCTGCAGTACAAGCTGTACGAGCATGCACTGGTGTTTTCACATTTCACATCTAACCACCCTTTATATAGATATATATCTATATATATATATATATATATATATATATATATATATATATATATATATATATATATACATATATCTATATACATATATATATGTATATATATTTATAGATATAACTATATATATATATATATATATATATATATATATATATATATATATATATATATATATATAAATATATATCTATATATATATATATAAATCTATATATATATATATATAAATATATATATATATATATATATATATATATATATATATATTAGGTGTACAACTTTGCTTCCGCCGTTTTGCAATAGATGGCTGTAGCAGTAAGTGGTAGTTGAAAGAAATAGATCATAGATGTCATACAATAAGCTTAGGTATTTGTAAACATAACACCATCGAAATATTAGTCGATTTGTGTCTGCGTCAGAAAGTCTATCCTCGATTACACATGTCAGCTTACGAGCCAAATTCTCGGGAGGTTTTAATTATCTGCTTTAATATGAAGAAATGGATTCGTATGTTGCCCGAAAGATGGGAGAAAGTAGTGGCCAGCGATGGACAATACCTTGAATCATAAATGTATAACCAGTTTTTTTTTTACAATAAAGCATCGAATTTCGGAAAAAACGGCGGGAGCAAAGTTGTACACCTAATATATTGTAGCGAGCTTAGGGTTCGCTGGATTAATTATTTTGAATAAATAAGAGCCGTTAAATCGATTTTGAATTAATATAACACTTTATTAGTCCGTAATAACATCCGTTACTTATACCGTACACATAACGATTTCTTTACTTATCGCTTCCGTACTTATCGCGTCTTTTACTTCTTCACTGCTTACTTCTCACTCGAGACTTATCACCTGCTTCACTTCCTTGGTTCTCGATCTGCGTGCGACGTATTTATACTGTTTCCTCATTCTGCTTTGGCGTTTCGTTTCCGTCCGTTCCATAATCTCGACTTTTCTATTCCAGTTTTCCAGTACTTCCTAAAATAATCTAGTACTTTGTTTCGGACTTTCTCGAAGATTCTAGTACTGATTGTCATATGCGTCACAATATATATAAAGTGGCGCAAAATCAAGCACCCTATCGGAAGATGTTATAATTTTTGCAAATGGCGCCATACGTCAATCAGATTTGACAATTGTGAACTAGACAGCTGCAGTATACAAACAGACAAGCAATGGTGTGCTCTACTCCGCAAGAGCATGAAATAATTGTATAGATTTGTTTGACCAATAATCGGTCGGTGGTGTTAGCGCAGCGTGAATTTCGACGTAGATTTCTTAATCGTGGCGCGTCAACTGGGCAAACATTCCGACGCTTAGCTACTCGACTCGAACAGACTCAAACCACAAGAGACCATGCAGGGCGTGACCGTCACCGGAAATGGCCACTGAAAATCCACGTGTGATGGACGAAGAGTCATTACATGCACTCAAAGACACTGTGTAGTGCGGCGTTCATGCGGGAGGAGTGATTGGGCCGTATATTTTTGAGGACGCCATCAGCAACACGGTCACTGTTACTAGCGAACGCTACAGGGCCATGATAAACGACTTCTTGCTGTCGGAATTGGATGAGTGAGGCTTGGTGAACATGTGGTTTCATCAAGACGATGCAACCGCACGCACAGCACGACCCACAATGGATTTTGTGAAGGAAGCGTTTCCTGGTCGCGTAATCTCACGTTTTGGTGATTTGGCATGGCCAGATTGATCGCCCGATTTAACCATCCCAGACTTCTTTCTTTGGGGCTATTTGAAGTCGCGGGTTTATCCTCAGACAATCGCAGCTCTTAAGAAGAATATTCGACAGGCATGCTAACAGTTATCACCGGAAATCTTGCGGAAAGTCATGGAAAATACGATAAAACGTGTATCACCACTGTGTGTCAACACTGGCTGCAGCCACTTGACGGATATCATATTTTCCACTTAACAAAAAAAATTAAAAGGTCCAAATAAAGATTTGGATCACTCAAAATCTTTTTTTTTTTATTTAGTAAAAAAGTAATTATAAAAAAAAATAGGATGAGTAAATTTGCGCTACCATATATATATATATATATATATATATATATATATATATATATATATATATATATATATATATATATATATATGGCTCCTCGATAGTATAGTGGTTAGTATACCCGCCTGTCACGGGAGCCGGGGAGCCGGGGAGCCACTGGCGCAAGGCTAATGACCTTGCCCCGAAAAAACAAATCGTTATCCTCAGGACTTGCTAAATAAAGCCAAGACCGGCGCCCGGTTGCAGTGCCAATGATGATATATATATATATATATATATATATATATATATGTATATATATATATATATATACATATATATACATATATATATACATATATATATATACATATATATATATATATATATATATATATATATATATATATATATATATATATATATATACATATATATACACATATATATACATATATATATATACATATATATATATATATATATATATATACATATATATAAATATATGTATATATATATATGTTTAAAATTTAAAATTTAACCTGAAGTTTTTATTATTATTAAGCTTAATACAAGCTTATGTTAATCTATCTATCTATCTATTTATTGGCCAGTAGAACCCGAAAGTTCATGATCTCACCGACTCGACTCCGCCATTGTTCCCTGCCTGTACACTCTCTTCCACGTTCGAGCATCCGATCCGATCTCCTCGAGGTCAAACCTAACAAAATCCTCCCATCTGCGTCGCGGACGTCCTGCCGGTCTCCGTCCCGTTAGTCTTCCGTCAAGAATTCTACGCACGGTCCTATCATTGCCCATTCGCGCCACGTGTCCGGCCCATCTTAATCTTCGCGACTTGATTACTATCACAAGTTTGCGGTATAGCTCTTCCAATTCGTGGCTGTGGAGTTTCCTCCCTTGTCCTGCCCCCTCGTCATATTTGCCGCCAAACATACCCCTTAAAACTGTATTCTCGAATACGCGGTATTTGTTTTCTTCCCGTTTTGTGAGAGCCCATGCTTCGCATCCGTATAGAACAATTGGCATGATTATGGTTTTATAGACACGGAGCTTCATATTACGTGATAGCAGTTTGGATTTCAATAGTTTACTGACTGCATGCCAACTAGCGTTGCCGGAGTGTAGTCTTTTGTTAATTTCCTTCGAGATTTCGTTACTGGCCGTCAGTATTGTTCCCAGATATTTAAATTCTTTGACATTTTCAAATATCTTGCCCCTGATGTTTGTGTGTGTTCCCTGAGTTTCACCTGCTGTCGCCGTAATCATGTATTTTGTTTTCTGTTCATTTATTTCTAGGCACACCTCTTCTGCCGCTTGGATGATGATTTCACTGTTTTAACTTACAGCTTCTAGATCAAGACGGCGATGTCATCCGCATATGCGAGCACTTGTGTGACCCCGTTCCGGGAAGAATCCGGCCTTGTCGTCGTCTTGTACCTTTCTGATGACATACTCGAGGACAAGGTTAAAGAGACATAGTGAGAGGCCATCCCCGTGTTTTAGTCCGTCCCGGATTTCAAATGGTTCTGAGAGCTGGTTTTCTATTCTAACTCGCTCTTTGTTTCCGTTCATGTAGATTTGAATGAGGGCAGCATATTTTTTTGGGATTCCCAGATCAACTACAATGTGGTAGAGTCTTTAACTTGCGACTGAGTTATAGGCTTTTTTGAAGTCCACGAACAGTTGGTGAACCGTCTCTCCGTATTCCCACTTCTTTCCCCGTAGTTGCCTTTATGTGAACATTTGGTCGCTTGTTGACCGGTTCCTACGGAATCCGCATTAGCAGTCTCCCAATATTTCTTCTGCGTACGGTGTGATTCTCGCCAGTATGATATTTGTTAGTATTTTGTATGTTGTTGGGAGCAGTGATATTCCTCTGTAATTTTCACACTTAAATCGGTCACCTTTTTTGAAAATGGAGCCGAGTATTGAGGTTTTCCATTCTTCCGGAATGAGTTCCTTATACCATATTGTTTTAATCTGTTGGTGGATCTTTCGAGCGGTTACCTCTCCTTCATGCTTCACAAGCTCTGCCGGTATGCAGTCGACTCCGGGAGCCTTGTTGTTTTTCAATCGGTTTATTGCGTCTACAACTTCGTCGAAAGAGGGCTCTGGGATCTAAGGCTCGGCTGGTGCGTTTATTTGTGGTTGATGGGTGCGCGCATTAAGCAGGTTTTCAAAGTATTGCTTCCATCTTGTCACGATATTGTTTGTTTCTGTCACCAGACAGCCGTTTATATCTCGAATTATTTTGGCTCTCCCTCCGTAGCCATTTCTAATTGAATTTATGCCGGCATACATACCTCTGATATTCTTTGCTCTGGCATATTCTAGGATTTTTTCAATCCGATTCTTCTCCCATTGGCGTTTTTTGCGTTCGAAAAGTCTTGTTGTCTTTTTCCGAATTGTCGCGTATCTTTCTGCGTTGACTTCATCATATGCTTCTAAGTGGATCACTCTGAGGCGTTTACGTTGTTCGATCTTTGCCCTGCGCTCATCGTCAAACCAAGGTTTGGACTTAATTGTTTTCTTAAGTCCTAATACCTTTTGGGCTGTATGTTCGATTGTGTCTCTGATCGATGCCCATTTAGTGTCCACACTATTGGTTTCCTCTTCCTCACTACTGTCATTCTCTAGGATGCTAAATCTATTCGTTAGTTCGTCTTGATATTCAGCCCTTTTACGTAGGTCTTTTAGTTTATCAATGTCGAACTTTTTGCTCGTCTCCCGTGACTGACCAGGCGGTTTCCTGCGACCCGACTCCTAATTTCGCCCATCACTAGAAGATGATCGGAGTCGCTATCTGCTCCTCTATATGATCTTACGTCAAGGATATTCGAGTGGTGTCTTTTGTCTATGAGGAAGTGGTCTATTTGGTTACGCGTTACGCCGTCGGGTGATATCCATGTGGCTTTATGAATTTGCTTGTGCTTGAACATAGTGCTTTTCACTACCAGATCTTTTGACGCTGTGAACGTGATAATTTGCACTCCATTATCATTTGAAACGTCGTGTGGGCTTTCTTTACCTATAGTTGGTTGGAAGATGTGTCCCTTTCCAATTTTCGCATTGAGGTCCCCGAGGAAGATTTCAACATCGAATGATGAGATCCCATCAAATACTTCTTTTAGGGTTTCGTTTCTTCGTCCTTAGATTCTGTTGTGGCGTGTATGTTTTTAAATACATAATTGTACCATGAGCCCTGTATTTTTAGCACCGACATCCCGTTATTAATAAATCTCACATCTTTTACATAGAACGTAATCTTATTGCTTATGATGAACCCAGTCCCGATGTTATGTGTATCGGTACCTCCACACGCTAGTGCAAACCCGTTGGTTTCGATTACTTAATGTGGGAGTCGGACTTCCTGAAGCGCGATGATGTCGATTTTATATTGTTTCGCGTTTTCTACGACCGTCTGAATCGTGCCTGGTTTATATAACGTTCGAACATTCCACCTGCCGACGCGTATATCTCGCATTTTCCGTTTTTCCCTAAGTCTTCTTTTTGCCGAGTCGGTGTTTTCTTGATGATTTGTTCCCTTATGGTAGTGTCGGCTCATCACACCTACGCCTACCGGGTTTTTCGTGGGATTGTTTTTTGTATATTGGTTATTCATTTTTGATCCCACGAGACTTGGGGTTTCAAATAGTCCGCCACATCAGAGCCCCGTTTTGATGTGGTAAAGTCTGCTTACTGCTATGATTCGACCCGGTGTCAGAGAGGCGCCGTTATAATACAGCCGGTATACCCCTGGCTGCAAACCATCCAATGGGCATGGTGACGCGTAACAGCCTGGATTAGGGGTGGTAGATCTTTGTGTGTTACTCCTCGCTAGCCTGTCTGACATGGGTGAGCCTACTGGAAGCATATGCTTCCGTCAGCATACCCTTAGTGATTCATTGTAGTTTAAGCCCCCGCACCACGTCAAGGTTTCTACCAAGGGGGGAAAAGCTTAGTTAATATAAATATAAATATAATAAATAATATAAAACTAAAGTAGTAATTAAAAATGAAAAAAATATATGTATAATTTAAAAAGACATTAAAAACAAAGATGAAAAAACAAGGAAGGAGAAGAGGACTTCGGGGTAGGGGAGGTAGGAGGCTGGAGAAGAGCAAGTGTACGTGGGGGTGGCAAATGTGATATTTGTCAGACAGAGACAGTGACAGTGGAGGGTGGGAATAGTTCAAGACTATTAATACTAGGGATAAGGTTGGTCTCAATCTGAGCGTATATGTCGAAGGAGGGAATGTGTCTTTTCCAGAGTCGATTGTGTTTTGGAGCGGAGACCTCTAACATTCTGATAGTAGACGGTTAGGGGGAGCGTATTGAGGGCATTGAAATGATGGGGGGACGAGAGGGCGACTGATTAGGGTCAAAAATGCTTGTCATTATTCGGATAGGCCATTTTGTTGTCGATATATTGGCGAGATGCAGAGAGCTTTTTTAGTACTTTATTAGGGGGCATATGGAGATTTTTATGGAAATTAACAAACAGGCTGCGAAGGCTAGGAAAGTCGGTGGGTAGACCTTCCTGTTGGATGGAGGCCATTACGCTGGTTTTCGTTTTACCTTCATAACAGACAGAGTCAGAATTGTCGTGGAGGTATGAAAGATAGAGGTGGACATTTTCGTAGGTAATTTTGTTCCTAAATTTAGACGAGGCATACCGATTGTCGGAAGAATTAATGGTTTGCAGAGTGAGTTTGACAGATGGGGGCAAGATTATATATGTATATTTTCCGACCTAACAATATATTTTTTCTTAAAACTTATTTTTATTTTTCCACATAGTCTCCTTGTAACTCTACACACTTCTCCCCCGATGCTCCTATCTTTCTAACCCGGTGTTTTTCTCTGCAAAATAAATGTTCACGAAGGTGATTGCCTCCTCATTTGATGAAAATCTCTGTCCTCCGAGCGCTATTTTCAGATTAGGGAACAAAAAGGAGTGGCTTGCGGCTAGATCTGGTGAGTAAGGCGAATGGTCAAGCAGTTCAAACCGTAATTCGTGGATTTTCACCATGGCAACCGCTGAGGTGTAAGACGGTGCGTTGTCTTGGTGAATCGGGATTTTCTTTTTCTGCATATGTGGCCGTTTTCCGAAATGTATGCCTTCAATTGGTCAAGTAATGATGAGTAGTATGCTCTTGTAATGGTTTTTCCTTTTTGAAGATAATCGATTAAGATAACTCCATGATTATCCCAAAAAACAGTCGCCATCACTTTCCTAGACGAAAAACAGTTTTTGCTTTTTTTGGAGCCGATTCCACCCCTGCAGTCCACTGTTTTGGCTGCATTTTCGTTTCGCGCGTATAATGGCGTTTCCAAGTTTCATCGACAGTAATAAATCGGCGCCAAAACTCGGATTTATTGCGCCTAAACTGCGCCAGCACAGCGTTGGAAATGTTCATTCGAACACGTTTTTTGTCTAACGTTAGTAAACGCGGCACCCAAAGCGGGGATAGCTTTCTCATGCCTAAATCTTGATTTAATATGTGACCAACAGGTTCTTTGGAAATTTGTATAGCCTCTACTATCTCTCTCACTTTAATTCGGCGGTCGTCTAGCACCATTTGGTGATCTTTAGCGATGTCTTATCGTCAGTTGTCGCAGTTTTCGGAGGTCCCGAACGTTCATCGTCTCCCAAGCTCTCACGGTCACGTTTACATTCAGCTGCCCAAAATTTCACGGTGGTAAATGATGGTGCAGAGTCCCCATACACAGAGCCCAACCATCTTTGACTTGCGTAGGCGTATTGCCTTACAAAAACAAAAATTCAATGACAGCTTGATACCCAATTTTGTCCATTTTCACAAAAACATTCACATTGGCTCACTCAAACGACTGTCAAATAAAAACTGCCTATCCAAAATGGCTGACATTTTTGTGAGTAACTGTCAAAAGATGCATAACTATATTCACTACCTTTTATTGACGAGTGTTGCTACCTTCACGTTGAGGTTCACCTCAGATTTTCAGACCACCCTCGTATATACTCGTATACCATATACGACTATATGTTGACACTTCTTTTCCTTCATTCGCACTGTATTTCTGAATTGTGTTACTACAATTACTTTAATGGATTACATCATCTTTCTTGTGAAGGATAATTGGGTCAGAATTATTGGTAGGGATTCGTGGGCCCAGTTTTATTAGATGTGGAATATTAAAGTGATTGTTGTTAAATGCAACTATAAGGGAAAATACCAATGATTGAGAAAGTATAAAGGGTTTAGATATGTAATAAACGCATAATTTGAAACAGAGGACCATTAGTTGTAAGGACATCTTCAATGAAATGCCATAACAAGTAGAAAAAGACTAAAGAAAGAATAAGGTAACCAATTGGATTTTCCCCAGTTCATGAATTTTTTAATATTGTCGTAAATCCAACTATTCATAAATAACGGAAAAACATCTTACAATAGTTCATCATCCCTTAGCGTGTGGATATTATTGAATAACCGGAAACACAGATTTTTCTTACGATCCTTCGCGTTTTCCCACACACTCACGCCCTCTTCCTTTTTCTCTCTTTTTTGTTCTCTTTTTATTCATAAACCTGTTCACACCTTAATACTATATATATGGAACAAGTTTACTTTTTTTATATCACTATGCGCCCATTCCCCTCATTGAAACTTGTGGAAAGCATTTTATCGTGTGTGTTCCTCGTAATCCTTCGAGCTTCTTACTCTTCGTCGCAGGTAAACCAAATCGAAAGCCACCGATAAAAGCTTTTAGCGATAATCGCTTGCTGTCAAGGTTTACTTAGTTTACCTTAATAGACGAACGAATCTATTTGAAAACTCAATTAATATAGTTACTGTGTATCGTCCTGTTTCGCAATTTCAATGAACTTAGAATATACATGTTTGTTCTTTGGTATTGTGGTTCCATTACTACGCTTGATCCGAATGCCATTAGACTTTAAACCTTCACATCAGTAAACGATTAAATTGAACGTCTAATCCTTTGAACTATCCTTGTTGTGATATGACAAACTGCATTTCCATGTCAAACTAGAATATCTTAAATGTCAGGATTCAAAATCGTCGGCATTGCCTCTATAGAGTGTGACAGGACGATGCAAAAACCACTAAGAGGGCGCAATTGTAGCAAGTGCTCCATCTCACAAGTGTTCATTGTTTGGAGTAAATTGCTTTTGTCAGATAATGGTAAGGATGTGAATCACAAGTCTGCACCGGTAGACTTGACTGACAGGATGTGGGATGAGTTCTTCCCAAAGGGCAAGAGTCACATAAGATCTGAACCAAAGGAGCGTTGAAGTGTTTTTTGGTTTTTCAGGATTTTTTTATTTTTTTTTCTCTTTGTCTTCACGATGACAGAATGTAGCACTAAAGTTTGAGACTACCAGAGTGCATCTGTATGGCATAGAGAAGGGGATGTCTCTTTTTTGACTTGCTTACTCCTCAGTTTTGATCAGACTTAAATAAGCGTGCGAATCCAAATTATTGTCAATAAGCGGGAGGTTAACCTCATTAATGGAAAATAAAGTTATTTACTGAGAGCTACCTTTTTACTTCTTTTAATACTGAAGGAAAACTCATTCAATTTCCATTTATATAATAGAGGAATAACGGCAAAAGCACAAAGCACATGTTCCAAAAATATTTTTGCCCTTTTTTTTTATTACACTTCTCTCGGGAAAGGTTAACCTATAACGCCGAATCGGCGCCTCGACATGCCACAAAAACGGTTGCAGTCTCTTTATGAACACTTGCAGGTGGTACGCTCCGCACACACTTGCACGGGGGGGAATTCCACAGCCTTCCGGCTCTGTAATGGAACGAGTTCTGATACAGAGATTTTCGCGCCGTCGGGAGATTAACCTCAAAGTGGAGCTCATATAAACCGAATTGCGTGAAATAATACCATGAATCTCCGAAGAACAGTACGCATGGCGCACATTCCCCATGAGTATGCCCGCCGTTTTTGGACATGACCTCTATAAGACGATTTGGAATAAAATCATAGATTTTTTTTTAAATAGTCTAGGGAAATTTGGTCCCAGGAATCACGAATAGCTCGATTAAGGTGTCCTTGTCTTCAAATTCTCTGCCGCCTTCATAAACTTTACGAGATAGCCATGGCCAAACGTTTTCGATTGTCTTTAAGTCCGGCGAATAGGGCGGCCATTGCAAAAGTTCCACGTCTTCTGATAGAATCCAACTTCTAACAACCCTGGAAGTGTAGATGGGGGTATTGTCTTGTTGGAAAATCCAAGACAGGAATCCGAAAATGTTTTTAATTTTTGGAAATGACCGTTCCAGCAAACATTTGTAGTTGTTTTCGTTAAATTGTTGTGGACGAAAACTCCAATTCGATTGTGCCATAGTAGCGGATTTTGGTGGTGTCGTCGAATGTTAATGTGTTCCGCCGAACACTGTCCATGAACAAAACAAAAGACACTGGAGCGAATGCCGTCACTAATTAAACAAAGAGATCGTTTTGAATTTTAATTTTTATTTTTACTCCTTGTTTGTATATTTAGTTTTTTTAGTCAATGGTCGGTTGCGGAATGGAAACAACACAATTTTCACTACACCTCATCTTACATACACATCCGTCTCACATTTAAGATGTTCTTCTTTCTTCCTGGCTAGTACACATAGCCTTCCACTCATTATTATTATTTTTCGGCGCAGAAAGAGATTAACGCTGCACTTTCCCGAATGTCGGATCAATATGTTTCGATCTATTTTCAATACGTCGCGCGGCTCAACCTCCTCGGTGGAGTTTCTCTGTGACGACCCTTGGACGGACGCTCGATATAGACTCCGCGATATGGCTGTTCGATGAAGACTGGTTTTTTCTATCCGAAAAATATCCCACTCCAAGTACTTCCTCGCCTCTGCAAAAGAAAATCTTTCATCCTGTCTGCTAACGAATTGATTGTTTGCGCAAGTGTGCCTGGTTTAGGTGCTAATTGCATTTAGCTACCAGCGTATGCATCCGTTGTTCAGTCTATTTACCTTCTTTTTTTTAACATTTCTGTATTTATTGACCATCAATAATTTTTACAATAAGCAATACAGATAACTTATGATACTTTAGCTATAATTGTTTACATATACTTACTAGTACATTTTTCAAACAATATGATAAAAGTTATATATTGATTATGGATTAGGATTGTAGTGGGTAGAGCTTCCTGGAAAAGGTCAAAAAACCAGGATATAGTTATTTACTTAACCTATGCTAATTTACTTAACTTAACTTAACTTATCTTAACTTAGTCTAGTTACCTAATTATTATTGAAATAAGTTAGTGTGGTGTGGAAGGGGGAAGCATAGTGATCAATAGGTAGGTTATGGGTTAGTGAGGATATTGTCAGTCAGGGATGTGGGTTGGGGAACTACTTTCCGTTTGTTCGTTGAAACGCAAAATATTGGAGAGGGGTTGAATATTACTATATTTAAATTGGTGAGGTGAAAGTTCTGTATTGTGGTATACAATCTCATTAGAGTTATTAACCAACCTGCCAGAGGTGAAGAACGTTCTGATGTGGAAACAGTTCGGGTAGGCAGTTCGGTTATCTGACGGAGTCGATGTGAGCGCATTTATTATCGGGTTGGGATTATTGGGAAGATTTTCGATAAATTTGATGGACAGCTCGAGGAAGCGTCGATCTATACGTTCAATATTAGCAGCATAGTAGAGCGAACTACTGTTGTAATATTTGTGGGAGTTGGGATGTCGGTTGAGGCCAGTGATAAGTCTGAAGCATTTCCTTTCGAAAATGCGTAGCTTCTCCATTTGGGCGGGTGTACCATATCGGGCATGCATATGTGAGAGTGGGCCTGATTATCTGTTTGTAGATAAGTGATTTAACTTTGGGAGGGAGACCATTCGGCTTGTACATCACTTTTCTGCAGACATTAAGTTGAATTGCGGCTTTGCGAATCGAGTTTTTGGTGTGAGCGGAGAAGGACAGATTGTTGGTGAAGGTTATTCCCAGGTACTTCAAGGTTTTGAAGGGTTTAATTATATTGTTATTTAACTTGATTCTGATTTTGTTATGGCAGCGTATGGTGTTGTTAGTACAATTCGCATTTCTGCCTTTAAACACTATGAGTTGAGTTTTGGCTGGGTTGAGTCGGATTTTCCACTTAGTAAAATATGCAGAGAGATTCGGGAGATAGCTGTTAATACAGTTTCTTGCCTCCTTGACAAACTTGTTGCTTGAATAAATTAAAGTGTCATCGGCATAGTTCAGCATTACTGTATTAGGTGACAGTGGCTGCGGTGTGTCTGAAGTATAAAGGAGGTATAATAATGGTCCGAGAATAGAACCTTGAGGAACACCCGCGGTTATACTGTATGGTGTCGAAAGAGTTGAATTTATTTTCACCATGAACTTTCTATCAGAAAGGTAGGAAGCGAGAAGTTTGATGGTGTGGGTGTTTAATCCGAAGATTGAATGTAGCTTGTATAGCAGTCCTGCAATCCAAACGCAATCGAATGCTTTTGCTATGTCGAGAGAGACGCATACTGTTGGGGATTGGTTTTGGAGATTCATTGTCACATCATGTGTCAGTTTTAGCAGAGCATGACAAGTTGAGTGTTGTGGACGAAAGCCAAATTGAGAATTCGGGATAAAGGAGTTGTCTCTAGCAAATGAGAAAAGATGTTTGTATATCTTACATTCCAAAACCTTACTAAGCGAATTTAGCTGTGATGTGAGACGGAAGTTAGCCGGGTTGTTGGAAGAACCGGATTTACTAATAGGGACTATCACCGCTGTTTTCCAAGATTTTGGGAAATGTGAAGCGTTTATTATGTGGTTGAGAAGAAGTCTATTTACCGAAAATGGTATTTCTTTGGAAACATCGCGTTGATGTTTAGGATGGGAGATTTATGACCTGTATTTTGGGATTGGTTTTGCATACGATGAATGGATGCGTTGACTCGATACTGAAAATTTTTGAACGTTAAGTTCCTTGGTTTTTGATATCGGGTTCAACATTTTTGCAGCTTCCTATGACCCTTGTTACAGGTATGATTAAGAGCTTTGGGACACGTGTCTGTGGGCGCGTGTAATGAATAAGGTAAGTATGTTCCTTGGCGGAAAGGACATCTCAACCTAACCCCGCTACAGCTCCCCACACCTTGACACCTGCTGTACGGCTGTGATGTCTTGCCAAAATAAGCTCCTCCTTTCTCAGATCATGGAAATAAAAGTTGAAACCATCTGGACCGTCAAGGTTAAACTTTTTTTCATTCGAAAAGACAACGCACTTCCATTCACTGGTCCACGCGACATGTTCTCTTGCAAAATTCATCCGATGCTCCTTGTGTACTTGCCTCAAAACAGGTTTCTTTTTCAAATTTTTTCTCTTGATAGTATCACTTTTTTTATTATCCTTCGCACCGTTGCTATGCTGGCTGATACTCCGCGTTTGGCCCTTACTTTAGTCGCTGGTAGAGTAGAATTTGGGGCAAGCCGTAGAATCAATCGCTTTTCTCGTGATGTTCCTGCTTCAGATGTGCGTCCTTTTTGATTTTTCGCATATTGAGCCTGAGAGTCCTAAATCCTTGAAAGCATATATTTGTCCTCTTTCTGCCGCTGTCAATGACTTTCCGGAACCCATTTATATTTCAAATTAAATAAAAACAGTTCTTTTCAACATATTCTAAACAAAAGTTTTAAAAAAATCGCTTATGTGCACTCCTGCAACGAAATATTCACAATGGCCTCATCCAAGTGACGCACGTTTTTATACCCTTTTTAAGTAGTTTATTATTTGGTCTTGGGAAATTCCAACGGTCGTTTCTTAATTACCCTTTAATTTTTCAGCTACGCGTCTTCGATGTGATGGCGACTGTACACCACGTCAGTGCCGTGTCCCCGATCAGGCGGATCTCTCGTCTCTGTATGTTGTAAAGTAGATTGAGGATATACTTAGGAGCGGCGCTCCAAATATGAGAGTAATATTCGAGCCCAATTTAATACAGAAGAAAAAGTTGAGCCGGTGTGATATATTTCTTAGCTCTAGAAAGATAACTCAGTTTCCAGGGGTGGACCCAGCGATGCTCGAGACGTGTTTTTGCCACGATACATTCCAACAGACCGTGATGCCGAGCAATTTCATGCTTTCCCCACGTTCGAGGGGCTAGTCATTCATCATCAGCTGTGGTACCGATAATCCAATTGTCCTTGTGAATGTTTTATGTTGTGACTTCAATGCATTGACGTCGACGAGATTGACCTTTCCCCGTTGCAGGATCTCATCCAGATCCTGATTCAGAGAATCGATCTAGCTGCATCTCAGCTGATGCGACTATGACGCACTAGTCAGCCGATCACTCGAAAAAGAGCAAACAAGCGTAACATGGGTGGTTGATCTGTATCCAGTGGACGGTACGTGAAAGATATTGTAAAAGTGTCACCGGTCGATCGTAATTCGGGGAGCGGTAAAGACAACTAAGAAATTTAACAGAATTCCTCAGCACGACTTTCAACCACATGATGCCCAAGTTATTGGGTTCTAACGCCTCCATCCTTTGGCAAGCCCAGATCGGACCGCGTAAAGACGCAGACTCCAACCTTAAAACAAAATCGCGAATGAAAGTCGTATCCTGAGCAACAAAGAGATGTCGAATCAGTTGACGAATCGACCTGGGACTCAGTTAGGGCGAGGATATCAGGTTTCGCTGTTTGCAAATATTGGTGGACGGCGGTTACATTCTTATTGGTGAAACCGATGCCCTTGATGTTACAAAATGGCGTTATAAGTCGTGTTTATCCAATCAATTTTGAATGTAGTGGGCTCCTTAGCTGGTCCTGTGAGTAAGTGGATCCAATCGAATTGACAGCGTACGGGGTCGTTGTCATTCTTTTATTGTTGCACTTTTGTATAAACTTCTAATGGCTGACGAAGTATTATAAACTGTCTGTAGATTTTCTATAGTTATCAGAACACGACTCCAACTCTTCTTCACAGACAATGTTCGTGGACAAGTCAAATCGGTTCACTTGCTGAGGTACGAGTATCTCAATAGAATTTCTTTGTCGATTATGGACTAATAAAAATTCCAGAAAGTAAATAACAAAGTCCGAATCTGAAGCTAAACATATTTTATTCATTTAATGTGAGAATTCATAACTTATCTATTTTCCTTAGGTAGTTCTTTGTTCTGTTCGTGTTGTTGTCCTCGCTGGCCGCTAATCTCCTTGATCTCTTGTTGATTTCTCGATGATTTTTCCTTCTTCAATCCGCTTGATGACGACGATGAATAATGTATTCTTTTTCTTAATCCAATATTGTCGTATTGAACGTTCGGTTGTAATACACGGCAGTCGCGACCACTTATCGTTCTATCATGGATATTTTATCTCTTTCGTTTAACTCTTAAAAATAATAATATTCCGCCCGATCGACGTTCTTTCGTTGGTGTTTCTTTGTTCCAAAGATTGTCCGAAAGATGGCCAGAGATTTCTCCCGACCATTTCACGGAGCTATAGCTTGATGGGGTTGTATTTCACTGGGCGACAGGGCGTGGGGACCGCACCTAGCACTCGGCCTTTAGTCCCCTCTTATGACAAGACGGCCTAGCTGTGAGTATATTATAACGTCCTACCCACAAAGCAAAATCCATTGACTAACTGATGTACTGACTATTTTGTTTGCAATTTCAAAAAGCTATGTACGTACTTCACAGAGCGCAAAAGCCAGTAAGTCCTTCAATTCTATCGTTAGAACCTAGACGCAACGTATCCTGCCTATCTTGTTTCTATAGATATTATCACCGCTCAACTAAACCTGATGAATACATTCCACCTCTCCATTTTTCCACAATAATCGTGAACAGTGGTGTGCATCAATTCGCGTTGAAACTTAACTTCAGACGTACGGTTAAATACAGACTATCGTACTTTAGCCGAACCATGGGTTTCTTCATTATTTTAATATCCAGCCATTCAAGACTGATATGCACCGATACTTCCTTTCCTTAACCTCTTCCTGTTCTTCCGCTGGCACTCTATTTTGGCATGTAACTTGTATGTACCACCGAGAAAGATGTCAGCTCTTGGCAGATCTCAACTCTTGAAGACGATGAATTTATCAGAGTCCAAAGAGATCCGGAACGAATTAGCAGTTATTTTGTTTTTAATGTTTTTAATTCCAATTGGCAAAAAAGTGAGACAGTCGATTTTCACAAGCTTCTCTTGAGGCGAATTTTTCACCAGCAAAATCAATCGCCATAGACAGGAACATGTTCCGCTTGGTTCTGGGTCCAGACTGTAGGGATGCATTAGACCCCCCAACCAAATCCCTGGAGCTTCTGATGAGTCACTATCAAATGTGTGTTTGGCTTGGCGTTGTCCTGATGGAACACAATTCCTTTCATATTGGCCAAAACTAACCGCTCCTGTGTGATTGCTTTCTTCAAGCGGTCCAATTTTTTACAGTATACGACCGAATTAAGAGTTTGGACGTATGGGAGGAGCTCATATTAGATAATTCCTTGCCAATCCCACCAAACACATAGCAAAACCTTCCTGACGGTCAATCCAAGCTTGGATACCATATACGCCGGCTCACTGTGATACGACCACGACCATTTTCACTTGACCCTGTTTTAAGTGACCCACTTTTCCTCGCCAGTCACCATCCGCTTCAGTAATGGGTCGATTTTGTTGCAATTCAGCAGCGATACGGAGAGCGAAATTCGATCTATAAGGTTCAACTCGTGCGGCACCTATGCATCGACCTTCTTTTTGTATCCAGCCTTAATCACGTGGTCCTAAGCGGGGACGATCGAGTGCGACTTCGGCCTCCCTTGCGCCGGCGGTGTTGGGGTCGGTGCTTCCGACTCGTTGAGCCCGTAAGTAGCGTCTAACTTTCTAATCCCGATGAAGGCCATACCGGCTCTAACTCTGGTAGTTCCGAGTCCTCGAAGATTCAAAAGCAGAGCAGAGTAGACGCAACTAAGGGTGGCAATGCGAATGCTCTCGATCGTGGCAAGAAAACCGGAAGCTACCAACGGACTCCACGAGCCGGAAGCTATCTACGGGCTCCACGATTCGAAACCACCGACCCTTTAGCTCTGCTAGCGCGGGGTCTAAACAGGCTCCAAAACAGAGCCAAATATCACCACCCGTTATCAGCTTTTTTTTGTAAGTTATAATGTTAAATGTAGTGTGTATTTGCCGTGTTATATAAAATTTCGGGTGTGTAATGAATATATTCGATTAATGTTTTGTATGTAATACCTTTAATTTAAAAATGTAAATTATTTGTAATGTCAAAATGTAAAAGGTTTTTTTTCCTTTTTTTTCCACTAACGCGCGCACAAAAGGGGATTTTGAAGTACCCTTAAATGTCAGAGCACCGTGCGAGCGGATGGTATATAATGGTCTTGAATGTCTGGACTTCGCAACGGCCAGAAAACACATGATCAGGCAGAACATTGCACATTCGTGTGGTTCGGCTAAAGAATGACTCTCTATGTTTACTTGTGCGCCTAAAGTCCACTTTTAACGTGAACTGATGCGCATTCACAGATTGATGGGTATCGCGGGAAAATGTCTGAAGGGGTGGAACACATTCAGCAAGTTCAGTTGAGCAACGACCGTGGTAATACCTATAGAAAAGAGATAGGCATGATACGTTGCGCCTGTGTTCTAACGACGGAATTGATCGGCTTACGGCTGGGTCCCCAATAAGTTTCACTGGTCGTTTTTGCATCCTGTCGAGCACGTGTAGTGCAGTTTTGTCATTCCAATTAAGAGTCGAATTAATTCGAGTGCCGAGGATTGATAATTTCTTGACTTCGTCGATGCAAGTGGCGTTCATAGACAGTATATTTAATTTGGGGCTCGCCTTTGACGACAAGAGGCAGCACTGAGTATTTAGGGCATTGAATTCTACTCGGTTAGATAATCCCCACTGATATATCTTGTTGAGGTGTGAATTCAATATATCAAGCATAAGTTGCTGGTTGGTAGTGACGTTCGAAGAGTTTGGACGGGAGTGTTCGTATGAGTATGATAAACTCAATGTGCTATCATCAGCAAACGAATGAATCGGGTTGTGAGTAATTGAAAGAGCACTGATAAAGATGGGGAAGAGGGTGGGTGAGAGTACCAAACCCTGGGGAACACTTGCATTTATTTGATGGGAGACAGATTTGACACCATCAAGAACCACTTAGATTGAGCGACCAGAAAGATAGTCTCTTATCCATTGGATCAGAGAATTGTCCACCCCATATGAATGTAATTCTGACAAAAGGACTGGATGCCAAACTCTGTCCAAGGCTTTTGAAATATCCAATGCGACTACCTTGTTTTTACCGAGGCAGTGGATGGAATGGCTCCACTTTTCGGTAACGTAAACCATTAGATCTCCTGTGGACCTGTTGCTACGAAAGCCATATTGGCGGTCATTGAGGAGGTCATTTGATTCCAGATATTTCGAAAGTTGACGGTTGATAAGAGATTCCATTACGTTGTAGAGAATAGAAGTTGGTACTATGGGTCGATAAGAAGAAAGGGATGATTTGTCACCCTTTTTGGGAAACGGTTGAATGTTCGCTGACTTCCATCTATTTGGGAAACGAGCCATGGAAGAGTTTACGCAGTGGTTTAGCGAGTGAAGAGGAACATCTCTTCAAGAGGATTGGACGAATGCCATCCGGACCAGCGGATTTGTGTGCATTTAGCTCTTTGAGTGCGCGGGCAACAGTACGCGTTCGGAAGAGGATCTGGGTCATTGTGTGCTGCTTATGCTCAAGTTGAGGTGGAACTGATGTGGTATCAGGCAGCGTTGAGTTGACTGCAAAATGTGCAGGAAGTAAATTCGCCTTCTCTATTGCAGTGGTGTCTGGTTTGTCATCGACTATAAGCGATGGAATGGATGTTTTTCACGAATGCACAGAAGTTTCTATTACCTGTGGGAGACTGTAGTATTTTTGTCTCACTCTCTGGTGGCGTAAGAACTTGGCGCGTTGAATATACGCATTGCAGTCATTCCTAGCTCTCTTAAATCTTTTCCGGTTTTCCTCAGTATTGTTTGATTTATACAACCGGAAGCTCAACTCTTTAGCCTTAATGTGTTCTCTGCACCCGGAATCGAACCACATATTTGTCTAGAGTTTGATACTCTTTACTCTGTGTGGAATAAAGGTCCGCATGCCAAGTAGAATCGTGTCTGTCAATGTGTCCGCTATAGAGTCAACATCGTTATGGAGGAAAAATAACGTTCAGACCTTCCCAGTTGGCTTTCTCGTAGAATCATACTGTTTTTTTTTTTTTTGGCAGCTTTCTCATTAACATTACTGTTGGTTAGAGGAAATTTAGCTGACACGACACAGTGGTCTGAAGTGCCCAATGGCAAAGAAACTTCAATTGCGTATTTGTTTGGGTGGGAAGTGAGAAACAGGTCCAGTGTGTTGGCGAAATGACCATATATATATGGTACCCGTGTTGGCTCATGGACAAGTTGAGTTAAACTATTTGAATCAGCAAACAGCTGGACATATTGACCTTCAGGTGTTGTTGTTCCGGAGTGACGAAGGCACTGAGAGTTATGCACATTAAAATCACCCGCAATAACGATTTCAGTGTGCGGATATAGGGTCAAGATCCTAACGATAGAATCAGACAGAGCCTCAAATTCGTTAAAGGATGCAATTCAATCCAAGTTTGGGCTTCTGTAAAGAAAGATATGCTTACGAACATGTAGTTTTAGCCAAGAGAAATTAAATTCTTGGTTGCAACATAGCCCATATTGTGGCAGAAGCTGATAAGCAATATCGTTTCGTATGTATGTGGTTATACCCCGAAGTGGAAAGAACAGTGGTACTAAGTTATATCCAGGTAGATTAAAATGGGGAATATCTGTATTAGTAATTATGTGGGTTTCGCTATGTGCAAGGGTAGTTGTTTTCTGGCTAGAAACATGGGCAGACACAGAAGAGAAATTGCATCTCAACCCGCGAATGTTACACAAATCAACGCGAAATTCCCGCTCCATTGAAATGGTCCCACACAGAAAACCAATACCGCTTCGGGGAAGTATGCAAGTCGGGACCAGCAATAGATAAGCGAAAGCAACCACTACAGGTGTTATGCCCTTGTAGTAGATGCCCCACTAGATCCGTGCCGAAATCCAGGTCACATCCCTTCCATAATGAACATTATGCCACTCAGACACAAAAACTCTCTAAAGATTATAAATCAATCAAGAGTATCGATGCCTGAGGGATGTAAACAAAGGTACAAAAAAAAGGAAAACAGACACAAGGGATGGAAAGGGTAGAGGGTTCCCCGCACTGCACATCATCATCATCATCATCATCGGCACTACAACCTGTGACCGGTCTTGGCCTTATTTAGCAAGTCCTGAGGCTTGTTAAATTTTCCGTAATGATTTGCTTTTTTCCGGGCAAGGTCATTAGTCTTGCGCCAGAGGCTCCCCGACGAGGAATCGAACCCCGGTCTCCCGCGTGACAGGTGGGTATACTAACCAGTATACTATTGAGGAGCACTGCACATCACTCGCGTGTATATTCTCGCATATTTCACAGCACTAAGACGCGTGTGTGGAGATCCGTTTGTTTGCATAGGATCGCACAGAAAACTTTGCATTGCACTCGGACGCATGTGTGAAGATCAGTTTGTTTGTTTAAGATCCCACAGTAAGACTTCGCGCCCGAACCGATAGTACATTTGGGTATCTTATGTGTATCTAAGATTCCCAAAACGGATTGCACAATTGTTCCGATGGTACGGATCGCGAGGCAGAAGCGCACGTGATGTCTCGTTGGCGATTTTAAATCGACTGGTGGTATGTGTTTAAGTTTTAAATAGTTTGAAAGTTTTATATGTTATATGTGTAATTTGAAATGCAAATGGTTGTCTCGGTGGGATGAAGGGGGTGGGGGACTTACTACGTAACACACTTTTTCATAGTGTTATATTAAAGATGCACTTTTTCAAAAAGACATTCGATGTTTAAGTCCAACACGAATTGATACAAAAATGATCGAATCGAAATCCCATATGCGAAGCTTTGGCCAAAAGGAACAAAAACGACCCATTTCTTAAACGAATGATCACTGGAGATGAAAAATTAATCACATTTGACAATGTGGTGCGAAAATGATCATGGTCAAACCACAGTGAAGAGCCTTAAACGATGACCAAACCAGAACTAACGGACCGTTTTGCTGTGCATTTGGTGGGACTGGAGAGGAAACATCTGCAGTGAACTATTACAATCTGGCCAAACACTAAACTCGGATATCAAGTGTCCTTTGAAGATAGCAGCTGATCAGAAACGACCAAAAATGGTCTAGAGAAGAGGTCTTGCGTTCCTGAAAAACGCCAAACCACACACATCTCTAATGAGATTAATTGGAAAATTTTGAACCACCAACCATATAGTCCAGGCCGAGCAACAAATAATTACCACCTTCTTCATTAGTACAAAACTTCGAGAAAATTGTAAAAATTGCTTGGTCGAGTTTTTCACCAATAGGGATTGAGGATTCTAACAGTTTGGCAAGAAAATAATTCCCGATTTCACACATAGTTAGCATTAGCTATTGGTCTGAATGGCTCGTGTCAATATTATGTTTTTTTCTCTTTGGAAAAAAAAACCAAACATACCCATGCGTCCAGTACCATCCATTTTACTTTTACAGTTCGCATAAATCGTCTTTGTCCTGTAAATATTAGCGGAAAAGCATCAAATTACAATAGGAAACACACATACATTGCTATTCAAAGAGGACCATGGACGCGTCAACTGTTGATCGTAAACTACGTCGATATTATTCTTTGAGGATAGTATCTAGTTCGGGCTGAATTTTCGTTAATTGGTTTTTTTTCGCCTGCCTGGGAATCCGAGAACAAGACCGGAGGGGCACATAGATCTACAGTCCTATGCATTGATCAGAATTATGTGTAAAAGGAGGTATAAATCTTCAACCGAAGCGACCAGACGATGTGTCTGTTCAGATTGTGGGATAAAAGACGTGAGTTGTGATATCACGTCGTTGCGACACTCCATCAACAATTTCCATGTGTTAAATGAAGTAACTTGCTCCGAAATATTTTCGTGCAAATAATAGTTTATTGTGTGAATCGCCGCCGCAAGTGTTTTATAAAGATAATATAAAATAATTTGGGTCCCCTCAATGGATTGAATGTCATTTCCGAGGATAATCATTTAACAACATCTTACACACAGTGCTAGAAGGTGGATATCAAGATTGACCCCTCACAGGATTTGCTGGAGAAACAAATACAGTTACTTGAATGCAATTACAGGCAGTACGCGCCCACAATGCAACCATCACGTAGTTTACCTCGATCGCAACTATGGTCAAAGCAGAGAAATGTCTTAGACGACGGATGATGATGAGCGCAACGGCTGGCCCTGCAGCTGCAAATGCTGCTTTATAAGATGGTCTATCATCAAATACATCTTCTTCGCCAGCATGCAGAACTACACAGAATCGCAATTGGATCACTCACAACAACAACAACCGGGACAACGGAAACACCTGTAGTATTCTCATCAGCCAAGGGTCATAATAATAAATCCGCCAGGAGTAGCTGCCAATGTTGCTCGTATACTATCCATACTATCGATGTCGCTGCGTGAACGATCGCATATTCACACCAGCAATTTACGACTCAGTCAGGCGCCAGGTCAACAACATCGACAACTTCCTCGACGCCAACGGCTTCTTCCACGTATTCACATCTGAACATGAACCTGTTGCTTTTTTTGTTTTTTTAGTACACTTCTCTAGGGAGAGGCGAGCCTATAGCGCCGAGTGGGAGCCCGAGATGCCACCAAATAACTGTTGCAGTTCTTCTTGAACAGTTGTGGGTTGTAACGCTCTGGGAACACTCGGTCGGGGAGGGAGTTCCACAGCTCCTCCGCTCTGTAAGGGAACGAGTTCTGATGCAGGAATGTTCGTGCCGTCGGGATATGAACCGCAAGCTGGTGCGATCCGTCGGATTGTCTTCTGGAGCGCATATAAACCGAATTTCGTGGAACAATACCACGAATTTCCGAAGAGCAGTACCCGTAATAATATCTGTAAAACAGACAGAGGTCGCCTTCGATATGATAGCGACTGTAGTCCCGACGACAGCGTCGAATCCCCAAACAGACGGATCGCTCGTCTCTGTGTGCTCTCAAGTAAGTCGAGGGTATGTTTAGGAGCCGAGCTCCAAACATGAGAGCAATATTCGAGCGCGGGCCTAATTTGGGATTTATACAGGAGAAGAAGTTGGGCCGGAGTAAAATAGTTTTTGGCTCTGAAAAGATAGCTCAGTTTTCCTGAGGATGACCTGGCGATGCTCGACACGTGTTTATGCCACGATACATTCCCACAAATCGTGATGCCGAGCAATTTCAAACTTTCCCCAGATTCGAGGCCAGAGTCTGGCCATTCATCATCAGGTGTGGGACCGATGATCCGCTTTTCTGTTGTATACTGTGTCTTCATTGCATTGAAGTCGACGAGATTGGCCTTTCCCCACTGTAGGACCTTATCCAGATCCCGATTCAGAGAGTCAATCTGTCTACATCTCATTGCCGATCACTCGAAAAAGAGGAAACAAGTGTACTATCATCCGCAAAACTGAACACTTTGTTATCCGTTGTCTCCAACAAATCATTTATGTGAAGCAAAAACAAGGTTGGAGCCAAAATAGAGCCCTGAGGCACTCCCGAACTAACAGGATACATATCCGAACACTCGCCGTCCACAACAACCGGATCGATCGAGTTTCGAGGAAGCTCTTCGTCTAGTCGCAAAGCTGCTGGGAAAATCCATATGAACGAAGTTTGCTTGCCGGGGATCAACAGTACGGCACCTCAGCTGTTCAGCTCTCATACCATTCAACGACACATGATGTAATCTTTGATTCCAACTCTAGCTACCTTGATACCACATCACCACGAGTATCACAGGTGGGCAGTGGCATCCCCAATACATCACTCGAAGAGAAAAATCTGCCACCAGAACTTCCTAAATGAAGTTCATCTATAACAGAGCAGTAGACGGGAAGGTCTCAGTTTTTCTACGACTTTATCCAAGACTTAAGGAAAGTCTTAAGTCCCTTTAATTTCTGATTAAATATGATATTTTCCTTTTGAAAATTATTCTCCCCCACTTTTAGCTCACTTCAAGAATAAACTGGTCGGAGTTTTATTTGCAGGTGTTAATTTAGTGTCAATTTCAACATAGAGTCCAAAAAAGAGCATTTTCGTCATATTTTGGTTTACTATTTCCGTAAAGAAAAAAACGCAGCATAACCTGCTGAAAAGTTACGTGATGTGTATTGTGATGAAGCCTTAACAGAAATAAAATCTCGAAGTTGGTCTGATAAATTTCGTCCTGGTAGTTTTCCAATCAAAAATGACCCATGATCTGGCGGGTAACTGAAGTGAAATAATCGAATCGGATCGTCATATACCTGTGCGAGAGATTGCGGAAGGATGAAATATACCACACACAACAATTTAAAATCATTTGAAGTGTGTTGGATTCATTAAGAAGCTCGATATTTGGCTTCCACATGAATTGAAGGAAATTAATTTAACACAAGTCATCAAGATGTGCGATTCACATCTCAAACTCGACGAAATCGACCCTTTTTGGAAACAAATCATTAGTGGTGGTGGAAAATGGATTGGTTACGATAATAATCGAATACGCTCTCATGGTCCAAGCGTAATGATCTAGCACAAACCACATCGAAAGCTGAATTATACCAAAAGAAGATCATACTATCAAATTGGTGGGTTTAGAAAAGGTATTGTGTATTTTTGAGCTACTTCCAAGAAACCAAACAATCAATTTCGATGTATACTGTCATCAGCTGGACAAACTAAATGCAGCGGTCAAAGAAAAACGAGCAGAATTGACGAATCGCGAAGGTGTTGTGTTCCGCCATGACAACGCCAGACCACACACATCCTTGGTTATTCGCCAAAAATGTTTGGACCTTGATTGGGAATCGATGTAACATATAGCCCTGATCCAGCGCCATCGAATCGTAATACCATTTATTTTGATCTTTGCAAAGGTAACACTTTCAATGAAAACACAATCTTCGAAGACTGCAGCAAATATAATATTCGACATGGCGGTTGCAAACACTGCACTGTATATAACCGACTTCCGCGCGTCTAAAACCTTATGACATTAAAACTCGACTTAGGGTATTCTCGCGTGTCTGCAGCGCTAGCGACAGCGGGAGCGACATGACTATAGTGGTCAGCGGGTGGTAAAGGACTCAGCGATAATCATCTCGTGCAGAGATGATTCGCTTATGGGGTGAGTTTGTGGTGTCGTGGTAGATATCCTCTCCACTAAGGATATCGTGTTTACCTACCACCAGAGAAACGTAAGGTCTCTCTTGATGGAATAGGAAACCAGATCTTGTAATGAAGATCATGGTGGTATGTGTGCGATCACTCAGATCTGTAAAAACAAGCTGTCCGACATAGAATTTTAACACAGACAAAGGATGCCGACTGGCTTGGGATTCATGATGCCATATGCACTTTAAAGAATTATTTTTAGGAATTTTATCTAACGCGTTGTATGCATTAAATGTCCTTGTAAAAGGAAATGTTTCAAGTATGCTGGGTGGAGATTGCGGTGCAGGTGTGGGAAATTGAATTTGCCTGGAAACCGAAGGTACCGAATAGGTTTTGGGATTCCTGAAAAGGTAGAAAAGAAATCTTACAGGAAATTATACGCGAAGAGATGCATGAAGGTAAGTTTTCTTTTACAGATTATACCTTAGATAATCCTAGATGTGTAAAGCATTTGAGGTGCTAATGCGTTTGCATTAGCGAAATTATGTGACTGGATAGAGTTATGGATGTTTTTTAGGAAAACGAACCGTGGGGTTTGGCGGAACCGCCACAAACCTTAAAATCCCGCGTTTTTCTTTTCGAACAACGTTTGTCTCATGCCTATACCAGTAGCTCTTTTAAGAACAACGAGCCCAGTACTCGTAACACGCGGTGAGTACTACAATATTGAATAACTTAACCAGTAAATACATAAATATATATTGCCAATTAATGAAGTTGTATAACTAATGAAATCACAGCCAATGTAAGGCTAAGATACCATATATGATAAATAGGAATAAATCATCCAGTCTTAGGACCGAATCAACGATTAAAACTGCATATGGTTTGCGCAAATGACACAGCCTTGGTGCTCTCAGTCATACACTTAATACGATATGAATAATACAGCTTGTAAATACCGCATGCAATATGTCGCAATACGACACGTCTGTTTTGCAAATGCTGGATTGCAGACAAACCCAACGGCAAGTGTGATATATCTACAAGCATAGATAAATGACAACTAGTTGCTATACAACTTGACGTCTCATAGTTACTTCCGACGACAGTTCTGCATTTGTATGTCGGTAGAAAAGCCTTCTGACAATTAACTCACTCCAACGTAAACGCATTGTTGTCGCAGTCCCCGAAACCAAGAGGAATGCAATCAAAGAGTAAGACACGTTTTCCTGGGAGATTTTCAGATACTCTCGTATAATTTTAAAATGTTCGTTGTGTTCAAACGCATGTCAGCAGTTTTTGTAATATCCTTAGCAAAAGGATAACTCTTAAGTACTCCGCCCAGTGGTCATGACAGCCCAAAAGTTTCAAATATAGAGAAAATTTCCATCTATACATTCCAAAGTGTCCTTCCGTATTTCTAGAACAACCTGCATTGTTCTCAGCTTTACGCACAGCAAACTTTGAAATTAAACCACAATCAGTTGCTTGTTAGACACACATGTAAACAAATTGGGTGGCGATTTTTCGAAGCTCTACCCAAGGCTATACCAGGGAAGGCCCCGAAGACAAAAAGCATTTTATTCATGTACTCGTTCATTGGGAGATACTTATTCTTGTCACAACTGCACCATATCTGATCCGAGTTGTTGTCGTAAATATTCACAAGACACAGTAGTCGTTGAGAGGAGTTTATGGAGTTTAAGATAGGATGCAAATTTTTGCTAATAGACGTCAGAAAGCTCAAATATGTTAACAATTGTTAGGCTCCTTATACCGAATATTCCCTTGTCTTCGAAAACCAAATTTTGAATAGAAATTGCTGACATTTCGATGAACACAGCGAATTATTACCGTTGGGGTTGGGGTTGTTGGTACCAGATTTGTTCGCCTATTATTATCCATTGTTGAAGATGTTATTGTGCTGAAGCTGTCTTATAGAAGTTATTTAACTTCTTTGGGTTGTATACCCAAATGTTTGCCATATATCAAGAAGTTTCCTTTTATCTAGATTCTTTACATTGTGATTTAAAACGAAAACAAATAGGGAAGGTAACCCATTTGGAATGGAGGGAAATTGTAATAGAAACAATTTGTTGGTAGAAAACTAATATGCAAAACGTTATTGTTAGAAGCACACTTTTCAATAAAGGAATACGTTTTTGAATACCGGGAATAGTGGTGACCGGAGTTCGAGTTGTGGGGTTGAAACTTTGTTACAATTTATGTTAAACGTATCATGTCGTGAATTTTAACGTTCAACACGATCTAATTCAAACCATTTTGTTCTTTAATTTAATGTTAATTGTATTTATAGTACTACATGGTCTGAAAAGTCTCGGGATTTTTCAATATATACCGCCACTAGAAAATGAACATGATCATCTGTCACAAGTTTATGTATGAAGTTTCGTGACATTTCGTCTATTGGTTTAAAACCTACAGTCGCTTGATTGGCGCTACTTTCGTCTTCGTAAAAAAAATATGTAAAAACAGGAAAAACATCTTGATAAAGACATTGTTTTTTTAAGGGAAAACTCCGGAATAATCATTTCAATAGTTGAAGAAATGTTATTCTACGTCTGTTCCTTCTAAACAGTCATTGGCCAAAGAGGCTACGAATGTGGAAGTCGTAAAGCAAGTACAACGAATCGTTTTGGGTGATTGTAAAGTGAAGTTGCATGAGTTAGCTGAGACCGTGGATATTTTAAAAGCACGGGCGGGTTACGTTTTATGCCTATGTAGTATTGCAGATGAAATATTAACCACTGTTATACTTACACAAATGTTTACAATAACTTTTTTATAAATTTCAATGTACCGGAAACGTGTGTTGAAATACCTAACTCCTTTGATGTTGACAGTTGATTCTCGACTGATTTCCCTTTCTCTCGCCATATTCGAACAAACTCACGCTTTAATTGGACGCGGATGCATCTCATGCATACAGACTCGATCGTCGCCGCATGTGTGCCCGTAGATGTGATAAGGACCACGTTAGATTTTTACTCTTCGGCGGTGTTCCTCTTTAGGAACAAGTTACCGCTATGTGATTTATAATAATTCACCCACAGTTTTGTAAGTGCTGTTTTGTTCACAACGTCCAAGATCATGGGCAAATAAAAACCAAAGAAACTGTGGATAAGGCGTTTTTATTACACAAAACTGCAAACTTGGTATGATCACAACGAATTCTTCCTTCTCTCAGCTGCATTTTTTTTTACACAAACGCGCGTACAAAAGGGTATTTTGGAGTGCCCTTAAATGCCAGAGCACAGTGCGAGCGGAAGGAGAGGAAGTGAATAAGGAAAGGAGGTATCGATGTACATTGGTCTTAAATGCCTGGACACTACAACGACGAGGAAACATATGATCAGGGAGAGTATTCCACATTCGCGTGGTTCGGCTAAAGAATGATTCTCTATCTCTATTGGTGTGCCTGAAGTTGACTTTCAACGTGAACTGATGCGCATTCTCAGATTGACGGATATCGCGGGAAAATCTCTGACGAGGCGGAACACATCCAGCAAGTTCAGTTGAGCATCGACCGCGATAATACCTATAGAAGAGAGATAGACATGATACGTTGCGCCTGTGTTCTAACGACGGAATTGATCGACTCACAGTTGGGTCCCCAATAAGTTTCACTGCTCGTTTTTGCATCCAATCGAGCACGTGTAGAGCAGTTTTGGATGAGCCTGACCAAATATGGAAGTTGAACTCCATTTTGGGACGAATATACGCCTTGTAAATAGTGGCCAGGTTGGATGGAGTGAAGTATTTTTTGCATTTCTTAAGGAAGCCCATGCATTTGGCCGCACTTTTCGCAGCTTCAAAAATGTTGTCGCTCCAATTAAGAGTCGAATTAATTCGAGTCCCAAGGATTGCTAATTCCTTGCATATTGCAAGATGGCGTTAGTTGTGCGCATTCGGCTGCAACGACAGTAATGTCAGTTTCTTAATATAGAATTGGAGGAGCTTTAGCGTTTGCGACGATAGTGAAGAACGTGCGATTCAAACCGACGCTATGAAGGTTAGAATCACTAAAAGGTAGAACCTATCATCAACACTTCAGGCCACTGCGTTTTCGATTTCCATCGGTATTCTCAAGTACACTCAAGTGATGTGGAATTGCTATGTTATCGCTATGGTTTGCTTGTTCGAATTTCTTTCGGTGTACTTCCGAAGGGAATGTGGGAGCAAGCGGGTGAGCCAGTACTCTGTGGCGTCATGATCGTAGTAGTAAAATCCTGCTTGCGTATGGGAGTCTGCGTTGTGTTGTACAGATCACTTCGGGATTATTGCATCAAAGCCAACATATTTCAAAAAATGGGAAACGTATTTTCTTAGAGAATTTATTAAGAGTGTTATTGTTTAACACTCAAAAACGTCAAATAGATTTCGCACGCATATTTGTCAACCATTGCAACATGAGGTTGAATAACATAACATTATCCAAGGAATATTACTTTCATATTTATTCACTTTACCATGAGTCATTACCACATCTTGATTAATTTCCTATAAATTCCTGCGCTCTCCTTGTTCGTTGTTCGGTTAAAATGCTGCTTAGGGAGCAAACTATACAAAAAACGTTATACGAAGATCACGGACGAGCCAAATACGAGCGACTTTATATGCATTACGCACAGTAACTTTAAATGTATTACACATATAAATAGAACACTTTCAAATGAGCAAGCTGCCACATTTAGTTTGTGTTTGACAGCCATTGAAAGCAGACACAGTCGTTAATTCTAAGGAAAATGGAAAAAGGTGAATTTCGTGTGCTGATTAAGCACAATCAAGCAAAATCCATAAATTTGGCTACGAACTGCTACCTTATCAAGCATATTCTCCAGATTTAGCCCCCTGCGACTATTTCCTGTTTTCAACCTTGAAGAAATGAGTGGAGGGTCAGAGATTTGGGTCGAGATTTGAGGTCATTGGGGAGACCTATTTTTTGGAAAAGGGAAAAACGTTGGACTAAATGTCTCGAGCTAAGAGGAGATGTGGTGTTTTTAACAGATACACACACAGTGCACAAGGAAATAGTGAAGAACATCACAGAAACAACACCGAATAAGTAAAAGCATCAACCGTATACGAACCAATAACAGAAAATCCACATCAGTTGAGTGTACTGGAGTTTAGACATCGAATTCGTACACGCGACAATAGCTTGATGTGTTGAGCATTAGTTTAATTTTTAGTGATTTTAACCGTCATATCGTCGGTTCGAATCACACGTTGTTCACTATCGTCGCAAATGGTACAGAGCCTATGTTGAGAAATATAATGCTTATTTCCCGAAAAAATTTCTTTTATTCAAAAAGTCACTGACTTATCGAACTGCCCTCGTAAGTCAAATCTTCTGGTTTTTCTTATCTATAAAATAAACTAGACTAGGTCTAGATCGAAGTATCCCACGAACACTTTTAGTTTTCACAATTTAAGCCCTTTGTAATGCGCATTGAACCAAATTTTTTTCACATTGTCTGTTCCCAACCACAAACGCACATGGCATTTAAAAGGGCTATTTCACACATTCTTTGATCACCTACCCATTATTTAACCTCATCTCCCCTGTAGACATAGAAACAGTGATATACCTACTGTAGGAACCTCTCACAACCTGGTAAACCATCACTAGAATACCTGTGCGTTGAAGCCCATCCAACACTATTATACAGACAATATCGATTGCTGTTGATTAACATAAATTGTCTGGACCACAAGGTGGCTTTTGATGCACCCAAAATGCAATCAAATCCTTTTTGTCAGGCCGACGCCATTGGAAGCCGGCAGTTGTTTGAACATTGCGTCCTAAAAACAACGCAGATCCACGTATGTAGCGGGGTGGTTGGCTTTTTTGGGCGTGTATCGATTTACCATATACAAACTCACACAAGTTCAGCAACTTTGGCGTCATGCTCCCATTCAATCTCCACCATTGACATTCTGGCCCTCACCCACGTCATTTCCATGCAAAGTTACAATGCAGCTTCATTATGAATTAACGACATTGTCGTGGAGTCCACATAGGGTAGCCACATCGTTTCGCTATACTTTCATGACTGGATGCACGTGTACACGTCTGCACCACTTTCAAAGGATTGCATGTCAAATCGAGGTTGGGAATAGGCAATCAGGTAAACTGGAGACTGGTAAATCTAATGAAGTGGCGATGACACATGGTTGTACCATCCATCACATTCAATCAGAAAGAAGGACCATCTCAATAGCATTTCAAGTCTAGGACTTGCCATCCCTGACTGCTTTTGTCGCCGCTTGACACAACAACAAAAAACAACACCAACAAAGGCCAGTTCAATGTGCTCATCGTAGCAGATAGGCAACAAGGAAAGGGGTCGCATTCGTACTGAGTTCCCTGTGTGTATCATCCTATTTGGCTTCCATCTTATCCTCCTGGCCGACAGAGTCGTTTTCCAAAAGAAGTAAGAGGCTGTAATGTCGCGACATCATGGCGCCGTCTCGTCGATAGTCCGGGTAAACACACCACAACTAGAAGCTCCCCTGTATGGGGAGTCGGAATTATGTTCATCTGACAAAATAAGACCGATCGAAGGGCGTTTTCCGTGAACTAGAATTTTACACAGCAACTTGTATTGCCCCACACAAAGGCACACAATGTCCTTTGACAAGTAGCACACACAATGCAATATTTAATCTATGATTAATCATCGTTCTTTTTGAGTGTGTGCATGCTCGGAATCCTTTGGGAAAATACGCATTCCGAACTTGCAAATCTCTAATTACTAATGTGGGGTAACAAAATACCAACAGTGTCCTGCGGGGCAAATACTATTGACATTTCAAAGACCGTTGAACAGATTACCGGGTCGTACGGTTCGTCTCGTAGGATGTGCAATTCAAAATGTGTGCTAAATTCATTGCAACTTTGGCGAGCAGAGCAGCTCCGAACGAAAGAGTGTTGGGATTAATCTCAACCGCATTCCAACTTACCCGTCCACGTTTACAGTACTCTTGAATATCCTCGGTCGTGCATAAAAGTTGATAAACGAAATTAGAGGTGGATGATTAAGCTTTCTCTGATGAGTCGTAAATTTTATTTATTCTCATCCACTGACCATTACGAGCGCCATCATCGCAGGGCGCACAACAGCAGGATGCGCGCGATTAGAACGAGGTGTGGCGGAGTCGTATTAATGCACAGGACCAAGCCAGAAAGAGGCAAATAATGCGGTAAAATTTTTTAATTCCATTCGTACCTACGTACTCATATGCGATATTTGTCTGTTTGATAGTATGCCGGAAGTTGGAAACGAATTCAAATGGGCTCCAAAGAAGGAAGCCAATTAAGCTAAGGCAAGTGACTAGTTAGGAAAATACTGCAAATTAGCCAATTCGAAACAACGACCCACAATTTGAAAATATTATGAATAATCCCTTCAAGGTTTTTTTCTTCTCTGTTTTGGTCGAAAAATGTGCACAAAAAGATTTCGGAGTACCCTTATGCCGTTTTAGGATGGTAATGACGAGCGTGATTCGAACGCACGTTGTGATGAGGATAGAACTGAAGCACAAACAGTTCAGACCATCCTGATCAATTTTTCGATTCTCTTTTGGTCCTGAATTTTTCACTGTGGTTTTTTTATTTGTAGTCCGCATTTATTTTATTCAGAATCAAATTGCACATTTTTATTTATGTAGGACTAAATGCATGTCCTATTTTACAACTTATATTAACTTCCTGGCTCTTTGCGAGCACTTTCAATTATACAATAACTAACTTTTTGTTTGTGGCTTTTGGTGTACAATGACTTTTGAAATTTTGTTTACAACGAGTAGTCACATCAGAAGGCAATTTTGCTAACGCAATATACATGCAGGTTTTGTGTTTAATTTTTATAATATTTTTTGGATTGTATTTTATTTATTTCTTTTTAGTTTTTTATTTGTTTAATTTTTTTTTTACAACCAACAAAACGATAAAAAAAAATACAAACAAACAACAAAAAAATTTCTCTTGAAGTCGTCCCACACTTTAAAGTGGAGATAGAGTGAGAGAATATGGAAAGGAGATTTCGAAGTACCTTGATTGAATGAATGCAAGGAGATTATAATGACACGAAAAAAAATAAAACATTCAACATTCCTATGGGTCTGTGGGTCTGTGGGGCTTTTCAGGGCCCGAAGAGCCATGCATCGCTCGATCCCCACTATTTCCAGCAATGCGACTTACCTTAAAGTCGAATCTTTAGCAAGATTATACAACCTTGCTACGGCATTAACCGCCAACCAATTCGCTGGAATTAATTCGGTTATCCCCAAGGATAACCGACATAAATACCTTATAGGCAGCTTACCTTTCTTTGGGGGTTTTTCCAAACCCCTTATCCACGGTCATTTCCGAAAACA
The DNA here is from genome assembly GCA_963931805.1 of Microdon myrmicae. Lineage (NCBI taxonomy): Eukaryota > Metazoa > Arthropoda > Insecta > Diptera > Syrphidae > Microdon > Microdon myrmicae. The sequence continues at coordinate 150,922,958 of OZ007501.1, read as the reverse complement.
TAATTCGTGGCAAGATTATCATCTTGCCATGACATCAATTCAGCATCACCATGACCTTCCGCGGCCGAACAATGGATGGCACATATCTACCAACACACGCTGATCTTTCCGTGTGTTATCTTTGTACTTATTCATTGACCTAGCATCATTTCGGGTTGCTTGCACATCTGCAAGCCAGATTTTCAACGGCATGTCTATGATCTATCTTTCCTACCAGTAAAGAAGATCAAATTAAACATTGGCCTTTCAGGCGCGCATATTTACTTGTATCTCAGCATGACCGATTTTATGATCCGTTGCCGTTTCTCGGAACGATCACCAGCATCGGTCATGACCACCAATTTTAGTTTACACAAAGTAAACACTCAAGCAGATACTTTCGCCTGACAGTCCCTTCAACGGGATTAACTATCCAATGCTTGATTCATTATCCCAAAATAGATTCCTGCCTTCGACAAGGGTTTCATTGACTCACGTCAATCAAGAATCTATCCCTTGCAGCTGGCGGCAGTTTATCTTTCCCAAACATGTAGCAGCAGATTTAACCTGCTACATGCGTTTTCCTGTTTCCCTTTTTTCTTTTTGACCTTCACCATTGGCTGGCCTTCGGCGGCGAATCCCTTAGGTTCGTTTTTGTTGGATGTGTGTAAAGAGACATCCAATAGTTAGTCAGATTTTCACCTTCCAACGGGGCAGAAGTTTAAAGGTCGTCGCGATCACCAAAATATATTGTACGTCGAGCATCGAAGTGGAGTTCGTGTCAGTGTAGAGAGTAAATTAAATAAAACGCAAAACATATTGTACATTCTACCATCTAATTGGAGTTCGTGTCGGTGTAGAGATTAAATTAAATAAACACAAAATATATTGTACATTCGGGCATTAAAGTGAAGTTCGTGCCCGTTTTCATTAAATTAAATACAGAGTGAACTTATGTCGCGAAGTTTTCTAACATTAGAAATATGACCTGGAACCAAACTGTTGTCCTCTCCACTGATTGCAATAACGAAGTGTTAATAATAGAACCAGACTGCGTTTTTATATCATATTTCCATCCTCGTCGGTGATAGTACGGAGTCCTGTTATACCAGAGTTTGTGAACAATTCCAGCGTAACCTCAGTGTGTTTTTTTTATAGAACCCGCATCCTTGCCGATGCCTACGTAAAAAACCACCACAGGTCACCTAAAGAGTGGTTCTGCGTATTCATTTATAAATGTAAGTTAATTTTTAACGTTCATTCAATATCAATTCAATAAAATCAAATTTATTTACCAAGTTCACACCTGTGGGGAGTGAGGAAGTATATGCGCCAAGACACGGGCACCTAGTTCACTTCCTTCCCACTTTTCTATTTCCTGCACCTGTAAAACCGTCTATGTCGCCGCGTTCTTTTGGAACCGAATAAGATTAGCTGTTTCTAGAATCATAGAAAGGTGTGTCCCTACAAATATCGCTTTTCCTTGTCTCTCCACCTTCTGCTGGCAATGTTAATACGAGTGAAAGAGAAAATGGGCGCAGATGCGTTGTTCACGAACAATGAACTATGACGATACACCGCCGACGAAGGGAAGCAGGTATAAAACACGCTGGTTTAGTTTTGATGTTAATGTTTTTCTTCCTTTATTTTGTCTTCACTTAGTTTTTGTTGAAATAGCTTTTTTTATATTTCTGATGTTCTCTCACTTAACCACGGTTCCAAGAGCACTTAATCTTGGTTTCATTTTCAAAGCGAAATTCAATCAACAGTGAATGAGGACTTCCGAAAACAACGTCTCGAGACACTTGACGACTTTCGGCATCCGGTGGTTGGGTGAATCCGCATGCTCCTGACGGTGACCCGAGTTGCGCCGCACTATGTCACAAAAGGCTGTTTGATACGCGAGGATTGCCAAACGTAAGGTGGCCAAAACTCACATCAGGTTCTGACAACCGACTCCCGAAATACACTACGTCAACACCGACTGAGTGGATCGAATGGAATCATTTGAAACTAAACGAAATGGTTGCAGGCGGCGGTGTGGCCCTGGTGGCGGCTGGATCTCGACTGACTAATTACTGGCGAGGAAAAGTTCGTCGCGTCGTGGCAGTAGAGCCATAGCTAGAATCGACTCACTGCCATTTACTAGGAACTTCTAGAAGAGTTGCTATGCCTGTATAGGGGATTATATCCGGGGAATCCTCGCCGTATAAGTTGAGTTGGATTCGTTGGTTGTGTGTACCGGGAAATTGGTTTCGGCGGCATAGCCAAGTATGATCAAGGGTCTTGATCGTTGTGATGGTCGTTTCCAGGAAAATTAGCTGCCTCTTGGTTGCAAGTGAGAAGTATAGTTTAAGAAGGAAATGAACCGAAGTGGTTTTGGGGGAAAATGCATGCGGTTGGATTGTAGGGAATTGATGTGGTTTTACATCTTTTAGGTAGAATAGGAACCGAAATTGTTTTCGGGGGAAATTGGAATTGCTTGGGTGCAAGCAAGGGATATAACTTAAATAGAGAATTGACCGAAGCGGTTTTGGGAAAAAATTATATGTGGCGTGATGTAATTGAGGGAGATGATTTAGAATGTATTCTGTTGGAAGTTTTGGGAAATGACTTTCATTGCAGATTGGGAGATTGATTCTTGCAAATTCGGGATGGATGCGCTTGCAGATTTTGCTTGGTTACGAATGTGTGTATTGCAAGTTTAGAATGGGGAGTTGGATTGAGGGGACGCGCTGTTAGCGGTCAAAGTTGGTTGGAATTGTGGGTTGGTTCTCCATGTGGTGTAGAGAGCCCCCACGCACCTAAGTTAAGTTTTCGCTTTGGTATCAATGGCAACATTTTGTTTTGCGGAATTGAATTTACTCTTTTGGATCCCCATGGTTGGTTGTGTTAAAATTTGACACGGTGACTTGAATCTCTTCTTATGTGATGGATATATCATCGTCTTATAAACCCCACCTTATTCCCACAGGTCTACAGCGACAAGAAATAAACAGTGACATGAAAAGCCGCACAGGTAGTCAACTTGGCCTTGTATTGTTGTAGGGGTTATTAAACGCTATCTAATAAAATATCATTTTCCAAATATTGTTGCACACTTTGAAAATTCTTACCTTAAAATTTTTAATAGCAAACCCTGACATTCCGTTTCTATATTATTTTTAGCCATTAAACATCATCTGGTGAGCCAGATAAAAGGGATTTATTATATCATAGAAAGAGGAAAAGTTGAACCTCGTTTTTTTTAGTAATAAATATTATAGCGTTTATTGAAAATGAAATTTTCGCTAATTCAGAACAACTTCTCATAATCTCCTCCAAATTCTCATCGATCACTTCTTCATCATTAAATATTCATATCTGCTCCTTACATTGGATAACTACCACTCTGCTCTTTCACTTACACTCCTCTTTGGCTTTGAAAATGGTTGCCCCACATTAAAACTGGCTCACTGATTCAATTTTTGTAAAATAGATTGCAATAAACTGAGTATCGGAATCTTTAAACGTAACCAACCAAATGTTGACATTGACTAATCCGTTACGGAATTATACAAGAAGCTGTTTTACTGCTTAATTAAATGTAAACCTTATTTGCAACAAAAATCTTACTGTACACCTTGTGCTTAACACACAGTCCAAGCTTCGTTATCTATATCCTCTCTTACATAAAATTGAAAATGATCACAATCTAAAATTTTGAATTACTTTGAAATTTTAAGACGACCTGCATTCGAATATTCTCGTAATGAAATATATTTCATACAGGTAAAAACATACTTTTTGAAAACGGCGCCATCTGTGGGATATAAAAGTAGCACAAGCTGTGTATATCGTGACCCGACTTAGGCGTGCGTGCCAGACAATTCTATAACATTGACATTTTTCATACGTATCTGAAATTTCTGTCTTAGGGATTTCCGCGCGAAAATGCCAGACCCCAAACAGGACTTTCAGGAAAATATCATCATGAGCGATGAAGGATATTTCACGCTAAACGGAATCGTTAAGAAACAAAATTATTGGTTCTATGGCACCAGAAGTACCAAATTGCTGAGAAGTTACCTCCTCACGATCAAAAAGTTACTGTTTGGTGTGATGTGTGCGTTGTTATGGCCATCGCTTGGTTCTTTTTCTGTAGATGGACATGGTCAAGTAGCAACTGTTAATCAAATACATTATGGGCTATGATTACCGTTTTTTATGCTAATTCTTCAGAAAAGTTGTATGAATCACTTAGGGTTTGAACAAAACGGTACTCTACCAGAGAGTTAAAACAATAAGCGGTTTTTTAAAGCCATTGTTCTCCAGTCGTATAATAACAAAATTAGGGCAACGACTGAACCAGACGTTCACCCCATCTGATACTGCCAAAATTCTGCCTGTGGGTATCATCATCATCATCATCGGCACTACAACCTGGAACCGGTCTTGGCCTTATTTAGCAAGTCCTGAGGCTTGTCAAACTTTCCATAATGATCTGTTTTTTCCGGGCAAGGTCATTAGTCTTGCGCCAGAGGCTCCCCGACGGGGAATCGAACCCCGGTTTCCCGCGTGACAGGCGGGTATACTAACCAGTATACTATTGACGAGCTGTGAGTATATTCGAGGTAAAAAGTTTATATAAATAAGACAAGGACCCTGACTTAAGGCCAAAATCTACCAGAAAATTGTCGCTATTTCAACACCAGGTAATGTGGTGGAAAACGCCGAAAAAGTAACACATTACGCCATATCACCTCAGGGCGACCACTTGTGGAATATCGTATTCAAAACTTGATGTAAGCAAAACTTCTTAAATCGAATGAAATTATTTTCATTTGAACAGCGAAAAAAGTTTTTTTTTAAATGAATAATTTTAGAGACAAATGTGCTCGGTAGGCAACCCTTTGTTGGGGTTATATTTTTATTAAAATGTTGGTTTACCCTTACCTTTTAGAGTGCGCGCCTGTTCCAGGTGGAGGTGTGAGGGTGGCGTAATGGATGCGCCCGGCCTCTTTATTGGGAGCCTCCCCGATGAGCCGATCAGGCGTCTTCCGCCTGGTCCCGTGGGTCCTGCGGGTCCTTAATAGCCGAGCTGTCTTATATCTTCTCCGCGGGATGGCGTCCGGCTCTTTTGGCCCGTGGTGTTGAGAGCCTTGATCATTGAGGTTGACTGAATCACAGTTCTCACCGTTGATGTAGTGAGGCTACCCGCCACAGATGGATGATTATAGGAAGGGATAAAACATTTCCATTTCGGGGATTGCAGTTTCGTATTCGATTCACCCTTGCAATCATCATAAGCAAAGCTCGAGGTCAGTTTTTACAAGTGTGCGTCTTAGATCGAGACACGTACTACTTCTAACAAAGACAATTAAATGTAACGTTTTCTAGTGTGGGCAAACCAGACTACACAAGCATTGTGAAAATACACATATTAGAAACGTGTGCTTTCTCTGTCCTTTCTTTCACATTTAACCGAACTGAATCATTGTAAATGTTAACTAGGTACAGATGATATATTATATAAAACACTAGATACTCGTTGTGATGATATACGTAAAAGTTATTATTCTTCTCTATCCTTTACACACGACTCCGCTAAGCAGAAATGCATTCACTATTTTTTGAGACTTACGTTACAAAAACATTTTAAAAATTATAATTACTTTTTCTGAGTAATTTATATGTACTTAATTTTAGTGATGAATAATTAAATCACAATCGTAACTGGCGACACCAGATCTTTGGGCCTTGCACACATACGCATTTGTGTTTATTGTTTAATAAGTTTAATTAAACACAACACACTTTTATAGTTCACCACAATACCACGTTTGGTTATGACTCTTCTAAGCCGCAACACGTTCACAATCTCGCTGTGTGACATTTCACGTAACTCACTCAATCCGTTACTTTAAATACGATCAAATTGGTGGACGAATTTCAACTCGTCATCTTATCGATAATTTTTTTATTTCAATCAAGGGACACTATCTACAGAGTAACCCAATCGTCCTCTAAGATGTACGCATCGTATGTATAACATTCTTTGTTTATCCAGCATTTTAAGATAAATATTGACATGCGATTGTTTATTACTTTAGCATTTGAATGTCATATTCCCAAACAACTAGTTTTTATACATATGTCCATTTATGGTCCACGATACTAAATATATTTGTGTTATTGGCAGCGTTTTTGTGGGCAGAACTATTTGTCCGTGAGGGTTGTCCTCATCGATTTTTCGCCATGGCGGCATCTAGGCTCGATGATATAACATTCTTTGTTTATCCAGCATTTTAAGGTGAATGTTTACATGCGATTGTTTATTACTTTAGAATGTGAGTGTCGTGATCCCAAACGACTCTTGTTTATACAAATGCCCATTTATGGTCCACGATATTAAAGATATTTGTACTATTGGCATGGTTTCTCTGGTGTTACGTATTTGTGGGCAGAATTGTTTGTCCATGAGGGGTGTCGTCATCGATTTTCTTCCGATGGCGGCATCTAGTCTCGATGATCGCCTATTTACGTATTTTGGTTTTATGCATTTTTACAGATTTACATATAAATAATTTGATGTATTGCTTAACCAAAAATCAACAATAACAGGAAAATTCACGTAAAGTTGACCCAATCATCATGGTAAATGTTTGGAAATGGCAGTTTTTTTATGTAACACTTGGTACACTGAACTCGGTTGGTGGTTCGTTCCGTAATAAACGCAGTAATCTGTGGAGCATCTTCCGCAACTTCTGTTGCGAATCACCTTCGGGTTGTGTTATACTCTGTCAAAACTTACACTTACCATAGATTACATTAACACAATCCGAGACCCCAAAGGTTTTCTCTAATTTATCGATATCAAATGCTCCGTTCCACACTCAAATAGGTCGAGATCTTTCCACAAATCTATCCAGATTAAGTACTAACTCTTGATGCCAAAGACATTTCCTAAAAAGTTCATTTCACTCTCAGCCCAAACAAACACTATGGTATTTTTATGGATAGAAAAAGGCCGTAAGATCGAAATAAAGAATTACCGACCCATTTTCCATGCCCAAACAATCTAAGAATATTGTATACAACACACTGCAAAGGCATTTTCTCACTTTAAAGGCAGGTTTACAATATTCAAATTAAAGGTTTTCATATCCAAAACTTTAATATCCTTAGAAGTCGGATATGAAATAGACGTAATCGCCACGGATTGCGCTAAACTTTTCTTCAAAATTTTTCATGAAATAATCACCTTAAAACCGAAAGTCTTAGCTCCTCATCCTATTTCATCTCGCGGAATTATCATACTTAGATGTACAGATGTCTATATCAAGGTAAAAAACACAATGCGGGGATGGAAAGTGAAGATAGATTGATTAGAAAAGATAGAAGGGTCCCATCATGCTCAGGTCGGTATATCTGCTACCCATTACCGACCAGGTTTCTGATATTTTTAGCACAAAAGGCCACCATAACAACGAACAATCACATACAACTTTAACGCAACACGACTAGAAAAAGACGTGTTATGGCAGTATGACAAAGTGAGATGGTCACCCTACCAAACAATCACCCTTAATCTGGTTTCTGTCATTTTATTATCACCACCCAGCCAATGCAAATCCAAGTCCATTAAAATAAACAAACATGTTCTGCATAAACATCAATCAATTCGAACAATGGCCAGCAAAACAATCATATTGTAGATTTATCGAGTCCTATGTTTGTGGAGCGACTGCCACAGCGCCATTAGTCGCTTTTTCCTGGTGGTTCTTTAGATCATTTACGTATCTAGCTAAGTTAGTCCGTTTGCCGAGGAGCTAATTAAGCTAATTTCTTGGTAAGTCTGGTGCAAATCCTGCACCATTAAGTTCATCCATTGGAAACACTTGATTGTTCATCTTGCCGATGATCGAAATTGATTGATTAGGTTGGATTTCAATGTTTAGTTGCTTTGTCTTACGTAGTTGAACTATTATTTCCCCTATCTAGAAAGATTTTTAGTCGATATCGAAAGGAAATATTAAAATTTATTTCGTAACAGACATTTTTGTCAAATATTCTCATATCAATCAACCTGAAATGCGGTGGGAACTCCAGAAGAACACTCGTCCAAACATGCAATCTGTTCTAATACTAGAATCCGAACCGAAATTCTTTTCTGAAATCAAATTTAAATCCGGTACCATAAAGTTATTGCATCAATTTGGTCCATACGTGTCATGAACCAGCCGAGGCGGAATCAATGGAAACAGCAGCACTCAATTTCAATGGTTGCTCTATTAGTTCTATTTTCCACAAATTGTTATTCACCAAATGCAATTTAATTTTCACTTGGGTTTCCCGGAAAAACTGATTCACCTCAACTGGACAACCTTTAGTTAAAGTCCTGTTCTAAATTGTTTTAGTGGCATTGGATGCGCGAAAATTTCATGTGGAGATATGTACCATTCTCGGGAGGGACGTGGTTACTCGATATCTTTTGGTCTTTGGGTTGGGGAAGCCTTAGGGACCATCAATCCGATTATGGTGTATTGTGTGGGAAATGTTTGTGTCCTGCCTATAAAAACGCAATTTACCCGCGAATTAAAATGTGAACATTCAACTAAATTTATTTGAAACGAAATGAGCGCAATTCGTATTGGAGCTCGTTAGCCCCCTGAGCAGTAGACAAAATATTCACTGCTCTGGCTCCAACAACAGTAATATCATTATAATATCTCAATATGACTGTGAGAGCATATAAAATGTAGTATAAAAGAGCGTTGTTTTTTCATTTGCAGGCCTCAAACATGATTCGATGCTGATAACACGGTCCATTGCAAATTGCAGATAAGAGCGTAAAAAATGTCATGATTACATTCACCGAAGTTAACTGCGAATAAAACCTTGAGGGAAATATTAAATTGGAAATTTCAGGTACGTATTCTACGCCCGGCGTTGTAAGAACCTACTCAGAATTTATACTGCTACTGTGAAGATTAAATAGCATGAGCATTGTTTTCGGTTCAAGTGCGAGATGTGTAGGAACAGAGAAATAATACAATTTTGAATTGTTTACGTTCACCAATCCAAACAAATATTCCTTGTTTATAAAGTCTATGCCGAGAGAATTATTTTCATAGGACAGATCTCGTCCTTCAGTCACAGTTCACCCTCTGGATATGAAACCATGTAAGCTGATTCACTATGACGAAGAAAATATCTGACTAAGTTTTATTGTAATATTAGAGTAAACCGAGTAAAAAAATTACAAAAAAATAGGTTTTAAAAAGAAAATTGCAATTGGTTATACCACGCCTAGGGATTGCACTTAGAAGCGGTCTAAACAAGTCTTAGATTTGCGACCCTGTTTTAAGCTCAGAGGAAATACAATATTTTCTGGATTTCGGACACAACGTCTACACAGTTCGCTTCACTTTTGTTTTAATTTGAACTCGCAAACTTTTTTCTTGGCATCTGCATTTTGTTTTCACATCACTAAATCAAAACAAAGTTTTTTCGACACGAATTTCTTTGAAAACATTTATTAACTACAATTCTTTTTACTTAAGCGTTCAACTTATACCGGTGACATTCATTCAGGAGACTAGCAGACCAGACCAACAGCGAGTTTTTTTTAATAAATGCCCAACTTACTCAGTATTCAGTTCGCATATCCAACATAAATTGCTTTTCCTGCAACGGAGAAGTTCTTCTACGTCTTTCCTGGTTTATGCACCGAGTGCATATCCTTCGACAGAGGTTGCCTTCGCCTGCTTAAAAATATTGTTGTGTCGCCCCACTTGCTCGAAAAACGAAATTGAAAAGCAGCGGAAAATGTACTACAGCTAAATAGAATCTAAAATAAATCCTGGAACTTTGCGAAAAGGACACACTGGACAAAACGAACGCATTTCTGGGTTGGGCTTTGTAGTGTATATCACTGAGCCCCCGAATTGTTTACAAGTTTTCCAATGTGTATTACTCCCTCTTTGTTTTACTGTTCGTCTAAGGCTTTCGTCCTGACATCACCGCAACTTCTGAACTGAAGTTATTCCTTTGTTTTTTGTTTTGTTAAATCAAAAATTCCCTGTTGTTGTCGGAGCGAATACAAATGAATACATTTACAGGAGGAAGGCCCGAAGAAGTATAGCGCAAAATTATTGACTACTCACTAGAGTAAGTTGTAACTTTTCAAGTCCAACCTGTGGATACGTAATTCCCTAGAAAGTAAAGCCATGTAATCTACACAATAGCAACATTTGAAATTTAAAAAAAAAATCTAATTTAAGTTGCAATAAAAATACACATACAGAACAGTTTCTATTATCTGTCATATTTGTTGTGATAGTCTAACATCAAGATTGTAAATCACAAACTATCGGACACATGCGGTCACTAAAGAGATAGTTAAAGGTGTAATAAATGTTCGTTGAAGAATGATACCTTCTTGGTTAGCAGCGAAGATCTGTATCACAAAACCGTAACCAAAACTACATTCGTACTGAACAGTAATTTGATTCACATATTTATTTAGATGTATTTAAAACAGGGCGCGCATTCTCGTGCATACAAAAACGATTTATTGGGGACGGTATTGTTTCACGATTGGAACATACAATAGATGGAAGGTATCCTACCAATCTGTTTTTCTTAGGCATTATTACGTTGATTGCTGATATGAACTTGGTTAATAAACTCTCACGATGCGCATAAATCAGAAGGTGTGCTGATTAGGATATGTTTCGAAATCTTTTGATTGCTAAAAGCCGCAGACGAATACAGTTCAAGTTAAAAATTAACTGCAGACATGGGGTTTAACAAAGGGGATCATTCTTCACCTGAACCACAATAATGTGGAATACTCTGCCTGATCGGCTGTGCTTTTATCATTATCTGAAGGCATTTAATATGAATCTACCATCTACAATCGTCACCTCTATTTCTTATCCTCTTACAACCAATCAATCAAAAGCGTTATTTCTATATGAAAAAGTAAGTAATCCAGTGTCACCCACGGCGTATTATACAATATTTTTTGTCACAACCTGCCATCTGTGAAATAAATTCCAAAAGATGTATATCATAATTAAAAACCAGATTTTATTATAGGTCGCACACAGGAAAAGACGTTTTTGATACCTTCAGTGTCAAAGTACAAACGGGCCGGAAGTGAAGCGAAAGTATAGGGAAGACGCGTTTCTACACTTTACTATAACCTGCCCCTTCCTCCTGCCCCTACTCTTGCCTTTTTGATTTGTCCTGGTTACCTTAGATTGAGCCTAGTTAAGATATTTCTTAAGTTATCTAGTTTGTAACTTATATATACTTTAATTGTATGTAATTATGTTGCTTGAATTAAGCCAATAAATGGGGTGTTAGCCCCGCTTAACTATACATAATAGTCTTCCATGCTTAAAGTGCCTCCTATGGATCGATAAAAGCGATTTACTTGTTTATTAATCCGTTTAAAGTTAATTAACCCTCTGGTCAACGTGCTCGGCTTACAACCCACCCACATCTGGTAAAATTAAATTTAATATGGTTTGAACTATTCGATTGTTTTCGTGTACCCCTTCATGCAGTCTCTTGTTTTTTTTTTTTTTTTTTTTTTTTTTTTTTTTTTTTTTTTTTTTTTTTTTTTTGTAAATATATCATTTTTTATTTCTTCCTATTATTATAATTTACTTACTTGCTAGACAAAAATGATTAAAGACTAGCTTATGTTATCTTATTTCTTAACTTTGTTGTATTCCAGAATACTACCCTTATTAAATTTAACACTGAATCTCCTAACACATCCTTAAAAACTTCACTTAACATATATTACATTCTCACTTAATACATACCATTCATAAACATTCACAATATTACCAGTTACAGCACACTTAATAACCTGCACCTTTTTATTTATTCAAAAACATAGTAACTTGGATTTTCGTCCAAATTGATTGATGTGAAAAGTCACAAAAAGAAAAAATAGAATAGAGAAAAAAGGAGTTCATAAAGTTCGTTCGGATTAAGTTGAACGTTTTACACAAATCTTAGAAATGTATAAGAAATCAATATACATATATATAAAGTATACTTCGTCTTGACCTGTGAAAATAAATGGGTTTTCCAGTTAGTAAATTTCTGGTTGCAACCATCGAAAAAACATACGTATGAAAAAGAGAAGAAAGAGAAACAGAAAAAGTTCAGTTCCGAACGAGAGGAGTTCGGAAAAAAGTGTATTAATAAATCTTCGCTGGGAGAAGAATCGAAAAAAATAAAAGGTCCCCGCTCTTCCCTCATTCCGAGGAAGCACGGCGACGGACCTCAACAACTTACTGGTCCCTTGCGGACTCTCTAAGTTACATGCATACGCCTAAAGCATGAAAATTTGTCTTTCGACATTATGGTTATTTTGTTTACATGAATTTTTAGGGAACTTAATTGGATACAAAGAAAATGAAGAAAAGAAAAAACTTTGTTCTTGTTATTGTTTTTACCTTATATCTAACTTAAATACTAAACTATCTATAGATTTTTTTTTTTTTTTTTTTTTTTTTTAACTTAACTCTATTCTAACCCTATCATCAAAACTAAATTTTCGAAATGCTAAATCTATGTAAGCTTTCCGTTGTTTGTCGGGTTTTTTTATTTTTTTTTATTTTTAATGATTATTATTTCTTTAGTTTTATAAGGAAACAGGGTTTTAATTGCCACTCAGCCACCAAAATCTCTGGTGTTGCTTATTCGCGTCTTTTCGGTCTCTCTGTGCTACTGCCGTACTGAACTGCAGGCTCTCTTCATTAGTGTGCGCAACCTCTCGATTAAAACATAGTCGTTTATCTATACCCGACCGACGCACGTGATAAATCAACGGTATAGCGAATTCATTTTGTATGAGGCCGTTCATGTCAAGACTAAGGAATGCTTCTGGTGGAATAAAGCCATTGCGACGTACCTCCTCATAATACATATTGTTTGGGTAATATGCACCAAAAATCAAATCGTTCTGTGAGCTCATTGATCTCGCAATATGCCCTCGGATCAGCTTGATCATAAAGTTATCCACTCTGTTTATATTGGCCCCACTGTACAACGCTTCATTGGGATAATATTTTTTGTGATCGGATTCAGGAGTCCGATGTAAGTTGAGACACGTCCTGAGGCATTGCCTCTCAAAAATCCGAATCTTTTCCATTAAGCTAGGTCCCACATTAAACCACACTGGGCATCCATATATGATCATCGGTCTGATGAGAGCCATGTAGCATATATCTTTAACTCTGCTGTCAAGTTGACTACTATGAAACAGTCTTCTTGTCATAGCGTAAGCTTTCTTTGCCCTGGCTAGGGCAGCTTCCACATGTTTGTTAAAATATAGATACTGATCCAACCAGATGCCTAAGTATTTGACTACGGTTTTGGTTTCCAGTGTTTGTTGGTGTGGTCCCATAATAGCTAGCTTTCGCCAGTTTATCCTGGTGTCTCTGGTAGCTTGAGCCAGTGGTGTTCTAAAGAGGATGGTTTCACACTTCTGGATATTGATTTTGAGTTTCCAGTTGTTGCAGTATCGCTGAACATCATTGAAATCCCCTTGTAATAATCCGTTAATGATTTCAATTTTTGGTGCTGTTCTATATATTATCAGATCGTCTGCATACGCAATAGCCTGATGAAGAGACCTTACCAGGTCGCTAGTGTAAATATTAAAAAGGATCGGAGATAACACCGCTCCCTGTTGCAGACCGTTTTCTATATTGTAAGTAATGTTAGAGGTCACATTGCCACTTTTGACGACGAATTTCCTTTCATTCAACATGTCGTATAGTATATACAGTAGTGGTCTATGAATGCCTAGTCTCATTAGCTTGTAATATAACCCTTCTAACCAAACGGTGTCGAAGGCCCTTTCCAAGTCAATCAAGCTACATAGCGTTAAGGTGGATTGGCCTGTAACATGCAGTCTCTTGTCCTTATTTGTTCATTCTCTCTGATAAACGATATGTGTGGCGACAGAGTTTACATTTGGATGCACTGCAGTCAACAACATAGTCGAAAGTTATGCAAATTTTTATTAAAATACGTTTCTTAAATAATTACTTTGGATTCCCAATTATAAATAAAAACCAAATAAAAGATAAAATTTCGTTTTTGGTTTTGAAACATGACAATAGGTCGATCTTCTATATAACCATAATTAAAAATGGATGATCGCCGACTATCTCGTAATACCATCGGTTTCAATACGTCTCTGTTTGGAAAAGTCCGTTTTATAAAACGTTTTAAGACGTTTTTCATTTTATTTCTTGAGAGTCTCTAAAAGTACTTAAAGTCTAAATAACCTGCAAGACCCCCAATAACCACAGATCGCGAGCACCATTAAACCACGATTAGATACAGCGGTGTGTATAACTCTATTACTCAAGTATATGTTATAGTACTGAATATAAAAAATACTCGACATACAACAACAACAGTTCTTAACTATCTCTCCGCTCTAGACCAATAGAGCACAACCGACCTGTGTTATCGAAAACTCCATTCACTCACGTCTTAAGCTAAGAATTACAGCAAACAGAAGGTAAGGCAACATCTAAGATTAAATGAGCTAGTTAAGTCCATGAATAAACGAATAAGAGATTTTCTAAAATATTAAAATATATGATTTTGAATTTCATTATTGGCCACTATTGAAAAATATATTTACTAATATTGAGTCCATTGTAAAGATCCGCCCACTCAAAGAGCTAAACGCAAACAAATCCGCTGTTCCGGATGGCATTCATCCAATCCTCTTGAAGAGATGTTCCTCTTCACTCGCTAAACCGCTGCGGAAACTCTTCCATTTGTCTTATTCTACTGGCCGTTTCCCAAATAGATGGAAGTCAGCGAACATTCAACCAATTCCCAAAAAGGGTGACAAATCATCCCTTTCTTCTTATCGACCCAGAGCACTAACTTCTATTCTCTCCAAGGTAATGGAATCACTTATCCACCATCAACTTTCGAAATATCTGTAATCAAATGACCTCCCCAATGACCGCCAATATGGCTTTAGTAGCAAGCGGTCCACAGGAGACTTGATGGCGTATCTTACCGAAAAGTGGAGCCATTCCCTCCACTACCTCGGTGAAAGCATGGTAGTCGCATTGGATATTTCAAAAGCCTTGGACAGAGTTTGGCATCCAGTCCTTTTGTCAGAATTACATTCATATGGGGTGGACAATTCTCTGATCCAATGGATAAGAGACTATCTTTCTGGTCGCTCAATCTAAGTGGTTCTTGATGGTGTCAAATCTGTCTCTCATCAAATTAATGCAAGTGTTCCTCAGGGTTTGGTACTCTCACCCACCCTCTTCCCCATCTTTATCATTGCTCTTTCAATTACTCACAACCCAATTCACTCGTTTGCTGATGATAGCACGTTGAGTTTCTCATACTCATACGAACACTCCCTTCCAAACTCTTCGAACGTCACTACCAACCAGCTACTTATGCTTAATTCATTGAATTCAGACCTCAACAAGATATATCAGTGGGGATTATCTAACCGAGTAGAATTCGGTGCCTTAAAAACTCAATGCTGCCTCTTGTCGTCAAAGGCAAGCCCCAAAGTAAATATACTGTCTATGAACGGCACTTGTACCGACGAAGCCAAGGAATTATCAATCCTCGGCACTCGAATTAATTCGACTCTTAACTGGAATGAACACACATTTGAAGCTGCGAAAAGTGCAGCCAAATGTATGGGGTTCCTTAAGAGTTGCAAAAGATACTTCACTCCATCCAACTGGCCATTATTTACCAGGCATATCTTGGTCCAAAAATGAAGTTCAACTACCATATTTGGTCAGGCGCATCCAAAACTGCACTACACGTACTCGACAGGATTCAAAAGCGAGCAGTGAAACTTATTGGGGACTCAGCCGTAAGTCGATCAATTCCGTCGTTAGAACACAGGCACAACGTATCATGCCTACCTCTTTTCTACGGTCGTTGCTCAACTGCGCTTGCTAAATGTGTTCCGCCCCTTTAGACATTTTCCCGTGATACCCGCCAATCTGAGAATGTGCATCAGTTCACGTTGAAATTCAATTTTAGGCGCACAAGTAAACATAGAGAGTCATTCTTTAGCCGAACCACACGAATCTGGAATGTTCTGCCTAATCATGTATTTGCTGGCCGTTGTGATGTCCAGACACTCAAGACCAATATACACCGATTTCTTTATCCGCTTCCTCGACGACGAAATGCGTTCTAATACAATCAAATTTTTACCGCCGACCCACAAACTCGATTTCCACATCTCCATTCCTGATCATCGACTCGATAACCAGAAACATACCATTCATACCAAAGATTTAGATTAACACGAAAAACCAGATGAAAATAAATAACTTTTAAGAATTATATTTTTATTTAAATTATCGCCATTCAGAATTCTCATTTCTTTCTTACGTCCACCCGCCGTGACTGCTCGAACAAGAAGAAGGCAAGGAACCGGAAGTCCTTCCATTATCCTCCTATTGTCATAATGGGTTTCCATTAATGATGCGCTTACAGTGTAAGGTCTAGCGATAAGTTATGTGTACAATTTTTTACTTTTTTACTACAAACTAAAGAATTAAATTCGTTAATTCATTCATCAATCAAAGAATTTTCAGCAACATTTCCAAAGACTTATCAGAAACATTCAACTTTATTAGGTGCATAAATTAAATTTGATCGATTGGAGATTAGAAAAATTAAAATGCAACTGATTAACTCCTAGTTTAGCTCGATTTGACTTCAAAAATTTATCGAATTAAGGAAAGAGTTGGAATTAAATGAATTATAAGACTGTCGGCCAATATAACTCAATACTAAAATTGTGGTAAGATGGAATTCAATTCCAGACAAATTTAGTTGCCTCAAGAGGCTGGCTTTTGCTATCTTAATAATATTGTGACGCATATGACAGTCAGTACTGGAATATTCGGGAAAGTCCAAAACAGGCACTGGAATATTCTATAAAGTACTGGAAAACTGGAGACTAGAACATTCAAGACTATGGAACGGACGGAAACCTAATGAGAATGTGAAAAACGATAAAAAGACGTCGAGACAGCTGATGGTGACAGACAAGAGACGAGAAAGCGAAGCGAGTGAAAAGAAAGAAAATCGTTGAGTGTAGGGGATAAGTACGGTTGTTATAAACGAATTAATAAAGTGTGATATTAGTTAGAAATCGATTTAACGGCTCTTATTTACTAACATATAAGCAATCCAGCGAACCCTAAGCAATATTTTCATTCACCTGTGCTTGTGAGTCATTGTTTTGGCAAAATGAAAAACATTAAAAAGCCGCATCGAGACCGTTTGTCAGATAACCAGTTCAGCTTGCATTCTGGTAAAAGTAACAAAATATTAGCATAATATAACCTAATTAGCATATAATTTGCAACAGCTAAAGTCACAGTCACTAAACAGCAGGATTACGAAAAACTTTTTTTATAATAATATTATATATATATAACATTGAAAAATCCTTTATATTTACTTATGCACTCAAAGTTCCACGATTCAATGTTTTACTATTCGCTCTTGCACTATTCACCCTTGTATTGTACACTCTTTTGCTATTCACCTTTAGACTGTGTGCCGTTATACCATTCAACTTTAAGCTATTTACTCGCGTACTATTAACTCGTATACTATTCACTTTTGTACCATTAACCCCTATACATTTCACCCTTATATTATTCACCCTATACTAAACATTATTGGAGGGATGGGAGCGAACATACAGGACAACTTACTGAGTGCCTTCAAGCCCATGTCCCTGTTCAATCCAAGTTGACATGCAGTCTCCACGTGAGACCCTTGGATAGCTACTTTGGCACACGGCAAGCAGTGAAACAATGCATGCAACGACATCCTGAGAAAGATTGGCGCAAGACTAATAACCATGCCAGTAAAAACAAATTATTATGGAAAATTTAACAAGCCTCGGATATGGACCGAATACACGACGATGACCACGGAAACGAAAAGAGCTAAACGATTTGAGAATTTTCTCATGGAACGTCCGCTCACTATATAGGGCTCGAGCTGTACAGCAGGTAGCTGATGCCCTGTCGAAATTACGACAAGAAATTAGATGGACGGGGAATGGTGTTATTCAAAGAAACGAGTATGACATTTATTACAGCTGTCATGCAAAACACCATGTGCTCGGTTTTCAGGCACTACGCAGGTTCCCATAGATTGCATGAGAACACGAATGACAATGGACTACGAGTCATCGAACTCCCAGCATCAAAAAACTTGGTCGTTGCAAGTACCAGATTTCCGCGTAAAGATATCCACAAAGCCACCTGGGTATCACCTGATGGAGCCACTCGCAACCAAATTGACCACCTATCGATAGATCGCCGCTACTCCTCGAGCCTGATGATGGTACGAACGTACCGAGGTGCCAACGTCGACTCGCATCACTATCTTGTTAGTACAGTTTTCCGAGCGCGGATTGCCTTACGAAGATGTATTGCTCCACGGATCAGGTTCGAATCAACACGGCTGCCTTACCCAATGAGAATACCGGTAACACCTTTGGTCATGCGCTAAGACTCGCCCTCGCAGAGCTCGACGCAGGGAGAGTAAGTCCTGGGGCCCTAATGCCGGGCGTAGAAGAGAAATGGACACGCCTTAAAAATAATGTCATTAGTACTGCCAACTCCATCTTAGGCAGTAGTCGTAGAGATCGGAGCGACTGGTTTGATGATGAGTGCAAACTAGCGACTAAACGTAAGAATGCTGCATACCGGGCAATGTAGCAGTCTCATACGATAGGACCCGGGTACGCGAGGAGAAATACAAAGAGCTCAGAAGATCTGGAAAAAGGCTTCACAGACAAAAAAAAGGCCCTGGGAAAAACCTTGTCTGTGAAATAGAGAAAAGTAGAGAGCGAGGTCTGCACCAGGCGCAGAAGTTCTGCCAAATAATCCGCAGTATGACACAGTACACACCACGCCGCACTTACTGCAAGGATAAAGAGGGTAATCTGATCACCGATCCTGAAGGCATTCTGGAGCGATGGGAAGTGCACTTCAATGAATTGCTAAATGGTCAGCTCACAGAAGAATTGGAGGCTCCACCAATGCAAGATCAAGACCAAATGCTGCCGCCACCAAGCATTGAGGAAACATTAAAAGCCATAAGACAGCTCAAATCAAATAAAGCCCCGGGTGCTGGTGGCATACCAGCTGAGCTGATCAAACAAGGAGGGACAGCATTACATCACGTAATTCATGAGATCGTGGTGCACGTGGTGCAAGCGGAGATGCCGGAAGATTGGCGTTATGGTATAATTTGCCCCATACATAAGAAGGGAGATATCACACTGTGCAGCAACTATAGGGGTATAACATTGCTGAGTACCGCCTATAAGATATTCTCCACTATCCTACAAGATCGGATAGCCCCATACGCTAAAGCCATCATTGGTCAATATCAGTGTGGCTTCATCCCAGGCAAATCAGCGATTGATTAGATATTAAGGGTGAATGGAAAAATGTCAGGAATTTAAGATTCCATTATATCATCTATTTAAAGACTTTAAGGCCGCCTACGACGGCATAGCATGGGTAGAACTATATAATGCCATGAGAGAGTTCGGCATTCCAAACAAATTGATACGACTTTGTAGGTTGACCATGACCAACGTAACTAGACAAGTAAAAATAGTGGGATTGCTGTCCAAACCAATAAACATCTTTAATGGAATCCGATAAGGGGACGGTCTGGCCTCCCTCCTCTTCAACCTGGCGTTGGAGAAAGCAAACCACGACTCTGGTGTCACATCTAGAGGGACTATTATAACCAAGTGAAGCCAGATACGTTCCTACGCAGATGTCATCGACATCATCGATAGAACCGGATCGGCTGTACAGGATGCCTTCACCCAGATCGAGTAGGCGGCACAAAAACTGGGACTACAGACTAATGAGGGGAAAACTAAACATGGTGGCAACTTTTGCGAAAAGAAGACCTAACGTTGGTCAAACTATCAGGGTAATGGAGCACGAATTTGAAGTGATGCAATCCTTTAACTACCTTGGGTCAATAGTATCAGCCGATAACAATATGGAAGAAGAAATACGCCGACAGCTGATCAAATCCAACAAAGCCTAGTATGGTCTATCAAGGCCCTTAAAATCCCGAAATGTATCCAGAAAATCCAAGCTACTACCGTACAAGACCATGATTTTACCAGTACTCATGTATAGATCCGAGACCTGGGTGCTCAATAAAAGGCACCCTGAACTCTTAGCCGCGTTCGAGAGGAAGTTCTTAAGGAGAATTGTTGGTCCCCTATGTGAGGGAGGCCGATTCCGGAGACGCTACAACCATGAGCTGTACGCAATCTACCTTGAAGCTACTGTTGTAAGAAAAATCGAGCTCGGTAGAAACACGGTGGCCGGGACACCTAGCTCGAATGATCGAAGAGGAGCCTGCCTGGAAAGTCCTTTCTGGCATGTATGGAAGGAGACAGCGCGGCAGACCTTATCTGCGATGGAGGGATGGCGTAGACCAGGACGCTCAGAGCCTGGGAGTGCCAAACTGGATGACATCGGCTCGAAATCGGGACCGGTGGAGAGATTTGTTAAATAAGACCAAGACCGGATCCCGGTTGTAGTGCCGATGATGATGATGATGTGTGCGCACACTGAACAGGTTTTCAAAGTACTGCTTCCATCTTATCACGATATTGTTTGTTAATGTAGGCTCTCCGTCGGTAGGTATTTCTAATTGAGTTTATGCCGGCATACATACCGCTGATGTTCTTTGCTCTGGCATTTTTTAAGATTTTTCGACTCGAGTTTTCTGCTATTCATGCTTTTTTGCGTTTGAAAAGGCTCACTGTTGACTTCATCATATCTTTCTAAGTGAGTCACTCTGAGGCGCTTACGTTGTTCGATATTCGCCCGGCACTCATCGTCAAACCAAAGTTTTGACATAATTGTTTTCTTAAATCCTAATACCTTTTGGGCTGCTTGTTTGATTACATCTCTGATCGATGGCCATTTAGTGTCCACATTATTGGTTTCCTCTTAATTGCTAAATTAGGCCAAGACCGGATCCCGGATGTAGTGCCGATGATGATGATGTTATACTATTTATATTGTACTGTGATGCTATAATATAACAATGAAGAAGTGTATCGTTATATTTTATTAATGATACACTATTTTACTGTTGTAAAGGACGGTGGGGTCAGCTTAGGTCAGTTGAGGCGAAATAAGGGACAGATGACCCACGTTGCGCACCACAAAGTGTCGTGGTGTTTGGGATGTGATGCGTCCTCCTCAGGACATTATTTGAATCGCTTTGCGTCATCCTTGTGACTTCTTTGGGACATGTTTGATACATGTGGACAGCGTGGAAAATGTTGTGGAACATGTGCATGGTGTTGTGTAACGTGTGGAACATATTGTAGAACGTATGGTGTAACACGTAGGATATGATACGGAATAAGATATCGAACTTTTTGTGGAACTTTATTAGACTCCTGACTGAAAAGTATACTCCATCATAATACGCTATTATCGTGCAACTTCGTAGTAAAAACATCAATGCAGAAAACATAATACAATTGTCGTGTAAAATGTCGAGTGAAGGAAGGGCCTCAGGCATTTACCCCAACAATTTATCACCACCGGATCTTGATAGTGCCAGTCATGAAGACTGATATCGCTCGAAGCCATCTAATGAAAACACTGGGGCTGCACAGGCCAACGTTACAAAATATAACTGCAAAGAACTGAATTTCCGTCTATAAATCCTTTTCGACACGAAACGAAATTAAGCCAGTTTTCAGGTATATGGTAGCAGATGATATGGATTGTACGAAAACCGTTTAGTCGAAAAAATAAGGACTCCACAAAAAATGCAGAAGCCCGGATAAACTACAATGATGGAGGTACTGTGGCGTTTCTAACAGATACACACACAATATACAAGCCAATATTGAAGAACACCGAAAGGAAGTTCGAATAAGCAAAAGCATCAGAGCCATATACCATAGCGATAACATACCAATTTCATATCTGTTGAGTGTACTTGAATTTAGAAATCGAATTCGTACACGCGGCAGTGGCCTAATGTGTTGAGCACTGGTTACATTTTTAGTGATTCTAACCGTCATAGCGTCAGTTCGAATCACACGTTCTTCGCTATTGTCGCAATACGCGATAGTACTATGCAATGGACAAACGATGGATTCTCTAGTTCGGCCGGAGTAACAAAGCTGACCCACAGGCATCTTTCATGACCTGACAAAAATTGATAGACCTTGTCTGAAAGGTCTCTATCCACTGTTTAGTACTGACATTACCCTTCAGAAAACTCATTTTCTGTATACGATTTGAGGGACTTCTTTTCCTTCTGGCTTCGACTGTGCTTCCCAGCGGTTAGTGATGATACTTGAAATAACCGTAGTAGTTCTAAAATAAATTTACTTTAGTGTTCCGTTATCCAGAAAGTATAGAATGTCTAAATCGTTTTTTTAATATCGGATCCGACTTTTACAAGTTTATCATTTGATATTCTTTCAATATTGTTCATCATCATCATCGCCACTACAACCGGGAACCGGTCTTGGGCTTATTTAGCAAGTCCTAAGGCTTGTTAAATTTTCCATAATGATTTGTTATTTCCGGACAAGGTCATTAAGTCTTGCGCCAGACGCTCCCCGACGGAGAAACGAACCCCGCTCTCGCGCGTGACAGGCGGGTATACTAACCACTATACTTTCGAGGAGCCTTCAATATTGTTCATCGAACTTAATAATCGATTAATTCAATATTGTGAGAATCAATTATCAATTCGTTTTTATAATTTACAAAAGTGCTCATTGTTAAATTACATGAATTAAAGAAAAACACATGTTGACATAGAAATAGATATTTATGTAATAATAAATTACAATAGTTGTACTCAATATAGTTAAATATTTCTACTTAAACCGAAATTTTAAATTAAAACAATCCTTTTTTTTTTTAAATATTACCAATAAAAATAAAAATGCGAAACCACTTAAAAGCTCATTGTTAAATTACCTGAATTAACGAAAAACAAATACCATATAAGAAAATAACTTAAAACGGAAAGCTGTGTTTGCAGATGTTTACGTAAAACATCAAGAAAAGTGTTCTTGTGCGGACAGTTTTCGTCGGTAGGATATTTCTGTGAATTCTGTGAATATTATTGTATACAAACTCCGTGGTCCTTGGCTTCCGTTGTAACTAGGGAGCTCCTACAGGAAAGACCAACGAGGGATACCCAGCGTTTGATATATTTTATTGTGCAACAAGAACTTTTAATTACGATTTATTTTTCTTTTTTTTCTCCCAGATAAATCTTGATGGCGACAACTCAAAGAACAACCAGTAATCAGGGTTTCTACAAACAATTTTGAGAAAATAATCTCCAAAAGGTAAATTTACAAAAATGAGATTTGGCGGGACCTTTAATACATAACCGCCATAACATCATTAGATTATCATTTGTTCTGATTTCTGCAACAGTTTTTGCCAGCGTAAAATTGACCACAAAGAAGGGCTGATAGAAGCACGTGTAGCCGAGAAATCCACAATAAAGGAATAATGACTTTAGCCGAAAAATGGAACAAAACAAAAGAAATGAACGGACAATATTTGAATAAATAAAGCAGATTTTGAGTAAAAAAGAAAACTAGCTATTAATTTTTAATAACACCGTCGACTTATTTTCTCTCGACTTAATAATTTATTTATATTATATATAAATGTTGTCATAATATCAAATACTGAATTAAAGTGAGATGAGAAAAAGCAGACTGTTCTAATTAGAGAAACGGAATAATCCTATGACGAATTAAACTGCAGACTTATGAGCGTGCCCAAAGGAGCAAATCAGTCAAAGGACCATTATTATGTCATTATGTCATTCAATGTGCATATTAGATAACCCCTTAATAGCCCCAAGACTAGAACAGCTCATGTAGCTATATGAATGACGATATTGCTTCGAGCAAAATAGGTCAAATATTAAAGCCCTAAATGTTGTATTGTCATCATCATAACGCGATAATCCCGCGGATTACAGTAAACGAATTATTCACTAATTTCTTCTTACGGGGATCGTAATCAGGTATTTGGTGTCAGATTTCATTGAGAACCATGATTCGTTTTTAAAATTTAACCGTTGAGTAAATGTTGCCTACAGAAAATGTTTCTAAAGGATGCAGCTTTGTTGTTGAGTTTCCAATGAAACATCATACAAATTGGGAAGCTTGGAAAAGTTTAAAAAGGACATGCGGCTGCGTCAACTTTCCCTTGGCAAGATGTTTTTCCTCCAACATGTTGCACTTCTAGACTCAAACAAGTTAAAAGAACATCCAATATGGTTTTGTCATGCAGATCCAAAACATTGCCCGCCTTTAAACAACCACATCGAATCAGCAGATCAATGAACTTAGAATCAATATATCAACAAAACAATCAGGTCAGTAAGACAGATACACAGAAAAGTCCTTCAAACTCAATGCAGTCAATTGAAATACTATATAATAAATTGGAAAGGCCATCGATCCACTAATGAAAAAATCGACTATATACCCATACATTACAACCAACCAAGAGTTTGTTTTTTCTTACTTATTCTCTAATTCAGACGGTTTTAGAACGCTAATGTATTTTAGCCGACGAATTCTAGAAAGGAGAATGATGTCAACAGGTCGAAAACGTGTGTTTCGGAGACATGCTTTTTGTACACCATATTAGGTGCATTATATACAGTACACTTAATTGATTGCATTTGAGTTGCATTTCCACAACCATTTTTAGCTTGTTAACGCTTTATTTCCCTGTTAGCACTCTTTCGCGCGTGAGTGTTCACATTACGACTATATCCGGCGGAAATGCACGCTAGTAATTAGGCGCAAATTATAAATTTAATTGATTCAATTTAAGTACCCGTCAGTTGAATAGAGTGAATAATTACCTACAGACAAGGCACTGGAGAGTCTAGAGTTGATGTTGCAATATTGTTATATAGTAATAATAATACATTAAATAATGAATATTACCATCCTGGCACTATAGTAGCTTTATTTGGCGAAGCAGGTACACAAATGTGTCGATCTAAAAAGGACCACGGAAACGAAAATGGCTAAACGATTTAAGAATTTTCTCATGCAACGTCCGCTCACTATACAGAGCTTGAGCTGCACAGCAGCTCGCCGGTACCTTGTTCGAATATAAGGCTGACATAACAGCATTACAAGAAATAAGATGGGCGGGGAGTGGTGTTATTCAAAGAAACGAGTATGACATTTATTATAGCTGTCATGCAAAACACCATGTGCTAAGCGTAGGCTTTCTGGTCAGCCAAAAACTAAAGCCTGCCATTATCGGCTTTAATGCAATAGACGAAAGGCTATGCACTCAAGGCAAGTTGAAGAACAAAGGCCTCATAAGCGTTCACGGACCTACAAAGGAGTCCCCCGACGACGAAAAAGAAGAATTCTACGATAACGTTGAACGGGCCCTCAATGCATGCCCAAGTAACGATGTGAAAACCGTTCTTGGTGATTTGAATGCCAAAATAGGTCGGGAGCCGATTTTCAGTCACTACGGCGATTCCCACGGTTTGCATAAGAACACTAATGTCAATGTACGATTCATCATGGTCGTTGCGAGTACCAGGTTTCCGCGTAACGATATCCACAAAGCCACCTAAGTATCAAATGATGGCGCCACTTGCAACTAAATTGACCACGTGTTGATAGATCGTACAAACGTACCGAGGTGCCAACTTCGACTCGGATCACTATCTTATTGGTATAGCTTTCCGAGCGCGGATTTCGCGGTTCAGATTCAGATCAACACGGCTGCGTTACGCATTGAGAACTTCAGCAACCCCTTTGCTCATGCGCTACGACTCCCCCTCGAAGAGTTGGATGGAGGGAGAGTAAGTCCTGGGGCGAGAATGCCGGGCGTAAAAAAGAAATGCCTGAAGAATACTGTCATTAGTACTGCCAACTCCATCTAAGGCAGTAGTCGTAGAGATCGGAGCAACTAGTTTGATGATGAGTGCAAATTAGCGACTGAACGTAAGAATGCTGCATACCGGGCAATTCAGCAGTCCCATACGACGAGGGTACGAATTGGCAGCTCCACCAATGCAAGATCAAAACCAAATGCCGCCGCCACCAACCATTGAGGAAACATTAAAAGCCATAAGACAGCTCAAATCAAATAAATGGGGTTGATGGCATACCAGCCGAATTGACCAAACAAGGAGGAACAGCGTTACATCACACATAGGAGCAAGAGGAGATGCCCGAAGATTGGTGTCGTTGAATAATTTCCCCCCACATATAAGAAGGAGGATATCACACTGTGCAGCAACTATATGGGTATAACATTGCTGAGTACCGCCTATAATATACTTTCCTCTATCCTACAAGATCGGATAGCCCCATATGCTAAAGTCATCATTTGTCAATATCACTGTGGCTTCATCCCAGGCAAATCAGTAATTGATCAGTTATTCACCCCTAGGCAAGCAATGAAAAAATGTCTGGAATTTAAGATTCCATTATATCATATATTAATAGACTTTAAGGCCGCCTAAGACAGTATAGCCAGGGTAGAACTGTATAATGACATGAGAGAGTTCAGCATTCCAAACAAATTGATACGACATGGCCATCGTAACTAGTCAACTAAAAATAGTGCGATTGCTGTCCAAACCAATAAACATCTTTAATGGACTCGGACAAGGGGGCGGTCTGGCCTCCCTCCTCTTCAACCTGGTGTTGGAGAAAGAAATCCACGCCTCTGCAGTTTCTACTAGAGGGACTATTGTCACCAAGTCCAGGCAGATACTTTCCTACGTAGATGACAGCGACAGCATCGGTAGATCCGATTCGGCTATACAGGACTCCTTCACCCAGAGCGAGCAGGCGGCACAAAAACTGGGACTGCACATTAATGAGGGAAAAACCAAGTACATGGTGGCAACTCCTGCAAAGAGGAGACCTAACGTTGGTCAAACTATCAAGGTAGTGGAGCACTAATTTGAAGTGGTGCAATCCTTTAACTGCCTTGGGTCAATAGTATCCGATACCAACATGGAAGAAGAAATACGCGAAGGGCTGATCGAATCCAACAAACCCTACTATGATCTATCAAGGCTCTTTAAATCCCGAAATTTATCCAGAAAATCCAAGCTACTACTGCACAAGACCATGATCTTACCAGCACTCACGTATGTATTCCGAGACCTGGGTGCTCAATAAAAGGTACTCTGAACTCTTAGGCACGTTCGATGGGAAGGTCATAAGAAGAATTGTTGGCCCCTTAAATCTCCATATGTGAGGGGCGACGATTGCGGAGACGCTACACCCTTGAGTTGTACGCGATCTACCTTGAAGCTAATGTTGTAAGAAAAATCAAGCTTGGTAGACTCCGGTGGGCGGGACACCTAGCTCGAATGGACGAAAAGGAGCCTGCCCGGAAAGTCCTTTGTGGCGGGATGTATGGAAGGTGAAAGTGCGGCAGACCTTGTCTGCGATGGAGGATGGCGTAGATCAGGGCGCCCAGAGCCTGGGAGTGCCAAACTGGATGACATCGGCTCGAAATCTGGACCGCGGTTGTACTGCCGATGATAATATTGAGAGGTACATTTCACCTAAAACATGAAAACGAAAGATACGTTATATTTAGAACGTATGTTCTAATGTTATCCGCGAGCTCAGATTTTCTACGATATAAGCTATATTTTTCGTTTTGAGAGATACTTAGAAAATGTGTGTAGTGGATGTAAATATTGAGTGTAATTTTGACTAAAAGATTGCCATATATGTTTAAGGTGATTCATACGAGACTGCCTAAAGAAATGTACGAGGTTCGACTATAAAATATCGAGACTATGCACACACGACGAATGTTACTTATGAATAAAGACATAAATCCAACAGGATTGGTTAGGGTGAAGCCTTTCCATTCAATTAGTGTTTCGTTTACATGAAACTTGTTTTTTTTTGCCGGAAAAATTATATGTATATTGATCGATATTCATGAAATATGTATCCTCAATTGGAAGACAAACTGACGGATATTTACAATAGTTGAATCAGAGGTTTTTAAAAACATTAAAAAGATGTGTGATACTATTCGGGTCACTAACCACTCATATACGGTGGGTGTTTAATATAAGCTGACTCAGCTGGCGTTGTTGAAAAATATGCATCATTACCGCCATCTTGTGAAATGCATCTGAAAGAGGAAAGAATAGCACGAATAGACGCGCGTGAACTGTGCAAAAAAGTACACGTGAAAATCGCTTCTCTAAAGCCTTTACAGTTACACTAGGAAAACGGTGAACTTTATTCTCTTTTTCGACCTAAGGAACATAAAAAAGTCATTCTGATATCTACCCTTGTGAAACGGTGTGAGTGAACGTCAACCGCGATAATCTAAGAAAGTGATCATCAATGCCTTCGCTGCAGATCCCACGATTTCCCGCCCCTTTGAAATGACTTATACCATCGAAAACACGTTCTTTAACTCATTGCAACATTAATAAATGTCGCGCGCAACTTTTCAGAAGTGTTGGTAGATGTTAACCCACGCGAAACATATTATTTTATTGAATTATTGCGCGGTGCACAGACTATTCCTGGTGTCGGTACCAGATTTGGTATGTTTTCATGTTTGAAGCAAACTTTTCCCTGTCAGGTATATATCACATGATCGCGCTAATGTTACGTATTCGCCGAGAACGATACGAATCTCTGCTTTTATTGGACATTCCTCGTACAACTGTGTTGTTTCAATAATGACACTGATACAACAAACATCATCGGAGACACTTTTGAACACAATCATATGCATACTCTTGGTGATGGCGACCTGGACACTAATACAATTATCAACACAGACAACTTCAATTAGGGAGCTCCAACGCAACACGCTTAAAAATACATTGCAAAAATAATCCATTCTTTTTCTGTGCTATTCTATCACTATTTGCAGTTCAACCATCAACAACAAAACCTGATCCAATGTCACCAATTAATGAAAGAACCACAACGGTTAGTGACGTATTTCCATGGTGACCCAAACAACAAAGGAGAATAGCACTAGTATTTGCCATGATGGCTCCCAATATTTTTCAAAACAACTTCCATGAGCAGCTCTCTAGTAAAGAACCCACCAAACTCATACCCTTTCCTTGTGTCTGTTTTTCCTCATTTTCGCATCTCTGTTGCGTCCCTCAGGCATCGATACTCTCAATTGTTTTATAATGTTTTGAGAGCTTTTGGTGTTTTGAGTGGCGTAATATTAGTCACGAAAGGGATGTGACCCGGATTTCGGCACGGATCTAGTGGGGCACCTACTACAAGGGCAGAACACCTGTAGTGTTTGCTTTCGCTTATCTATCGCCGGGTCCAACGTGCATCCTTTTCTGAGGTGGTATTGGTTTTCTGTGTCGCCATTTCAATGGAATGGGAATTTCACGTCGATCTTTGCAACATCTGTGGCCCAAGATGCAATTTCTACTCTGTGTCTGCCCATGTCGGTAACCAGAAACCAACTATCCTTGCACTTAGCGAGACACAGGTAATAACTAGTACAGATATTTCTGATTTTACTATACCCGGTTATAACCTAGTGCCTTTGTTCTTTCCACATCGTGGTCTAGCTACATACATACGAAGTGGTATTGCTTTTCAGCTTCTGCCACAATATGGCGTCTGCTCCAATCCAGAATTTAATTTCTCGTGGCTAAAACTGCACGTTCATGGGTATATCATACATTACTGCTTTCCTTATAGAAGCCCAAACTTAGATAGAAACCCATTCTTTAACGAATTTGATGCTCTGTCTGATTCTATCGATGGAATCCTGACCCTATATCCCCACACTGAAATCGTTATTGTTGGTGATTCCAATGTGCATAACCCTCAGGGGCTTCGCCACTTCGGATACACAACACCTGAAGGTCAGTATGTTCAGCTCTTTGCTGAATCAAGAAATTGAACTCAACTCGTCAATGAGCCAACACGGGTACCAGATATATATGGTCATTCCACCAATACACTGGACCTTTTTCTCACCTCCCACCCAAACAAACACACAATCGAAGTGTTGGGCACGTCAGACCACTGTGTCATGTCAGCTAAATTTCCGCTAACCAACAGCAACGCTAACGTGAAAGTTCCCATAGGGACAGTATGGTCCCATGAGAAAGACTACTGGGAAGGTCTGAACGACTTTTTTGTTAAGTTAAATTGATCGTAAATTTTCCTCAATATCGATGTTGACTCTATAGCGGTCACATTGACAGATCCGATTCTGCTTGGCATGCGAACCTTTATTCCACACAGAGTAAAGAGTATCAAACCCAAGAGAAATATATGGTTCGATTCCAGGTGCAAAGAACCCATTAAAGCTAATGGGTTGAGCCTCCGGTTGTATAAATCAAACAATACTGAGAAAAACCGCAAAAGATTTAAGAGAGCTAGAAACGACTGCAATGCGTATATTCAACGCGCAAAGTTCTTGCATGACCAGAGAGTGAGACAAAAAATAGTACACTCTCCCACAGGTAGTAGAAACTTCTGGTCTTTTGTGAAGAACATGCAAAACTCGGTCTCCTCATCCGTTCCTTCGCTACTGGTCGAAAACAGAGCACTCACCACTCCAATAGAGAAAGCGAATCTACTTGGTACACATTTTGCAGCCAACTCAACGCTGTCGGATACCACCTCAGTTCCGCCTCAACTTGAGCAGAAGCAGCGCACAATGAGCCAGATTCGGTTCCGAACGCGTACTGTTGCTGGGGCACTCAATGAGCTAAACGCAAACAAATCCGCTGATCCGGATGGCATCCTCCCAATCCTCTTGAAGAGATGTTCCTCTTCACTCTCTAAACCACGTCTTACTCTACTGACCGTTTCCTAAATAGATGGAAGTCAGTGAACATTCAGCCAATTCCCAAAAGGAGAGACAAATCATCCATCTCTTCTTATCCACCCAAAACACTAACTTCTATTCTCGCGAAGGTAATGGAATCACAACTTTCGAAATATCTGGAGTCAAAAGAACTCGTCAATGACCACCAATATGGCTTTCGTAGCAACAGGTCCACTGGAGATTTGATGGTGTACCTTACCGAAAAGTGGAGCCAATCCATCCACTACTTCGGTGGAAGCAAGGTTGTTGGACTGGATATCTCGAAAGCCTTCGACAGAGTTGGCATCTAGCCTAATTATCAAACTAACGTTCATATGGAGTGGACAATTCCCTGATCCAATGGATAAGAGACTATCTTTCTGACCGCTCAGCCCAAGTGGTTCTTGATGGTGTCAAATCTGCCTCCCATCAAATTAATGCAGGTGTTCCCGAAGGTTCTGTACGCTCACCCACTCTCTTCCTTATCTTTATAAATGATCTCTTGTCCATTACCCACAACCCAATCCACTCGTTTGCTGATGATAGTACATTGAGTTTCTCATACTCATACGAACATTCCCGACCAAATTCTTCGAACGTCAATACCAATCGGCAGGTTATGCTTAATATGTTACATTGAATTCCGACATCACCAAGATATATCAATGGGGATTATCTAACCAAGAAGAGTTCAATCCCTTAAAAACTCAGTGCTGTCTCCTGTCGTCAAAGGCGACCGCCAAAGACACTGTCGATGAACGGCACTTGCATCGACGAAGTCAAGGAACTATCAATACCCGGCACTCGCATTAATTCTACTCTTAATTGGAGCGACCACATTTTTGAAGCTGCGAAAAGTGCGGCCAAATGTAGATGCAAACAATACTTCACTCCATCTAACCTGGCCATTATGTACAAAATGTATATTCTTCCCAAAATGGAGTTGAACTCCCATATTTGATCAGGCGCATCCAAAACTGCAATATACGTGCTCGATAGGATGTAAAAACGAGCAGTGAAACTTATTGGGGATCCAGCTGTGAGTCGATCGATTCCGTCGTTAGAACACAGGCGCAACGTATTATGCCTATCTCTTTTCTATAGGTATTATCACGGTCGTTGCTCAACTGAACTTGCTCAATGTGTTCCGCCTCCTCAAACATTTTCCCGCGATACGCGTCAATCTGAGATTGCGCATCAATTCACGTTAAAAGTAAACTTCAGGCGCACAAATAAATATAGAGACTCATTCTTTAGCCGAACCACGCGAATGTGGAATACTCTGTCTGATCATGTGTTTCCTCGTCGTTGTAATGTCCAGGCATTTAAAACCAATGATCATCGACACCTCCTTTCCTCGTCCACTTCTTCTCCATCCGCTCGCACTGTGCTCTGAGATTTAAGGGTACTCCAAAATCCTCTTTGGTGGGCGCGTTTGTGTAAAAAAAAATCGCGGTAAGCCTGGATATTAAGCAGAGATTTTACACGGTGTGGATGGAAAGTCTCATTTTTAAATTCTTGAGTACTGGTCTCAGAAGAACACTCTGTGGTATCTCGTAATTTGTTCAAAAC
Source organism: Microdon myrmicae (assembly GCA_963931805.1). Taxonomy (NCBI): domain Eukaryota; kingdom Metazoa; phylum Arthropoda; class Insecta; order Diptera; family Syrphidae; genus Microdon; species Microdon myrmicae. The sequence continues at coordinate 150,890,457 of OZ007501.1, read as the reverse complement.
TCCTCAATCACGGATGAATGGAAAGGTATCCAGAATGTTCCACGCCACCAGAAGCATAACACAAGTCTCGATTCTAGACCTCATCCTATTTAATATCTATGCCTCAAATATTGCTAGCCCTCTGAATAGGGAAGTAAAGCAAATATGATAAACGAATGATATTGTCATATTTACGTCATCCGTAAACCCTAGACTCGCAACAAATTAGCCTAAATATTACTTAGACGAATAGTACTATTGTTAAGGATGCATTTCCTTGGAGACACAAATAATAAAGGAAATCATACATGTATACAAAGATAATGCTGAGTCGCTAAGACAGGAAAATAACAAGCACACATTGGTGTCGTGGGGGAACGAAGCCTATAAAAGACGTGGCATCAGAGGCAGCTTTAGGAGTTTTGCTTGAGGAATTACGCGGATTAGGCCTTACACTGTCGGATTTTTTTATGATATTTACAAAAAAAAATTATACTTCAATTTAAATACCTGGTGTTATTCCAGTCCTATTTTCAGGTACTTTAAAGCACTTCACTCCAAGAGCGGTTACGCGTGCTCAGGTTCGGATATTTCAGAAAATGGATTTCAATTCCAGTTCCAGTTTTCAGGTATTACAGAACACGTTCCTCTACCAACGGTAAGCTGTGTTCAAGGTTATTTCAGAGAAGGAATTCCATTCTACTCCAGAACATTTTCCCGACCAACTGTATGGCATGCCCAAGATCTTTGCAGGAAAGGAGCCCCATATGTTATTCTAAGCAACCCTGAGTCTTTTCCCCTCACCAGTGTTAAGGGACGCTTCGCAAGTATCAAGAACTACAGGTGGAGTAGCATTAGATACCATGGTACATTGAATCGGTGATAAATAAAGGCAGGACTAGTGTTAAAGTAATTGTTCGCTAAACTATAATGCACACACAGAATGAAAACACACGTAGTTAAATAAAATACACTACTTTATTTTCGAAGATAACAAAGTCACTGGACTAACACACAATTAATTTAGTAAACATTAGTTTTAATTTTATCTTAAGCTCTAAGGCTTGTTTAATTTAAATTTCACACACGGCACACGACTTTCTTGACGGCACACGTCTAGGTTGACGGGGTACTTCCACTTCGTTTTATTTTTCTATCGAATTTTCAGGCGCGGCGGCTTTACCTTTGACTTACGTCCAGGACAACGATTTGTATCAGACTCTCTCAATTTATGAATCTCCAAACCGGACGACGTTCATACATGGACCTCCTTATCTCTCTTTCGGTCGTGTAGACCGAAATATACATTCATCCATTGTTTACTCACAATAGATCCTTTTTGATACCCATGAGGTATGCTTTGCAGTACATTTCTTGAGAATAATAAACGTTGAAAATGTTTATGATCTGCGAGATCTGATTGTGTGGATGCGTGTATACAATTTAGAATCTTGTATTTACACAAGTGTTCATTTATGGTCAACGATGGCAAAGATATTTTGTATACTTTATTGCTTCGTTACCATAGAATTATTCTCTGTTTTGAGCAGCACATTATTTTCTTTGTGCCGTCATGAATTTTTCCCAGATGTGGTATCTGGATTCCATGATTTGCCCATATATGCATTTTGTAGCTAATGCACTTTTACAGGTACTCATTGGGTTGGATATGTTGATTTGGATTAATCAACATATGGGGCTTCACGTGAAGGTGAATCCTGTTAATGGTGGGGGTGGCCCCCAAAAAGGGTGAGTATTAGGGGAGGGTAGGCGTTGCGTGTAACAATCCTCCCCCCTTTAGAAAATGAGTATTATTCTTAGAAGAGGAATAATACTCTCGAACGGTTTTTAAAGTGGGTACCGGGGCGTGAACCCTTGCGTGAATAAATGTCAGTGTCAGCGTGCGCGTTTACAAAAATTGTTTAAAGAAAAAAAAAAAAATTTTTTTTTTGTGTCCCATATTCTGTCATTACAATTGTTGGGATCATTGTATTTTGTTTACAAGATTTATGTTTTTGTTTTTATTTACATATATACTTTTTGAGCATGTAATGCTAACTTTGTTCGCTAGTTTACATAAGAGTATATTTTTTTCCATTTATTTTTGGTCGTTAGTTTCCATTAATCTGGTTTGTTTTATTGTAGCTGGGTTGTACAATTATTGTTAAAGTGTATTAAGTGACAAAAAAAAATAATAAAAATAGATACATGTATTATAAAAGTAAAGTTTAAAATAAATACATTTCAAAGTAGTATGCAAAGGATCAAATAAATGTTCTTAATTTGGTTCGTAATAAAGAGTTATTTTTCTAATATGTATTTAAGGCACTAATATATATATATATATATATATATATATATATATATATGTATATATGTATATATATATATATATATATATATATATATATATATTTTTTTTTTTTTTTTTTTTTTTTTTTTTTTAAACTTAATTGAAGTAAAGGTATATCTATATTTATTTATTTTAAAAGAGAAATCTTACAATAGTAATGTATGGGTAATGTGGAGTATATTCTTGGAAACTTCATAATTTCGGTTTTTTTTTTTTTGTATTTTTCCTTGTTGGAGGATCATTAATTATAGGTTAAGTATAACTTTTTGTATAAAATCTGTCTATATATAATTTTTACTTAATTTTTTTTTTTTGTGACTACTAACTAAAAGGAGACCATATATTTACAATAATAGTACTTATAATTCTAAGAATAATACAGGAATATTAGTGATTATAATAAAACTTGCAATGATTCTTTTATTTTTCTTATAAATTTAAACAGAATATTCCATTGCAATTATGAAATAAACAGATTGGAGGTAAACACATAAAGTTATTTTGTATAAAATGTTGGTAAGATTAAGTTTCATTTAATTATATGTATACATTTTTTTTTTTTTTTTCAATTTACATGTAGTTGTAGAAAAGATTATATTATTGTTTACATGTTTAAAACTTTGGTTTGAGTTTTTTTTTTGTTTTTAATTTATTGATAATAATTATTGCTTAATTTTATGAGGTAAAATATATAATTCTATTATAAACATTTGTATTACAAGTTCTTTGTTTTACAATTTTCAACTTTTTACTCCTTTCAATTTTTTTCATATTTGTTTACTTTACAGATCTTATTTTATCTACAATATTTACGACACATACAATTCATTTGTGTTCTGCCAGGGAGTCATCTATGATTTCTGAGAAAGGTTTTTGTCCTGGGAAGCAAATAGATAATGTATGTGGATAAGGAAAGGGAATGGGAATATTGGTAGTTCGTTCATCAGGTGTAGTTTGGTTTATTCACAAAATGGCTTCAGACGATTGTTGTGTATTACAACATTTCTGTTGCCTACCTTGATAGCGGTATTAACGGCTCCTGTAATTGATGTAACCACATAAGGGCCTTTCCATATGGGTGTTAATTTCCCCTTCCTGTTTTCGTTTCGTACCAAAACTTTATCGCCCACGTGAAACGTGAAAGGGCGTGTTACACGGTCGTGGTACTGTTTTGACCGCTGTTTGCTAGCCAATAAGTTTCGCCTAGCTATTTCATACATTTTCTGTAATTTGTATTTTAATAGCTTGTGATAACTCTCGTGGTTATACACTGGTTCCGGTGCTCGTTTTAAGTTTGAGGGTACTTCCGGAGTGAAACCATAGAGACAATCCATAGGCGTGAGTTTTGTACCTTCGTGTACACTGCTGTTGTACACGAATGTCGCCGTCCTCAGGTACTGATCCCAAGATTGAGGGTTTTCATCCACAATGCTGCGTAGGTATTCTACGATTGGTCGATGGGCTCTTTCGAGAGCTCCATTCGATTGTGGATGGTATGCTGAGGTTTGTAGTTTTTTAATATGGAGCAGCTTACACACGCTTTTAAATAAGCCGCTGAGAAAGTTGGATCCCTGATCGGTGACTAGACACTTCGGAACACCATACCGAGCAATGATTTGATCGAAAAAGACTTGCGCCACCGATTCTGCCTGTACATTTGGTAGAGCATAGCAATCCATATACCTGGGCAAATTGTCCTGAAAAGTTAAAATGTATTGATTGCCAGTAGGAGTTTGTTCGATAGGAGCCACGATGTCTAAGTAGACTTTATCAAAGGGCCTCTCAGCAATGTCAGTCACTACCATTGGCATACGCAGGGCTGGTGAGGATTTCATGGTTTGACATGTTTTGCATACTTTTATGTAGTGCTTAATGTCCGCAACATGTTCCTCCACCAGTAGTTCCTACGAATTTTTTTATATGTTTTAGCCACTCCCTGGTGCCCACCCATGGGAAGGTCATGGTAGTCTTTGAGTATTATTTGGATTTCTTCGGGGTTTGTAATTTCCATCACCCCTATCTCATATGTGCGACTCACCCTTGCATTCTCAGGAGGATCAGTGTCTTCTGGACGTCCTTGGGTAAGTTTGTCATTTGTATTCGCTGCCTGTTTTTTGGTTTGAGCACGAGTTACAGCATTACATTACTGAGGGGGTTGTTTCTAATAGGCATTTTCTTTGGGTGTATGCCTGAAAGTTGTTCCGTTGATATAGGTTGATCAAGGGAATTTTGGGGGATGCGGCTAAGGGCGTCCGCATTTGTATTGTATTTTCCGGGTTTGTACTCAATCTGGTAGTCAAACTCTGCTAATTTTTGTTGAAATTTTGTTAGGCGGGATGGGGGATCCTTTAATTTCAACATTCCCCTAAGAGGTCTGTGGTCTGTGCAGACCGTAAATTTTCGCGCTTGCAAGTAGCAACGAAAGTTTTTGGTAGCCCAAACAATCGCTAACAACTCTTTTTCGATTGTGGAGTAATTTCTTTCGGCCTTGTTTAAGGTCCGACTAGCGTAGGCAATAGGTTGAACCTTGCCCACTTCGCCTTGTGAGAGCACTGCTCCTAGTGCTTCATTGCTAGCGTCCGTGGTCAGGTTAAAAGGCCGTGTAAAATCAGCGTATATAAGAAGATTTTTTTTTTTTTTACATTTCTGTATTTATTGACCATAAATGATTTGTTACAATAAGTAATACAGATAACTTATAATTAGCTTAGCTTTAATCGTTTACACATACTTGCTAGTACATTTTTCAAACATTATTATAAAGTTACATATTTCATGGGTGGACAAGATAGGAGTAGGTGGGGCTTCCTGGAAAAGGTCAGAAAACCAGGATATAATTATTTACTTAACCTATAACTAATTTGCTTAACTTAACTTAACTCAGCTTAGCCTAGCTTATCTAATTATTAAATCTATTATTATTACAATAAGTTAAAGTAGGGTGGGGCGGGAGGTATAGTGGTCGATGGGTAAGATTTGGGTTAGGGTGGGTACTATCAGTCGGGGATATGGGTTGGGGGAACACTTTCCGATTGGTCGTTGAAACGCAAGATATTAGAGAAGGGTTGTATATTACAATATTTAAACTGGTGAGGTGAGAGTTCAGTATTGTGGTATACAATCTCATTGGAGTTGTTGACCAACCTGCCAAAGGTGAAGAGGGTTCTGGTGTGGAGACAGTTCGGGTAGGCAGTTCGGTTGTCTGACGGAGTCGATGTGAGCGCATTTATTATCGGATTGGGATTATTGGGAAGATTTTCGATAAATTTGATGGACAGCTCGAGGAAGCGTCGATCTATACGTTCAATATTGGTGGCATAGTAGAGCGAACTACTGTTGTAATATTTGTGGGAGTTAGGATGTCGGTTGAGGCCAGTGATAAGTCTGAAGCATTTCCTTTCGAAAACGCGTAGCTTCTCCATTTGGGCGGGTGTAATATGGTACCATATCGGGCATGCATATGTGAGAGTGGGTCTGATTATTTGTTTGTAGATAAGTGATTTGACTTTGGGAGAGAAACCATTCGGTTTGTACATGACTTTTCTGCAGAGGTTCAGTTGGGTTGTGGCTTTACGAATCGTATTTTTAATGTGGGCGGAGAATGACAGATTGTTGGTAAAGGTTATACCTAGATACTTTAAGGTTTTGGAGGGTTTAATTATATTGTTATTTATTTTAATTCTGATTTTATTATGGCAGCGAATAGTGTTGTTTGTACAACTAGCGTTTCTGCCTTTAAAAACTATGAGCTGAGTTTTGGTTGGATTTAGTTGAATTCTCCACTTGGTAAAGTAGGCTGACAGGATTGGGAGATATCTGTTAATACAGTTTCTTGCCTCCTTGACAAGCTTGTTGCTTGAATAAATTAAGGTGTCGTCGGCATAGTTGAGCATTGTTGTATTGGGTAACAGTGGCTGCGGTGCGTCTGATGTATAAAGAAGGTATAGTAGTGGGCCGAGGAGGGATCCTTGAGGAACTCCTGCGGTTATGCTACGAGGGTTGCCTCTTATGTTTCGGGATTTGGTAACCCTAGTGTTGCAATCTGGCAATTGACAGCTCTGTCGTAAAGTTGGACATTTTTGAGGTTATACGCACTCAGAACGTTTTGACATACGAGCGCTATTTGTGTTGTTTACAGTCACTTAAAAGATTCATCTCGGCCCAAAAATGGAATTAAATCGTCAACATTTTCGTGCGATTATTTTTTACAACTTTCGGCGTGGATTAACTCAGCAACAGTGCATGGGTGAACTTAATTCAATTTTTGGCGATGAAGCTCCATCAAGGACCAGTGTTTATCGATGGTATGGTGAATTCAATCGTGGTCGTAGTTCACTCCGAGATGAATTTCGTGAAGGTCGTCCAAAATCAGTTGTTGTTCGAAAACCATTGATGGTGTGCGCGAACTGATATTGGAAGATCGTCATGTGACCTATCGTGAGATTGAGACAACCTTAGGCGTTCGTGGGACCAGCATACATTCAATATTGCATAAACATTTGACTGTCAAAAAATCGTTGGATCCCACACAATTTGTCAATCGCCCAAAAAAAGGCTCGTGTCAATTGGTCGAAGGAAATGCTCAAAAAATACGGTCGCGGTGCTTCGAAACACGTCTATGACATCGTGACAGGTGATGAATCGTGGACTTACGCGTATGAGCCCGATAGTAAACAGCAGTCGACTGTCTGGGTGTTTCAAGATGAGCCAAATCCAACAAAAGTTGTTCGCGCACGAAGCACTTCCAAGCAAATGGTCGCCTGTTTTTTCGGAAAAACTGGACATGTCGCAACCGTACCACTAGAACAACGCAGAACAGTCAATTCTGAGTGGTACACAACCATTTGTTTGCCAGTTGTCTTCCAAGAAATCAGGAAAACCAACCGCCGAAGACGGATCACTCTTCACCACGACAATGCGAGCTCTGACACACCGGCAGCGACAACTGCATTTTTGAGCACCCAAAACATCGATTTGATGGGTCATCCGCCGTATAGTCCTGACTTGGCACCGAATGACTTCTTTTTATTCCCGTACGTAAAAAACAAACTGAGAGGTCAACGTTTTTCGACACCTGAAGAAGCGGTTGCTGCATTCAGAATGCATGTGTTGGAGATACCTCAATCAGAGTGGCAAAAGTGCTTCGACAATTGATTCAAACGCATGCAAAAGTGTATAGATCTTCATGGGGAATATTTTGAAAAACAATAAAGTGATTTTCGATGATCAATATTTGTTTTTGTTTTCTAATCCCGAAATATAAAAGGCTACCCCCGTATAAGGTGTCGATAGAGTTGAGTTTATTTTCACCATGAACTTTCTATCAGAGAGGTAAGAAGCGAGAAGTTTTGTGGAGTGGATGTTTAATCCATACATTGAATGAAATTTGTATAACAGTCCTGCGATCCAGACACAGTCGAATGCTTTAGCTATGTCTAGGGAGACACATACCGTTGGGGATTGGTTTTGGAGGTGGGTCGTCACATCATGTGTCAGTTTTAAGAGAGCATGACAAGTGGAGTGTTGTGAGCGGAAGCCAAATTGAGAGTTCGGAATGAGGGAGTTATCCCTGGCAAATGAGAGAAGATTTTTGTAGATTTTACATTCAAGGATCTTGCTAAGCGAGTTTAGCTGCGATATCGGACGGAAGTTATCCGGGTACTTGGAGGGCCCAGATTTGCTAATAGGGACGATCACCGCTGTTTTCCAACTTTTAGGGAAATGTGAAGCGTTTATTATGTGGTTGAGAAGAACGAGAATCGGGAGCAAGTTGCCTGGGTGGAGTCTTTTGAATAGGAGGTTAGGGATTCCATCTAGGCCAGTCGATTTTTTATTGTTACGTGAAGTAATGACTTCGGATAGTTCTTCAAGGCTTAGGAATGTGTCGATTCCTACGGGGTGTGATGCTTTATTGGTTTCGGTGAATTCAGTAATAAATGGTGTGAGGGATGGCTCCAGTGAGCGTGGAATGTAATCGTTCACGGTATCGTGGAAATTTGTTACTGGGAGGGTATCGTTTTGCTTATGGACTTTGGAGAAATGTTCAGCGAGACAGTTTGCTATATCAGTGTCCGACTGGACGATGTTATTATTAGTTGGGTGAATAAGGTAATCTGTTCGAGGCTTGAGTTTGCGACCCGTTAGTCTGTTTATGTTTTTAAATAGATCGCGATTTGGTTTGATACTGTTTAGGGTGGATGTGTAGGTCTGATTAGTGAAAACTTTTAGTTGTCCATTTATCAGGGAGGTCAATAGCTGGATCTGTTGTTTAATAAAAGGTGAGTAGCTAGTGTGCAATTTTCGTCGGAGTTGTTTTTTTATACGTAATAATTTTGTGAGTAGGTTGGGTAGGGGTTTTCCTAAGTGATTATGAGGAACGATAGTGGGAGTATGGCTGAAGAGAGCATTTCCCAGTATTTGCTCTATTTGGGCCGCTGCTTGGTCAATTTGTGTAGGGGGCAGGTTAGAAGATTCCGGTAAAGAAAATTTTGAAAAGCTAGCAGCAATATCCTTATTGACTTTTTTCCAGTTTGTTTTGGTGAAATTTGGAATAGGATTCAGAGTGTAAAGTGGTTCAAGCGAGGGGAATTGAACCGAGGTGTGGACAGAGCCATGATCCGAAGGGAATGTGAAGGACACTGTGGGAGGTTTAGATGAATAGCTATCTGTAGACTTTGAGCTGCAAATTCGAGTAGGTTGCAACGGGCAGTCTGCGTAGACATATGGATGAAGTCGGAGGAGATCAAGGAGTTGGCAGCCGTATTTGTTGCATTTGATGTCATTAAATGCAGTATGTCGTGCGTTCCAGTCTCCTCCTATTATGAAAGGTGCTGGCAGAGACTGTTGGATTATTTGTGAGATGTCTGCACTAGGGAAGTTTGGTTCACGAGAAGGGTGAATGTATATGGAGGACAAGACCAGTACTTTATTATTTCGGCAGAAAAGTTTAACAGCCGTGTATTCGACACTAGTTATATTAGCAAATCTAATCTCAGTAAATTGGAATTTTTTATGTATTAGGATTCCCGTACCTCCATGAGGGCCAGAGGTTCGTGGGTTGGACACAAATGTGTAATTAGGTATGTAGACTCGAGAAGTGGATTTCAGCCAAGTTTCTGAAAGCAGAAGAATATCTGGGGAGAACTTTTCAACAAACAGTCGGAGGTGTTGTCTACGGGTGTGGGAATAAATGGACTCTGAGTTGAGGGAGATAAGGGTTAAGTTATACGTTAAGGGAAAGGATGTGGGAAGTTATTAAATTTAAGATCTGACCTTTTTTTTCCAATTCGGAACTGTGTTTTAAGGTTGGTAGTAGTGTCTCCAGGCTCCTGATGTATCCCAAGATATCCAGGTTGAGAACGTTGGGGTTGGGTTGTTGAGATTTCGGGCAGCTACGAGAACTTTTCGTAATTTCTGCATATGATGTTCCTGACCCCCTGAGATGGGATGGTTGTGGTGATAAGGGTTTCGTTGCATCTGGTTTGGCCGTATTAGTTACCGTATGTAACGAACGTCTCTCCAGAATCCGTAGCTTTTCGGGGCATTGTGAAAAACTAGCTGGATGTGGGCCTCCGCAGTTACAGCAAGTTATGGTAATTTTTTTCGTGGATGTTGATCCATCGGCGTTTGTTTGCTGAAATATTGATGGTTCTGTGCCAGGCGGGTTCACTTTGCACTCTCCTGGTATATGCTGTTCGGCACATTTTCCGCATCGTGCACTTAGGTGGCACGCAACTGCTAGGTGTCCTGATCCTTGACACCTTTTGCAATGGAGAATGCTCTGTTTATGTGGCTCTTCGATCGTGATTTTGTGTGTGAACAAATATTTTATTTGTTTAAGTTGGGTGACATCACCATTCGGTGGGATCTGTATGATTCGCAAGCTCCTAATATTATTCTTCCTCATGTGTGGGGTTTGAAAGTAGTCCAATCTGTGGATTTTCATTGACGGGCATATCCTCAAGATTTCGAGTGTAAGTTCCTCGGTAGTCCATGCTGGATCAATGTGCCTTATGATGAATGTTTTTGGTTTCATCTGGGCATGTTGGAATGTGAAGAACTCATGTTTGTTCTCTGAGAGTTTTCTTATTGCCATGTCGTGATCCGTTAGAGTCATCGTCTTGATAGAGATCGTATATAAGAAGAGGTGGTGAAGTTAACAGCTCTTTTATTTTTTCAAATGCTTGCTGGCATTTATTTGACCATGTGAATTTTACCTCTTTTCTTAAAAGGTTAGTTATGGGGCGTACTATCTTGGAAAAATCCGGAATGAATTTTCGATAGTAGTTGGCAAGACCTAAAAAGGATTGAACGTTTTTAACTGTTCTTGGAGTTGGAAAAGTCTTTACGCTGGCAGTTGTAGCGGGATTTGGCAGCGCTCCTTTTTCCGAACAAACATGTCCAAGGTAAACCACTTCTTTTTGTAGAAACCTACATTTCTCCGGTTGCAGTTTTAGATTATGTTCTCTTAGTTTGTCGAAGACTTTTTGAAGTTTGCCATTATGGTTTGCCAAATTTTTGCCATATATGACAATATCGTCTAGGTATACAAAACGTTCGAGACCCTGCAGTCCGGTTAGGACATGGTTCATGAGTCTTTGGAACGTAGCCGGTGCTCCTTTTAATCCGAACGGCATACGTGTAAACTCATAGTGTCCATAATTGGTGCTGAAAGCTGTTTTTTGTTGGTCTTTGGGGTCTACCAATACTTGATGGTAGCCGCTAGCCAGATCGAGCGTAGATAAATAACGCGAATTACCGAGCTGGTCAAATATATCCTCTATTCGAGGCAACGGGTATGCGTCTCCGATGGTTTTTTCATTTAGCTTCCTGAAATCAACTACGACTCTCCATCGGGTTTCTCCGTCGGGGCCCGCTTTCTTTGGAACTACCAGAAGTGGTGAGTTCCATGGACTTTTGCTAGGTTGAATAATATTATTCTCTAGCATTTCCCGCACTTGCTCGTTTATTATCTGTTTTTTATTTTCGGGTAGTCTGTACATCCTTTGGTTTATTGGTGCTTGGTCCTGTACCAAAGGGATTTCATGCATTATTGCATTGGTGTACGTCAGGTAATCGCCTTTCAGATGAAATATGTCGTGATATTCCTGGCATAAACTCACAATGGATTGGTGCTCCTCAGAACTTAGATTTTTCCCTAAATTAAGTTCCTCATATAGTTTCTCCAACCGTGTATCAATTGTCGTTTCACCTGACGATTCATTTTCCGAGTACAAGTATTTTATGTGTTGGAGGGTTGCCACCTCCGAAGGGGTTAACTCGGTTTTATCTGCTGACGTACATACTCGCATCCGGAGGCTTTCGTTATCTCGGATATCCAGGGGAATTAATGAGTATTCCCTGGTGGGCAGTAACTCTACTTTTATCCGGTGAATTAATTTGGCAGTGTCTGTTATATTGAGTGCTGCAATCTTTAGCCTCGAAGTATTGTTTAATATGCAATTCGATAGGCATATTTCTGATTGCATTTCTTTGGGCAAACAGATCACTTCCTCTCGGATTTCTATTGGTAACACAATTACCTTTTGTGAACGTCCTGGTATTTCAACCGGTTCACTCAGAATAACTTCCACTGTTTCAGAGTTTGGAGCTGCTGGATCTGTAGTACTACTCTCTCTGATTATTTCTATAGAAGTGCGAGGCTCTGCTTGTGGGATCGGGGATATTGGGAGCGATGCAGTTTTGCAGCCAGCACTTTTTTTAGAAAAGGCTTTGGAAGAGCTACCAACTATGGGTTGTACCTTTTTGGGTCCCATTTCGTCAATAGTCCTTTTCTCATCGGCTGCCGGTGTTCATCCTGTTTTTCCTCGATTCCTTGCGAAGGGGATGGTAAAGTGTTCGGAGTTGGTACCCATGCGAGGGAATTCTAAACACTGTCCCGGTCCATCCACTTTGCAATTCCTGGACAGAAAATCGTTGCCCAAGAAACCATCTTCTTTGAGCCCGGGCAGAGAGTGTACCACTTAGAATGAGCGTGGCACGCTCTGTGCCAACTCGAAGTGCCCCAAACAGCTGCCTCTAGTTTTCCCTGAACCAAAGGGCGTCTGCAGGGTACATGATCTTGATCTTGGCTATCTATTTGGCAATTTGAGTGAAGCGCGTTTTGTTTGATTATACTGATCTCGGCGCCAGTATGTACTACTAGTTTTATTTCTTTGCGTCGCCCTATATCCAAAGGAAGTTGGACTATGGGGACACGGGTTAGTGGCGCCTGAGAACAGTTAGTGTTATGTGATTTTAATTCGGTCGGGTTGGGGTATTCGAACCCGACCGTACTGAGTTTCCCGAACTATTCTCCCATCTTTGTTTTTGTCGGCATTCTGCCACCGTGTGATTTCGCCTATTGCAAAATTCACAGGGCTTTCTCCAGCTTTGGGAGGGCGGGTTGGTATTTGAGCGCGTATTGCTGGGCTCGGGTGGGTGGGAGTTTTGCGTTGTCTTTGTTCGACGGGGTCGTCGTTGAGACCGATTCCTTGGAGTGTCTCGGTTAGAATTCTGATGCCTTACCTGTTCTTCTTCCTCCGACACCAAGTCCGGATCCACGTTGACAGTCAATGTGACTGTGCGCTTTTGTGGATTTGACCGACGTTGATTATTTTTCGGATTTGATTCCCGAATATTGTTGGGGGCGGAAGTCGAATGACCTGCCTGTTCCCAATTTAATTTGTGGCGGCATTCTGTCCACTTATGGCCTCGTCTGCCACAGAATTCACAGCTGTGTCCTACGCTGTAAACTTTGTAGTTTTGCGTGGGGCGCGCCTGAGCGGAAGTTGATGGTTGAGGGACCTGTGGTGATTGTACCTGGGGTCCTCTTAGATTTGATTGTGGGCGACCGCTTTTTGGGGGCCCATAGTTTCTATATGTTGGTTGGGGTGCGGGTACACGACATTCCCTAATATCATGTCCATATTGCCGACAACCCATGCAGAAAGGCGTATTTCTGCGTTTTAGACACTCCTCATAAACGTGTCCCTTTTTCTTGCAGAAACTGCAAGTTATGCGTGCATCCTGTGGAAAGGGAGAGCGGGTGCCGCTGAACTGAGCTGGTATTGCCTGACTTTCCCCAGGGTATGCAGCTGGAGCCGATAAGTTTTGTGTAACCGCCTATGGGTTTATCGAATTCCATCCAGTGGCAAGTGGAGAATCGACTGGTGTTCGATTTACTGCCACCTGTGGGTATGAAACAGAGGCAGAAGGAGCTTTGGCCGGTACACTGTTTGATACAGCCTGTGGATATGGAACAAGGGTAGAAGGAGCGTTGATTGGTACACTGTTTGACACCGCCTGTGGATATGCAGCTTGTCGCACAGGGGCAGACAAATCGTAAGATCCGATGTACTTTTCCTGTGGCTGTGGAGCAAATTGCACAGGGGCGTGGGGAGAACTTAAATAATGAATATTATTTGTCTCCTGAGGATATGCGCTATATTGCACATGAGGATAGTGATCGAGTCGTGGGTAGTTTAATTGGGTCATATTTTCAGATTGGTTGGGGACTGGGGGTCTACTTTGGGTGGAGTTATACAACTGTATCATTTCCTGTTGTGACTTCTGCATCTGGATTAATTTCTGGGCCAAACCGTCAAATGTGTCATCACCGACCAACACCATGAATTGCCTCAGAAAAGGATCTGCAGTACCACATTTCAGAGCGGATTTCGCTGCTAAGTCTACCTGCAGCTTGAACGCAGCGCCGTTCACCAGCCGTACGTTTTGTTTGCTGCATTTTGGCACTGCGCCATGGTTTGCACCAATCTTGAGACGAAACAATTCATCTCTTCTCCAGGAGCCTGTCGTGTTGCTCGTAGCTGGTTCAGCAAGTCCTCGAACGACTCTTGTGGCTGTTGTGAGCTCTGGAAGAGTGTCTCCAATTCTTCAATAGACTCTACTGACTTAGCGGTGACCAACTCATAGGCATCGCCAACCAGTCGCGTGGGTAGTAGTTGGAGAAACACCCGTTGTTCCTCAGCTGGCAAACAACTTATTGCTCTCCTGCAGCTACTTACGAACGCCTTAAGTTCGCTTGCTGCATTTGGAGTTCTAACACCTGAAAAAATTGGCACTGCCCTTGCCAGCAAATCCAAAATACCTCCTAGATTCACCGAACTACCAGGAAACGAGGGGGGAACGGGAGTGGACGCGGTAAGTGGGTTTTCAAGATTAGGTTGTTGGGTCAGGGTTTGGGTAAAATTTGTCCCAGGCAGAACATCTATTTTTGTTATATTTAATTTGTTTGATATATCCATTTTATTCTTATTATTAATGTTTCTACTTGTAATTTTACTATTTTTTCTTAGTTTTAAGGCTTTTAAGTAACTTACCGACGATGCTGCACTTTTGGTAGCTGCAGTCTCTTTCAGACGTTGTGATCGACGGTGAACTAAATTCTTACTCTGGTTTCCAGACATCCAATTAGAGTTGGTGTTTGCTGGTGTCCTTGGTGTGCTGGGGCGATTTTGTTCCCTCGTTGTTGCCTTTTTTGATGTCGCTGAAGTGATCCAGTGGTAGTTATTGGTGCAGTAGTCAACACTTTATATATTTATTATAATTTTTTATGTTTGTGGCAGTGTGTGATTACTTAATGTGCTGTCTGTTTTATAATTCATATTAATTATTAAAACATTTTTGTTTTTAACTGTTTTGAGCGTCTAAATTGTATTATTTTTTGTGTGCTTTAGTCACTTTTTTGTAGTTTTAGTTGAGTGTTTTTGTTTTGTGTGTCTTTATTTCTTGTATGGTGGATTAATGTTTTTTTTTCACTATTATTTTTTTTCACTTTATTTTGATGTGTTTTTAAGTTAGTCACTTTTAAAATGTTTTTGTTTTTTTTTTAACTTGATTTTGTGTTTTGGAGCTCTGTAAGCTCTTTCAAAGTCAAGGCTTCTCAAGCTCTTACGAGTTTTAAACTCAGGCTTCCTTGGACTTTTCGGCTGCGCCACTTGTTAAAGGAATTGTTCGCTAAACTATATATGTACACACAGAATGAAAACACACGTAGTTAAATAAAATACACTACTTTATTTTCGAAGATAACAAAGTCACTGGACTAACACACAATTAATTTAGTAAACATTAGTTTTAATTTTATCTTAAGCTCTAAGGATTGTTTAATTTATTTTTCACACACGGCACACGACTTTCTTGACGGCACACGTCTAGGTTGACGGGGTACTTCCACTTCGTTTTATTTTTCTATCGAATCTTCAGGCGCGGCGGCTTTACCTTTGACTTACGTCCAGGACAACGATTTGTATCAGACTCTCTCAATTTATGAATCTCCAAACCGGACGGCGTTCATACATCGACCTCCTTATCTCTCTTTCGGTCGTGTAGACCGAAATATACATTCATCCATTGTTTACTCACAATAGATCCTTTTTGATACCCATGAGGTATGCTTTGCAGTACATTTCTTGAGAATAATAAACGTTGAAAATGTTTATGATCTGCGAGATCTGATTGTGTGGATGCGTGTATACAATTTAGAATCTTGTATTTACACAAGTGTTCATTTATGGTCAACGATGGCAAAGATATTTTGTATACTTTATTGCTTCGTTACCATAGAATTATTCTCTGTTTTGAGCAGCAAATCCATGATTTGCCCGTATATGCATTTTGTAGCTAATGCACTTTTACAGGTACTCATTGGGTTGGATATGTTGATTTGGATTAATCAACATATGGGGCTTCACATGAAGGTGAATCCTGTTAATGGTGGGGGGTGGCCTCCAAAAAGGGTGAGTATTAGGGGAGGGTAGGCGTTGCGTGTAACACTAGAGAGAAGGCGCTTTTGGTTTCATTCTGCTATTTTTCCATTTTTAGGGTTGCTTTATTTTGTTATCAGCCAGCTCGAACTACGCTGATACAGTTCGGTAGAGATGCAGTATAATCCCACAAAACCTGTCACCATAGTTCTAAATAATAAACACTATAAATCTACTTCTGCTTTAGCGATTAACCCTCCGGAAATATGTAAAGGCATTTATATCCTAAAAATAATTTTTAATAAATATTGCAACCCACATCATATAAAGGGATCGGTCTGTCTAGGCCCAAAAACTCTACATCGTACTTGTTTCAAAATTGTTTTGTAGACCTTCGGCTCAAATAGAAAGACTAAGAAATCATTCGAAACAAAAAGTGCTCAAGGAATACATCCACTACACTAAGAGAGCAGATGGTGGCCATTTTCCTAACTCTCACCATTTTCTTAACTTTCACTTCTATCGAAGTACTTCAAAAGCGTTCAGAACAGCGAAAATTCACTTGTACAAGAGTCTTGTGTTTTGGGCCATTCTCTCCTTCGATCTCCTCGAATCCGATGACCACCACGATACCTTCATGTAAAACTGAAGAAATTAGTCGCCTCAAGTACATTTTCATCTAGAGTACAGGATTCTTGAACCCAACTTGTATTTAAATTTGCATTTTAAGAATATCGTAACTATTAATACTCTATATCACGTAGTTTTGAAATATACCAAAAATGGTCCAAAGATAGGAAACTATTCACCGTTTAGTTAACACTTTGTTACCACTAATGAAAGGCCCGCATTGTAATGTCATATAAGATCCAAACATAAAGCACAATATAAGGAGGCTGTCTGTACAAGTAGATTACATGTAACAATGTGATATCAATTCAATCAACCAATCTTTTGGTAATATTCTTTATAAAAGAATATTTAGTATAGGATATGATCAAAATGATTCTATAGAACACCAAACGATAGACTTTGTGTGTGATAGAGTACCATCCCAAGCAACAAACACATTATGGTACAGCGTTTGATAAGGTAATGAAGAACGTAATTCGAACCAACGCTATCAAAAAGTTAGAACCAGAGCACGATGCATTAGCCCACGGTCGCGTCTACGTGAGAATGTATCAACTTTCGCTGTTTAAGTCTCGACTGCTATGTAAACGCTCTGGTATACGGCACTAATGGCTTTTTTCGATGCACATGTGTGCTGTGTTCTTCACTAGAGTTGCGTGTATGAAATCTGTTCGAGATAACATTCTACTTAATAATACTTTCAAATTGTTTGTATATATTTCTTTATAAATACACAAATCCTATCACTTAATTCATTTAACTTATGCCATCGGTGTTCTCCACTTTTCAGAAAACAAAAACAACCTACTACATTATTCCTACCTTCTACTCATAAACCTTGGCATAATACTTCCTACATTTTGCTAATATATCTAATAACTTACTGCAAAATGCCAAATGGTTATCAAATTAAATCGTTGTCTCGGATAATTTCATGAACTACAAATACGCAACTAAGATGAGAACACCTACGAGAAGAGCACTACACAAATCCCAACCCGAATTGAAATTATCTGAAAACAAGCTCTCCATTTTTGTGCTACACATCGAAAAGCGATTTACCATAGCTCGGGAAGCCTTCACCATATTACGATCTGCAGGCAAATAGGTCAAGTATCAGATGCTCAAATAAAATCTGCATCCCTATCCTAAAGGACTGATACCGAAAATGTTCAAAAATTGGCCAATTTACCGATTGCAAAGCCGATAGAAGATCTAACGAGTCCTCTCTGCACATATGTCATTGTGAAGTGGACCTCTCCATGTGCTGAGGTTATAGACAGCTTAAGTCTACAAATACTCCGGACTTTCTTTAGACAATTCCATTACCCGAATAGACACATTCATTTGAAATCCTAGATGGAGTTTTCCAATTTTCATCTTTCCTGGTTTGGAGTTTGCCCCCCTTTCGAGAAGGGTAATCAAATGCTGCTATCCCTGTAAATGCATCCCACTGTACAGTCACGGAAAGGAAAGTATTGCACTTGAAAATATATGAAAAACAAAAACGGGTTGATGGAAACCACTAAGTGATAACATAGAAACCCCTGTTGAGAATAGGTTTTATGTACCCCAGCACCGTTTTTAATAATATGGAGCACAACACTTTCAACGTCAAGCGTAGGTTTTCAACAATATCCCAAAATGTTAAGTGGATCTTTGAAAGTGTCCCCGAATATAAAAATTCTCTCAGTACTTCTGCGATGAAGTGTTTGTGAAACATATAGTATTTGGCCCGTACATGAGAGTGACGTTATCAATTAGACTACATAACAATAATGCTGTTAATATCTCTTTCATGATGCAATTAGACACAGATTCGGTATATTCTATTGTTTGTAGTATCTAGTTTCTTAATTGGAAATACCATTCCTATGATATTCTGGCTGGCAAAAGTTAGGATTCCAACGGAATTGTTGAATACTTGTAAAAACGAGAATATTATTGGAAAATATTTGAGATTGGTTATTTGCTAGCAGTTTTTTATAAAAACACCCCACCATATAACGGGGTGGTTAAAACCGAAGACTTTATTAACCGAAGACTATAATTACATTCAGATTCTAAATAAATGAAAATGTAGGGTAGCAGATAACACACTTTTTATTCTGACAATCTTGAATAACTGATTATGTGAACAACGAACAATCATACAAACGTGACACGTGTTTCCAATTTTTTTTTTAAATACTTCTCTCGGGAGAAGCGCACATATAGCGCGGACACAACGCCCCGAGATGCCACCAAAATAACCGTTCCAGTTCTTCCCGAACGCTTGCAGCTTGTAACGCTCCGCAAACACGTGTTGTATTCCAGAATACTACCCTTTATTAAATTTAACACTGAATCTCCTTACACATCCTTAAAAACTTCCCTTAACATATATTACATTCTCACTTAATACATACCATTCATAAACATTCACAATATTGCAAGTTACAGCAAACAACACAAAAAAAAAAAAATTTTACAAGAAAAAAAAAATTTTTTTTCAAGAAAAAACAAAGAAGAGAGAAGAAAAACCACAAGAGAAATAACCAAACCAAAGAAGAAAAACTAAAAAAAAAATTTCAAAAAAAAAAGAAGAAAAAACACAAGAGAAATAACCAAACAAAAAAAAACCCGACATAAAACAACGAAAAACAAAGTAAACATAAAACAACGAAAAAGAGAAAACAAAAAAAAAGAGAAAAAAAAGAAAGCAGCCAAGACCAGGATAAGCAAATCAACTTTAGGACGTGAAGTCTGCCTGGCGGAAAACAGGCAAAAAGAATTCTAAAAAGGAAAAAAAACACACAAAAGAAACAACTAAGGAAAACTGAAGAAAAAAAAATCCAGTAAAAGACCAAGGAAACTCAAAGCAGAAGACAAGAAAGAAAAGAAAAAAAAAACAAAGGAAACTTAAAGCAGAAGACAATAAAGAAAAAAGAAAAAAACGCAACAAGACGATAATTGTGGACTTCAATCAACAACTTTTAGTAGTAGAACATTTCAACAAGTAGTAAGAAAGTTTTTTTATTATCGACTTTTCTCTCTTCTCTTTTTTAGGAATATTTTACTTGGAAGCTCTCCTTTTCTTTGAAAATTCTCATTTCAGTATTTCGACGACCATTCCGTTTTTTTCTTTCTCGTCGAAAATTTTCTCTTTCAGCTTTGGATCCCATTTATCGTTCTTTTCCATATATATATATATATATTGAACAACAAAAGGAAGGGCCAATTTTTCCATAACCATATTTTTAAGTTAACCATATTTTTAAGAATTGATAACAAATTTTCGCCTTTTATTTTAAATGTTCACTATTAGAGTCCATATTACACGAGACAGGCGGGTAGGCAGGGGGAAGAACAAATCCACTATCAACAGATACTCAGTAAAACCCCTGAAATGGCTCTGTCTGATGTTTTCAGAATCGTCCCCACCTTTGACGGGAAACCCTGCGACTTAGGTAAATTTATTTCCGGGGCAGACGTTTTATTTAGATCTATAAAGAAGGCAGACCCGGATATCTATGAAACATTTTTAGAGCTAGTCAAAAATAGACTAGAGGGTCATGCATACGATCTGATTAGGTATAGCAATATCGCTAAGTGGGAGGATTTAAAAGATAAACTTGGATCGGAATATAAAGAAGAGCAATCTCGGTCGACGGCACACAATGAGTTGATTTTGTGGGGGTTCTCTACATCACACGGAGAACCAACCCACAACCCTAACCTGCAAACATGCAAAAATCAAATCCTCAACGGAACATTACCCAATAGCATATATTCCCAAATCTGCAATAAAATATTTTCCAAACCTCCAAGAGAACCGAATATATTCTAATCACCACCACATGCATTTCCCCAAAACTGCGTCAGTCAATTATCTATATTTCCTCAACGCAACCAAGCAATCCACATTTCCCCGAAATTCGTATGCCATAGCAAACGCATATTCAAATCCTCAACGGAACATTAGCAAGTATACCAAGCCGCACACATTTCTTCGGAGTTCATATGCCTTAACAAAGCGTATATCCAAATCCTCAACGGAACATTACCAACCAACTAAACCGCGCACATTTCCCCGAAATTATTTCGGTTAACATTTCTATCTAAACGATATCCCTTGCTTGCAACCAAGCCATTCCAATTTCCTCCGAAAATGCATGCCCATACTCGCTCGCGTCGCCAAAGCCAATTTCCCGGTACACCCAACCAACGAAGTCAACCCAGCCTGTACGGCCAGAATTCGTTGGAACTGAGTTCTTATGCGAGCATAGCAACTCGTCCACAATTCCTCGTAATTCGCAGCGAGCCTAATTTTGCTATGACGCACCCCCACGATGCAATGAATGAATTATTTTCATTCATAACCAGTCGCTAGCCAACCGCCACCGGGCCCACAACACGGAAGCCGTCATTCGCCTCCCCAACACACCGGGTTAGTCGAAATACAGTAATCATCCAACGATTATACATTGCAGAGAAGCCGCGAATATAAATTTAATTTCGAATATAAAGATAGAAATATACAAACGGGGGACGTTAAGCTTACCGAATTTCTCGCGCGGAATATTCACGTGCAAACGACCACCACGGTTAACGCCGCAAGATTTTAAGAACAATAAGTTAATTATGTGAACGAAGTCTAGGACAGGTCCAGCTGTAAGCGAAAACTAATAAGAGGAGAAGAAACTATAAAACGCATAACCAGTGACAATAAGTTTTGCATTATATAACGATATACAGAGATGCATACGCAAAGCCACTTGTTTGTGTAACGCAGGTATGTTTCCGTGTAAGCGCAAGAAGTGTTGCCTGTAAGTAAAAACTGAAACATTTTGTCTATAAGAGAGAATAAACGAAACGATAAAAGAACACAATAAAGCGAAATAATTCGTGGACGACTGTGCATTTTATTTCCCTTTTTCTATCCCCTGTCTGTGTTACCTGCACAGTGAGGTGTTGGGGGTACAGTGAAACCGCGTCCGTGCCGGCGCCTGCCTACCACCCCCACAATTTCTCTGAAACAACGCTACAGAGAAACCGTCCGGGAATACGGCGATAGAGTCGCGAATGCTCTAAGGACTCTAAACTCTGCCACGTGTGAAATAACAGCAGACGCGGTGGTTAGGGAATACTTAATAGAAGAAAACATAAAATTGGCCGTACAAACATTTGAGGATGGACTGCAAAACGAAAAATTAAA
Organism: Microdon myrmicae; assembly: GCA_963931805.1. NCBI lineage: Eukaryota > Metazoa > Arthropoda > Insecta > Diptera > Syrphidae > Microdon > Microdon myrmicae. The sequence goes on along the minus strand of OZ007501.1, from coordinate 150,868,568 downwards.
AATACTAGCTAAAGTCCATGGGGGAAACAATTTAAAACAGTCGATTGCACATGTAGTATCACATGCTGCTCGAATGGACAACTCTCCCAGGTCATATCAATATAACGAAAAACCTAGATTCAATCGTATAGTCTGCCAAACCTGTGGTAAGCCAGGGCATTCTCAGGACTCATGTTATCGGAACATGCAGTCCAACAATTTTCCGAATAGAGAACCCATAAAAAGAGAATATAACATTGTATGCAATTTCTGTGGACGGAATAATCACACAGAGAATGAGTGTAGATACAAGATATCTAGGAATGGATCGGCTTCAACAAATTACCAACAAGGTACAACAACGCGTAACCCATTCCGAAATAATCCTACAAACTCTGAAAATCGTTTTGGTGAAAATTCTAGGACCACCAATAGACAAAACGATCGGCAAAATGTTCACTTTTCTCGGGTGCAAGAGTCACAATATTGCCAGTTACAGCACATTTAATAACATGCCCCTTTTCATAACTTGCCCCTTTTTATTTCAAAACAGAGCACTTTGATTTTCGTTCAAATTTTATTCAATTTAAAAGTCACAGAAACTAAAGGAATACTTTGAGAAAATTTGTTTTGTTCATATTATAATTTACAGTAAATTAGAACACAATGTTCTATAAGTAGAGAAAAAATTCAATTGTAAAGTTAGTCACTGATAAAACAGAGAATCCAAAACAATCGTACCCGACAATTGGAAGACAAGCTGAAGGGTGTTCAGATGGACCAGAACGTTTATAAAAATGTTAAAAAGATATGTGGCAGTTCCCGCATCACTGGGCCAATTATGCACAATGGTGTTGTTGTCAATAACGACACCAATAAAGCAAATATCATCGGAGAGACCTTCGAAAACAATCACAAAGTCACTCTCCAAGATGGCGACCCGGAAACTAATGCAATCGTTAGTTCAGAGGTCCACAGTAAGTTGGACGACTTCAACGAGCCAATTGTTGTCTTTAACCCAACTAACAGTGCATACTTCGATGACACACGTGATAATGGTCACGGTTTCATCACACCAAATACCCTACAGAGCCTGGTTAAATCTCGACACCCTAAGAAGTCACCTGGTATCGACAACATGTCATACCACTCGTTGCGAAGGCTTTCTGCCTTATTCTTTATAAAGCTCTCCATTCTGTTCAACCATGCTTACAACATGGGGTACTTTCCCCAAGCTTGGAGGCACGCTATTATTTGTCCAATAGCAAAAGTTGGGAAACCAACGTATCACCCCTCAAGCTTTCGCCCTATCTCGCTTCTCACTTGCATCAGCAAAATATATGAAAAATTCATATACGAGAAGCTAAATAACTTTGTCAGTGCCAGGCGCCTAATACCTGATTTTCAATTCGGGTTTCGAAGAGCACACAGCACCACTATGGCTCTCAATTTATTTCAAAACCACGTCTGTGTGCGGCTCTTTAATAAGGAACCCGCCGTTGCGGTAAGCCTAGACATTGAAAAAGCTTTTGATACGACTTGGATCGAAGGTCTCGCTTTTAAACTACTGAATACTGGCCGCAGTAGAACGCTATGTAGCATCATCTACCAGTTCGTTCGAAACAGAACTTTCCAAGTTAGAGTGAATGGAAAGCTTTCCCGAACTTTTCACGCCGCTGCAGGCGTACCACAGGGCTCCATTCTAGGCCCCATCTTATTCAATATTTACACCTCCGATATTCCCCGCCCTGTGAACGGGAGAGTAAACCAGATATGCTATGCGGATGACGCCCTGGTGTACACGTCAACCAAAGGCCCTAACCTCGCAACAAATCGACTCAACCGTCACTTAGACGAACTGTATCAGTATTACAGTCGATGGAAAATCCGACTTAATCCATCCAAAGCAGTAGCCATAATTGCTACTGCTTCTCGATATTCACAGAATATTCGAATAAAAGTAGGAGATACTACGATTAGACCACAGGACAAGATGAAATATCTTGCGGTCACTTATACCCCAAAAATGAATTTCATCAAACATGTGACCCACATTCTCCAAAGGGGCCTCGGTCGGTCTAAGCAACTGCACAAAATCTTGAAGTGGAGGAATAAAGTTGACACCAAAGTTAAGCTTCTCTGCTATAAGCAGCTAATCCGATCTGGAATATCGTACGCCTTTCCCATATGGTCCTGCATATCTTCGGCTCAAATGGAAAGACTTCGGGTTTTCGAAAGGAAACTCCTCAGAAGATGCACCAATCATTCTAGAAGGCCTGACGGTCGTCATTACCCCAACTCTCACCTATAGGAAGGCGCCTCCATTACCCCTATCGACGAGTACTTGCTTCAATTAGCATATAAGTACCTCGAAAACATTCTGAACAGCGAGAACCTACTTGTACGGGACTCTTGCGTACTTGACCCTTCTCTCTCTCGATCTCTTCGGATCAAACCCCCACAATTTCTTCTTCAGTACAAAACTGAAGAAAGCACCCTTCCCTTAACATATATTACATTCTCACTTAATACATACCATTCATAAACATTCACAATATTGCAAGTTACAGCAAACAACACAAAAAAAAAAAAATTTTACAAGAAAAAAAAAATTTTTTTTCAAGAAAAAACAAAGAAGAGAGAAGAAAAACCACAAGAGAAATAACCAAACCAAAGAAGAAAAACTAAAAAAAAAATTTCAAAAAAAAAAGAAGAAAAAACACAAGAGAAATAACCAAACAAAAAAAAACCCGACATAAAACAACGAAAAACAAAGTAAACATAAAACAACGAAAAAGAGAAAACAAAAAAAAAGAGAAAAAAAAGAAAGCAGCCAAGACCAGGATAAGCAAATCAACTTTAGGACGTGAAGTCTGCCTGGCGGAAAACAGGCAAAAAGAATTCTAAAAAGGAAAAAAAACACACAAAAGAAACAACTAAGGAAAACTGAAGAAAAAAAAATCCAGTAAAAGACCAAGGAAACTCAAAGCAGAAGACAAGAAAGAAAAGAAAAAAAAAACAAAGGAAACTTAAAGCAGAAGACAATAAAGAAAAAAGAAAAAAACGCAACAAGACGATAATTGTGGACTTCAATCAACAACTTTTAGTAGTAGAACATTTCAACAAGTAGTAAGAAAGTTTTTTTATTATCGACTTTTCTCTCTTCTCTTTTTTAGGAATATTTTACTTGGAAGCTCTCCTTTTCTTTGAAAATTCTCATTTCAGTATTTCGACGACCATTCCGTTTTTTTCTTTCTCGTCGAAAATTTTCTCTTTCAGCTTTGGATCCCATTTATCGTTCTTTTCCATATATATATATATATATTGAACAACAAAAGGAAGGGCCAATTTTTCCATAACCATATTTTTAAGTTAACCATATTTTTAAGAATTGATAACAAATTTTCGCCTTTTATTTTAAATGTTCACTATTAGAGTCCATATTACACGAGACAGGCGGGTAGGCAGGGGGAAGAACAAATCCACTATCAACAGATACTCAGTAAAACCCCTGAAATGGCTCTGTCTGATGTTTTCAGAATCGTCCCCACCTTTGACGGGAAACCCTGCGACTTAGGTAAATTTATTTCCGGGGCAGACGTTTTATTTAGATCTATAAAGAAGGCAGACCCGGATATCTATGAAACATTTTTAGAGCTAGTCAAAAATAGACTAGAGGGTCATGCATACGATCTGATTAGGTATAGCAATATCGCTAAGTGGGAGGATTTAAAAGATAAACTTGGATCGGAATATAAAGAAGAGCAATCTCGGTCGACGGCACACAATGAGTTGATTTTGTGGGGGTTCTCTACATCACACGGAGAACCAACCCACAACCCTAACCTGCAAACATGCAAAAATCAAATCCTCAACGGAACATTACCCAATAGCATATATTCCCAAATCTGCAATAAAATATTTTCCAAACCTCCAAGAGAACCGAATATATTCTAATCACCACCACATGCATTTCCCCAAAACTGCGTCAGTCAATTATCTATATTTCCTCAACGCAACCAAGCAATCCACATTTCCCCGAAATTCGTATGCCATAGCAAACGCATATTCAAATCCTCAACGGAACATTAGCAAGTATACCAAGCCGCACACATTTCTTCGGAGTTCATATGCCTTAACAAAGCGTATATCCAAATCCTCAACGGAACATTACCAACCAACTAAACCGCGCACATTTCCCCGAAATTATTTCGGTTAACATTTCTATCTAAACGATATCCCTTGCTTGCAACCAAGCCATTCCAATTTCCTCCGAAAATGCATGCCCATACTCGCTCGCGTCGCCAAAGCCAATTTCCCGGTACACCCAACCAACGAAGTCAACCCAGCCTGTACGGCCAGAATTCGTTGGAACTGAGTTCTTATGCGAGCATAGCAACTCGTCCACAATTCCTCGTAATTCGCAGCGAGCCTAATTTTGCTATGACGCACCCCCACGATGCAATGAATGAATTATTTTCATTCATAACCAGTCGCTAGCCAACCGCCACCGGGCCCACAACACGGAAGCCGTCATTCGCCTCCCCAACACACCGGGTTAGTCGAAATACAGTAATCATCCAACGATTATACATTGCAGAGAAGCCGCGAATATAAATTTAATTTCGAATATAAAGATAGAAATATACAAACGGGGGACGTTAAGCTTACCGAATTTCTCGCGCGGAATATTCACGTGCAAACGACCACCACGGTTAACGCCGCAAGATTTTAAGAACAATAAGTTAATTATGTGAACGAAGTCTAGGACAGGTCCAGCTGTAAGCGAAAACTAATAAGAGGAGAAGAAACTATAAAACGCATAACCAGTGACAATAAGTTTTGCATTATATAACGATATACAGAGATGCATACGCAAAGCCACTTGTTTGTGTAACGCAGGTATGTTTCCGTGTAAGCGCAAGAAGTGTTGCCTGTAAGTAAAAACTGAAACATTTTGTCTATAAGAGAGAATAAACGAAACGATAAAAGAACACAATAAAGCGAAATAATTCGTGGACGACTGTGCATTTTATTTCCCTTTTTCTATCCCCTGTCTGTGTTACCTGCACAGTGAGGTGTTGGGGGTACAGTGAAACCGCGTCCGTGCCGGCGCCTGCCTACCACCCCCACAATTTCTCTGAAACAACGCTACAGAGAAACCGTCCGGGAATACGGCGATAGAGTCGCGAATGCTCTAAGGACTCTAAACTCTGCCACGTGTGAAATAACAGCAGACGCGGTGGTTAGGGAATACTTAATAGAAGAAAACATAAAATTGGCCGTACAAACATTTGAGGATGGACTGCAAAACGAAAAATTAAAAATACTAGCTAAAGTCCATGGGGGAAACAATTTAAAACAGTCGATTGCACATGTAGTATCACATGCTGCTCGAATGGACAACTCTCCCAGGTCATATCAATATAACGAAAAACCTAGATTCAATCGTATAGTCTGCCAAACCTGTGGTAAGCCAGGGCATTCTCAGGACTCATGTTATCGGAACATGCAGTCCAACAATTTTCCGAATAGAGAACCCATAAAAAGAGAATATAACATTGTATGCAATTTCTGTGGACGGAATAATCACACAGAGAATGAGTGTAGATACAAGATATCTAGGAATGGATCGGCTTCAACAAATTACCAACAAGGTACAACAACGCGTAACCCATTCCGAAATAATCCTACAAACTCTGAAAATCGTTTTGGTGAAAATTCTAGGACCACCAATAGACAAAACGATCGGCAAAATGTTCACTTTTCTCGGGTGCAAGAGTCACAATATTGCCAGTTACAGCACATTTAATAACATGCCCCTTTTCATAACTTGCCCCTTTTTATTTCAAAACAGAGCACTTTGATTTTCGTTCAAATTTTATTCAATTTAAAAGTCACAGAAACTAAAGGAATACTTTGAGAAAATTTGTTTTGTTCATATTATAATTTACAGTAAATTAGAACACAATGTTCTATAAGTAGAGAAAAAATTCAATTGTAAAGTTAGTCACTGATAAAACAGAGAATCCAAAACAATCGTACCCGACAATTGGAAGACAAGCTGAAGGGTGTTCAGATGGACCAGAACGTTTATAAAAATGTTAAAAAGATATGTGGCAGTTCCCGCATCACTGGGCCAATTATGCACAATGGTGTTGTTGTCAATAACGACACCAATAAAGCAAATATCATCGGAGAGACCTTCGAAAACAATCACAAAGTCACTCTCCAAGATGGCGACCCGGAAACTAATGCAATCGTTAGTTCAGAGGTCCACAGTAAGTTGGACGACTTCAACGAGCCAATTGTTGTCTTTAACCCAACTAACAGTGCATACTTCGATGACACACGTGATAATGGTCACGGTTTCATCACACCAAATACCCTACAGAGCCTGGTTAAATCTCGACACCCTAAGAAGTCACCTGGTATCGACAACATGTCATACCACTCGTTGCGAAGGCTTTCTGCCTTATTCTTTATAAAGCTCTCCATTCTGTTCAACCATGCTTACAACATGGGGTACTTTCCCCAAGCTTGGAGGCACGCTATTATTTGTCCAATAGCAAAAGTTGGGAAACCAACGTATCACCCCTCAAGCTTTCGCCCTATCTCGCTTCTCACTTGCATCAGCAAAATATATGAAAAATTCATATACGAGAAGCTAAATAACTTTGTCAGTGCCAGGCGCCTAATACCTGATTTTCAATTCGGGTTTCGAAGAGCACACAGCACCACTATGGCTCTCAATTTATTTCAAAACCACGTCTGTGTGCGGCTCTTTAATAAGGAACCCGCCGTTGCGGTAAGCCTAGACATTGAAAAAGCTTTTGATACGACTTGGATCGAAGGTCTCGCTTTTAAACTACTGAATACTGGCCGCAGTAGAACGCTATGTAGCATCATCTACCAGTTCGTTCGAAACAGAACTTTCCAAGTTAGAGTGAATGGAAAGCTTTCCCGAACTTTTCACGCCGCTGCAGGCGTACCACAGGGCTCCATTCTAGGCCCCATCTTATTCAATATTTACACCTCCGATATTCCCCGCCCTGTGAACGGGAGAGTAAACCAGATATGCTATGCGGATGACGCCCTGGTGTACACGTCAACCAAAGGCCCTAACCTCGCAACAAATCGACTCAACCGTCACTTAGACGAACTGTATCAGTATTACAGTCGATGGAAAATCCGACTTAATCCATCCAAAGCAGTAGCCATAATTGCTACTGCTTCTCGATATTCACAGAATATTCGAATAAAAGTAGGAGATACTACGATTAGACCACAGGACAAGATGAAATATCTTGCGGTCACTTATACCCCAAAAATGAATTTCATCAAACATGTGACCCACATTCTCCAAAGGGGCCTCGGTCGGTCTAAGCAACTGCACAAAATCTTGAAGTGGAGGAATAAAGTTGACACCAAAGTTAAGCTTCTCTGCTATAAGCAGCTAATCCGATCTGGAATATCGTACGCCTTTCCCATATGGTCCTGCATATCTTCGGCTCAAATGGAAAGACTTCGGGTTTTCGAAAGGAAACTCCTCAGAAGATGCACCAATCATTCTAGAAGGCCTGACGGTCGTCATTACCCCAACTCTCACCTATAGGAAGGCGCCTCCATTACCCCTATCGACGAGTACTTGCTTCAATTAGCATATAAGTACCTCGAAAACATTCTGAACAGCGAGAACCTACTTGTACGGGACTCTTGCGTACTTGACCCTTCTCTCTCTCGATCTCTTCGGATCAAACCCCCACAATTTCTTCTTCAGTACAAAACTGAAGAAAGCACCCTTCCCAACAACATTCCCCTCTATAATAGAAGATTCCTGGACCCATCCCATAGGGTCTACAATTAACAAACCAAACACACGAACGCACAGTACAAGACGGCACAAACACAAACATACACACCGACCAAAGAGCAGATTATCAGACGCCAAAGACGTGATCTGCGTTTACTACCGCACCCAAGACCCACCGGTCTTGTATGATTTCTTTCCCACCATCCCTCTATAAAAGTAGTTAGAGAACGCTTGGACTAACACTGTCTACACTATCCTTGGATACCCCCCCTTTTTTCTTCTCTTTTCAGATGCCGCGAGACCGAGCCCAACATCCTCACGGGTGTGGGTGATTCTGGTTATCGCAAGATGACCAGAAGTCAGAGACAATATGAAGGACACATATGTCCTGTCTCGCCAAATTCGGCCTTCTCGCCACAATTTTTTTTTTTTTATTCAAGGATCAGTCTTATTTGGTGTCCGAAGTGGTAGAACGCCAATAAACTAAATAAAATTATCAAATAAAAAAATTAAAACAAAATTTGTGGTAACAGCCAATGTTTAAAAAAATATTTGTACCGCTGTAATCTTCTCGCATTTTTTATTAAACCAAAGTTTATCAAATAAACTTCGTTTGATGGAATGCGGAATGTAGACCTGTAGTTCGAGGAGAATAATCTCCGTGACCCACTCCGCACATGCGTTAAAATCGGAGTCTGCAAAGCACACCTCCAGCAACAAATAGGATGCGAAGAAATCTCGCAAATTCTCCAAATTGGCAGCCCCATACCTCCATACATGGTGAAGCCGCTTACGTCAGTTATTCGCTTGAGATACAATTGGTTGCGCGACCGATACCAAGTAGTTATTTGAGTTTCGCAGTGGCGCGGCAACCTGCACGATATAAATGCTCGACTCGGATGTCAAAAACAAATCCAGGGTGTTCGGGTAATCCCCTCTGGCATCCGATTTATAGTTATTTTCTGCTTAATAGTATCTTATAAGTATAATTGTGGACTGGGGGATGGGAGCGAACATACAGGGCACAGTCTCTGCTTTCAGCCCGGCGAAGGCCAGGACGATCCTTGTCCCTGTTCAATCCAATCTGACATTCAGTCTCCCGCCAAGTAGTGAACCAATGCATGCAGCGACATCCTGAGAAAGGTTGGCGCAGGGCTAATAACCTTGCCCGGAAAAACAAATTATTATGGACAATTTAATGAGTCTCGGATATGGACCGGATACACGACGATGACCACGGAAACAAAAATGGCTAAACGATTTATAAATTTTCTCATGGAACGTCGGCTCACTATACAGAGCTTTTATTATTTGTTATTTCGTTATTCAAAGTAACGAGTATGACATTTATTATAGCTGTCATGCAAAACACCATGTACTCGGGGTAGGCTTTCTAGTCAGCCAAAAACTGAAGCTTGCCATCATCGGCTTTAATGCAATAAACGATTGAGGTTTTCCATTCTTCCAGAGTGACTTCCTTATCGCATATTGTTTTAATCAGTTGGTGGATATTTCGAGCGGTTGCCTCCCTTACATGCTTCATAAGCTTTACCGGTATACAGTCGACTCCGGGACCGTTGATGTTTTTCAATCGGTTTATTGCATCTACAACTTCCTTGAAAGGGCTCTGAGATCCGAGGCTCGGCTATGGATACGTCTGCTGCATTTATCAACCACAAAGAGCGAAGAGGAGCCTGCCCGGAAAGTCCTTTATGGCAAGATGTATGGAAGGAGTCAGCGCGGCAGACCTTGTCTGCAATGGAGGGATGGCGTAGACCAGGAAGCCCAGAGCCTGGGAGTGCCAAACTGGATGACATCGGCTCGAAATCGGGACCAATGGATAGACTTGCTAAATAAGGCCAAGGCCGGATTCCGGTTGTAGTGCCGATGATGATGATGATATCTTGATGGGGTGGTATTCCACCGGGCGACAGGACGTTGGCACCCCACCTACCACTCGGCCTTTAGTCGCCTCTTACGACAAGTCGGCCTAGCTGTGAGTATATTTTAACGCCCTACTCACAAGTGACGCATATATATATATTTAATCATTTTTTATTTCTTCCTCTTATTTTCGCTAGAAAAAAAACGATTAAACTCTAGCTTATGGTATCTAATTTTCTAACTTATTGGTCCCTTGCGGACTACCTAAGTTACATGCATACGCTTAAAGTGTGAAAATTTATCTTTCGACATAATGATTGTTTTGTTTGCGTAAATTTTAAAGAACTTAATTGGATACAAAGAAAATAAAGAATAGAAAAACCTTTGTTTTTGTTATTGTTTTTACCTTATCATCATCATCGGCACTACAACCGGGATCCGGTCTTGGCCTTATTTAACAAGTCTGAGGTTTGTTAAATTTTCAAAAATAATTGGTTTTTCCGGGCAAGGTTATTAGCCTTGCCCCAATTTTTACCTTATATCAAACTTAAATCATCATCATCATCGGCACTACAACCGGGATTCGGTCTTGGCCTTATTTAGCAAGTCCCGAGGCTTGTTAAATTTTCCATAATGATTTTTTTTTTCCGGGCAAGGTCGTTAGTCTTGCGACACATATATCTACATAGGTAGTATTAAATGTTGATTGAGAAAATATTGTACAAAACAAAAACACATTGTACAATGAATGTAAAGTGCCAGTAAAATCATTCACAAAAATAGCAAAAAATAATAGGACAGCCTTTGGTCTTATGTGAAATATATGTGAAATAAAAAAAAGAACAAATCAACGTGCTATCATCAGCAAACGCAGGAATTGGGTTGTGCGCAACGGAGAAGAGATCATTTATAAAGATGAGAAGGGGTATGAGGAAGAGTACAGAACTTTGCGAAACAACTGCATTAATTCGATGGGAGGCATTAAGAACTTGGATTGAACGGTCAGAAAGATAGTATCTTATCCATTGGATCAGGGAATTTTCCACTCCATAGAAATGCAATTTTGACAAAAGGGCTGGATGCCAAACTTTGTCGAACGCTTTTAAAATATCAAATGCGACAATATTCCTTTCACTGAAGTAGTGGATGGAATCGCTCCACTTCTCGCTAAGGTACGCCATCAGATCTCCTGTTGGCCTGTTGCTACGTATGTCATATTGGCGGTCATTGAGGAGGTTATTGAGGAGCTCATTTAATTCCAGATATTTCGAATATTGACGGTTAATGATTGTTTCCATTACCTTCATAAGAATATTTATATTCATAAATAACATTTATTTTCATAGATAACATGTTATTTTTTCTCTATTGTTGACGGCTGACTTTCAAAAAACACGGCAAGCACAGATTTTTGCACACTAATAATATGCTTTACTTGATCCTATGGCGTGAGATTAAATTCCTGGATTCACGTCATAGTGACATTGCAGTTTTGCAAACGTGTTTTAAGTCCTTGGTTACTCCTACAAATTCTTCCTATGGAAATCACAACAAATAATAGTTAAATATAAAAAGAGTGAATTCCACACTTATATGTCTGCAAGACGACTTGCACTTTCTTAACAGCAGTTAATAATAAAACGACTCCATACTCAGCCACCTGAAAGCGCTGCCTTTTTTTCGCCAGCTTGTGAAGACAAAGTCGGAAATTTTCCATTAACTTGTTTATTCTTCTTTTCATTAATGCAACCTCACCTGTTTCATTCAACTTGACGGAGCATAAAGGAGAAACATATTACCCCACCGTATAGTTTAAAAGTACAACTCACCTTTCTACCAACCTATCATGGAAGGTTGCCCCTCGGCCTGAGTTAGAAAATTTAATTTCAATAAATGTACAGCTGCCCCCGTGTCTGTTTTGCTTTCAGAAACACAATTTTTCCCCCACATGACCTTTTCTTTTAACAACTTTTACCTTTTTACCACCTCACACCGGCTGCCTAGGTTTAGTTAAATGCCAACTCCAAGGACACAGAATAACATTCCATGTAATAAAGATACTCGTTTCATAGAGTTTTCCAAGATAGATTGAAATTTATTCTTCGACATCCGCCGCGTCGAAAACAGTGAGAAACTCCAAGTAATTTGCGAGCTCCTTCACCTACACACGTATGTTTCAGGGCTTCCAACGATGGAAAGGATGAGAAAAGGCAAATAAATCTCCAGCGAAGCGTCGCATCACCTCACACCATTCGGGGATCCTATTGAGAGGCAGGTGGAGAATTGGAAGATAGGGTGACCAGGTTTATCGCACCCAAGTAGATGTATAAAATAATATAATGCTTTATTAAAAATTCGAGTTTTCAAAATAGTTGAAAAGTCCTAGTCATCGTGCCCTCGTTTTTTTGAAAAGTCGAAAACACCTCACAAAAAAAGGAATCTCATTTCTGTTCTATTAAGAACATGTAACTGTATTCAGATACGCAGTTGCGTTGAAACTTTTCGAAAATATGCCAAGCACAACCCGGTCCACACCTCCGTGATATCCTCGAAGGAATGGCGCCAATGCTGCAACCGCAAAGTTGCCCGGATAAGAGTTCAGAACCCTAAAAAGCTGAAACAACTTTAACTGACTTAGCTCCATTGCCGTCATGCCAAACATCCTTTGACTTTTTGTGTGTTTACTCCGCGTAAACTTTCCTTTGTTGACTACAAGAAATCGCTTACGAAAGACGAGTTTTTGTTGGCGATTAGCGCAGCGTCAAGCCAGGCAGGCAAGAGGAAACTTTTCTTGAAAATTGACTGGCACAACAAAGTCATGGAAAGTCTCTTAAGGCACAAGTATTCCCAACAAGACTTAGGGAAAGTTTAATTTGCGAAGATTGGAGCAATTGTTGGGCTAGTACCTTGAAGAATGACGGCGCCAAGAAGGATGAAATTATACTTTGAAATTGGGATATTGGAACACTGAATAGACGTGAAGGTTGTTTATCGTGGTAATAAGACAGTTGTGTATAGCTTATTAAACTGTTTAACTGGGCAGATGTAGTTATGAAAACCGGGAAAATGTACTCCAAGTGCAAGTTGACTCTATATACAATGTCAGTGGGATTTAATTCGGTGAATTTTTTATCGATACCAAAAACTGAAAATATGATGATACAGTATATCGAAATGGTCATTGTTTATCTACGGCATACTCTTATCGAAAGCCACTCCTCTTTATTATTATTTTTTTGGGAAAAAGCAGAATGTTCGCATGCTGTGAGTACGGCGTTAGAATATGCTCACAGCTAGGCCGGCTTGTCGTAAGAGGCGACTAAAGGCCGAGTGGTAGGTGGGATGCCAACGCCCTATTGCCCGGTGAAATCCTACCCCAGCAAGCTATAAGATCCGTGAAATAGTCGGGAGAAATGCTTGGCCATTTTTCGGAACTTGGCTGAAGGACAGGTTCGAGAAAAAGTTGGTTTAGGTAGTAAGTCGGTGCCAAGGAGAGATACCACCCCGTCACGTTATACATTCCCCGATATCGTCGGGAGAAATTTTCGACAGTGTTTCGAATGTATAGCTGATGGCCCAGACTGACACGGAGATAAGTCATGATAGTGCTTTCTGAGATAAAGAATTCCGGAGGTAAACTAGTTCCCCATTCGGATCTCCGGGGGGAGACTATGTCAGGAGGAACATTATGCAAATATTTTGATAAATAACCAAACTTTAAAAAATTCAACATAGCGTGATCGGGTTTGTTCTCAAAACTCTGTCGAGGTTCGGCTGATTACGGCATTTTGTAACATCAGGGGGATCGGTTTCATCAATACGAATGTAAACGCCGTCCATCGATATATGCAAACTGCGAATCCTGACATTGCTTCAGTGACCGTTGATTGAACAACATCGTTTGTCGCTCGTCAACGAAAAATAAATAAAATTATTATTCGCGGACACGTGTGTGAGTGTGTGTACGTGTATTCCGCAGTACCAAACTGACCACCATCCGGTAAACATCGCTTATCGCAACGAACGTCTAATTAATGTGAGTGAAAACATAAGCATTAAACTGTGTTTCGTCTTATGAGTACGGGTATGCCAACAACTTTTCTGCACCCGAAGTAATTAAAAAACAATTAGTGCCGATACGCGTTGTACGAAGTGTTTCTTTGCATGGGTGTGTGCACACAATAAATACTTGAATGTGAATACTTGTGACGATACCACTTATAAAAATCGAACGTGTGAACCGAGTTTACGTGTGAGCATGCGAACATTGTGGGTGTGTGCGCCAGTCCACAATCGATTTGTCCTTCGCGCAATAAAAGAAAAAACCAAAATAAAAAAAAATAAAAAATAGTGGAACACGTGGTCCGTATTATGGACGTAAATTAAAAATGCAAAATGACGGAAAAGAAACAAGTCATTAAAAAGTTAATAGCAAAGTCCGCGTTAATAAAACGCCCTGTGAGCTCTCCACTGACACGAGCGACAACAAAAGTCAACAAGCCAAACGAGACAACAATAGACTTTCTCGAACACGGGCAAAAAATGGAAGAGGACAACACATCGCCCCCGGTTCCATATAATGACGGCAATGTAACAAATAACATGTTTGCATCTTTAGCGTGTAGCGGTTTTACGAAGCACTCAACCCACTATAGGGTGAGGTACCCTTCCGCCAAGGAATATACTCACATTTGCCAGTACACGTGCCAACAGACAGGCGTCCCCATAGTCATTAATCACACCTGAAACAAAAGGTAGTATGACATGCAACGACGTTGAGGTCGATAGCAGAAATCAAGGAACTAAACATTCAAAAGCTTCCAATATCGAGTTCAACGCATCCATACATCGTATCCAAACCAATGCGCCAAACGCAGCTAGGCATCGCATGTAAGTCAAGCACCCAATCTAAACATCAAAGCGATGCTTCCCATGAAACACCATTGTCGGTAAATAAACCGAACAACGGATGTCTACTCTGGTAGCTAATAGCAATTAGCACCTAAATCCCTTGCATGACCCTAACGCAAAATGCACACTTGTGCAAACAAAGCATATAGTTTCGCTGCCGACCAATAGTCATGCAATCATAAACATCTTAACGTAGATCGCTCTCTAGATGTTTATGGTTTGAAAATGCTAACAAAGAAACTATACCAATCCCACGGTTCCTTTCTGACCCATCTGAAGCGCACAAGAACATTGTTAAATTAAGCCAGATGGGTAACCTAAACAAATCCCACGAAAAGATCGGAAAATAAGTGGCGGTACGATCGATCGTCAAACAAAGGAACAAGATTCCGGTAAGGAAGACGGAAAAGAGAATGATGGATTGTTGATGGGAAAATTTTCTTTACAGATACGATGGAAAATTCTGTTAACGGATACGATGGGATATTCTGTTTAGCAGATTGGATGGGAAATGTTCTTTTGCAGATGCGGGGATAAGAAGTTCGGATGGGATTTTCAAGATAGAGACAATCAGTCTTTATCGCAAAGTCGAACCATAGAGAACCCCGACGCGGAGGTGTCCACACAGCGCATTAAATCGAAAAAAAAGACGCCGGCGAACCCGAAGTCAACATCACTTTTAAAATACGCGAGTTTACCGAGTGCATTCGCGGAACTGCCACCTAAGGCAAACGAAATAAACGTAGATATTCGACGTTCAATGACCGCAATTCAACGCGCGCAGACCTGTGAACCTCACGAAGGACATCGGTATTGTATTTATCGGGTTAATTACATGGTGTGCAGAAAAATAATTAAAAGAGAACCAGCGAAACTTGTAACGCGATAGCAAATTAAGTGCATGTCGTTCAACAAAAAAAGGAACAATAAAAGGATCAACTTAAATAACCATAACTGCGTGTTTCATTTGCGACAATTTCTCAGTGTTGTAATTGAATCCGCTCCGGTGTTGTTTTGTATTGTCGTGAACAGTGTTCGGTGGAACACTCCAGTGTTCAACCAACCGCCAAAGTACAGCTCTGATAATAAAACAAAATATACCTCACTTCCAACAAGAAGAAATAAAAGAAACTTTTATTCAAGCCTCCATTGTTACTATCAACCTTAATGGAGCTGATTTACATGTAGGTGCTGTATATTGCCCACCTAGACACACAATCTCAAAACAACAATTCACGATATCTTCAACAAGCTCGGACAAAGGTTTATAATTGGTGAAGATTTCAATGTCAAGCACACTGCTTGGGGGTCAAGGTTGATTACTCCAGGCAAGGGAAAAGAATTGCTTACAGCCATGAAAGAAGCAAAGCGCGAATTTCATTCGCCTTGTTCGCCAACATACTGGCCTACTAATAGCAACAAAACTCCTGACCTGATCGATTTCTTTATCTCGAAAGGAGTGTCATCGTATTGAAACGGATAGTTTAGTTGATTTAACGTCTGACCACGCTCCAGTACTACTAAAACTGAATGCAGCTGTTCCCAGAAAGAACAAAAAACTAAATCTTACAAACAAATATACACATTGGGATAAATTCCGAAAACAGCTTGACAATCAGATTGAATTATACGTAAAACTTCAAGATTGTGAAGAATTGGAACAACAAGTACAACAATTTATCGAAACATTGAAAAGCGCAACCGCAACAGCAACTCCGGTGCCAAGCGATAAACCAGAACCAGCAACCACATGCCCTATGAGATTAGAGATCTAATCAAAGACAGACGTAAAGCTAGACGAACCTGGTGTCGCGTCAGGCGCGAACAAAGCAGTTCAAATCATCATAGTTGTTTTTTATTGTTATTATATTGTTAATTAGCTCCTCAATAGTATACTGGTTAGTATACCCGCCTGTCATGCGGGAGACCGGGGTTCGATTCCCCGTCGGGGAGCCTCTGGCGCAAGACTAATGACCTTGCCCGGAAAAAACAAATCATTATGGAAAATTTAACAAGCCTCAGGACTTGCTAAATAAGGCCAAGACCGGTTCCAGGTTGTAGTGCCGATGATGATGATGATATTGTTAATTAGTATAATATTGTTAATTAGTATAATTAGATGTATTCATATTGTTAGTTATTTCTTGTTGTTATAATTTATAATTTATTTATAATTAATTTGCATGTTTGGCAGCACTTGCCTTTTTTGTTGTCGTTTGTCATTAGTTTTGTTGTCGTTTGTCATTTTGTTTTATTATATGTTATTTAGATTTTTCGTTTTGTATCGTTAATAAAAGTGTCGTTTGTACAATAAACCATTTCGTGCTTAATATTCGCATTGCACGGTAAAAGCACCGTGCCTAACATGGTCCTTCGAGCCGGATGGGGGATTGTCCACCGAGGATTTTATCGCGAGCCTAAAACGCTTCTTTTCGAGAAGGGGAAAATCAGTCGAAATACATTCTGATGATGGATCAAACTTCGTAGGAGCCAAAAACGAGATCCATAACCTTTACAATTTGCTCCACCGAGGATTTTATCCGAGCCTAAAACGCTTCTTTTCGAGAAGGGGAAAATCAGTCGAAATACATTCTGATAATGGATCAAACTTCGTAGCAGCCAAAAACGAGATCCATAACCTTTACAATCTGCTCAATTCGAAAGAACATCAAAATACCGTGGTCAGCTTTTGTAGTGGTCAGAGAATTGATTGGCACTTTATACCACCAAGAGCTCCTCACTTTGGAGGAATCTGGGAAGCGGCCGTCAAATCATTTAAGCACCACTTAAAAAGAACTGTAGGTGACGCATTGCTTACTTATGAGCAGTTAGAGACGTATGTTATCGAAATATCCCGTCCCATTTCACCCATGTCCTCTGATCCAAATGATCTTGAACCTTTGACTCCTGCCCATTTCCTCGTGGGTGGCACTTTGACTTCTTTCCCACGGGTCGACTTCACGGACACGCCCGTTAAACGGCTATCCGCCTGGCAGCACGCTCAGCAACTGAAGCAACACTTCTGGAAGCGTTAGCACAAGGAGTATTTGCAGCAGCTCATGCAATTTTCGCGCGCGCGACGACCCGAGGTTCAATTGAAGGAAGGAGCATTGGTACTCGTGCTGGATGAAAGTTTACCGCCTTTAAGATGGGCCCTTGGCCGAGTTTTAACCATACATCCTGGCAAGGATGGAATCGTACGAGTAGTCACCCTCCGCACAAGAGGTGGTTGTCTCGACAGATGCGCTAAGTCAATGTGCCCTCTTCCCATTGAATATCCTGCCGAAGACAAGGCTACACGATCAACTTGAACCTGATGCTTCAAGGCGGGCTGTATGTCGCGTCAGGCGCGAACAAAGCAGTTCAAATCATCATAGTTGTTTTTTATTGTTATTATATTGTTAATTAGTATAATTAGATTTATTCATATTGTTAGTTATTTCTTGTTGTTATAATTTATAATTTATTTATAAGTTATTTATAATTAATTTGCATGTTTGGCAGCACTTGCCTTTTTTGTTATCGTTTGTCATTAGTTTTGTTGTCGTTTGTCATTTTGTTTTATTATATGTTATTTAGATTTTTCGTTTTCCATCGATTCGTTTCGTTTTTGTATCGTTAATAAAAGTGTCGTTTGTACAATAAACCATTTCGTGCTTTATATTCGCATTGCACGGTAAAAACACCATGCCGAACACCTGGCACAGATCCAAACACCCTAACGGAAAAAAAATATTCAACAAGGTGAGCAATCTAGTTAACAAATTAATTAAAGACCATAAACAGAGTTGTATAGATGAGTATCTAAGTGAACTAAGTCCGTCAGCGGATACGGATTCCTCTCTCTGGAAGGCAACACGTAAATTTAAACGTCTCCGCATCCAAGTGCCACCTATAAAAGATACGCAGGGACAGTGGGTACGCAGAACTGAAGATAAAGTTGAAATATTTGCACAACACCTGGCCCCAGTGTTCAAACCACACAACATCCACAGTAGTATTGATCCTTCACACAGGTATCAAACTAAGCAAACAATCAAACCAGTGACCACAATGGAGATTGCCCAAGAAATCGACAAAAGTTTGAACCACAAAAAAGCACCAGGCATCGATGAAATATCACCTGGTGTGTACAAGGAATTACCTCGAAAAGCTTTCATTATGCTAACATATCTATTTAATGCTTGCTTTCGACTAAGATACATTCCAAATTCATTCAAAACAGCCCAGATAATAATGCTCAAGAAACCAGAGAAACCAGCACAAGAAGTAACGTCCTATAGACCCATATCGCTATTGCCATCCATTTCAAAACTATTTGAGAAAATACTCCTCAAGCGACTCAAGCCTCTCATCAATATTCCAGACTTTCAATTTGGCTTTGGGAATAAACACTCAACTATTGAACAGGTTCACCGTGTGACCACAGTAATAGAAAAGGCTTTCGAAGGAAAGATATATTGCCCAGCTGTCTTTCTTGGTGTCTCCCAAGCATTCGACAGTATGGTATGCAGGTCTTATATATAAAATGAGTAAACTGTTTCCAGCAAACTATTGCCATCTACTCGAATCATACTTGTCTGATAGAACGTCCAAAGTAACACACGAAGGAACTCGTTCTAGTTTCTATTCAATAGAAGCAAGCGTACCACAAGGAAGTGTCCTGGACCTTTCCTCTACTTACTATACACAGCAGACATCCCAACAACCAAGAACACATTCATAGGCACCTTTGCAGATGATACAGTTATAATATCAGCTGACGATAATCAAAAAAAAGCTACACAACAATTGCAACAGGCACTCAGCGAAATTAGCCAATGGACCACTGATTGGGAAATTAAATTCAACGAGATGAAATCTATTCACATAACATTTACATTGCGACGATCAGATAACAATATTTCTACATATCTCAACGGAATTCCAGTTTCCAAAGCAGATTCAGCGAAATATCTCGGTATTCATTTGGATAGGAGACTAAACTGGAGACATCATGTGAAACAAAAAGCTGAACAAATAAACCTGAAACGTAGACAGATTTATTGGTTAAACGGGAATCACTCTCAACTCAATCTCTATTGTAAACGATTGATCTATCGATCTATCATCAAGGCGATCTGAATATATGGAATCCAATTATGGGGCTGTACAAAGCAATCCAATAGAGATATAATTCAACGAAGCCAGAATAAATTCCTTCGCATTATCACGAATGCCTACCGTTTTGTGACAAATCAGGAAATTCATGATGACCTAGAGATCAAATGGATTTATGAAGTTATCCAAGAATATGGTGTCAAACACGAAAGACGCCTAAAAATCATACCAACGTAGAAGCTTTTCAGCTCTTGGATATTACCCATGAATTGAGACGACTAAAACGGACGAAACCTCATGAATTAATATGTTAAAATCTAATATACTAAAATCGAGTTGGGAGCTGAACACTGTTCCAGTAAACACTTACACGTTTTACTTATTTAAACTAAATTAAGTACAATTTAAACCTACTATTAAATTAAATTGTTAAGATTGTACTATTCATATCTAATAAAGGATGGTATTAAAAAATATATATAAAACATAGAATATAAATGGAAAACAAAAATAAATAGCTGGTGCATGAACCCAGTTTTTTCCCCGGCGATGATATCTTCGAATAGTTTCAAAATTGATTATCGTCGGGATTCTGTCGTTGTGACAACGAAACAACTGAGAACGGAGGGGGAACATAAACGAAAAAAAACAAAGACCGTGTTGACAGTGTTTACTGTGTGTGGTGACAATTGTCAAAGAAAACGTGAACGTAAAAAATCTATGTGGAGCGCTCAAAAATATATATGGGGAAGCTTTTGTGGAGCTATTGGGTTGTACCACATGCAATGTCCAATTTTATAGTAAAAATTTTAAAGCCAATATTATTTTTCCGTAAATTTTGAAATCTTCAAAAGCCTTTAATAATCACTGCTCGGTTCCGGAAGTCCTGCCGGCAAAATGAGTCCAGATTGCGGAAAAGATGATAGTCCGTCAAATACGAGGGTTGCCTTTTATATTTCGGGATTAGAGAACAAAAACAAATATTGATCATCGAAAATCACTTTATTGTTATTCCCCATGAAGATCTATACACTTTGCATGCGTTTGAATCAATTGTCGAAGCACTTTTGCCACTCTGATTGAGGTATCTCCAACACATGCATTCTGAATGCAGCAACCGCTTCTTCAGGTGTCGAAAAACGTTGACCTCTCAGTTTGTTTTTTACGTACGGGAATAAAAAGAAGTCATTCGGTGCCAAGTCAGGACTATACGGCGGATGACCCATCAAATCGATGTTTTGGGTGCTCAAAAATGCAGTTATCGCAGCCGATGTGTGAGAGCTCGCATTGTCGTGGTGAAGAGTAATCCGTCTTCGGCGGTTGGATTTCCTGATTTCTTGGAAGACAACTGGCAAACAAATTTTTGTGTACCACTCAGAATTGACTGTTCTGCGTTGTTCTAGTGGTACGGTTGCGACATGTCCAGTTTTTCCGAAAAAACAGGCGACCATTTGCTTGGAAGTGCTTCGTGCGCGAACAACTTTTGTTGGATTTGGCTCATCTTGAAACACCCAGACGGTCGACTGCTGTTTACTTTCGGGCTCATACGCGTAAATCCACGATTCCTCACGAGCCTTTTTTTGGCCGATTGACAAATTGTGTGGGATCCAACCCGAACAAATTTTTTTGACGGTCAAATGTTTATGCAATATTGAATGTATGCTGGTCCCACTAACGCCTAAGGTTGTCTCAATCTCACGATAGGTCACATGACGATCTTCCAATATCAGTTCACGCACAGCATCAATGGTTTTCGGAACAACAACTGATTTTGGACGACCTTCACGAAATTCATCTTGGAGTGAAATACGACCACGATTGAATTCACCATACCATCGATAAACACTGGTTCTTGGTGGAGCTTCATCGCCAAAAATTGAATTAAGTTCATCCATGCACTGTTGCTGAGTTAATCCACGCCGAAAGTTGTAAAAAATAATCGCACGAAAATGTTGACGATTTAATTCCATTTTTGGGCCGAGATGAATCTTTTAAGTTACTGTAAACAACACAAATAGCGCTCGTATGTCAAAACGTTCTGAGTGCGTATAACCTCAAAAATGTCCAACTTTACGGCAGAGCTGTCAATTGCCGGATTGCAACACTAGGGTTGCCAAATCCCGAAACATAAGAGGCAACCCTCGTATCACGAAAGTACGGTGGCTGGGGAAGAATTTCAAATCCCAACTGAAGCCGTTTTTTCACCGTGTGAGGTATGGGAGTAGTATGTTTATGTATGTTCTAGCCCAGTGTCTGGCTCAAAGCTCTGAAAGCTGTATGTCAAGGTTGAGATATGATTGGTGGGTGGTGAGTGGTGTTAGTGTGTATGATTAATGATTGGTGGGGGGTTGTGGGTTCTTATCTGAGGTGGTAATTGTAGTATTTAGTGTATTTCTTATCAGTATTAGTAGTAATTGTGATATTTTGTGGGTGTGATTCATGGTTGGCGGGGTGTTGTGGGGTTCTTATCTTGTGTTGTTCTAATCAGTAGTAGTAGTAATTGTGTTAGTTTGTAGTATTCTTATCGCTGTAGTTGTTTGTATGGGTAGTGATTCATAGTTATCAGCGTGGTTGTTGGTTGATGTCGTAATCGAATGGGGATGTAGTTGTTGGATTTTGTGCTTTTGATGGTACTGGTTTTGTAGGTGGTGGTGGATGTTTTTGTTGGCTATTGGGCTTTTTGTTATGGGGTTTGTGTTTTTGATGCTATTGTTTTTGCTGGTGGTGGTGGATGTTTTTGCTGGCTATTGGGCTTTTTGTTATGGGGCTTGTGTTTTTGATGTTATTGTTTTTGTAGGTGGTGGTGGATGTTTTTGCTAATGGATTTGTGTTTAGGTGGTGGTATCGGGGCTTTTTGTTATGGGGTTTGTGTTTTTGATGTTATTGTTTTTGTAGGTGGTGGTGGATGTTTTTACCGAGTATCGGAGCGGGGGGCTCAAGGCTCAGATCTGGCGGGGGGCCTGGGCTTTTTGTTCTATGATGATGTTAATGTTGATGAATGGGTTGTGCTTTTGGCTTTTGTCCGGTTGTAAGCTGTTAATTGTGGCGGAAATAAAAAAACCTTAGCTTTGTTGTGCTTTTTAATCTTATTGTCATTAAGCTGAGTAATATATACGGGAATTTTGTTGTTTGTGGATTTGTATGGGAAATGGGTTGTTTTTTGCTGGAACTTAAAACTGACTTCACCTAAGACGCAGAGCTAAGCTAGTTGACTTCACCTAAGACGTAGACCTAAGCCAGTATCCCAACAGCTGCGATAACAGGGCGGGGCTTTTTGCTCTATGCTGAAATGGTTTGTGCTTTTGGCTTTTGTCTCGGTTGTTGAGGACTTTTTATGAATATACCACTTGGGAGTAAATCTAAGATGATTCTTAATACATGGAAATTTTTTGGTGATTCTATATGCTTTTAGACTATCGGGCTTTTTGCTATATATATATATATATATATATATATATTGAATATGGGCTATTTTTAGCGCTACAATTTTGAGTTTTTATATGGATATATTGTTAATTGCATACTTTAGGGGACACGCATTATTCATATGATATATTAAATTCTTTGTGCTTTTGGCTTTTGTTTCGGTTAAAGTTTGGAGTAGGTTAATTGAGGGACAAAAATATAGTAATAGTGTTGTTATCAGTTGTTTTAATTTTATTCAGATGTGGTTCATGGTTGTTTGGCTTGTTGTGTATTTGTTATCAGGTGCGTACATCTTCAGTGGGTTGTGCGATTAGCGTTCAAGGTTAATTGTGTGACATGAGCAGATGGTATTTTTGAATTGGGTGTGTGAATAGGTGATAGGTGATTCATGATTGTTTGGCAGTGAATATATTATTATTTAGTCATTGAGTTTGAGTAATATATATGGGAATTTTTTTGGGTGATTCTATGTTGAAATGGATGTATGTTTTAGTTGTTTCTTAATATATGGAAATTTTTTGTGATTCTATCTGCTTTTGGCTTTTGTTTCGGTTGTCGAGGGCTTTTTCAGTAAATCTAAGCTGATTCTTAATATATGAGAATTTTTGATGATTCTATATGCTTTTTGAGCTTTTTGCTCTATACTGAAATGCTACTACTTGATAGTAAATCTATGTTGAAATGGACTTTTTTGCTATATTGAATATGTGCTTTTTTTGGGGATTGTCTGGGGTGCTAAAGGCTTTTTTATGAATATATTCACTTGGCAGTAAATCTATGCTGCAATATATATAGAAATACAGGCTTTAAATATGAAAAAAAGAAGAAAAAATCGTCATCAAATCCAATATTCGACGTGGGATTAGCTAGGAAATAAAAAAATCAACATCATCAACTGGTGAGTTACCTTATTTATATATTAATTGTTATTCCTTTTTTGACGCGGTGCTAGTATTTATTTTCGTGTATTGTATCGTGAGTCTAGCAATAATAATAATAATAATCCCGATGTTTTTGCTATTGCTGCATAATGTATGGAAATGATTCATCATCATCGTCGTCGTTATCAGTTGTGTATATGAATAGGTGACAGGTGATTCATGGTCGTTTGACTTGTTGTGCTGTTATCATTTGTAGTAAAATAGAGGCGTGTTATCAGTAGTTGTTCGTGGATTTTGTATGGAAGTCATTCGTAGTCGTTTGACGTCGTGGTTTTTGGGATTCTTTCTTATCTCAGCATGTGAATTAAGTCTTAGGGTTGGATGATCAGCGTTATTTTCTAATCTGTATTTATTGGTATATTGTTCGAATGTTTTTATTATTATCTAGTGTGGTTATATTAGGCTGTTGTTGTTGCTGTATTTAGTTTATTGTTATAATGATGTTATGTTTTATTGTTCAAAGTTTTGAGATCTTTTGAAAGTTCTTTGTTTGCTTATAATCATATGGCAATAGACCCAGACCTGGCGGGACTCATAGAACGACCTTTGCTAAAATTATCCAGATAGCCGAATAACTAAGAAGAATTCTTGAGATCTCCTCGCCAAAAACTGATTTCGCATAAGACCCAGACATGGCGGAACTCATAGAACGACCTTTGCTAAAATTATCTAGATAGTCGAATAACAGTCAAAGACACAAACCAGTAGCAAAAGCACAAACCATTTCAAGTATTGAGACAAAGGGCAAAAGCAGATAGAATCAACAAAAATTTCCCATATATTTAGAACCAACTTACAGCCGAAAATTCACATATATTGGTGGTGCTATATTTGATACTCTAAGATTCATGGAGGGAAAAATGAATGACCAATATTCGAATAACTTTCTCACAAAATTAGCCAAAGGGAAGAAAAACATCAATTAATTTTAATTTAATTATATTTTATTTATTCTTGTTTGATGCAGCTACAAGTTCTTTAAAAGATTTATTATATCGGCCCTTATCTATCAAGCTCGAAATGACTCGTATTTGTTGATGTTAATTTCGATCCTCTGAAATGTTACCAACGCCCATCCGCTATCTTTTTCTTGGAACTCTTCCAATTTTGCCTTGATATTTTCAATTGCCGTGCTCAAATTTTCTCTTATGTCTTCCTCTTTCTCAATCGTGTACATTTTAGTTTGCATGCTTTTTATATCTATTTGCATTATCTCATCACATTCTTTGGATAGTTTCGCAAAGTTAGCAAAAAGCTCCATACTAAATTTAAAAGCTTTCAAAACTTTCAATTCATCTTGTAGTAACTCGTTAATCAATGGAATATTTTTTTTCAAATAACGTATTCACATTTACCATACTCTCATCTTTGTTGGTAATGGCAAATATTTTGATACGATTTTGGAATGCGCTTGCTATTAAGGAGACGTTTTCATTAAGAGCTTGTTGGGCGTTTGCTTTGTGGGTATTTTTTCTTTGATGTTGGAACCAACGCTGTTCCTCAACACCCACATCACAAAACAAGCATCTTTTATAGGTCTGCTGTTTGAATTTCTTTGCAGGTTGTTCTCCTGACATTGTTGGTGGTTGTTGTTGTTGCCCCGTTCTTTTCCTAATATTATTATTGCTGTTATTGTTATTATTGTAGATGTTGCTGGTGTTGCTCTCGTTAGCAGACATATTTTCCCTAAAAAAGTAATGAAAAATTTACTGTTAATTCTTTTGCTTTGTTACGCTTTCAGAAAAAAAAACAGCTGTCTCGATGATTAAAATCCCCCGAATATAACACATAACATTTGAACAAATAAATTAAACATCCTAAAAATGATTAATAATATAAGTTAACTTACCGTTTTTTGTTGTTGATTTTTTTTGTTTTAATCCCATGGCAACAATTTTCCTGCTCAGCCAAATATATACCACAATGGAAACTTTTTGTGTTTTTCTTTAATGGTTTAGTGACGCAATGATTTCTAACTAGTCAAGATGGTCTTATATATACCGAAATTCATTCATTATTACGCATACACACATCTCATTCGTCCACAAATAGACTCTCTTTCTCTCACTTGCTCTCGCTTTCTCTCTTTTTCTCTCTTTCTCTCTTTCTCTCTTTCTCTCCTGACGCCGATACATACACATAATTATAAACTATAACCTTGAACGCTGATCATCGAAACCTAAGACTTAATTCACATACTGAGATAAAAAAGAATTCCAAACCACTACGCCAAACGACGATGAATCACTTCCATACAAATCCACGAACAACTATGTCACACAATTAACCTATCTCCAAACTTTAACCTTGAACGCTGTGATCATCCAAATCTAAGTCTTATATCATCACTTCCATACAAATCCGCGAACAACTACTGATAACAACACCGCCACTACAACCGAAGATGTGTGCAACTGACAACAGCTCAACAGGTGAAATTCAGATATTTGCCCATCAATACACACACACACACACATACATACACACATAATTAATATAACAACAAGCTACAAAAAAATTCCCATATAATACTCAGCTCAATGACTAATAATAATATATTCGCTATTAACAACATTGTAGCGCTAAAAAAGTCTACACATACTAATATATCCATATAAAAACTGCCTATGCTTTTCATAAATACCCCATATGATTATAAGCAAACAAAGAACTTTCAAAAGATCTCAAAACTTTGAACAATAAAACATAACATCATTATAACAATAAACTAAATACAGCAACAACAACAGCCTAATATAACCACACTAGATAATAATAAAAACATTCGAACAATATACCAATAAATACAGATTAGAAAATAACGCTGATCATCCAACCCTAAGACTTAATTCACATGCTGAGATAAGAAAGAATCCCAAAAACCACGACGTCAAACGACTACGAATGACTTCCATACAAAATCCACGAACAACTACTGATAACACGCCTCTATTTTACTACAAATGATAACAGCACAACAAGTCAAACGACCATGAATCACCTGTCACCTATTCATATACACAACTGATAACGACGACGATGATGATGAATCATTTCCATACATTATGCAGCAATAGCAAAAACATCGGGATTATTATTATTATTATTGCTAGACTCGCGATACAATACACGAAAATAAATACTAGCACCGCGTCAAAAAAGGAATAACAATTAATATATAAATAAGGTAACTCACCAGTTGATGATGTTGATTTTTTTATTTCCTAGCTAATCCCACGTCGAATATTGGATTTGATGACGATTTTTTCTTCTTTTTTTCAAATTTAAAGCCTGTATTTCTATATATATTGCAGCATAGATTTACTGCCAAGTGAATATATTCATAAAAAGGCCTTTAGCACCCCAGACAATCCCCAAAAAAAGCACATATTCAATATAGCAAAAAAGTCCATTTCAACATAGATTTACTATCAAGTAGTAGCATTTCAGTATAGAGCAAAAAGCTCAAAAAGCATATAGAATCATCAAAAATTCTCATATATTAAGAATCAGCTTAGATTTACTGAAAAAGCCCTCGACAACCGAAACAAAAGCCAAAAGCAGATAGAATCACAAAAAATGTCCATATATTAAGAAACAACTAAAACATACATCCATTTCAACATAGAATCACCCAAAAAAATTCCCATATATATTACTCAAACTCAATGACTAAATAATAATATATTCACTGCCAAACAATCATGAATCACCTATCACCTATTCACACACCCAATTCAAAAATACCATCTGCTCATGTCACACAATTAACCTTGAACTCTAATCGCACAACCCACTGAAGATGTATACACCTGATAACAAATACCCAACAAGCCAAAACAACTATGCATCACACACCCCAAATTGAAAAAATACTGATAATAAGTACAAATCCCCAACCCACTGAAGATGTACGCACCTGATAACAAATACACAACAAGCCAAAACAACCATGAATCACACACCTCAAATTGAAAAAATACTGATAACAAGTACACACCTGATAACAACACTACTACTCAAACAACCATTAATCACACCCCAACATTGAACAACTACTGATAACAACCATTAATCACACACCTCAAATTGAAAAAATATCGATCACAACACTCTCAAAGACGACGATCATGAATCACCCACCGATGACCTCATTTCCTGGGGGGTCACTTCCGGAATTAACATATATGGGCATCCCGATGACGAACTGATAACAACACTACTACTACTACTACTACTACTCAAACGACAACGACGACGGCGGCGATGAATCATATGACACCAACCCACGCGCACTCATTTAAAAGATCCAGCAAAAAACAGGTGTTACATTTCATTACCGACCTCTATATCTTTTCATCACCTGATTGATGCATCATTCGCCCTCCATCTAATATCAATAAGATTTCCTCTCATTAAAATCCAACTATCCATTCAAACCCGCAATCTGCTTACAAAGCAATATTCCAAACATAACTTCCAATTCTGCATTCAATGCCTCATATCAAAATCATATTCTGCAATCAATGCAACAATAAATTCATTCAAAAGTAAAGCCTTCAAAATGAGTCATATCGCAGAATTAAATCGCTTCACCGTAGATTCCGCGGCGTTGACAAAAAACAGACGGACACCTGTTCGCCGTCGGCGCGGCCTCATATTCCAATAATATATGTTTACAAGTGTAAACATAAGTCGGTTTTCTTTGAAGATCGGCTCAATGGCAGCGGACTGCCAACATATGCGAAATAGGAATCAAATGACGGAACTCATCGTACGGGGTAATGGACTGAAATTAGATCGGTCAATGCTTTCGTACATCGTTTAAACGAATGAGTTGATGCGGTTGCAATTTTCGCAGGTAAACCAATTAAGAAATTGGTAAAACCTATATCGCTGCAATTTTTGCAGCGATTATTGAAAATTGCGAATGAAGAATGACAGGCGAATGACCGTTGAATAGGTTATTCGTTTGGGCAAAGATGCATAATAGGCGGAAATAATTGATAGCCAATTGGTATATAAAGTGGCTGCAAGTGAGTTGTAGGCGCTCAGTAATTGAAAGCAAGAAGACTGCGGCCATCCGTAAGTAGAGCGGGTCTTCTTGCCAGTAAATTACTTTAGGGTCGTATAGTAACAAGTGTAACAAACTATAGGGATTGATATTCCCATTTAAATATTGAATAAGTGAAAATAGTAGTAAAATAAAAGTGTCAATAAAAGGTTTTTGCATACAAGTGAAAGTCTTTCCATCTAGGGAAGGGATCCAACACAAGCGCTGGGGAAGGTGCGTTGTATACAAAAGCAAATACAACACGAACGCCGTAAGTAACCAAAATTCACCTTAAAACTTAAGATTTCATTTTAATAATTAAATAATAAATGATAACATCTGGGGTTACGCTCAGGTGTTACATTTAAATAATTGAATAATAAATGTTAATATCTGGGGTTACGCTCAGATATTGCATTAATAATAACCAATAAACCAAAATAAACAAAAACTACCGTCTGATAATCAATTATTTAAATGTTTATATCGGAGGTCAAACTTCGAAATAACATTTTTGGCGACCGTGACAGGACTAGGGAAGCCCAAGTTTTGATAACTTGTAAGTGCTTTTAAAAAGCCTAGCCAATATAATAACTAACCTCAATTGTACTGGGCAAAAGACACCTTCCCCCGTCACTCGGAGCTGAGTCTGGCTTCGAGGGTACAAATTGATAAAACACATATTCTATCCAGAGCATTTGATTCGGTACAACGGTTTCTCCCAAAAGTGACGACAACCACTGCCAACAAATGATGCCATCGCAACAAGCAAAACAAAACAAAACAATATACAACGCACTATCCAGCGGGCATAACTTCGGACCATTCGTTCTAAACATAAAAATCAAATACTCTTAATATATACCATGTAAAAACGATAATATAATTACAAATATTTCAAACAAAACTAAATCGGCGTAAAAGAATAATGAAACATAAGCAAACAGTACAAGAGCAAACAAAAAGGAAGTTTTTAACCTCATTACTAAAACAAATCAACAAAACTCAAATCCAAAACCGACAACTCGCAAAGCTGGTAATAGAGGACCAATTTGCGAAACGCAAAAAATTATGAACTCTGAAGATCGCAGACCCGATGACCAGAGGCCCCTACTCCCGCGACGCGGACGACAATTACATGCCAACCAATTACTGGCATAAACATGCTAGGCAGCATTGGAGAAGCAGTCCAAAAGACCGCAACACAAAACATTTTTTAAACTAAAAACCATCAAAAATCTGCAAATCAAATAATATCAAATGAAAGACCAGGTCAAAAGAAAAAATCAACTGTAGGGCGTGAAGCTTACCTGGCAACACCAAATAACACAACACCAAAGACAGCAGAAACCCCCAGTGACAACGGCTATTCACCACCATACCAGTAGGAAACAGCAGCACAGCACGACACCAGTAGTAACATTAGCAGCAAAATAAACCAGAGTAAGCAACCAATTTTTTTTGAACACGAATTTCTATAATCTTAGTTTGCCAAGCCCTATTAAAAACCCATCCTTAAAAGAAATACACTGTCGTAGACCATATTGTGCACTTAGTAATCCTAGGGAACAATTTCCACCCCTACATAAACAAATAATTTACGGGATAGCAAATGTTTTAATTTAATAAGTCATCTTAATTTTTAATTATCCCTACGACCATCATCTCCCACCAACACTCGTTACTCGACCATTCCACTGTCTTTCTTCTCCATATCTCTCCATACTGCGACCACTAATCTTTGGGAAGCATTTCCACTACAATAATACAACAATCGCGTACGAAAGCGTTTTAAAAACTAATAAATCTCCCCTTTTTAATTATCACTAAGACCTAGTCTACTTACTTAACCGCGTCACCCTCTGTCGAAATCATGCCCATCGACTTTATTAAAATCGCAAAACTTATTTCCCAGCTTGTGCCAGTCTTCTCGGGCGGGCACAGTCCCCTGGTTGACAATGAGTTACAAGTATTCCTAGGATGCTGCAGGAAGGTAATCGAATGCCTACCTGCAGAAGAGCACTCCGCGTTTTTAACACTATTCCCCACGCGTCTACGAGG
The DNA here is from genome assembly GCA_963931805.1 of Microdon myrmicae. Classification (NCBI taxonomy): domain Eukaryota; kingdom Metazoa; phylum Arthropoda; class Insecta; order Diptera; family Syrphidae; genus Microdon; species Microdon myrmicae. The sequence continues at coordinate 150,837,400 of OZ007501.1, read as the reverse complement.
TGAGGCATACGTATTAATTGCCTCAAACCCTCCCCACACCTTCGAGGAAGCCGAAAGACTCCTCAAAAATACCTACCTACCTCGGGAAACATACCAGGAGTTAGTGAATAAGCTGATTACGATCCGACAGCTACCCTTGGAAGCCCTCATCACTTTTACCGCAAGGATAAAGCAGATGCTGATGCTTTGCAAGGAAGCCGCGGACCAAAAATACGGTGTGACAGTAGCCTCCGGTGTGAAGATACAGTTGGAGGACTTCGCCAAAAACGCACTAAAAAGTGGCGTCAACAACTCACACCTCTGTCAATATTTACTGACCCTGGGGGATGGAACGGTAGATGAATTAATTCAAAAAGCTTTAGATATGGAAAAGCTACAACAGGCCGCGTTTCTCACTCAACAATATAGCGTCATACCAGGTTCTACTCAACCCCTTCACGTCTCTAATTCCTTGAATCAATTAAACACACGAGCCGTACCTCTCAACCCAAATACTTCACTTACCTCGGGTCTCCACTATGCAGATTTCCCTCAACAATGCAGAAAAAATGACACTGCAAAACAAAGGCAAAACGAGCCTTGTACAAAACATTTGCGTTTAATTACCAAAATCATATGCAATTACTGCCACAAACAGGGGCACACATATAGCGACTGCCTCACACGGAAAAACACTCCATTCTACAATCACGACATTACAAACTACCAGAAGTCAGAAGACTACACGAATATCATTAATTCAAACACTAATACAAACTATTCAAGAGAACCAAATCAACACAGGGCCACCCCCTTGAATTCTCCTAACAGCACTTACGTTGAAAACTCGCCTAAGGTTTATAGCATAAGAATAGCCTGCGATTTTTGTGGTCGGCAAGGCCATCACGTTTCGGACTGCCGCCAAAAGGCAAAATGGGAATCCCGGAATACAAGAAACACGTCCGGCCCATCAGAATTACAAAATATCCACAACTTAGGATACCCCCAGCCACCACTGACGATCGTACCCACAATTGATACGGGTCTAAGCGACCATGCTCTACTAGGGAACGATTCCTTTTCTGAAAACTATTGTATTAATGGTCCAAATCAGCAACTTAGGTTCCCACGTACTAAACGAAATCCTGAAGAGTTTAGTATTCCACTAAACTCCAAAATCGAATACCCACGCCACAAAAGGGCAGCCGATGTAGGCCAAGTTATAGACCAAGCGGTCGGTCATACCGCCTGTAACACCCCCAAGGATTCTTCCAAAAAAGAATCTGGTTGCGAAACCCCAGTGACGGCGGAAAATTTTCAACAAGCGAACCTAAGTAACCAACATCTAACCTTCCCTCGCACGGAACGAAACCCAGAAGAATTTAGCATTCCCATGGAATCTAAAACCAAAAGCCCAAATCACAAACGGACAGCCGATGTGAGACAAGTTACAGTCACAGCGGGACCCAAAGAGGTCAGATATACCGCCTGTAACCTCTCCAAGAATTCTCTTACTCGAGAAACTGGGTGCGAAACCTCAGCGATAGGGATACACCACCTACCAGTGGAGGTAGTTTCAGGTAGAACTATTTGCGTGCCTGTGTGGTCTCACAAGACGAAAGCTGTTCCAGTGGAACCGAAGGAAGAAGCGCTCTGTCTTAATCAGAAATCAGGCGATGGAGCCTTCCTAAACAGTCCTCTGCAAACAGATACAACCGCACACACAGAAACCGGTAAAAGGATTTTACTCATACGGCAGATTTGCGATTCTCCTGACCAACAGGGACACCACACTAGGAGCCCGCACTCTCATCTAACCAGCATTCCAACTGTTCAGCTACCAATAGACGTTGGTGTGGAAAGAAACACAACTCTAGTAGTAGACACCGGCGCTGGAAGAGATTCATTCATCAAACAAACACAAGACAAAGGTAACACCTTTACATTAAACTCTAATCCTAACCAGAGGAACCAAAAGTCAAGCGGCAAGTGCCCTAGCTCCTCTCAAAACAAAAAATTGTGGAAAAAACCCACAATAATCAAAAACAAACAAACCCAAGATAAAGCCAACACCTTTACATGGAGAAACATAAAAAGGACATATAAGACATGTTCAGAAACAGACAGCTCATACGTTAGCTCCTCACAAACTAAAAAATTGTGGCAAAAACCCACAATAATCAAAAGTAATCAAACTCAAGATAAAGGCAACACCTTTACATTAAAACAGAGAAACACAAAAAGGACATATAAGACATGTTCAAAAACAGAAAGCTCATACGCTAGCTACCCTCATAATAAAAAATTGTGGAAGAAACCCACAATATCCGAAAATATTAACAAGCAAGATAAAGGCAACACCTTTACATCCAATCCCAAAAGAAGAAACACAAAAAATACAAATTCACTAAACTCGTACGCTACCTTATCGGAAAACGAAGGCAACAAAAAATTATTGTTGCAAAAGTCCAACCAAACACCCATGTGGAAAGGCCTGTTTTTCGTTACAGCAGTAACAAGGCCAAACAAGACAGCCATTGACGTTGGCCAAAAGTTGATAATAGTTCGAAATGGTCGGTTAAAACCATACTCCAAGGTTAGCTAGCTTCAATACACACCTATTACCTAGCCCAACACATTCGCTATCTCCAGTAGGTACCACTTTTCAAATTCATACACAATATGGTCAGGTACAGGAATAGATGCGCAATATTATATAATACATTTCTAATAGTTAAATACTTTCATTCATTATTACCACTAATGTTAAAACTAATAAATAAACAGGGTTGAACAAACAATCGCTACACAAAAAAAAAACGTACATACTATACGTACGTATTATAAACACTATTAAAATTAGCAAAATAATTCCTATTACAATCAAACTAATCATACAAAAAAAAAACACTTTTGTTAATAATTATTTAATAGACTATAAGAAAACAATTATATATATATACCAAGGAAAATCATCAATTCATATATATCATTCATTAATTACGTATATACATACTTTACACATATACAAAGAAAATTTTAAATTACAAATTGTAAATAATTAATTACTTACATATATACATACAGATTATGAAGAAAAACAAAAACTGTTGATAAGTAATATCTATTACACCAAAATTATACAGATAACGAAGGAAATTGTTAGATAATAAACCCTTTATAAAAGGATTATTACAACCACATCTTGTGATTAAAGTATTAAGTAAAAACACTACTACCTATATGATTTCTGTTAAAAACACAACTAATTAGAAAGTAAAACTATTAAAAAATTTCACCCATTAATATTAGCAGATGCAATAAAACTACTATGTAAGCACCAAAACACAAAAGAAAACTCTATGAGCAAACTACAACATAATGCACTAATACATGTTAGAAACCATAGAAAATACTTATGTAAATACACACCATACATAGAAGATCATAAGTAACTACATAAAACCTGTAAACACCATACTCAACTCACAACTGCAACCCACTCTTATGCCACAGAAAATCACTCGTACCGATGATTTTCTTTCTTTTCAGGGGGGAGGAATGTTACATTTCATTACCGACCTCTATATCTTTTCATCACCTGATTGATGCATCATTCGCCCTCCATCTAATATCAATAAGATTTCCTCTCATTAAAATCCAACTATCCATTCAAACCCGCAATCTGCTTACAAAGCAATATTCCAAACATAACTTCCAATTCCGCATTCAATGCCTCATATCAAAATCATATTCTGCAATCAATGCAACAATAAATTCATTCAAAAGTAAAGCCTTCAAAATGAGTCATATCGCAGAATTAAATCGCTTCACCGTAGATTCCGCGGCGTTGACAAAAAACAGACGGACACCTGTTCGCCGTCGGCGCAGCCTCATATTTCAATAACATATGTTTACAAGTGTAAACATAAGTCGGTTTTCTTTGAAGATCGGCTCAATGGCAGCGGACTGCCAACATATGCGAAATAGGAATCAAATGACGGAACTCATCGTACGGGGTAATGGACTGAAATTAGATCGGTCAATGCTTTCGTACATCGTTTAAACGAATGAGTTGATGCGGTTGCAATTTTCGCAGGTAAACCAATTAAGAAATTGGTAAAACCTATATCGCTGCAATTTTTGCAGCGATTATTGAAAATTGTGAATGAAGAATGACAGGCGAATGACCGTTGAATAGGTTATTCGTTTGGGCAAAGATGCATAATAGGCGGAAATAATTGATAGCCAATTGGTATATAAAGTGGCTGCAAGTGAGTTGTAGGCGCTCAGTAATTGAAAGCAAGAAGACTGCGGCCATCCGTAAGTAGAGCGGGTCTTCTTGCCAGTAAATTACTTTAGGGTCGTATAGTAACAAGTGTAACAAACTATAGGGATTGATATTCCCATTTAAATATTGAATAAGTGAAAATAGTAGTAAAATAAAAGTGTCAATAAAAGGTTTTTGCATACAAGTGAAAGTCTTTCCATCTAGGGAAGGGATCCAACACAAGCGCTGGGGAAGGTGCGTTGTATACAAAAGCAAATACAACACGAACGCCGTAAGTAACCAAAATTCACCTTAAAACTTAAGATTTCATTTTAATAATTAAATAATAAATGATAACATCTGGGGTTACGCTCAGGTGTTACATTTAAATAATTGAATAATAAATGTTAATATCTGGGGTTACGCTCAGATATTGCATTAATAATAACCAATAAACCAAAATAAACAAAAACTACCGTCTGATAATCAATTATTTAAATGTTTATATCGGAGGTCAAACTTCGATATAACACAGGGTGGATCTATTTTTGCGGACGACTGTGATGATGAATCATTTCCATACAATCCAAGCTTCAGCATATTACTCTACTTAATGACTAATAATAACAACCAAACCAAAGAATCAACAAAAATAGCCAGCCATTTCAAAATACCAAACTGTTATACACACCGGCCCCCCAAGCAACTTTTAAAGGTCCAGAAAAAAAACATGGCGGATCTATTTTTGTGCGCCATGCCATTTTCCATACAAATCACTGGGGCAGAACATGCATACATAATAATAATAATACATAATTCACTTACTGAGATAACAAACCCACGAACCACTAAAGATTTGCTCAACTGATAACAACACAACAAGCCAAACAACCATGAATCACAACCGAACAAAATTGAAACAACTAATAACAACACTAAGATCCAGCAAAAAAACAAGGTGGATCTATTTTTGCGGACGACGGTGATGATGAATCATTTCCATACAATCCAAGCTTCAGCATATTACTCTACTCAATGACTAATAATAACATATTCAAACATCCACCAAACCAAAGAATCAACAAAAAATACTCACCCATTTCAAAATACCAAACTGTTATACACACCAATACCCCACCCAACTTTTAAAGGTCCAGAAAAAAAAAAGGTGGATCTATTTTTGTGCGCCATGCCATTTTCCATACAAATCACTGGGGCAGAACATACATAAACATACTACTTATGGGGTCTAGCATTGTCATGCAAAAGGATCGGGCAGCGCCTATTGACCAGCGCAGGTTTCTTTTCAGGCAATTTGGCATGCAATATGTCGATTTCCTCACAATATTTGATAGCGTTTATCGTTTCTCATGGTTGAAGAAATGAAAAGTGGATTGGTTCTTTCGATGTCCATCAAATTGTCACCATAACCTTTTTTGGGTGAAATCGGGGTGGGGTGTGTTTTGAGTTTTCACCTGCATCCAACCACTCCCCAGGTCTTTTACGGTTATCATACAGAATCCACTTTTCATCACAGGTGACTATCCGGTGCAAAAACGGTTCAGTTTGGTTTCTTAATCTAGGCGATGCGCGGATTTCCAGGCGCCGTAGTTTTTGTGACTTGTTGAGTTCATGGGGTACCCACTTATCGAGTTTCTTTACCTTTCCTATGAGAAAAGGGTGTCGCCTTATTGTCATTTGCGGATACACCCATGCTTTGCGCAATCTATTTTCGAGGCTGAAATCTCCCGAACGGAACTTTCCAAAGCAACGGCGTATAGTGCGTTGGTTTAGCACTACATCCTCAAAAGAGTTGCCAATGACGCATTATGTCCCATTTTAAATTCATAAAGGAAGAGGGTTCGAATTTGAACTGCAGACAGCATGGTAAACAATTCCTAGAAACAAAATAACTGTACTTGTAACGAATCCTAAAATGTTCACACGTCAAGCACACGTACCACTTTACTTTATATTTAACGTTCTGGCACAGATGTTCACTCGAGAACTTCTTATTTCCGACTGAGCGAAAATCGGACATTTTGTGTGGTACAACCCAATAGTTTAAATTGATTAAGGAAAAGGGGAGAGAGTGAGGGGACACAGTGGTGGATACGAAAAAGGGGTTTTGAGAGGAAAAAAAGAAAAAGAAGCTACATTTATGGTGTAAAAAGAAATTTGTGAACATTGATATTCAGATATTATTGCGTGAAAAGCATTCCAACTAGAAAGAGATATTATCAAATAAATACTCCAATCCAATTAAACGTTCGCATTACGTTGTTTCATTCATTGGTTGAACTCAAGTAAAAAGACACATCTGTGGGTGTTGCAGCACAACCAACAGCATAACAACCAGGGATAAATCGATTTCTCAACGTTACAACAAAAGAGAATCGATTCGTCATAGAATTCAAAAATGAATTCACCAGCCATCAGAATAGCCGAAACTCACCACGCTACTGCCGCCTGAAGGTATGCTGCAGGGGCCGCTCGCACAGGTTGCCGTTTGTGCTAAGTTATTTGCATTACTAAACCAATGCACTCCACATCGGATGATCTCTGGAGAAGCGGCAATTGACAAAGCACTGGTTTTAGAGAACAGCTTATTTTGCCCACCGTAATTTTCTGTGCTGTAACACGGTGCTTTTGGTCGGCGAAGATAAACCCGTTTCAAACTGTGCATGCGGCATATATTTCAGTTATTGTCGAACCACAAATAATCATTTTTGAATTTAAACCTCATGAATACAATTTAAATAGTACAAAAAACTTGTTTTGGTTTTATTCTTTGGTGTTTTTTAACTTCGGTCGTTAATGTTCGAAAGGTTGAGTCGGACAAACAACAATTGTGGTCCATTATCAGGATCTCCATCTCTAGGAAGATTCTAGGAACATTCAACTGGATAAAACTCCTGGGCGCAGACGGAAAACAAAAGGTTGCTGTTTGCAAGGAAAAGGTTCCGGCTGTGTATCAAACCAACGAGTGGATTTCGGTCTGGCTATTCCCCGTGGGCAAACATCTGTCAAGGCAACTACTGGAGTTGGTCTGGCTGCCCAGACGGGCTAACAGTGGGGAAGAAGTATTGTGCCGGCGTACGGCTCAGGTTCACGTCCTTCCCCCATCATAATTGGTCCTTCGTCACAACAAAAGGAAACTGTTCACCAAATAAGTCTCCGAGAAGCACCGTTTGAGACAATAACATATTCAAGCAACGCCCCAAGGAGCAAAACAGGTGAAATAAAACACACGGATTTAGTTTATTATTATTGGTTTTATTACATGTAGACAGTAGTCGCGGTGAGTTTCTTAATTACATACAGCTTAGATTTTTAGATACTGGCCGCTGGTAAGACACAAAAAATATTCTTTTATCCTGTAGTGCATTCAAGGGCTTACACCTAAGAGAGCTTACAAAACCATATCATCGCGGGCGTAAAAGATTGCACTTATCAGAGAGATCAAGGAAACTGTCACGTTTAACAAAATTCTAACTCCACGCACTGTTTTAGATTTGAATTTTATGGTAACTGCGGAAGGCTAAAAACTCGATTCGCGACTAGCACTCAGAAAATGAAAAACTCCCGACTATGACGTGTACTGAACGCGTGCCCGCAGCACTACGGACAGCGGGAACAAAACGACCGGCTCAGTCGGTGTGTGGCATGAGACTCAGCGATATGAATTCGCTAGTAAGGGAAATTCGGCCAGTGGTGCATGCTCTCTTGATTAAGGGATGCGTTTCCTATTACAAGAGAAACGTGAAGTCTCTCTTTGGGGTAGGTAACCGGATCTCATAGAGAAGATCATGGTGATATGTATGTATGTGTGAACATTGGTTATTTTCATGGGACAAGGCCATGAGAACGAAGCTGAAAAATCAAAAGAGAATAAAGGGCATCAATGAGATGTGAGTTCGGCTAAGTAAACAAGCTGTATGTAGTGATCCTAAATCACTACTCTCACCCACTTACCTATAATCCCAATCCAAGTGAATCATATGAGCGACAAGTTAAACCAAAAGTTAGTTTGCCGCACATTGATTCAAGTTCCTAATTACCTCACCCATAATCCAATTGAATCATATGCACGACAAAATTAAACCAGAATCCATTTGTCGTACATTGATTCACTTCCTAATAATCCTAACATCATGAAATGCTTAACTCTAAATGCATTTCATGATTTTCTCTTCCAAGAATTTATTCAAAGAAATTCGTATACACTTCCGAGAATCCTATTCCAATTGAAGCACACAAAATCTTGCTTGTGTTTCTTGGAATTTTTAAATAAAATCTTTAACAAATCTCTGTTGCCACAGAGTATAAAAGGGCAGTACATTTTGGATTCGGGATCAGTAGTACAAAACTGAATAAAGCACCGTTCCCAACAACATTCCCCTCTACAATAGAGGTCTACTATTAACAAACCACACACGAACGCACAGTACAAGACGGCACAAACACAAACATACACACCGACCAAAGCGCAGACTATCAGACGCCAAAGACGTGATCTGCGTTTACTACCGCACCCAAGACCTACCGGTCTTGTATAATTTCTTCCCACCATCCCTCTATACAAGTAGTTAGAGAACACCTGGAGTAACACTGTCCACACTATTCTTGGATACCCCCCCCCTTTTTCTTTTTTTTTCAGATATCGCGAGACCGAGCCCAACATCCTCACGAATGTGGGTGGTTCTGGTTATCGGAAGATGACCAGAAGTTAGAGACAAGATGAAGGACACATCTGTCCTTGTCTCGCTAAAGTCGGCACTCTCGCCACCAATTTTTTTTTTTTTTTTGATTCGGGATCAGTTCGGATCCGGAGGCCAGAACGGCCACAACAAATAAATAAAACCTAAATAAAATAAATAATATAAAAACAAATAATCGTATTTAAAATATTGGACTCTCAAAAACAACCGGATCTCCTCAAAGGAGGTAAGTTATAAACAACTTAACCAAATTATAACCCTCCACATGTATCTCATTGGGTGCTAATTTATTTCTGTTTGCGTATGCCGCGAGATCGTGAGAAATGGATCCAGAAAATATTGAAAGGCATGAAGGAATTTATGAGCTGAGAGTTCAGCTAAATAAACAAGTTGCAACTCATTAGATGTTAGATGCATTTGGGATACTTCAAACCATTTGGATTGTTTATCGTATCGCTAGAATGTCTGCGAAAGAACCGAATTCTATTGTTTGCACTGGTGCGTGCTGACGAATTTGGTTGTAGCGTCTATTGCGCTAATTGTATGCAGCTGCGTCAATAAGCTGCTAGGAGTTGCTTTGTCGTTGGGTGGAAAGGTCGCCAGCCAATGTGTATGTAGGGAAATTTATTGTATACATGGTGTGGCTGGGAATAGGCGACGCAATGATCATTATCCCTGGTTATGATGGTTACATGGTACTGTAACCGATATGTTTTCTTTCAGGGATTTGATGTTTGTTCCGTAAAGAATTCTTTGTTGGGAAAATTTTGCCGATGCGTTGATGCATGGAAAAGTGCCCTTGTTGGTGAATTTCTTTTTAAGAATTTGGGTAATGCGTTGTATGCATTAATGTCCTTGGAAAAGGAAATGTTTTCATGTGCCAATGCGATTGCATTGGCGGGAAACAATGGAAGTTGGGTTGCAATAATGGGGGGTTCTTCGGGCAAGCTTAAAACAACCCCCACACATCTGTCCGGAGGTCGTCACTAACCAAATTCAGTTAAAACATTTTGGAGTATATTGCATTTAGTTTAAATACAGCCAGCAATCTGAGGACCAACCATGGGACGGTACTGGACACACATACGCTACAACCTGCAACTGTGCAAAAAGAATTGCAACCGTTATTTGGTGGGATCTCAGTGATCCAAATAGACAAGAAATAAGAGCGATTAAGTTAATCAAAAACCTTCGAAAACTGATCAGTGGCGATTATAGATTAGTAATTAATGAGATTGGAACAACAAAATCCAAACCGGTAAAGCTAATGGTTTTATTCCCCTAGAAGCGTTCCCCTTGATGTATAGAAAAGGTTTTATCCAAGACAAACATGGCGTCCTTTTATTTACCACGCTTTCCGTGGTGCCAGGCATAAGCCAATTCTCCCTGAAATTGATATCTCTAATGTCCCAGATCGCCTACCTTTCAGTATGGTGGTCAGTGAAAGAGATAAACATAAAAAAACCGATCTCATCCCAACTGGTGGTGGGTGTGTGATGAAGAAAGGGCCTTACGCCCCCAAATATACCATGCAGCGCTCTCATTTTCCTTCCCTGGATGTAGTCTTAGTATTCCCTCCGTCCATTCAGTTTTATTTTAATACCTAATGGTGTTTTGTTTTTAAAATGTTTGCGTATTCGGAACTGTTTATAAGGCAATTTCAGCTTGGAGAGCAGACTGCTCTTTTGCCTATACAGAGCGTCAGTCGTTGAGCTTCTGTATCGGTGTGTACGATAAGTCATTTTTGGGATAAGTCATTTTTGGGATAAAACGATTCATTCTATTAGTAACAATGTTGTCCTCCATTAAAAGATAAAGATCAATTTCGTCATTATGAAGATTCCTGTCAGTCGGTGGATCTGCGCCATTGGACCGTAATTCTATTTTTATTAGCCGATGAAAGCACGACCACTGTGTTTTTCGAAAGTTTAAAATAATGTATCTTGTCATACTGTCCAAGTAGTGGGTGTTCGTTTGGGACATGAATTACGGAGCCAAGTCCGTAATAATCATTATCGTACTCAACTGTACGAAGACAATTTCAAGTAGTTAGATCCCTGCCTACTAATTATATTCGATAACTTGTTCTTATCCGGGTACTGTTCTTTACCCAGTGGGCATTCCTCGATAGCATGATTGTTGAGACACTTCACGAATCTTAATCTCATGTTGCAATTCGATGTCACAAGGCCGAAGCGTTGAGGCCACGTTCATTGCAATACGCGTGCGGACTTCTTCTTCTTCTTCTTTCTCCCGACTTATTGTTTGATAATTGAGGATTTTAATATGTCTGAGTGCATCAATTTTACAGTTACGACTTAAAGAGACAATGAAGAACGGCAGCTTGCGGTTGCGCCTTCGGGAGAGGGCGGTGGAAAATGGTTTAACATCGGTAAATTTTAAATTTTTGGTTTCGATTTTTTATATTTAAATATTTGGTTTCGCTCAGCAAATCATTTGTTGTTAAATCTAGGACCCTTAGGCACTTCAGACCACTGCATTGCATCGGCAAAATTGCCTTTATCAAAAAGCTCCCTAGAAAACAGGTCTCCTCTGTGAGGTAGACGACTGAAATAACTTTTTTCGGAATTTAAACTGACGTAAAAGGTGATACCATAAGAATAAAAAATATGAAATGTATATCCAGTGTTTCGTTAAGCTTCCAACTGCATAAATCAAGCAATATGGAGGAAAACTATAAACGATTCATGAAGGCAAGAAATGACGGCATTGCAAATACTACCTCATCCCACGGGTATCAAAAGTTTGTGAGCATATTTGAAGAATAACAAAAAATAAATTGCTGGCAATCCATTCAATTGCTTATAGTTATTGACTGGCCGGTCATCAACGCAATAATGAAGGCAAAAGTTTTGCATATTTCGCAGCCAACTCTACGCTACTTAACACCATATCAATTCCGTCCAATTTGGGATATAAGTAGCAGTACATAAACCAAAATAACTTTTGAACTCGAATCGGCTAACAGCGATTACTAAAAGGACTGGACATTAACTAAACCCCACCTCTCTTATACCGTTGAGGGAATGGTCTTTCTGATTCGGTAAGTCATCTCAAAATCTCTGTCTTACCCAACTTGTCGAACCCTAATTAATTAAAAAAAACACCTATTCCTAAAAAGAGTGATCTTCCACCAGTTTTTTCTTATCAATTCACAGCACCATCTTCTACACTGCCCAATAAAGATTTCGTCGCACCATAAAGGGTCTGACGGGCCTACATTACTGACAAACTAAGATGCTTCAGGGTGGCAATTTACAATACACGTAAGAAATATTTAACATTCTTTTGAAGAAAAAAAAACGGCATATAACCAAGTTTCTCCTAGAGCTAAGATTCTATAAATTTCTGCACAGTATCTTTATCCTACATCATGCTGAACTCATCGGCGACGAACGAGAAACTTCTGAAAGTAACAATATTTTCTTTTTTATATTATTATGTTCAGCATTCATCCGGTTGTATTTTAACGAGTTTCATTTCCTGGAGTGATCTGAGCCATTAACACACTACCCTCAATCGAGAAACAATTGTTTCTTGCCCAATAAAACTACATCTTAAACAGTTTCCGTTAAGAACTTTGCTTGAAAGTTTTAGTGAATGCCCTGCAGGATAAACTAAAAACATGAAATCCACTTAGCAGGACAACCGTATTGAAGTACCCTCCCTTTCATTTAACAACTTCGCCTCGTCTCTTCATTCCTTAGAGGCCTATATTAACAACCTCCCAATATTCTTGCTTCCGAGTTCCATAATTTAATTCCATCCAACTGTTTGCGTGACAATTATTACGACGCAAATAATGTGATTTCATCTGCAAGAATAGTTCCTCACTGATGATCTAATATAATTGTTATCACATTTGGGGGTGTCGTGCTTTTAAAGACGACGTCTCACAGCCGGAAATCTTCCATGTTCAACAAATTCATCTGAAGCGGAAGTGCTTCACTCGCCTGACTGCCCTGCAGGCGCCAATTTGCTCTCAACTTGTGTCGAACACAATCGCAGTTACATTGGGCAATTAATTTAGTTCGAAATGGAATTTATCCTTGAATATTCGTAATACTACCTCTCCAACAAACCACGCTCGCACGCAAATCTCTAACGACCCTCTTCAAATGACATTCTCTCATAAATGAAAAACGAAGAACACAAATACAATAGAACAAAAGCTAACGTTCCCGTTCTGTCATGGCGTGCCTAACTGCCGTCTGTTACGCTCTCAAACAAGTTGTGGGCTAATGTATTACCTATTATACACAAGTTTTGTTTGAGAGGCGATCGATTATGCAGGCTTATTTTGAAAATGAAACTCCGAAAATATTAAACATTATGCAAAGTGTTCGTAGGATGTCAAAAATGTCTCGTGTGAATGGCGGTGTTGGGCAGGTCCTTACTGACTTATAAATATTTCGTAAGATAAATTACGAAGAAAGGTTTTTGTTTTAAAAAAGTTGACCGCATTTCATTGGAGAAACTTTGCATATCATCCTAACGACTCGGCTTGAATTAATTTGAATTTGATAAACCTACATAGTTATATAAACTGATATAGATTTATGAAAATTCCATATGATTCCGATTTGAATGATTAGTAATTCACTTATTGATCTCCTCCCTGTTAACACGTTTTAGATCGGCTACCTCAAAAACAGTCTGTACTAGATCGTTATATGTTAATATTGTTTCGTGATTGCATGATGTGTACATTTCAGTTCTGTTCGGTGAGTTATTTCCGTTGCCGTTTCCGCTATTCCCCAAGTCATATAAGTCCCATTATATTTATCTTAACCATTAATGATTTTGAGACGCTTATTGTACTCCTCCCTCTCAACAGGTTTCTTCATCTGGTATTTAAAAAAAAATCTAGAAAACATCGTCAAACATTGAATCGAAGTTATGATTATGAAGTTTTGGCGGATGTTTTCCATTCGGTCGCAAGTGTTCCGCCGAACACCGTCCAATACCTAACACCAAAGAATTTCGGCACACAAATGAAACACCGTGAAAACGTTCCTTTGAAACTTTGAATTGTAATCTTTATTGTTTCGTGTTTATATCGAATTTAAACATTACTTTAGTCTTTGCGAGACTCGACGCACACGTAATCCGATAACACACGCTCGACCGTTCGTTCCTTTTCCTGTGCCGCGTCCGATTAAATAAAATTAACTCGCGAATTGAAGAAAAACTGAACACTTAATTTTTATGTTGCCGTCGGTGGCAGTTCGGCAGAATTCTCGATCCTCACGTCCTCGCAGCTTCCCGTCGACCTCCTCGATGGAGTTCTCTACCGTTCTCCTCTCTGGACGGATATTCGAACTATCCCTCTCGTCCCGGTGACGATCAAAATCAGACTGGCTGTCTGCCCACACAGATATCCAGATTCCAAACCGGTATCCGTATCTGTATGGAAAAATTTTTCTATTCGATCTGCTAACAGAATTCCGGAAATCTCTGTTAGCAGCATGCTATTTCATCCCAGGGGTAATTTCCTATTTTCCTGAAAGGAGAAAGTCATTCCTTGCATACATCATTATCATTGGTGATAGAATTTCATTTCCACGGCCTTCTGTTTGCACAGAACATCTGGCGCCCAGACCAGAGATATTCGGCGATTGTTTTGACGTGCAGTCCGTGGGTCTTATTTGAACTTGGTACCCGGAATCGAAATCCATTAGATCTTTATACTGGTGCGAAATTCTAGCGTGGCCGTGGGACCGGAGTATTGCCTTTGTTGGCTTAACTCCTCATAAATTATCGGATATCTCGTTGAGATATAATCGATTGCGATAGGTCGCGGCTGCCTTCTGTTGTTCAACGGATTTGGGTGATCCTTGCGTTAGATTACCCGCACGTGCATCCGTTGATCGGCTCATTCTTTGATGATAGCAATTCTTTTGTATCGAATTTCGGAATTGCTGGTTCGATGAGATGTTCCTGGGCGCAGGCAGCATGTATGGCATTTTGGGAATTGTTTTTTTTTTTTTAGGAATAGAACGCATGGATGTTTATACCTTTGTTTCAGGCATGATGAATTATAATTGTTGAGCTTGACCTAAAAAGCTTTGGGGACGTTCAATTCCCTGCTTGGTGTCGGTCTCAACGTTGGCTGCGAGTTGCAGGCCCTATGGTGGGACTTTGGAGCACGCGTCTGTGGGCGCGTGCAACGCTCTCAGGTAAGTAAGTTCCTTGAAGGTTTGGAACCTTACCTGGGCGGAATTGTGCGTTCGTAGGACGCTACAAAGTCACGTAACTCCAGTAGTGGTCGTTTCAAGTCCATTGTTTCAGCTATTTTCTGGTGTTCTACAAGACAACCATATGGGGCCCATTCTTCTTATCTTAATCATAAGCTTTCCCTCTCAACAGGATTTTTATCTAGCACCGCAAAAGCCGTGAAAAGATTATCCCCAAAAATCAATTCATGACTTAGTCAAGTAAATGTATAGCGTTTGCGATGATAGTGAAGGACGCGTGATTGGAACTGACGCTACGACAGTTAGAATCACTAAAAATTTAACCAATGCTCAACACATCAGGCCACTGACGCATGTACGAATTCGATTTCTAAATTCAAGTACATTCAACTGATGTGGAATTGTTATGTTATCGCTATGGTATACGGCTCTGATGCTTTGCTTATTCGAATTTCCTTTCTGTGTTCTTCACTATTTGCTTGTATATTGAGTGTGCATCTGTTAGAATCGCATCCCCTCGCCTCACTGATAAATATTTGCTCGCAATATTCGTCAATGAAAAACGCACATCAGTTTACGCTGAAGTTAACTTCAGATGTGCCGGCAAATTTAAAGAGTCGTTCTTCAGCCGAATCGATGAATGCGGAATACTCTGCCTAATCATGTGTTTCCTCGTCATTGTAATAACCAGTCATTCAGGACCAATGTATTCCTACATCGATACTTTTCTTAAACTTTCTGTCTCTTTCCGCTTTCAATGTGCTTTAACATTTAAAAATACCCCAGAATCTTGTTTGCGCGATTCGTATCCCCACCTTTATGACCGCTTTGTATCTTCTGATGGGCTTGTGGTGTATTTTACGTAGGGTGTACCGACGTACGGCGCTGTTTTACTAAAATCCCACTGATAGCTCGATGCAAATTGTTCCAATGGACACTGTTCTCCACACTCAAGTTCGCAAAACGGTGCACAACAGAAGAATAAAAATAAATAAAACACAGTAGTTGCTGTTTGTTACTTTATTAACATTTATTTATTATTTTGATAAGTAGTTCACAAAGTATACACATTGTTCATTTTAAACACAAAATTTCCCAGACGATAGTCTTTCAATTAACACTGCGCACTTGTTGTTTACTGCGCGGTACACGACTCCGTAAATCAACGTCACACTCATATTTGGCAACCGACCCTAAGCAACTTTATTACTATAGAATATTACTAATCTAACTTATGTTACCCGCGGAGGCGTGACAGAAGAGACTCGACTTTTCTCCCGAGGTAGGTATTTTGGGTGTCCGCACTTGACGGACGGTGAAATCTGACTAACTATTGGATGTCTCTTTACAGACATCCAACGAAAACGAACCTAAAGGATTCGCCGCCAATGGCGAAGGTCCAAAACAAAAGGAAACAGGGAAAAACTCATGTAGCAGATCGAATCTGCTGCTACATGTTTTGGCAAGATAAACTGCCGCCATCCGCAAGGGATAGATTCTTTGATTGACGTGAGTCAATAAAACCCCTGCCGAAGGCAGGAATCTATCTTGGAATAATGAATCAAGCATTGGGTATGGCCGTTGCCAGATCATTTAAAATAAACATATTTCGGTGATGTATGTTGTCTTAGGGTTATGTTAATCCCGTTGAAGGGACTGTCAGGCGAAAGTATCCGCTTGAGTGTTTACTTTGTGTAAACTAAAATTGGTGGTCATGGCCGATGCTGGTGATCGTTCCGAGAAACGGCAACGGATCATAAAATCGGTCATGCTGAGATACAAGTAAATATGCGCGCCTGAAAGGCCAATGTTTAATTTGATCTTCTTTACTGGTAGGAAAGATAGATCCTAGACATGCCATTGAAAATCTGGCTTGCAGATGTGCAAGCAACCCGAAATGATGCTAGGTCAATGAATACGTACAAAGATAACTCACGGAAAGATCAGCGTGTGTTGGTAGATATGTGCCATCCATTGTTCGGTCGCGGAAGCTCGTGGTGATGTTGAATTGATGTCATGGCAAGATGATAATCTTGCCATGAATTATGCTTTCAGGAATGACCGTGGAGAAGAGGCTTGGAAAAGCCCCCAAAAAAGGTAAGCTGCCTAATATATATTTATGTCGGTTATCCGTGGGGATAACCGAAATGGTTCCAGCTAATTGGGTGGCGGTTACTGCCCTAGTAAGATTGTACAATCTTGCCGAAATTTCAACTTTAAGGTAAGTTGCATTGCTGGTAATGGTGGGGATCAAGCGATGCGTGGCTCTTCGGGCCCTGAAAAGCCCCACATCACTCTCTCCCCAGTGACGTAGTCACGAAATAGGTAAGGCAGCTTAGGAGGAGGTTAGTTGGGTATGGGCGCGCGCCTTGGCGCGAGTACGGGGAGGTTGTGCCGGTGGAGTAGGATTGGTGTTAGTAGATGGGGGTTGTTCTGGAGCGGAAGATTCAAGAAAGCAGGGCTTAAGCCTTTCGACGCTGACCGTGGATCGCTTGCCTCTAATGTCGATCTCGAAGACGCGGTCGCTGATGCGGCGGAAGACTTTGAATGGGCCATCATAAGGTGGGTCGAGGGGTTTTTGACCTTATCCACCCTGACAAAGACGTGCGTGCAGCTGTGCAATTCGGGGTGGACGAAAAGTTTTTTGGAGCCGTGCCTGGTTACAGGGGTTGCCCTAACCTTACGTAGCAGGTCACGGAGATGTCCCAATTCACGAAGTTGGTCACGCGGTGTTTCGCCATTCAGGAAAAGTTCTCCTGGAAGAAGGAGGTTGGTACCGTAGGTAAGCTCTGCTGCCGAAGCACCCAGGTCCTCCTTAATACTTGTCCTCAGGCCGAGGAGGACGATGGGAAGGGCGTCAAGCCATTGTGTGTCATTACGACACATGAGTGAGGCTTTTAGAGATCTATGCCAGCGCTCTATCATCCCATTTGATTGCGGGTGGTAGGCGGTGGTACGACTTCTTTGGCAGCCGAGAAGATTTGTTAGCTGCCTAAAAATTGTCGCTTCAAATTGTGGACCTCGGTCCGAAGTCAAGGTGGTTGGTACACCGAAGCGTGTGACCCAAGTTGAATAAAATGCCTTGGCGACTGATTCGGCAGTAACTGCCCGGAGAGGTGTCGCTTCTGGCCATCGCGTGCAGCGATCCATCATAGTGAGGATATAAGAAAATCCTCTTGATGGAGTAAGCGGTCCCACTATGTCTATGTGGACATGGGCGAAGCGTACCGTGGGAAGCTTGAATTGTGCTGTTATAATTCATACATTATGTCGCGCTACTTTGCAGCGCTGGCACTGGAGACAAGCACGGGCCCAACCGGTGAGATCTTTGTTCATCCGTGGCCAAATGAATTTGCGACGGACAGCAGCGGCCTTTGCTCGGCCGCTGGGGTGGGATGGGTTGTGGTAAACCTGGAACACGCCCTTACGAAGTTTCTCGGGAATGTAAGGTCTAGCGGTTCCAGTGGAAACATCACACCAGATTTCGCCCAAAGGGTCGCGAAGGGTAATTTTCTTAAGCTCTAGTGCCGTATCGGCAATTAGGAGGGACTTGAGCTGTTCGTCCTCCTCTTGAGCTAGGGCAAGGTCAGTGTTATTCAAGGCGGTACGCAAGTGAATCGTATCGATTCGAGAAAGGGCGTCCGCCGTGACGGTCTGTTTACCGGAGATATGCTTGATCTCCGTAGAATATTGCCCAATGAGATCTAACTGACGCTCTTGTCGGGGGGAGGCATTTCCCGACTTCTTCCGGAACGCATAGACCAATGGCTTGTGGTCTGTTAAGATGGAGAGTGAGCGACCTTCTATCATATGACGGAAGTATTTAACAGCGCTGTAGATCGCGAGTAATTCACGGTCGTAGGCGCTGTAACGTCGCTCAGTGGGACTCAGCTTCCTTGAAAAGAAACCAAGTGGTTCCGGTCGGCCTTCAATGTCCTGTTCAAGGACGGCTCCGATTGCGGTATCCGATGCGTCGCATTGGATAGAAAGTGCCGCTCCCTCGAGGGGGTATCGGAGTAAGGTGGCATTTGCCAATTGTTCTTTGGACAGTTGGAATGCTCGATCAGAGACTTCTGTCCAATTAATGGGGCGCTTATCATTACGCTTAGCTCCTTTTAAGAACTCACTTAGGGGAGCTTGAACTTGGGCAGCGTTCTTTAGTGTTGGGCGGTATAAGTTAAGCATGCCCAAAATCGATGAAGCTCACTCACGTTAGTAGGCCGGGATACTTCATGAGGGCCTCCACACGGTCTGGTAGTGGGCGAATGCCCTGGTTGTCAACGACATAACCCAGATAGGTGATTTGCTCCTTGGCGTATTGACACTTATCTGGGTTGATGACAAGACCGAATTCATGGAGGCGCTCTAGGACCTGACGTAAGTGGCGCTTATGTTCGGCGTGGTCTTTGGAGGCGATGAGAATATCATCAAGATATGCATGGCAGTAATTTAGACCACGTAAAGCCGTGTCGATATAACGTTGGAATGTCTGTGCGGCATTCCTGAGGCCGAAAGTCATCACTTTGAACTCGAAGAGTCCGAAAGGTGTAATGACTGCGGTCTTGGGGATGTCTTCAGGTGTCACCGGAATTTGGTGGTATGCCCTGGTAAGATTCAGGGTAGTAAAGACATTGCACCCTCGTAACTTGTACGAAAAATCGTACAGGTGTGCGATAGGGTATCTGTCCGGGACAGTTGCTGCGTTCAACAGGCTGTAATCGCCACATGGGCGCCACTCACCAGAACGTTTCTTCACTAAGTGAAGTGGGCTTGCCCAGGGACTGTCCGACGGTTGGCAGATACCCAATTCAATCAAGTGCTCGAATTCCGCGCGCGCCGCACGTAATTTTTCGGGAGCCAGTCGACGTGGACGCTGGCTCACCGGGGGGCCACGTGTTTCTATGGGATGAAACACCGTGGCTTTGTGTCGACGCTGGTTATGTAGAGGAATTGTTGTGCTAACAAATTCCTGTACCATGGCCGACATGGGCAACGGGGGTGCGGTTGGAGCCACTAGTCTGTTATGTGTCGAATCGACCAACAGATTATGTGCGCCTAATAGGTCGGAACCTATCAGGGGTTCATTCACGTCCGCAATGACGAAATGCCAAGTGATCGGACGTCGAAGACCCAGTTGTAGTGTCAGCTTTTTACGTCCGTACGTAAGTATCGCCGTATTATTCGCAGCTGACAATTTAAGCGCGGCGGGCACGCGGTTACGCGGAGCAAACGATCGCGGGAGGACTGAAATATCGGCGCCGGTATCGACAGTAAAAGCGATATTCAGTTTAGAATCCCGGATGGTTAGGCGACTTATCGTATGGGTGCCGGCCGATTGCGCGAGGGTATCGGTCGGCAAAATTATTTCTAAAGGTCGTCCCTGATTGGTGGCTGGTTGCGTCCAACCACAGGGTGCCTTGCAATTAAATGTGCGATCATCGTATCGTTGGTGATTGGCACACAAAGGGAGAGAGGCGGCGTTGTTGGGCGTATTTTGCCTCTGAATGTTGTCATTTTGTGAAGGCCGAGGTAGTGCTCGGCGAAAGTTGGCCCTCTGAGGGGCATTTTGGGAAGGTTGTTGCCGATCCAATGGACGATTAGATACGGCCCGATTCTGAGCGCCTCGTTGGTTGCTTCTCGCCTCCGCGCGAATTTGATTTAGTTCGCGGAGGACTGAGGTCTGTATCGCACGAAGGTCAGAAATGGTGACCTGAGCAGGAAGACTTCTCGGGCGGAATTCGTTGGGCCTGCCCTCTTGGGTCCGCTGTGTGACATTGGTTGAGGCAGGCCTTCTGGGATGTGGTGACGGAGAAGGTTGACGCACCGGAGCCGTCGGTGGGGCTGTTAGTGGCGGAAAAGGAAGCCGTGTAGGCTGAGCGACGTGTTGAGAAACCGCCGCTACTTGGTACGCTGGAGGCTCAGACATAATAATTGCGTCCGCAATTTTAGCTAAATAGCCCAAGCTCTGTTTGGGTTGGGCTACGAGTGCCGTATGGGCATGGAGGGGGAGACATCTTAAAAAGTGAGGCCGTATTAGGTCGTCCGAGAACCTGGTCCCCGCTATAGAGCGTAAATGGGTCAGGAAAAGGGACGGTATCATACCCGAAAGGTTCGTTTCGGCCGCCAAGCGTTGTTGCCGCGAACTTCCGGGCTCGTCCAGAGCGTCGAGGTGAGTCTCAGCAAACCACAGTTCAGGGTCCTCCTCGTCAAAAGGGGACAGGTTAATATTGGCAGGGTTGGTTCGGTTAACGACACTGGGGGCATCGTGAAATGTTAGGGGAGCGGGTTGTGCTGTCTCTTCGGGGTCGGTAGCGACTTGCGTATCAGGGAAGTCGGCGCTGGAGGCGTCGTAAAACTCGAGGGACTCGAGTTGTTCCTGATCCTCTTGGGGTGGGGTGTTTTGAGTACAGGTCATCGTGTATGGTTGAGACCGAACCAGTATAAAGTTGTACAGACGGGTCGAGATTGTTGTGGAGAAGGTAGGATTGAATCGCAGGTTTCTATAGAGGAAGTAGTAATAGATCGCCAGAGGACGCGAGGCGTGGGGAAAAGGCCAATGAGTTAAAAGGAGTCGCAGTGTGTGTGTTGTCGAAGAGTGATGAAAGGAAGGCGATTGTGAGGTTCGGAGCGAAAAGAGAATCGTACAAAGTCGAGTGGCGTTGCTTAAAGTCGCGAATGTTAGTGAAAAAGATTGTATTTAATTTGTAGCCTGAAGGGGTTTACGGTGTTAATTACTTCTGAGTTGTTTTAATTTAGGTAGATTCCTTTTTCAATTTTAAAATGATTTCAGATTCCGGCAAAGTTAAATGCAGCTTTTGACTTGGACGATCTTAATGGAGTGTGTAGCGATTCAGGTTTGCGATAAGATTTTAGTTGGTTAAGCCAAATTGTGTAAATTAACTACCTAAGCAAACCGTAACAATAATCGGGTTGTACACGTATAAGGTAGTAGGTAAAGCTTTTTATAACTTCGTTGAAATTTTATCTTAATGTATTGAGTGCTGTATTTTTGGAATTCCCAGTTTTTACCTGCAGTTAATGACAAGGTTCAAAATATATTTTACTTGTAGTGTTGTTTCTGATTTGTACCCGGAAAGGGCTTACAATGGTTATGGTTTTTGCTTTTAGTTGTATAAGGTTTTGTTTGTATCACCTACTGATATATCCTTATGTGTAATTTGTATGATAAAAACTTATTTACCTAATGAAATTTAATGGTAATTTTTAATTTGCTTATGATGTCTCGTCTTCATCTGAGTTGTTTCTATTTGACAAATTCTATTTGTGTTCGTTTTATAGTAAAATTATGAACTGTTGTTTTTAAACATTTTTATTGATAGTTATTTTAATTCAAATTATTGTACATATAAATACAGCTTCTAATATTATGACGCGTTCTTAGCGTTGCCGTCGTGTAAGAAAATTGACGGTTATTCCAAAGGAAAAGAAAAAAAACTTTAGGTAATTATACATAAAAATAATATTTATATAAAAAAAAAAGGAAACAAAAACTAGTAGGTTAAAGGAACAATGAGTGTAAAGTATAAGAACAAATACTTTGAGATATCCGCAACGGTTATAACTGATTATACACATAAGAAAAAGGTCTCTACACTACACTTAGTTACAAAGCTATTGATTTAAAATGAATTGACACACGGGTAATCGAATTTAATTTATTTTGCTTCGTTAGTTTTAATCTGTTAAATTAAAAGAGGGAAACAAAGGAAGGATACTTGCTGTTTACCCATGGGATAGCTGATGGGAGAAATCCAGGGTGGTGAGGCGGTAGATGTCTGCTGCTTCGTCCGGACGTTGGTAAATTTGGGGTAGTGGGTAACCTTTTGCAGCTTACCGATGGGGTGGGGCTCTACTTACCCTTTAAAAGACTTTTTAATGTTTTCGTCGAGCACCGTTTTTCAAAAGCACTATATGGACCGACCGTCTATTTGTGTAATTGTTCAGGAGGTGGCGTGTTCACTTTTTTAAAACGCGAATAAAAAACTGTCGCGGTCACCAATGTGGGGTATTTTACGTAGGGTGTACCGACGTGCGGCGCTGTTTTACTAAAATCCCACTGATAGCTCGATGAAAATTGTTCCAACGGACACTGTTCTCCACACTCAAGTTCGCGAAACGCTGCACAACAGAAGAATAAAAATAAATAAAACACAGCAGTTGCTGTTTGTTACTTTATTAACACTTATTTATTATTTTGATAAGTAGTTCACAAAGTATACACATTGTTCATTTTAAACACAAAATTTCCCAGACGATAGTCTTTCAATTAACACTGCGCACTTGTTGTTTACTGCGCGGTACACGACTCCGTAAATCAACGTCACACTCATATTTGGCAACCGACCCTAAGCAACTTTGTTACTATAGAATATTACTAATCGAACTTATGTTACCCGCGGAGGCGTGACAGAAGAGACTCGACTTCTCTCCCGAGGTAGGTATTTTGGGTGTCCGCACTTGACGGAGGGTGAAATCTGACTAACTATTGGATGTCTCTTTACAGACATCCAACGAAAACGAACCTAAAGGATTCGCCGCCAGTGGCGAAGGTCCGAAACAAAAGGAAACAGGGAAAAACTCATGTAGCAGATCGAATCTGCTGCTACATGTTTTGGCAAGATAAACTGCCGCCATCCGCAAAGGATAGATTCTTTGATTGACGTGAGTCAATAAAACCCCTGCCGAAGGCAGGAATCTATCTTGGAATAATGAATCAAGCATTGGGTATGGCCGTTGCCAGATCATTTAAAATAAACATATTTCGGTGATGTATGTTGTCTTAGGGATATGTTAATCCCGTTGAAGGGACTGTCAGGCGAAAGTATCCGCTTGAGTGTTTACTTCGTGTAAACTAAAATTGGTGGTCATGGCCGATGCTGGTGATCGTTCCGAGAAACGGCAACGGATCATAAAATCGGTCATGCTGAGATACAAGTAAATATGCGCGCCTGAAAGGCCAATGTTTAATTTGATCTTCTTTACTGGTAGGAAAGATAGATCCTAGACATGCCATTGAAAATCTGGCTTGCAGATGTGCAAGCAACTCGAAATGATGCTAGGTCAATGAATGGGTACAAAGATAACACACGGAAAGATCAGCGTGTGTTGGTAGATATGTGCCATCCATTGTTCGGTCGCGGAAGCTCGTGGTGATGTTGAATTGATGTCATGGCAAGATGATAATCTTGCCATGAATTATGCTTTCAGGAATGACCGTGGAGAAGAGGCTTAGAAAAGCCCCCAAAAAAGGTAAGCTGCCTAATATATATTTATGTCGGTTATCCGTAGGGATAACCGAAATGGTTCCACCTAATTGGGTGGCGGTTAATGCCCTAGTAAGATTGTACAATCTTGCCGAAATTTCAACTTTAAGGTAAGTAGCATTGCTGGTAATGGTGGGGATCAAGTGATGCGTGGCTCTTCGGGCCCTGAAAAGCCCCACAGGCTCCGCGATAGTATAGTGGTTAGTATACCCGCCTGTCACGCGGGAGACAGGGGTTCGATTCTCCGTCGGGCAGCCTCTGGCGCAATACTAATGACCTTCCCCGGAAAAAACAAATCATTATGGAAAATTTAACCAGCCTCAGGGCTTGCTAAATAAGGCCAAGACCTGCTCCCGGTTGTAGTGCCGATGATGATGATGATGTATCTTCTAATATTATATGAATTACATATATTATATTTAAAAATTATGAAAACTATTCTAGCTGTAGAATTACACTACTTTTTTTACGCTGATATAATATATCAACGTTGGATAAATCACCAATACCAACCATATAGGGAAATTAAATAATACTTGATTTATCACTATCTGGGAATAACCTTTTCCAATGACTTTTAATTATCCACCCACATTAAAAATACTTTACGTAAAGCCACAATACAACTGAATCTCTGTAGAGAGTGATTGGAAACCCAACGGTCTCTCCCACAAAGTCAAACTGCTCATCTATAAACAAATAATCAGACTCACACTCACATATGCGTGTCCACTGTGGTATCATATAACACCAGCCCAAATTGAGAAGCTACGCACTTTCGAAGGGAAATGCTTTAGACTGGTCACTGGCCTCAACCGACAACCCAACTCTTACAAGTATTACAATAACAGCTTGCTATACAATGCCTCCAATATTGACCGTCTCGATAGACGCTTCCTAGAGCTGTCTATCAAATTTATTGAAAACCTCCCAAATAATCCCAACCCCATAACAACTTCACTACAACCAACTCCTCTAAATAACAGGGCTCACTACCTGAATTGTCTCCACACCAGAACTCTCTTCACCTCTGGAAGATTGGTTAATGACTCCAACGAGGTAGTGTACCATAACACCGAGCTGGCACCCAACCAGTTCAAATACTGTAACATACAACCATTCTCCTATATTCTACGTTTTAACGAACAACCGGAAAGTGTTACCCCACCCGAGACGACTAACTGACCATATCTCACGCCAACCTATCTCCTTAACCATCAATCCCTATATTCCCCAACTCACATTACATATTTAACTTATTATAATATCAATTAGGCTAAGCCAGATTAAGTTAGAGTTAAGTTAAGTATTAGTTTATATTAAATTAAAAAATAAAAATCCTGATTTCCTGACATTTTCCAGGAAAACTGTCAATATTAAAACCTATAATACTCAAATAGTTATTCAGACATTCAGTTATGTTTGAAAAATGTGTAATGTGTGCATGTAAACAATTGTATCACTAGAATTTTAAGTTAGTACTTAATGTAAACATTTATTATTGGTCAAATAAACACAGTATGTTAAAAAAATAAAAAACCTTGCTCACTATTTTTTTGTGTACCTCAATCAATATTCTCTTCTAAAGACAAATAAATGACAAAATAACACAATACGATACCACCCATATTGAATTCAGATTGTGAATTGTATTTTTTATTTTTTTTTTTTTCCTACCTTTGATATGCATGTCAGGTTAATATCGAGTGAGAACACTCAATACCAACCCAAGTAGACACCAATTTCTCTTTTTGTCTTTGCCTTGTATCACTTTTATCCAATCGTACCTAACACCATTGATCAACGTTAATATATTTCAAGTGCCCATTCCCCAGTTATGTGCAGATGCAGTTTCTAATGCTACATGGTGTAGCATCTCCGCCTTTTTCTCCCGAATTAATTAAATTCGAATCATCATACGACACAAAGACGCCATGCCGGAAGCAATCGCAATTAAAACGAAACCATTTATTGTCCGCCCCGATCGCCTTGGAGGTAGCAATAAATTTTCGTGTAGCACAATCGTTCTAAATAGTAACAGGGTAAAAAGAGCTGGCCGCAATGAAATATGCACTCAAAACACCCCTTCGATTGGTGGCGATAATTTATCTGTTTGAAAAGTTCTTAAAATGGCGCAGCTACAATTTATACCCATTTAGGGAGCGACGAGTGCACAACCGCTGTTCTTTGTATCTCTCGACAGCTGCCCTATCTTTAGAGTTTTCGTTGGCGATGATAAATGAGTGCATTTTGTGCGAAATGTCCCTTCGGGACGACATTAACTTTCATAGTTCCTTATGCCAGAAACAGCAAAAAAGAAACGGGGTCATACTAGTGTCGCCTGCGTTACGTCATATTTATATCCTGGCCTCCCCACTATTCCGCACCCGCTAAGTTATAAAAAGGATTCCGGATGAAAAATCTGACTTTAAATTCCGCAGAATGGGAGAACAAACATGAAAATAAGGAAAATATATGAGCGAGCAAAATAATCGGACGTCTCCCCACGCTACCAGCATTTGGAATAAATATTATCTGGAACATTAAGCACACGCAAACAGGCGTGTTAAATGTAGTTACCCCTTGGAAGCACAGCTAACCCCTCGATTTCTACACAGATCCTTTCCGTGCAATTTTCTGTCCACTCCTCCAAATAGTAGCAAAGTTAAAGAGGGTTAAATTTAAAAAACAAAAACAGATTTTAAAGTTGTTCTCGTTATCCTTTATAATGAAATTGCAATCTCTCTACCATAATTAAAATACTAGTTGGCAAACAAAAAGTGAAGTACCTAGTGTCACCTGCACCAATTTAAAGACGGGAGTTCAGCTAATTTAACTGGGAAACATTCGTTTTACCTATGTAACATCAAATACTAGCTGGTTTATTATTCCTGTCATGCAACAAACTCCCATGAACTCCCACACAAATACTTATTGCACGTGACCTTCAGTGATACACATATATCTGTTCGTATGCAAACCTTTAGCAGTAGACTTTAAAGGCAACAGTTGTCATTCAGTCAGACATATTGGTCAGAAACGCGTTAGAGGTAAAACGAAAATTGTCATAAGTCCTAAATGGGAGACTAAAACCTCCAACTTTCATAAGACTGGAAAGTTATTAGAATTTCATAGGTAAAAACCTCGGTGCTTTGTCAATAGTTGCCTCAGAATTAGTTGTAATGATAATATTGAAATTCCGTTATACGGTAGCAGTCTTAACGAAATGCTCTCAACTTTATATTTCAAATCTATTGTCTAGCCCTAGTAGTGTCAAGAGCAAAATAAAAAGTTTTGGGATTAGTTGTAAAAAAAAAGTTGGTCCTAAAAACGCTGTTTCCCTTTGGCTCAGCACCATTGTCCAACGTATTCCAAGATAAGGAAAGGAGGTATCGATGTACATTGGTCTTAAATGCCTGGACATTACAATGATCAGGTAGAGCACTCCACATTCGTGCGATTCGGCTAAAGAATGACTCTCTATGTGGATGGAGTTAAATATTTTTTGCATCTCTTAAGGAACCGCATTCATTTGGACGCAATTTTCGCAGCTTCAAACATGTGGCTGTTCCAATTAAGAGTCGAATTATTTCGAGTGTCAAGGATTGATGACTCCTTGGCTTCCTCCATGTAAGGACTGTTTGGCGGTGTTTTGGTCTTTGATCGTTAAATCCTGCAGGATGTGGGAGTGTTCCGCCGAACACTGTCCGCACATAAGGAAGAAACACACTGGACCGAAAACGCTACAAATCAAACACAGACGGAATTGTTTTGTTTTGAACTTTTATTTCTACGTCTTAAATATCCTTTCAGAATGTACACAATCGTTAATGTTTTCCTGCTAGGTGTTTGTAGCAGAGCAAAGCACTAGGCACATTTTTCCAATATCAACCGCTAGATTACACACTCGACGTTACGTTTTAATTTTTCACACTGTTGTTGTGCGGACCTCCTCATTGGGTTCTCTGTGATTTTCTATCTAAAAGTTTCCTTCTCAATTCCAAATTCTCATCCTCGTATCTTTATCTTCTTTTGAAGGTCCAGACGCATCGCCACTTATCTCTTGATCCCTTCTTGGGATTTTGTTTGTGTTATCCATCTGGCTTATAACAACAAGAGTTATCGTGCACTTCAGATGGGTAACACAAGATCCGTGAAAATTGGGTGTCAGTTTTTAAATTGGTGCATTTTCAAGTGATAAAACATCTGGCATGTGAAGATATGCATTAGAATGTCTATGATTGCAAGAATTGTGTGTCGGCGGATCGAATAGATATGCCTTTGTTTGCACACGTTCACGTTTTGGGTTTTGGATCTTGTAGGGGATTTAGAGGTGCTAATTGCTTATAGCATACATAAGAAGATATGCATTATGCTGTTTGATTTTAGGGAATTGAATTGAATTGGATGAAATTGAGTAAATGAATTTGAATTGCATAAATGAATTGAATTCAATGTTAGAGAATATTTGAACGTTTAGTTCGATTGGGTTTGACCATTGAATTCCATGTTGTGTGGAATAGATTAAGCTATAGGTAGGATTTGTGTGGTTCGTAGAGCCGCCACAACTGTTTATTGACAGTATATCTAGCTCTTTGGCGATAAGAGGCAGTTTTTTTTTTTTTTTTTTTTTTTTTTGGCACTGAATTTTACTCGGTCAGATAATCCCCATTGATGTATTTTGTTGAAGTCGGAATTCAATGTAACAAGCATAACCTGCTGATTGGTAATGCGGTTCGAAGAGTTTGGTCGGAAATGATCGTATAAGTATGAGAAAACCAACATGCTATTATCAGCAAACGAGTGAATTGAGTTGTGGGTAATAGACAAGAGATCATACAACGATACACAGAACCGAGTGCGGACGTATTTTCAATTCGGCGATCGAGTTAAATGAAAAAAGTTCCTTTTATGAGCCGCGAGTGATTCAAATATAAAGACTCTTTATAAATAAATAAATTCCAGTGAAAAAAAAACAGTAAAAACAAAGTTAATATATATAAATATTTGATACATATGGTATATATATAATTTTTTTTTTATTACACTTCTCTCGGGAGAGGCGAACCTATAGCGCCGACACAGCGCCCAGAGAAGCCTTCAA
The DNA here is from genome assembly GCA_963931805.1 of Microdon myrmicae. NCBI lineage: Eukaryota > Metazoa > Arthropoda > Insecta > Diptera > Syrphidae > Microdon > Microdon myrmicae. The sequence continues at coordinate 150,807,824 of OZ007501.1, read as the reverse complement.
ATAACTGTTGCAGTTCTTTTTGAACAGTTGCAGGTTGTAACCCTCCGGGAACACTTGCGTGGGAAGGGAGTTCCACAGCTTCCCCGCTCTGTAACGGAAGGAGTTCTGATGCAGGGATGTTCGCGCCGTCGGGAGATGAACCGCAAACTGGTACGACCCGTCGGATTGTCTTGTGGAGCGCATATAAACCGAATTGCGTGGAACAACGAATCTCCGAAGAACATTACACGTGATAATATCTGTAAAACAGACAGAGGTCGGCTACGCGCCTTCGATGTGATAGCGACGTCAGCGCCGAGTCCCCGATCAGGTGGATAGCCCGTCACTGTATGCTCTTAAGTAGGTCGAGGCTATGTTTAGGAGCCGAGCTCCAAACATGAGAGCAATATTCGAGCGCGGGTCTAACTTGGGATTTATATAGGAGAAGAAGTTGGGCCGAAGTAAAATATTTCATGGCCCTAAAAAGATAGCTCAGTTTTCATGAGGCTGACCTGGCGATATGCCATGATACATTCCCACCGACCATGACGCCGGGCAATTTCAAGCTTTCCTCAGCTTCGAGGGCCCGGCCTTTCATAATCAGCTGTGGAAGCGATGATCCACTTTTCTTTGAGAATGTTTGTATATTATGTCTTCGCTGCATTGAAGCCGACGAGATTGGCCCTTCCCCATTGCAGGACCTTATCTAGATCCCAATTCAGGGGGTCAATCTGTCTACATCTCAGCTGATGCGACGTAGATGCACCAATCGCCCGAACACTCGAAAAGGAGGAAACAAGCGTACTATTATTCGCAAAATTAAACACTTTGTTATCCGCTGTCTCCAACAAATCATTTATATGAAGCAAAAACAAGGTTGGAGCCGAAATAGAACCTTGGCGCTCCCTCGAATTAACAGGATACAGATCCGAACACTCGCCGTCCACAACAACCCGGATCGATCGATTTTCAAGGAAGCTCTTCGTCCAGTCGCAAAGCTGTTGGGAAAGTCCATAGAACGAAGTTTGCTCAGCAATGCCCAGTGCCAGACGCGGTCAAAAGCCTTGGTGATATCCAGTGCGACCGCCCTTGACTCACCATGCCGCTAAATCGCAGATGTAAATATATAGTTTATAAGTGTCAAAGGGTCTCCCATGGACCTGTGGGGGGTAAAAAGTATTGCAACAAGCATGGGCACACGATTCCCTTCTTCCCCACTGCACCGTCACTACGAAAAACAAATGATCGCCCGAAGAAAATCCAGGAAAAGAAAACACTGTTTTTTATGTTCTTTATTTTGATTTAGGACTTCTTTTTATTTTGGGTAATTATTTTTATTTGATTTGGTTTGACTTAATAATATGTAACTTAACTTAGCACTAGATATGTAACTATATATGTAACTTAACTTAGCACTAGATTTAAATAGCAGAACACGACGTTTACACAGAAAAGGATCACAACTCAATGTAAATATCGAAAGGGTGCGCTTTGGCAAATAATACACAAAGAACTAAAACCTTTATGAGGACTGCAGCGAGTATGTTGGATGGCGTTTAAGACAATTATTGGTACGTGTCTGTTCGCGATGACAATTGAATAAAACAAAACCGAATCTTGTTAGCCTCGAGCGGCGGTGTGACTACATCAATGGTTGAGATGCGACTAATCTGAATTAGGGTGGAAATTGTGATTTCTGCTTTTACACATTGATCCGCCAATGCTCTCTTGTGCATTCCTCAACTCACCACACTCATCGAGGTAGAAACGTACTTGTGTATTCGTTCGACGTCGATGGGCGTGGCAAGGATGGAGAAATCAAAAGGGAAAGCACAATAACCCAGGGTTGATCTGGCTTTGTGTGTATGCATCAGTGCTGCGTATGCGACTGGTCTACTGACCTAGTGATGATCTCTTAGAAAGACAGAAATACGAGAGAGAGGAAAACCTAGCTGATGGTATTCATCTGCAAAAAGAGATCATTGATCCCAAGCGAATGGGTGATCTAGGAAAAGTCAATAGGACGCTGGGGATATAATACCATGGAGAAAACTCTGTGGAATGTTGGTAAATACCCAAGCCAATGGATGATGATGCAACCGCTTCGCTTGGTTTGACTTGGTTGTTGCTAACCAATACGAATGGAATTTCCGGTGGAAATCCCATGGTTAGAGCAATAGTGTTGCCGTTTGGCGAAGATTGTAGCTAAACTCAATTATGCATTATCTGCATAGAATAATGAGTTTAGCTATGGGTCCTTGGGGAGATTATGTATTTCAGGTGAATAACATATGAGGGAAATGAATATGTATAACGCGCTAAAAGCGGTCGAAATAGGTGGAAATGAGGTTAGAATTATGGGTTGTTTCTCATATAGAATAGAGAAACCCCTACAGTACTCCCCCGCCAGTGACGTAGTCACGAAATAATGGTAGGGCGGAAGGAGTAGTTTGATGGGTGTCGGAAGGAAGTTAGGTTGGTGGTGGATTGGAAGGATTTTTTGATTGCCTAAGGAGACGTGCTCGGCTTCGGGTGAGTGGAGGTTGAGGTGGTTGGCGAATGTTGGCAGAGTCGGTTGCTGACTGAGGATCTGGAGCTGACGCCTCGAAGAAACAAGATTTGAGTCTCTCAACACTGGCCGTGGTTTGCCTCGAATATCGATCTCGAAGACATGGTCGCTGATGCGGTTGCAGACTCTGAAGAGACCGTCATACGCGGGGTCCAAAGGTTTTTTAACCTTATCCACCCTGACAAAGACGTGCGTGCAGCTGTGCAGTTCAGGGTGGAGGAAAAGTTTTTTAGAACCACGCCCGATCACGGGCGATGCTCTAACCTTACGAGGAAGATCGCGGAGGTGGCCCACATCCTGCAACTGGTTGTGTGGCGTATCACCATCCACGAAAAGATCTCCTGGTAGTAGGAGGTTGGTGCCGTAGGTGAGTTCCGCAGCGGAAGCACCTAGGTCCTCCTTAAAACTAGTCCTCAAGCCGAGGAGTACGGTAGGAAGGGCGTCAAACCATTTAGTGTCGTTATGACACATGAGGGAAGCCTTGAGAGACCGATGCCAGCGTTCGATCATCCCGTTGGATTCGGGGTGATAGGCGGTCGTGGGACTTCGTTGGCAGGCGAGGAGATCCGTCAGCTGCCCGAAGATCGTTGCTTCGAATTGCGGCCCTCGGTCTGTAGTAATTGTGGCAGGTACGCCGAAACGAATGACCCAGGTCGAATAGAAGGCTTTGGCGACTGATTCAGCAGTTACTGCTCTGAGAAGAGTCGCCTCTGGCCATCGCGTGTAGCGATCCATCATAGTGAGGATGTACGAAAATCCTCTTGATGGAGTAAGCGGTCCCACTATGTCAATATGGACATGGGAGAAGCGTGCCGTGGGTAGCTTAAATTGTGCAGGTTCTAATACGTTATGCCGCGCTACTTTGCAGCGCTGGCATTGAAGGCAAGCGCGGGCCCAGGTGGTGAGGTCTTTGCTCATTCGGTGCAGCTCGAGTGCTGTATCAGCAGTTAGAAGTGATTCGAGCTGGCTGTCCTCCTGTTGGGCCAGGGCTAGGTCAGCGTTGTTCAGAGTTGCGCGCAAGTGAATCGTATCGATTCTAGAAAAGGCGTCCGCCGAGATGTTTTGTGTACCAGAGATATGTTTAATCTCGGTAGTATATTGGCCGATGAGGTCGAGTTGACGTTCTTGTCGGGGGGAAGCATTTCCCGACTTTTTCCGGAACGCAAAGACCAGAGGTTTGTGGTCTATATACACGGAAAGCGAGCAACCCTCTACCATATGACGGAAACATTTAATGGCGCTATAGATCGCCAGTGATTCCCGGTCATAGGCGCTGTATCGCCGCTCTGTGGGACTCAGTTTCGTGGAAAAGAAACCGAGCGGTTCCGGTTGGCCTTCGAAATCCTGTTGTGGGACTGCTGCGATTGCGGAATCCGATGCGTCGCATTGGTTTGACTTGGTTGTTGCTAACCAATACGAATGGAATTTCCGGTGGAAATCCCATGGTTAGAGCAATAGTGTTGCCGTATGGCGAAGATTGTAGCTAAACTCAATTATGCATTATCTGCATAGAATAATGAGTTTAGCTATGCGTCCTTGGGGAAATTATGTATTTCAGGTGAATAACATATGAGGGAAATGGATATGTATAACGCGCTGAAAGCGATCGAAATAGGTGGAAATGAGGTTAGAATTGTGGGTTGTTTCTCATATAGAATAGAGAAACCCGCACAGACCGTCTGCCACGTAATCCGTATTGACAATCATTCAGACGTCCGTTGCACCCCAGTTACGTAATTAGCTCACCAACGAGAAAACCTTGGAGGGTACAAAAGGATTCACTCTCTCGGGCATTTGCTATATAACAAAATGTTGGTGGCAGCGATGGGATTGCTAAATATTCCCTACCAGAGAAGGAGATCAAGAACGGGATTGATCCAAACATCCCTTACCTATCTCAAAGATGACATACTCCACAATAACTGGAATTACAAGAGACCGTACAAATTTACCATCTGGAGATCATAGACGTCCAAAGTCTAGTGTAGTGTAACAATATACCCACGAAATGACCATGAAGAATCATATCAAATAAATCAATTGCCCTTGTCACAATTAGCAAGTTTCACGTAATTGAGTAAAAGAAACGAATTGCTCCAGTTACGATTTGAAAGAATCATATGACACCCGCTTGCGAGCTTGCTGCTAGCAAGCAATTCACAAATTAATTGGGTCAAATCGTGTCATTGTTCTTACACTATGCGCCAAGCTGGTGATAAGAAATAAAGTAGCACAATAAGCAGAATTATATTGAGTGAATTACCAATTAAAAATGATGTAGTACTCCGTGCCGTGCTTTCCCAAAACGGCGGGAGAAGAGGCCGGAGTGTCGACGGTGAAAATAAAAGATAAAAAGAGGTTTAGTCAAACAATCCCGGTATGCTTTATTCTTATTTGTTTGAATTTAAAAGTGAGAGTTCGGGCTTCGAAAAGAGACTGATCCCGAAATAAAAAAAAAATTGTGGCGAGAAGGCCGAATTTAGCGAGACAAGGACATATGTGTCCTTCATCTTGTCTCTGACTTCTGGTCATCTTGCGATAACCAGAATCACCCACATCCGTGAGGATGTTGGGCTCGGTTTCGCGATCTCTGAAAAGAAAAGAGAAAAAGGGGGGGTATCCAAGGATAGTGTGGACAGTGTTAGTCCGAGTGTTCTCTAACTACTTTTATAGAGGGATGGTGGGAAAGAAATCGTACAAGACCGATAGGTCTTGGGTGCGGTAGTGAACGCAGATCACGTCTTTGGCGTCTGATAATCTGCGCTTTGGTCGGTGTGTATGTTTGTGTTTGTGCCGTCTCGTACTGTGCGTTCGTGTGTGTGGTTTGTTGATAGTAGACCCTATGGGATGGGTCCAGGAATCCTCTATTATAGAGGGGAATGTTGTTGGGAAGGGTGCTTTCTTCAGTTTTGTACTGAAGAAGAAATTGTGGGAGTTTGATTCGAAGAGATCGGGAGAGAGAAGGGTCAAGAACGCAGGAGTCCCGTACAAGTAGGTTCTCGCTGTTCTGAATGTTTTCGAGGTACTTATATGCTAATTGAAGCAAGTACTCGTCGATAGGGGTAATGGAGGCGCCTTCGTATAGGTGAGAGTTGGGGTAATGACGACCGTCAGGCCTTCTAGAATGATTGGTGCATCTTCTGAGGAGTTTCCTTTCGAAAACCCGAAGTCTTTCCATTTGAGCCGAAGATATGCAGGACCATATGGGAAAGGCGTATGATATTCCAGATCGGATTGGCTGCTTATAGCAGAGAAGCTTAACTTTGGTGTCAACTTTGTTCCTCCACTTCAAGATGTTGTGCAGTTGCTTAGACCGACCGAGGCCCCTTTGGAGAATGTGGGTCACATGTTTGATGAAATTCATTTTTGGGGTATAAATGACCCCAAGATATTTCATCCTGTCCTGTGGTCTAATCGTAGTATCTCCCATTTTTATTCGAATATTCTGTGAATATCGAGAAGTAGGTTGGGAGTGTTTACTACTCAGAATTATAGCTACTGCTTTAGATGGGTTAAGTCGAATTTTCCACCGACTGTAATACTGATACAGTTCGTCCAGATGACGGTTGAGTCGGTTTGTTGCGAGTTTTGGGCTTTTAGATGACGTGTACACTAGGACGTCATCCGCATAGCAAATCTGGTTTACTCTACCATCGACAGGGCGAGGAATATCTGAGGTGTAGATATTAAATAAGATGGGGCCTAGAATGGAGCCCTGTGGTACGGCTGCGGCGGCGTTGAAAGTTCGGGAAAGCTTTCCATTCACTCGAACTTGGAAAGTTCTGTTTAAAACGAACTGGTAGATTATATTGACTGATCCCGAAATTGAAAAGCACTGCCCTTTTTTAGTTTTTGCAGTTGAATTTTGTCAACTATTTTATTGTCGAAATTCCCAGAAGCACACATAATGACTTAGTGCGTTTCAATTTGAGTTGTGTTCTGGGAATTTGTTAGAGGCTTTAGTTGGATGGGTTCTAGGAAGGGAAATCATGAAATGCGTTTTGAATTTAATATTTCATGATGTTAGGATATTGGGAATTGTTTGAGGATTTTAGGGATTGGTTCTGGGAAGGGGAATCATGAAATGCGTTTTGAATTAAGCATTTCATGATGTCGAGGTTTTAGGAATTGAGTCGATGTATGATGAATTAACTTTTGGTTAAATTCGTCGTACATGTGACTCAATATGGGATTTGGGTATATTATGTGGAATTGAATCAATGTGCGACAACTTGACTTTTGGTTTAATCTATCGCTCATTGATTCAATATGAAATTGGGATTTGCGTTATGGGATGTTCGATGATATTGGGGATTTAGATAAGGGTAGCGATTTAGGATAGCTACAATGAAATAGTTTGTTAAGCAAAATTATTAGTTTACATTGTTATCTATGCATGTATTTATTTTGTGTATTTGTTTTGGTTTTTTTTTTTTCTTTATTATTTAATACTTGAATTCGATCTTATTTGCTAATAATTATTAGATTTTGTCTATATGTAAAAGAAAATTGTTTTTTATTGTCAGCATATGTTTTGTTTTTCTATGTGTATATATATTTGTTTTGGTTTTTTTTTATTCTTTAATATTTGAATTTTATCTTATCTGCTAATAATTATTAGATTTTGTGCTTAATGGTTTAAGTATTTTTTATAATTTGTTTTTCATTATATGCTTTAAATATTTTGGATTTAAGGGTGTGAATATTTTGTTTTGTTTATGTGCTTATTTTTATATTTACATTTGTGTTTTATTATATATATATATATATATATATATATATATATATATATATATATATATATATATATATATATATATATATATATATATATATATATATATATATGACATATAAGAATTTAGTTAACTTAGGGGTATTTTTTTATTTTTTTTATTCATTTGTTTTTAGATGCGGTATTAATTAGTTTGGTTTATTTTTTTTTTCTTTATTATTATATTTGAGTTCAATCTTACTTACTTGTGTGAGCGTAAAAGAAAATTGTTTTTATTATTGGTATTCATTTTTATATTTACATAATTGTTTTGATTTTTACTTTATAATTGTTTGAATTTTGTCTTATGTATTAATAATTTATATCTTTGTAAAGATGTTAAAGGAAATTTGTTTTGTTATAGCCTTTAAATATTTAAGATTTACAGGTGTAAACATTTTGTTTTGCTTATATGCTTATTCTTTTATATTTATATTTTTGTATTTTAAGAATTTTGTTTTTCATATTTTACACATACATATATATATCTCGAGTTTGAGTTCAGAGAAAAAGTCTATTTGTTTTAAGCTTTTCCCTAAACTTGTGGAAGATTTTCCATACTTTGGTAGGGTTGGGGTGTGTAATAAATTTCAAAATTTGTGTGATAGAATGATTGAAGGGGAACATTTTGAAAGATAGGGGATTCGTGGTGGATTTTGAGAGATATCTGTTTTCTTTATTTCTAACAAGGATTCTGTTTATTTGGTTATGTTTGTGTTTTATTATGGAACTTACTATGAGCTTATGTATATTTTGTAACTGCAAATGATCGACGTACGGGTCGTATGCAAGGACTTTTTGACTCTCAGGCTTTTGCTTTGAGGGGATCCTTAGTTCCGCAGTCTGATGCTTTGCTGGGACTTTTTGTTCCTCAGACTGGCGCTCTGCTGGGACTCTTTGTTCCTCAGTCTGACGCTCTGCTGGGACTCTTTGTTCCTCAGTCTGGCGCTCTGCTGGGACTCTTTGTTCCTCAGTCTGATGCTCTGCTGGGACTCTTTGTTCCTCAGTCTGACGCTCTGCTGGGACTCTTTGTTCCTCAGTCTGGCGCTCTGCTGGGACTCTCTGTTCCCCAGGCTGACGTTCTGCTGGGACTCTCTGTTCCTCAGGCTGACGTTCTGCTGGGACTCTTTGTTCCTCAGTCTGACGCTCTGCTGGGACTCTTTGTTCCTCAGTCTGACGCTCTGCTGGGACTCTCTGTTCCGCAGTCTGACGCTCTGCTGGGACTTTTTGTTCCTCAGTCTGACGCTCTGCCGGGACTCTTTGTTCCTCAGTCTGGCGCTCTGCCGGGACTCTCTGTTCCGCAGTGTGACGCTCTGCTGGGACTCTTTGTTCCTTAGGCTGACGTTCTGCTGGGACTCTCTGTTCCTCAGGCTGACGCTCTGCTGGGACTTTTTGTTCCGCAGTCGGACGCACTGCTGGGGCTCTCTGTTCCTCCGGCTGACGCTCTGCTGGGACTCTTGGTTCCACAGTCTTGCATTTGGCCGAGATTGTTTGTTCCTCGGGCTTACATTTTGCTGAGAGTTCTTGCTGCTCAGTCTTACACTCTGCCGGTGTTATTTGTTTCTTTAGCTTAGGTATTTTGTTATTAGAAGATGGGGGATGTGAAAATATGGGAATGTAGGGAGCTGTTGGGATAGTTGGTTTAGAGACCTTGGTTAAATCATCGGATCCGGCCCGTAGACAAACGGATTTTGATGTAATATTGTGGGTACGATCTTTGATTTCTACTTCCTTTATTTGGAGAGCAGTTAGATCGTCCCGTCTCTGGTTTATATCCTTAGCTTCTATCGATATTTCATCTATTTTTCCCCTAAATTGCCTCTGACTGTCGATTTTTAATAGCTGTATGTTGCTTATTTTATTTATTGCTCCACTTCTCCAGGCGCTTGCGGTAGAAGTGGGCTGAGTTATAGGGTCAGTTTTGTTTAGTGGAGAGCTGTTTTGATTATTAAATTGCGACAGTCTCTTTTTGCATTCCTCCTGCGAATGGTTGAATTTGCTGCAGTAGCTGCATTGGAGGCGTTCAACCTCTGCTTTAATGTGGGGGATGGATTGTAAGGGTTTATTGTTGTGGTAGCATTCCTCAGAGGTGTGTCCAGACCTATTACACGATTGGCAAATTATTGGTCGGCTGAAATTCGTATAAGCGAAAAAATTTGCTGGAGTGTTGTGGTTTCTTAGTCGAGGGGCCTGCTCGAGAGCGTAATTAATAGCTGCTCTGAGAATTGGGGCACCTCGTGCCTTAACTAAGAGTTTTAGGTGTGGATCACTGAGTCCGTCTTCGAATGTGTGTAGGGCGAGTTTATTATTTTCCTTGAGGAGATATGTTCGCACCGCAGGTTCGACAGTGCTTTCAAATGTGACGCTGTCCAACAGGTGCAGGAGGTGTGTGAGTGTTACATTTCATTACCGACCTCTATATCTTTTCATCACCTGAGTGATGCATCATTCGCCCTCCATCTAATATCAATAAGATTTCCTCTCATTTAAATCCAACTATCCATTCAAACCCGCACTCTGCTTACAAAGCAATATTCCAAACATAACTTCCAATTCTACATTCAATGCCTCATATCAAAATCATATTCTGCAATCAATGCAACATTAAATTCATTCAAAAGTAAAGCCTTCAAAATGAGTCATATCGCAGAATTAAATCGTTTCACCGTAGATTCCGCGGCGTTGACAAAAAACAGACGGACACCTGTTCGCCGTCGGCGCGGCCTCATATTCCAATAATATATGTTTACAAGTGTAAACATAAGTCGGTTTTCTTTGAAGATCGGCTCAATGGCAGCGGACTGCCAACATATGCGAAATAGGAATCAAATGACGGAACTCATCGTACGGGGTAATGGACTGAAATTAGATCGGTCAATGCTTTCGTACATCGTTTAAACGAATGAGTTGATGCGGTTGCAATTTTCGCAGGTAAACCAATTAAGAAATTGGTAAAACCTATATCGCTGCAGTTTTTGCAGCACAATCAAACAAATGAAGAATGACAGGCGAATGACCGTTGAATAGGTTATTCGTTTGGGCAAAGATGCATCATAGGCGGAAATAATTGATAGCCAATTGGTATATAAAGTGGCTGCAAGTGAGTTGTAAGGCACTCAGTAATTGAAAGCAAGAAGACTGCGGCCATCCGTAAGTAGAGCGGGTCTTCTTGCCAGTAGATTACTATAGGGCAGTGTAGTTAAAAGTAAACAAGTATAACAAACTTTAGTGATCGACATTCCCGACTAATAAATTATCCAGTCAAGTGAAGTAAAGTGTTTTTATTTTAAATTTTCAACCGCACATTCACAACTGAGAGGAGCCTGTCGCCAAGGAGAAACCGCGCCGAGGAAACCAAGAAAGCCTGGCATAGTTAAGCCGCGCTGAATATTATTACCAAGTAAATACCTGCTAACACCACAATGAATATTATTACCAAGTAAGTTCCGGCTAACACCACATTAGCAGAAAGCAAAAACAAACGTTTTAAAACCTGTGACACTTCCGATAACAAAATATTAATGATAGCATCTGGGGTTACGCTCAGGTGCTACATTTTAATAATTAACTAATAAATGCTAATATCTGGGGTTACGCTCAGGTATTGCATTGTAATAACTATTAATAATAACCATAAAACATTATAAACAAAAACTACCGTCTGATAATCAATTATTTAAATGTTTATATCGGAGGTCAAACTTCGATATAACATGAGTCTGTTTCCAAACTCCTTCAAGCCTTCCTTGCTTCCCTGTTTGGCTGTTACCAGATCGTTTTGCGACCTAGGGGGGAGAATTTTAAATTCTTCCTTTAATTCCGCAGCAAGATCATTCCAGTTTTAAATGACCTTGTATCGGATGTGGTCGTATGCTGGCCCTCGCAGTCTGGTTTTTACTACGCTTAGAAAGAAAGCGTGCTGACTGTCGTCCTGTGCTTGCGAAAAAATTATATCTCCGCAAGAGATAAAAATATATAGCTCGTCCGGGTTACCGCTGAACACCGCCACGAGGCCAATAATGTCTTTCAACCCGATAGTGACTTCCATTATAATCGTTATTTATTCCGCGCGTTAATTTTGCATTTTATTCGAAAAATAGATCTTCCCAACGTGAGTGGAACGAACCTATAAGAAATCCAAAATACCAATGAGAGAGGCAGAAAACCCAAGTGAATATCGATCATATTAAAGACAGATTTGTTTCTTTTTTAAACCCAAACCCAAATCCTATAAAAACACCAAGGGTGAAAAGGGGGAAAAGACCAGAGCAGATAAAAGGATCAGAAACAGGCGAGGGGTAGGCGTACGGAGGTTTTGATTGGAAAATTCTTCGCGTATTTATACCTACCTCGGGAGTATAAGCAATTTTTCCCAACTTACTTGTTTATGGAGGAGCTTATTTTGAAATGTATGTATGTATAGGTATATATATATATATATATATATATGTGTGTGTAAATGTATGCATTGGTTATGTATCATAATGTACCTTTTGTTTTTAGTTTGTTATAGTGTTAATTGTATAGCTTTCCTCACATATGTTTCTTTATTTATTCGTTATGTTTTTTATTTTAAATTCTGTTTCGGGAATTAACTGTATACATTTTATATTTTCTGTGAAGATTTTGTGGTTGTTTCATTTTTCTTTTGTTTCCCTTCTTTTTAATTATCATTAGTTTTTATCAATCCATTGTAGGTGAAGTGTATAATATAATATTTTATATAAATGTGTATGTATGATATTAGTAATAATATATTGAGGTGTATAATATTCATGTTATTTTTCCTTTTTAAAATGGTATTTCATATCATTATCTGAGATTTTTTTTTTTTTTATATGTACATTTTTATTTCGCTTTTGTTATATATAAAATTTTAGCTTGAATCAAGTAAGTGCATACTTGGAAAACACGATTCAGATACAATTCCATAATTAATAATAAAAATACTGATTGAAGTTAATGAACTACTTTGTGTTGTTGAGTGCGTTGCTGCGTTTGACGCTTTTCCTTGGTTATTGTTTTTCCCTTGTTGTGTATTTTTTTTTCTTTTGTTGTTTTGTTCTTCCTCACTTTTGATGTTATATATATTTTTTCACTTTGAATTGCTGCCAGGTAGGCTTCACGCCCTATAGCTGAGTGGTCCGCCTGGTCTTTGCTGCAGGCTTGTATTTAAAGGTTTTTTTTTTCACTTTTGTTTTGTTTTATCTGCTTTTGTGCCTTTAAATTTTGGTTTCTGTTTTTTGAATTTTTTGTTGATGTTTTAATTTTTATTTGTTTATTTGATATTTTATTACACAAGTTCTTTTTTTATTTGTCATTGTGTCACCTTTTGTTTGAAAAATTTTGTTTTTCCACTTTTGTTTTGTTTTTTTCTATATTACTGTTCTTTTGGTCTTTGTTTCACATTTTATTCAGAAAGTTTGTTTTTTTTCACGTTTGTTTTGTTTTTTTTTCTATATCTCTGTCCTTTTGTGTTTGTTTCATCTTTTATTCAAAAGGTTTGTTTTTTTTTCACTTTTGTTTTATTTTATCTGTATTCCAATGTGAGTCGCCATAATTTTGTTACACTCCGTTGAAAGTCACTGGTTCGGTAGTATTTTAACACAAAGGTCCAATTTAACAAAACCACAAACACGCGACCATAATAAAGAAATCTGTATTTAGTTTTTTTTTGTTATTGTAAGGGATGGTTAATCCCACCGCTGCCACCATAAATGTAGTACTCCGTGCCGTGCTTTCCCAAAACGGCGGGAGAAGAGCCCGGAGTGTCGACGGTGAAAATAAAAGATAAAAAGAGGTTTAGTCATAACACTCCCGGTAAGCTTTATTCTTATTCGTTTGAATTTAAAAGAGAGAGTGATTTTTGGCTTTGTGATCGGCCAGCGGTTCGGGCTTCGAAAAGAGACTGATCCCGAAATTGAAAAGCACTGCCCTTTTATAGTTTTTGCAGTTGACTTTTGTCATCTATTTTATTGTCGAAATTCCCAGAAGCACACATAATGACTTAGTGCGTTTCAATTTGAGTTTTTTTCTGGGAATTTGTTAGAGGCTTTAGTTGGGTGGGTTCTAGGAAGTGAAATCATGAAATGCGTTTTGAATTTAACATTTCATGATGTTAGGATTTTGGGAATTGTTTGAGGATTTTTGGGATTGGTTCTGGGAAGGGGAATCATGAAATGCGTTTTGAATTAAGCATTTCATGATGTCGAGGTTTTAGGAATTGAGTCGATGTATGATGAATTAACTTTTGCTTAAATTCGTCGTACATGTGACTCAATATGGGATTTGGGTATATTATGTGGAATTGAATCAATGTGCGACAACTTGACTTTTGGTTTAATCTATCGCTCATTGATTCAATATCAAATTGGGATTTGCGTTATGGGATTGTTCGATGATATTGGGGATTTAGATAAGGGTAGCGATTTAGGATCGCTAAAATGAAATAGTTTGTTAAGCAAAATTTGTATGAGTGAATTAAGAAATTTGTAAATAATTGAGTGATTGATTGGGAGTATAAATACCCCAGCATTTTGGAGAATAAAGCAATCAAATACCTTATCCGTTTTTGATTTAATAACTGCGGCGATTTCGCCATAAACTTTTAGCGAGCTGCGCTTTAAACAGCACAATTAGGAAAGTAGGGCTTTTAGTCAGTTAATTTTTCAAACTGAATATTACTTGCCATACATTACATGGCCAGACAATAAAACAAACAAATATTACAACATACATATTGCATGGCGAATGCAATAAACAACTGAATGGCGCTACTCCCATCATTACATCACACTACGGATTGATCATAAAAAAAAACCGCCGTCATCTAGATCACGTCATCGTTCCTCAGAGAGAAGGCGACGCAGTCGTTCCGAAGGTCGTACTTCATCAAATAAAAAACAATTAAATCGTCAACGTTCTGGTTCAACATTTAGATCTAAAAGGATGGTTCTAGATATGATTATCGTGCAGCTGAAAGAAAATTAAAATCCGGATCACCAGTTAAGAAAAGGAATTCATCAAAGACTCTAAAACCGGTTGATGTATCACTTAACGGACATGACACCGATGAATCCCAAAAATTATCAAAAGTGCATAAATCGGGGATAAACATTGAGGCTCAATACCAACACAACAAGGACAGCAAGGTATTTATATATATTTTTTCCTGTTATTAAGGAACTGAAAAGGGGACAAAGATAAAAACTCCAACATATATTTAAAATGTTTATACATTAAAGGGGACAAAACGGAATCCCGCAACATAAATCTAAAAAAAAATTTCTGAAAAACGGATACATAAAATTCCCGAAATTAATGAATTAAGTTTTTTTTTAATATTTGTAAAACTATTAAAGGAGAGAATAACCAACAATATTTAAAAGTATTAAACGTAAAACACTGATTTTTACACATATATAATGTGTATATAATGTTTTGCAATAGATGGCTGTAGCGGTAAGTGGTAGTTGAAATAAATAGATCATAGATGTCATAGAATAAGCTTAGGTATTTGTAAACATAACGCCATCGAAATATTAGTCGATTTGTCTCTGCGTCAGAAAGTTATTCTCGATTAAACATGTCAGCTTGCGAGCCAAATTCTCGTCATTTGTGGGAGGTTTAAATTTTCTGCTTTAATATGAAGAAATGGATTCGTATGTTGCCCGAAAGATGGGAGAAGGTAGTGGCCAGCGATGGACAATACTTTGAATCATAAATGTATAACCAGTTTTTTACAATAAAGCCTCGAATTTCGGAAAAAAAACGGCGGGAGCAAAGTCGTACACCTAATATATATATATATATATATATATATATATATATATATATATATATATATATATATATATATATATATATATATATATATATATAAAATTAATAAATAATGCACGCATTTTTAAAGGAGAAACCCCAAAATATATTTTAAATCTTTATTTAAAAGAAAAGATAATAATAAAAACCCCAAGCAAAATTTAAACATAATTTAAAGGGGGAATTTAAAACCCAAATACACATATATCCGTATACGAAGAAAACTATAAAATCAATTGTTATCGAATTTTACATATACATATTCACATATACGTATTTTAATACGTACTTATCAATGAGCAGTACAGGATGCCTGGCACTGGTACTATCACATGTGAGGAAGACAGTAGCGGAAGTGTCCAACGACTGGGAGGAATTGCCTATGCTAAGATCAGAAGAATTCATTTCTACTCTTGTTACGCTCCGCCAAGGTGGAAATAGAATATTTCAAATGATTTTTGGACAGAATAACAGAAAAAGCTAGAGATAAGAGCCCTCTTATAGTTGCTGGAGATTTCAACGCTTGGGCAGTAGAATGGGGAAGCACAAGGTCCAACAGTAGAGGCCAGGCACTACTTGAAGCCTTCGCAGTCCTAGATGTGGTGTTACTTAATGATGGTATTGATGACACCTTCATAAACGATAGAGACCGGTCCAAAATCGACATCACATTTGCCAGCTCCACGTTGGCAAGAAGTATCGAGTGGCGAGTTTTGGACACCCACACCCATAGTGACCACCAAGCCGTGATGTACGAAATATTACCGCACAGGGGATTGGCGAAGAAAGTCCAAAAATGGGGAAGAATGCGGTCACAATTAGAGTTCTCAAGCCTAAAAGAATGGCAACGAAGGTGGGATTCTTCCACCACAGGAAGATGGACCCATATCATGATACCTGATATAGATACCTGGGTGAAAAGAAAACATGGGGAGCTGAACTACCACCTGACTCAGCTAATATCAGGACATGGATGCTTTCGGAAATACTTGCACAAGTATAAGCATGTGAATCACCCATACTGCTTGTATTGCGAAGGCAAAATAGAAAATGCGGAACACGTACTCACAGAGTGCGTGAGATTCGAGATCGCGCGAACGATTTTGGAGAGACATATGAGACGGACAGTTACTCCGGAAAGAGTAATAGAATACATGTTTAGTTGAAAACAGGCATGGTCCGTAACAAATGGTATTCTCTGTGAAATGATGCAGCTGTTGTGATTCGAAATCACAACGCCTTTACCTACCACCTATCCCGAATATCCATACTTACCTTTATCCATACTTACCTTTATCCATACTTACCTTTATCCATACTCACCTTTTCCATCCTACATACATTCCCCTCCGAGAGGATCGCATATGCAACAGACTAAGTCTAAACCTAATCTGTCGCGCATTGACCTAACTACCAACCTATTTAGTAGCACAAAGATCGGGTTTGTGCGCATTTAACAAATGTATAATTGTGTGCAATTCTCGATTGGCCACAATATAAAAGGGGCGGCTCATCTTGGTTTCGGGGCAGTCAATAACCGGCAGCCAGTCCGTAATCGCCAGTTAGCGACTGACCCAGTAGTAAATCACAAGCCACCAAGCGTTAAATAAAATAATATCAATAAACCAAAGAGATCTATTAATTCGGCCCGGAGGTAAGTACCTAATTACGATAACCACTAAATTAAATATTGCTGGGTACCGGCAGCACGCCCGGTTTACCCAACACAACAGTTGTGACCCGACCAGCGGAGGTAAACTCCCTCCCGCCCCGCGATGGAATTTGTAAAAGAAAGTTCCGCGGGAATGAACGGGAATATGAGTCAAGTCCTCTTAATAATATAAATAACTTAGGGAAGGCTTTCATACTCTCGGGGCAGCTAAACTCAGGAGGAAAATTGTAAATTATTCACTCTGCATCGTTTGAAGGGTGCCTTATTTTTTATTGGTCTCTCCTCTTTTCTTACTCTTGGTACTTTCGAAATTTTTTTTATAGGTTCGATATATTCGGGTTTGAAAGAATCTGTTTTCTTCTTCCATTTTAGATTTGCTTTACTTGGTTCGAGAAATTCTCTTCTCCTTACTCTTCGCCCTTGTTTTCGCTTGTATTTGAGAAGATAAATTTACCCAAGGAATACTTCATCCAAAATAATACGCGAATCGAAAACTAATTATAGAAACGTGAACACAAATAAAAACATCACAATCGGGCTAAAAGACATATTGGATTTCGGGCCGGTGTTTAACGGTAACCCGAACGAACTAGATAATTTTATTTCTTGCGGGGATATCATTTTTTCGCAGGCACGGGACGACAGTCATAATGTTTTCTTTCTAAAGGTGGTAAAAACCAGACTGGAAGCATACGATCATATCAGATAGAAGGTTGTGGCGTTTCTAACAGATACACACACAATATACAAGCAAATAGTGAAGAACACCGAAAGAAAATCGAATAAGAAAATGCATCAGCCGTATACCAAGCAATAACATAGCAATTTCACATCAGTTGAATGTACTTGAGTTTAGAATTCGAATTCGTACACGCGGCAGTGGCCTGGTGTGTTGAGCATTGGTTACACTTTTAGTGATTCTAACCATCATAGCGTCAGATCGAATCACACGTTCTTCACTATCGTCGCAAAACGCGATAATTGGTGACCCCGACGTGATCTGTACACACAGCACACATTCTCCCCTAGTAAACAGGACTTTATTAAGGGGTAATTTTGAAAAATTCGATTTTTTTTTATTTTCTTATAGTTTATACTTTTAAAAATATGCTGTTCAAAGGCAATTTTAAAATTCCAATAATTGGCAAAGTTACAGCAGCTTTAATGACGCGGCAACTAGACCGGTCCTGCTGGAACGAATCGAACAATAGACGGTACATTCTCCCCAACTACCTGACTTTGAAATGAATTATAATGGTATTCTGTGACATATGGACCAGGAATTGCCGACTAAAAAAGTCTAAGTATAACGCAATATTATGTCACTTGAAGCTACTATACCTTGAAATTTTTTAATCGTGTTTTTCTCGAAACCACATTTTCAAATCTATTGACACGATATCTCAAGTTCTAATGAACTGATTTACTTGAAATTCGGTCCACACCTTCTTAATATAACGCGTTAAGGTCCCTACCAAGCTTTAAAATAAAGTACTATTTTAAAAAAATTAATAACCAGAAAAAATAATGAGAAACATCAAAAAATTGTTCAGTTGTCATTTTGCGAAAAAAATGTTTTTTTTTATTTCTTCGAGGTAGAGACGATTACAAAACCTTCACTGATTAAGAATCCATTTTTGTTTTTTTTTTTTTTTTCAGATAATTAGAAGAGTCAAAATCATGTCAATCAGGGCCTATGCTTTTGTTTCAACCACCCCACTTCATCACCCTGGAATTTTGGAAATTTTCGAAATTTTTTGTTTAAATTTTTTCTTTTATTTTGCTATGTTATAAATAAATATTGGGTGAAAACCCGATAATAAAAATCTTTTTCGGTTTTTTTTAGCACAATTTTAAAAAACATTAAAATTTGCCCTCTACACCAGAATACCCCCTTAACATATTGGCTCTTCCCAAGCACTCTAAATTATACAATATCTATATACATATATATTTTTTGTTTACTCATGCCTTTCGGCGTATAATTACTTTTGTTTTTTATAATGGTGATAATATCAATATGTAATAGGAATTCCTTTTTTTATTAGCCGTACAAATAAGTTTCCGTTTGGCAAAAGATGGCCCCACCAAAAAATTATGTAGAAATTGTCAGATGTCAAACGTAATATTGTGAGTTTGAACACGTGATAAGAACATAACCTCATAATATTAGTGGCTTTGTATCATCATCATCATCATCATCGGCACTACAACCGGGATCCGGTCTTGGCTTTAGTTAGCAAGTCTCTCCACCGGTATCCGGCCCATACCGGAGACTTGTTAAATTGTCCATAATAATTCATTTTCCGGGCAAGGTTACTAGCCTTGCGCCAACCTTTCTCAGGATGTCGCTGCATGCATTAGTGCACTACTTGGAGGGTGCCAAAGTAGCTATCCAGGGGTGGAGACTGCATGTCAACTTGGATTGAACAGGGACAAGGATAGTCCTGGCCTTCGCCGAGTTGAAGGCAGAAACTTTGCCCTACACGTGTTTCGCCATGCAAACGCTAGCTATATACAGAACTTAACCACTGTCACTGTGTTTTTGTAATCTTTTTCCTGATTTATTATCCCTTTTATGCTTGACTTGTATCGCCCGATTCTAGAAAGCATATTAGTATGTGCCGATTATTTTAAAAATCACACGTAAACTTATCAAACCACTACGGAGTCTAGCCAAATTTCACCTCCGAATGACAAAGATAACAGAAAATCATCATCACATACAATCTGTAAAGCTTCACAAAAAAACTCAACTGGTATGTGTACATAATACAAATTTTATGAAGAACTATTTTTATATAAATTTTTATTAATCGTTTTCTTGAATACGTTACTGATTCCTCTATATATAGAATGTGCTTTAAAATATATACAAGTCTGTAGGCTTTGAGTTTGTGCCCTTTTTAAGTTCACAACGTGTCACAATTAACTATTCGATTAATTAACCCATTCGATTACCTCCACACAACGGAATGGGAATGTGCCCAGTTCAAATTCATAATGGAATTCTCTTTTCTTCGTTTCCTCCGTACCATCAAAAAACTCTACCCACCTTCCCTGCCCCCACTGTATATTTTAATATCATTAAAGTATTAACACTCCTCTTATGCATGTGAATTACACAAATACAAAAACTTTTCATAGCGGAAAATCTGCGGAATACGTAGAGATTGGAATTTCTAAAGGAAGCTCACGGTCCAAAATAATTTTCATGAAACACAACATTTGTGTGGTCGTATTCTAGGAACCTTTAATTAAATAGTTCGAAAAATTCTCGTAAATTTGTTAAAATCTATTTTTTTAAACAATCATTTGTTCTACATTCTCCCATACCTTCCCATGTATCGAGAGCTCCAGGATAAATCAATAAATTCTGTTTCGATTTAGCCGAATTCAATGAAAATTTAATTTGAAAAGCGTAAATACAATAAGTGCGCACTGCATTAATTGCGGCAGCCCGGTTCCCTTGTCGACTATAATGTTTAATTACAGGACTAAATGTAATGATTCCGCCCCGGGCCATCTGCAGACCAACTCTTTGAAACCGACAAACGCAAATCCGGTCAATTAAGGCCGCACCGGACCAAATTGAAAATGTACATTAAATTTACCCAGCTCCGGGATAACCAAGTACACAATGAGTTTGGAATTAGTGTGCTTGAATGGGTTCCATCCGACAAATTTATAACAGAGGTGTGCTGTTATTCTACGATTCACTAACGAGTCGTAACAGAAAACAGATATGGATTTGAAGAGATATTTTGGAACATGTTCTGTAGGGGATAATTTGTTTCTGGTACTTAAAACTGAAGGAAATCGTTAATTTATTTATGCTTAGTCTTTCATAGACATATGTGACTATATAAATGCTTAAAAGTGTAGAACTGCAGACTGAACGTGACTAGTAGTTCCTTATGCGATTTTATTCGCTGTTTGGGTAGCTGCCAAGAAGACAAAATTCCACTGCCCCAAATTTGCCAAGTGTTTTTACCATTATCCCTAGATATTTGCAATGGATAGACTGTGGCGATTTCAACACACACGAACACGCAACGACTATAAGTGAGAAACAGCACAAAAAAAATTAAATTATCAGAATTGACAGAATTATCATAGCATTTCAACAGCAGTAAATAATAGTTGGGAATCTGCAAATGATCTGAGGTCAACAGAGTTTTTTGACACATTTTACAACAGTAAAACAAGTATACATTATAATTTTCCTTATTTAGGATGTTGCGGATTCACAAATGAATGTACCGGAGATCTATTACGTTCACATCTGCTTGCCATGTGCCAACTGTCACACCCCAACTGACTACGCGTCAGTGAAAAAAGGGACGCCACATAAGCGTGACCCGATTTGAACCACCTCAACGGTTTCTACATGGGATAGTTACTCTACTCGGTTCCGTGACATGTGCGCACAGCTATTTTACTTACAGAAATTGCTTTCACATATTGTAGTAAATCATCTTCGCCCGGATGTGCTGATCAATTATCGACAAACGCGTCTATCACTCTCGTAGTTTGCCATCCGTTTTAAATAAAATAAAATCAACTTATAAATTTTATTAGAGACATGGCAAACATTTTTGGTCCTTCGAGCTGGATCGTTATCGCTGTACATTGCGCCATAAATCGAACCTGTGAAAAAGTGAAAGTGTGAGTGCCTGTGGTGAAAGTGGAAAATACCAGCAGTATTAACGAAGCATCGCGTTCTCCTTCGTTCAGACGTTGCCGAGCTCACGTCGCAGTTCAGACGTTACTCCCTCAGTTCCGTCGTCAACGAAGACTCGGGGCGTGTTCACTAACGATTTGAGTTTCGAGTGGCCAGTATGTCACAGATTGGGGAACTCATCGCTGCTCAATTCATGGCACAAGACCAGATGTCTCACGCCTTCCTCAATCTAAAGAAAAGGGGGCCATCAACGATGGGCTCAGTGGAGACCCGCGAGCAGAACCTCGGGCCCAAATGGGAGGATATCCGGAAGCGACACGAGAAGATTATACGGCCGGCAACTCCAGAAATTAAAAATCAGCGCTACTTCGCGAAGGAATTCATCGAGTCAGCCAAGGAAATTTAGCTGGGTGAGAAGGTCAAGTTCGTCGACGCGCATCACGCCCTCGCCTCAGTCTCTCCGGCACCATCAAAGACCTCCGCCGTCATCAATATACCTCGCGCTCATTCCCGTAAACTGCCTCGAGTGCACCTACCAACATTCCACGGCAGATACTCGGAATGGAGCCCATTCGAGGATCTATTCCAGGCAGTACTGGCGGACCACCCAGACCTCACGGATGGAACGTCTCTACTACCTAAAGTCCAGCCTCCGGGACGACGCCACCTTGACCATCAACACCATCCGTCACGGAGGAAAACTATAATCGGGCTTGGGACAAACTGGTAGAGCATTACGACAACACTCATGCGCTGGTCCACTCTGCCTTGAGCGCCCTCCTCCAGGGACCTGATATCCACAACGAATCTCCTGTGGGCCTACGTCAACTCCCCCAATGAGGCTGTCGAGACCCTAATTGCACTCGGCCGTCCCGTAAGCACCGTGGAGGACATACTTATTTATCTGACCACCCAGCGCCTGGATCCACGCACGGGACGTGATTGACAGACAGCGCAAGGAAACACCGCGGAACCCCCCGCGTACCAGCAACTCCACGCCTTCCTAAAAACCAGGATCGATGCGTTGGAGTTCGTTGGGGTGCCTAGAATCACCGTCGACCACCCGGGCCAGGAACGATCACCCGTACCCCAACCAGAGATCACGCCTCCCAGTGCACACGGCTTCACCCCCGCTCAGAACCTACAGCCTCCCTGCTCGTTTTGTGGATTATCGCACTCCATCAGATCGTTCGAGGGATTCAAAACGCTCAGCCCGAACCAATGGAAATCACACGCAATTGCCTGGGCCGACATCGGATTCGCGACTGCCATTCCATCAAGACATGCATGTCGGGGACGACACTACACCCTACTCCACGCTGGTACGTCCCCAACTCCAACACCCCATTCACCACAACCTCCAGTAGCGGGTGCCAACCCAAAACCCCAAGGCGACCAGGCCCCCGAAGTGTCGCCGCACAGTCTAACTGCTCTTCCTCCGCGGGCATGATATAGAAAGAATATAACAAATTTAAAAAAAAAACATCAATTATTGTGATATATTATACTAACACTAGTTATTGTACGCCGAAAGGCATAAGAAGAACAAAAGATTGAAAATGTATAATTTAGAGTGCTTGCGAAGAGCCAGTATGTTAATGTAAGAAAAATATTTGTAAAATCGAATTTAACATTTAGTCTTAAGTAAAATCTGTAATTGAATTGTAAATAAATGTGGAGATAAAACAAAAAGTCCCTCGCCCAACGGCTGCGCCTTCGCCGCCAGGGGGGCGCCCGTTGCCTCAATCACAATACTGCCTCCCCACGACTGCTCGGGAAGCTGGACCATCAACGCCCTGACCCTGCCCCACCTCTCGGATTACGTACCACCCCCACGACTCTTGCCCGGAGATCTCTCCATCGTGGCAGGCTTGGAACTCGCAGACCCAAGCATCCCATCCACAGACAAGGTGGAAATCATCATCGGGGCCAATTTGTGCCCGCCTCTAATCCTGGAGGGAGTGAAGGAGTCTGAAACTTAAGGCTTCATCGCGCCAGCGACTTACTTGGGATGGGTGCTAACGGGCTCAGCACCCACCACCTCTTCCAGTCTCGGAGTGACGAGATCCCCCATTGTGGCCATTCATTGTGGGTAGCCACCCTACAACTCCAACCCAGATCAATTATATGGCTCTGCGGCGGCAAAACCCGATGGATCCCAGCGAATGGAGGAAAGGTCCCGTCGTCATCGATCCCAAGGGACACCCTAGAGATTCACGGAACACCTGCCCAGCACGACCACCGGATACATATTTACTGCGGCGAGTAATCAATCATAAGGGTGAATGGCTATAGTGCTCTGAAAAGCCCTACCATCTCCTTTCCCCACTCATATATCCAAATCCCTATACGCAAACTCATATTTACAAAATCCATTACCCCGAACCAACCAAATTCGCGATAAACGAATCAAATATTCGTTTATCACTCTTACATCCAATTCCCCATAACTATAAAACAAAATCAAACGCATGGCAAATTGAATCAGATGTTCAATTACCATCCGTAAACAAAACCCGAATCCCAATGCATATCTTCATATGCAAACAATCCCATATTAAAATATATTCATTTCCTTCTCATACACACAATTCTAAAATCCTTATCTCCATCTGGATTGTAGCCAGATGTGTGCATTTTAAAAATAGATATCCCATTCCTTTTCTCCAGTTTCTCACATACAAATCTCAATGAAGATTTGTATTAAACGGCGATGAATTTTGTATTCAAGGATCAGTCTCATTTGGCGTCCGAACTAAATAAAATTATCAAATAAAAAAATTAAATAAATAAATTGAATACTGGAAATACAGGTGATTTTTTATTGCGCTTGGCTGATTCCCAGGCCCATATTTAACAACCGGTAGCTGCTCTTTCCTCAAAGTTGGCGGCAACCGCAACGGGTCCCCTCAGGAGCTCCCTGAGAGATGGATCACTACAAAAATGGTGGCAGCGGTGGGATGTCCATAGATCCCGCTACCAACAGAAAACTTTTAAATAATAAAAGCGTCCCCGGGGCTAAACACCGGGAATAGTTGCAAAATATAAATACATAGAATGTTTTAAAATAATAAAAGCGTTCCTGGGGCTAAACACCGGCAGCAGTGAAAAAAAAGGTGAAAAGTGGAGACAACCACATCCAGCGCCAACTACATCATTGGAGGAACCACCAGGCGAACGCCTAATAGTGTAAAGTGGACGACGGCCACGAGCCCCGTCAACATTATATGGAGAAGCAGGATAATCAGTCCTGCAGGCCATCAACCATAAAGTGACATCTTTAGCCAATGCCAATGCCGGCACAACTACAATCACAGTCACAATTCACACCACACCAAAGGACCACAAATAGTGCAGGGAAGAGTAATGATATTAGCAGCAATAACCACCACAAATCTGGAAAACAGCATTTTTCAACCCCCGTCCGACGTGTACACACACCGAACATTTACACCCTATAAACAATTACATGCACAACAGCATCAATCGTGACCACCAGCAGCAGCATTCGCAGACGCATCAACAACAACGAGTAACCTAGCGACGACCATAGCCGCCAACACAACCAGAGATCACAGGTATTTATATCCATATTTGTTATTAACAAATTTGCAAGGAGACAAATAGATCCCCCAACATAAATTTGAAATTCTCTTAAAGGGACAAAGAGAGTCCTACAATATAAATTAAAATTTTTATCACAAAGAGGACAACTAGAAACCTCAAAACTTATGAAATTTATTTTTTAATATAACCAACGGGGAAAATTCTAGGCATATACTTTAAGGGGATACAAACACCCCATAAACTAAAAATTCAAATTTCTATATATATACAATATATACACACATATACATATATACATATATTTTAAGAATTTGTATCACATGGTTTTTAGTAATTACTCGGGGAAAATTTTTCATATTCTCGGGCAGAGACTGCACAATTTCCATGCGCTTACGCTTATCTGTTCCTTGTCTTTTTCGTTTCATCTCTTTAGATAGATTTTCCTTAAGATCTTTCCACTTGCAGACTCATTTCACTTTGGGCTCGATAAAAGTCTCCTCTCTTTTTACCTTTACTTTTTAAAAAAAGGCGAATAGAAGATTTAAAATGCGCGAAAACGAATGTCTAAATATAATAACGCGAATATAAAAATGAATGTTACAATCAGGTTAAAGGATATCTTAGATTTCGTACCGGTGTTTAACGGTAACCCGGACGAACTAGATGATTTCATTTCTCGCGGGGATATTATTTTTTCACAGGCACAGGACGACAGTCAGCATGCTTTTTATTTAAGCGTGGTAAAAATCAGACTGCAAGGGCTAGCGTACGACCACATCCGACATAAGGTCATTTCAACCTGGAACGATCTTGCTTCAGAATTGAAGGAAGAATTTAAAATTCTAACCTCTAGGTCAGCGGCACAAAACAGTCTGGTGACAGCCAAGCAAGATAGCAAAGAAGATGTGAAGGAGTTTGGAAACAGACTCACACACCTCTTGCATCTGCTGGACCAGGCTACGTTTGAAAGTACTGTCGAACCTGCGGTGCATAAATATCCCTTCGAGGTAAATAGGAAACTCGCCTTATACGCATTTGAAGACGGTCTTAGGGAGTCCCATTTAAAACTCTTAGTTAAGGCACGAGGTACCCCAAGTCTTAGAGCAGCAATCAATTACGCTCTCGAGCAGGCCCCACGACTAGGCGATAGAAACCTTCTTAATTTATCTAATAATTCCAAATATAGCCAACCAACAATTTGCCAATCGTGCAATAGGTCTGGTCATACTTCTGCGACATGTCGTCGAAATGAAAACGTTTGTAATACTATTGCCCAAATTAAGGCGGAGTTTGAACGCCTCCAATGCACATATTGCAACAAATTTAATCATTCTCAAGCAGAATGTAGGAGACAGTTCCATTTCAGAAGTCAAAACGACTCTCCATCAAATAAAAATTATTTTAGAACTCAGCCCACTTCTACCGCAAACGTTTTGAGTAGTGGAGTATTTAACAAAAATTGATTCGGAGAAACAAAATACGGGAAAATTTGAACAAACAGCGCTAGAATCTAAGGGCTTAAACAACAAGGTGTCATATACGGATGAAATTGGCATTAGAGATAATATGGACATAAATCAGAGGCAGGACGGTCTAGAGGCCCCCCAAATAAAGGGAGTAGCGACCAAAGATCGTGTCCAACAGTCTACATCTGAATCCGTTTGTCTACGGGCCGGATCTGATGATTTGACAAAGACCCCTGAACATACTATTGTGGGAATTTCACTTGGTTATATGCCGTCCTTGGCAAGGTTCACCAAGATTTCCTAACGATAGTTCCGCCGAACACTGTCCACCAAGAAGTAAAACACACAAGCTCTCTCTGAGATTAACTTTATTATAGGTCCTTAATTTGATAACTTGATGTGGTGTTGCATATGAATCTGTTTGAGTTTATTTTATTTAAGAACATTCGGGAGTACTTTACCAAAGAAAGCTTAGCATGATGTGCTTACTTAATCGAACACACAGGACACTTTGTTATTAATAAACCGTACGCGACACGACCAGCACTCTACACAATGTCAAACTTAACTTGCGATATTCGCTCAGACGACTCACTCCAACTCGTGATTAAAAACTCGTGGTGTGCACTCGACAACTTATCAGGCTCTACATTTCGGGCGCACTCCAGGAGGCTCGACTCCTTTAAAACTATTTGATCCACTAAACTACTTTTGTGCGCGGATCACCTTGTTGGCTCGTGATGCGAGCTCATGGGTGGTCGAACCGTGGGAATAAAAATTCATTAAAAAGCATCTTGGGATTAGGATGCATTTGGGATAATTACACAATGATGGTTGTGTTTACAACCATGTTAATTGTGTATTGCGATCCTAGGGAGTCATGGGTCGAATTCCAGTGTGAGTATTTACACTGGCATTGAATTCGGCTCTTGGCAGCTAGGCGCGAATTGCGCCGGTGCTTTGAAGATTGCATAAAAGCCGCCGTGAGTACTGGTGCAACATGAAAATCTGTTGCGCACGTGTGGGACAGTAAATGCAGGCAGACAGGGGTTCTGCTGATTGTTTTTATAATCCACTTCGGTTATCTAGTATGGCAACCGAAATGTTTTCCTTTTAGAACAATGCTGAGATGCATTGATGTATGCGGTACTGGCGTACCGAATTTCTTCTACGGAAATTTATATAACGCGTTAATTGCGTGAATGTCCTTGATGGGCAGATGCTTGATGTTGGATGCTATTTGCATAACCGAAAGGTAATGAAATCGGTGGGAGAATGCTTGGGGAAGTTATTGCGCTTGCATACGCAAAAATGACGAAATTAATGGAGCTTTAGGAGGGAAGATTTTGAGGTAGATTGAAAAGGTAGCAGTGGCGTTGGTAGAAACGCCACACTATCCTAACACATCCCTCTCCTTTCATATTTTTAAATGCTCCGACTTCTAGCAACAACACGTCCAAGCTCATAGAGCACAAACTGAAAACACCGGCAAAATGTAAGCCTGATGAGCAAGAACTCCCAGCAGAATGTAAGCCCGAGGAGCAAATAATCCCAGCATCCAATAAGCCTGAGGAACAAAGAGTCCCAGCTAAGAATAAGACTGAGGAACAAGAAGTCACAGCAGAATATAAGCCTGTAAATAACAGCTATATCAAATTACCCCCTTCAAATTACTTGTTTGTCCGCATCGTCTCCCTCGTTTCTCTCATTTTCCAAAATTTAAAATGGATGTTACAAATGAAACATAAATATTGTGACGCATATGACAGTCAGTACTGGAATATTCGGGAAAGTCCAAAACAAAGTACTGGAAAACTGGAGACTATGGATAATAGAACATTCAAGTTTATGGAACGGACGGAAACGAAACGCCGAATCAGAATAAGCAAACGGTATAAATACATCGCACACAGACTATGGAGATGAGTAAAAAGTAGAAGGTCAAGCAAGTGATAAGTAATGAGTAAGAAGTAATAAGTGTGGAAGCGATAAGTAGGGAAGCGATAAATGAAGAAATCATTAAGTGTACGGTAAAAAATAACGGTTGTTATTAACGGACTAATAAAGTGTCACATTAATTCAAAATCGATTCAACGGCTCTTATTTATTCAAAATAATTAATCCAGCGAACCCTAAGCTCGCTACAATATAAACAAATACTTAAAATCCCGTTTACAAATAAAACAATGGTTGATCTTCCAAAATTTATTATGAATTCTACATCCTTTAAAATGCCTTTCATAGATGGTTTTATTGCCCAAACGTTAAACTATGTTACACAAACCAACCCTAAGAAAATATGGAACATTTTTCACAAATTTAAAGAAAAACTTAAATGGATTAACCTTTTCAAATAAATGTATATATGTATGAACATAAAAATAAAACACCAATTCTCACATTATTAATCTAAAGAAAAAATTATATGTAAATTAAATATATCCACAATAAATATATAATTAATAATATCGAATTCCCCTCTTAACATATTATTGAAATAAAAAAAACAAACAAAAAAGATACATATACATAATAACGCAAATAAATAAAATAAAAAAAAAACAACTTTGTTTTGAGAAACTTATGTATCTAAAAGAAAATTGTCTATAATAAACAAATAAACTTTGTAAATATTGCAACAGTATTAACAACACAGGAGATAATTAGTAAAATATAACACAAATAAATCTCCAAATAGCTTGTATTATGAAGAGAATCTTTCCCAAATTCATATAAATGATGAAACAAATATTAAGCCCCTCAATAAAACGAATTTTGTAAATATTATATAGCTTACGCTTATATATAAAAACTTGACATAAAATAAACAAATAAACTGTCTTGAATTACTCAAATAGAAAGCTCTAAATGACAGTTTGAATAACTTTAAGTAAGCAAAAATTAATAATAAAAAATCTATGAAATAAACAATATAATATACAAATATAAAAATTTCGAATACCTTTATAATTACAAAACAATTTTTTACTTTAAATCAAAATGAATTTTAAAAATTTAGAATTAAAACTTTCTTTATAATACATGGAAAAAAAAACATAAATATAGCCCCCAAAATGAAACAGAAATATACTCTGTAGATAATGTAAATTCCTATATAATACACAAGTTGTAAGGCTTACCTAAAATTGATCTGTAGCACAAATTGAATTTAATATTTTATTTAAAATAACTTTATTTTATAAAAATAATTCACAATTATTATTAAATATATTGAAAAAACAAAAGAACACTGTAAATAACATTATTAATATAGTTAACTTAAAAATGTACTTATATACACGATAAGAAAAATTGTGAATGTAAGCCTATAGTTTAACACATAATCTTAGATTTTCTAAAAACATAACAAAATACTGAAGAACGCTCTATCGCAAGCTACAGAATTAACACAAAATATTGAATAATATGTAAAAACAAGAACAAACATTTAAAAAAGTAGCAAGCAATTATAACTACAATGAAAATTTAAAGTAACCATTATAATTTGAAATCCAAATTATGTAACGAATCATGATGACATCGCCTTTCACCTTTTATCGCGTCACTCCTAGAAAATTAATCTCTTACAGATTAATTTTCTTTTTTGAAGGAGGGGGGGATGTAGTGCTCTGAAAAGCCCTACCATCTCCTTTCCCCACTCATATATCCAAATCCCTATACCCAAACTCATATTTACAAAATCCATTACCCCGATCCAACCAAATTCGCGATAAACGAATCAAATATTCGTTTATCACTCTTACATCCAATTCCCCATAATTATAAAACAAAATCAAACGCATGGCAAATTGAATCAGATGTTCAATTACCATCCGTAAACAAAACCCGAATCCCAATACATATCTTCATATGCAAACAATCCCATATTAAAATATATTCATTTCCTTCTCATACACACAATTCTAAAATCCTTATCTCCATCTGGATTGTAGCCAGATGTGTGCATTTTAAAAATAGATATCCCATTCCTTTTCTCCAGTTTCTCACATACAAATCTCAATGAAGATTTGTATTAAACGGCGATGAATTTTGTGTTCAAGGATCAGTCTCATTTGGCGTCTGAACTAAATAAAATTATCAAATAAAAAAATTAAATAAATAAATTGAATACTGGAAATACAGGTGATTTTTTATTGCGCTTGGCTGATTCCCAGGCCCATATTTAACAACCGGTAGCTGCTCTTTCCTCAAAGTTTGTGGAAGCATGGCGGCAACCGCAACGGGTCCCCTCAGGAGCTCCCTGAGAGATGGATCACTACAAAAATGGTGGCAGCGGTGGGATATCCATAGATCCCACTACCAACAGAAAACTTTTAAATAATAAAAGCGTCAATAAACTAAATAAAATTATCAAATAAAAAAATTAAATAAATAAATTGAATACTGGAAATACAGGTGATTTTTTATTGCGCTTGGCTGATTCCCAGCCCCATATTTAACAACCAGTAGCTGCTCTTCCCTCAAACTTTAAGGAAGCACGGCGGCAACAACAGCGGGTCCCCTCAGGAGCTCCCTGAGAGATGGATCACTACAGGGCGATCCCAGGCCACCGAGAACCTCACAACATCGTCGGAGCCAACCACCATCGCAGGGAAAAATAACAAACAAAACCGAAGCCTTCGGCCTTCGGCCTTCCTCGTGCCAGGCGGCCTCCTCCCGTAACATCCCATCCACCTCGCGGAAACGTCCTCACCACACCCAAGCCAAAAACGCCTTTCGACAACCACCAGCAGATCACCTCACCGGCACCAATCACAGCCTCGGCCTCGGGCCTCCCCCTCATCAACGAGGATGATTCGATAATTGGCGAAGACGGGCGGAATGTTGGGGATTCACAAATGAATGTACTGGAGAAATCCAGTACGTTCACATCTGCTTGCCATGTGCCAACTGCCACACCCCAGCGGACTACATGTCAGTGAAAAACGGGAAGCCACATAAGCGTCACCCGATTTGAACCAGCTCAACGGTTGCTTCGCGGGATAGTTCCTCAACTCGGTTCCATGACATCTGCGCACAGCTATTTTACTTACTAAAATTGCTTTCACGTATTGCAGCAAATCATCTTCGCCCGGATGTGATGATCAATTATCGACAAACGCGTCGTCACTCTCGTAGTTTATAATCCGTTTTAAATTAAATAAAAAATAAAGCTCATTAGCAACATTGCAAACATAGTACCTACTTATTTCTAACCACATTACCCTTGTGAGGGATCCATTAAGGATAACTCAGCACTGTTCCTGTATTGGGACACACATAACCCACAATTGAAGCTTCCTCTGAGAGATTCAGTAAACCAATTGCCACTGTGTCTGAGGATAGCAATCCCCACTGAGAGAATTACCAT
The DNA here is from genome assembly GCA_963931805.1 of Microdon myrmicae. Classification (NCBI taxonomy): domain Eukaryota; kingdom Metazoa; phylum Arthropoda; class Insecta; order Diptera; family Syrphidae; genus Microdon; species Microdon myrmicae. Next base: position 150,775,921 of record OZ007501.1, on the reverse strand, counting down.
GTGTTGAAAATCATGCAGCGGAAAATTACTCCTAAAAGGTAAACAGTAAAAAGTAACATGAGCCTCGATGGGTCTTTTGGACGAGTGGGTGATATGACTCCTTCACGACGGGTAAGTTTAGAAACAGCTACAACATGTAAATAAAGAAGAAGTTGACATTTGAGATGGTTAAGTTTCACCGATTTAAACAAAATATCAAAAATAACATTTAATGCATGTTTTAATTGATTATAATTAACAAAAACGTCTGTGTGTAAAGACGTGAAATATCGTTACCAAATTGGGGCGTTCGGTGGTAAGCCCACTGGGGACTGCTAAAATAGCATCTACAGTAAACCTACAATCGAATCATAATGGCCTGAGCTGGTTAATGAAACCAAAAAATTATCAGTACTCTGCACCATGATTATCTTCACAGCATATGAGCATTAAAATTGAGTTGTCTCCAGTTCGCACGAATGCGACCAAAACGAGTTGTCGAGACACGTCTTATTTAATAACACTATACCCTAATCAGATCTAATAACAATTTGGGTTAGGTCCTTGGGAGAATTCATATTCCTCTTGTTTGCAAGCAAACAACGTTCCGTGTAGTTTATCAAAAGCAATCGTCTTGAGGGGTGTACATTGAAGGCAAAAGTTTCTGTAATCAACTTTAAGTATCTTCCAACTCAAATAAATAAACTTTTCAAATTCGTTTTTAACCCACGACAGAGACACTTAATCTTCAGCCCCAGTATGAATGAAAGGTAAAAGTTTCGGTGATCCCTCTGAGCTAAAGACAGACAAATGTAAATGCTCCTTCTCGCTGTTGTCGACAAGTATATTGTCGCTCATTTGTAATCATTTGGGCGAATGATGAACTTCTTAATAAATCTCAATTCAAAATCATTCCAAAGATATTTACATGACAAACCTCATCCATGCAAAGTACCGCCCGCAATGTTTTGACTTACTGCTGTGAGGGGAAACTTGTCTCTTTTTTTGAAAAATGTATGTAAGCCCGGTGCTTCCCTGTCATTCTGCCGGATGTCAGTTGACAACCAATTGGGGTATTGATTCTTTTTTTTTACCTCTAACGAAATGACTCACTTTATCTGTGAGGATGCTTCTCGAAAGGATGCCGCCCTAGGAGGGAACTAGATTTCTTTGGAACTTTCCGCAGAATCACCCTTTTCTTTGGATACTGATTGAATGAGTCGGTCATGTCATGCGAGCAACAGCGGAGGTAGGGGGTAGTGACGAACTAAAGAAAAGGAAAATCCAGTTATTTTCAAAACTAAGGAGACCCCCAGGGAAAGTTGGACGATATAAGCAAGCGAATGTTTGTGGTCATGTAACGAAGGAAGAGAAGGCGGTTGGTCTGTGTCTTTGTTAGTAATGAAACTTTTACAAGTATTACGTCCAAATCAGAGAGAAATCCCACATCATATTGGCGGTATAAGCCTTGGGAATTAAGTAATGCAAATGCAGAAACACACGCCAAAAAACTGATTTATTTTTAATTCGCCCTCTGTGTTACATGCTTACTTCCCAGAGAAGTTGTTCGCATAAAATGGCAGTACGGACAGTAGGGGAAGTCATTGACTTAACACATAAGACTTATATTAGCACAGTGAACTATATCCAGGGACACGGTCAACATTTTCGTATTGCATAGTCAGAAAATGGACTTACAATTACCTTATTAGAATTTCAGTTCGTTCTACGAATTGCTGGCCCAATGAAGAATAACCACACAATCTACCGACGTCATCATTCTGACTAACATTGGAATACCAAACCACAATAATTGATCATTCAATTGTTTTTCATTCATGAAATTACCAACCCTTATTCAACCATATACGCCACACAAATCATCACATAATAACCGAGGATTTACTGCGTTTTCATTCCATACAAATTGCTAATAAGAGAGACAGCCCTTTCAACGCTTCAGGGATATCATATTAAACATTAATATAGTACATGGCATTCCCTACATCGACTTACCAGGAGCACGCCTTCATTGCACCTTCGGGGAAAATTTCTTAGAATCTGTCGCCATGGTTATTGCCTTAACTCTGGACATCCATTCGCCGGCAAATGGAAATTTATGCGCGTCTTAAAGCTTTCGCCAGCAACTTTCACCAAGGAAAAAGTGCTGGAGAGGATTCCGGAGACGGACACCACTAAATCCGGCAGCCCATGACCGACATAATGCGGTCGATGTGTTCCTTTTTTTCTCTCCCGGAAATCTATTGAAAATCAAGGCATGTGCCAGTGTATCTCCGAAATGAAAAATATCTCGGCGGTAGCTGCGACTAGCCGTAGTATTATCCCTGGACGCAAGGAAAAGGAAAACCAGTCTACATTTCCCACTTAACCTCGGGTGGTGGTAAATGAATAAATCTTTTGGCGAACATTATAATGTTTTAAGGGCACGGCGGTCATGATGACAAGGGGCGTTAATGTTCTCCAGAGAAAAGCTGTATTCAAAGTACTTTATGATGATAAACGCGGTCATTAAGGTATAAAGCGGTAAGTCAAAGCCTTAAGTTTTTAATCGGGTTCCAGACGGCTCTTCCGTAACTGGGTGAGGTAGTTGCGGATGAAGCAAGGCCGGGAATTTTTTATCACAGTATACCTAAAAGGGCCATCATTTAGATTTACAGTAGCTTATGTATTAAATTATAGGTGATTTACCCCTTTAACCGTCGGAGGTAGGGGGGCTATTTTAAAAGGCGTAGATTCTTATTAGAACGTTTCTTGACTACGTAGCACAATACATTAAGGACTTATAATTGGTGCGAAAGATAAACTTGTTGAATTTCTAAGATTCTTTAAACACGAATATTGGTTGATATATTGTATTCTATTGCGTCTCGTTTTTATAGTGTTTTAGTAACTGGTGTTACCTGCTCGACTAATTTACTGAGCTATACATCTCTAACTAAACCAGCAAGATCAGTTCTTGTAGCCAGGAGTGCAGTCAAATCTATGGCGTTTCTTTAAGTATGCAAAAAATACATTGCGCCTATAGGAAGTTATTATATTTATATAATCGGTTGTATTGTAACAAATTTTTCTTACGAATGCAATAATTTTTCTCTTTCTCCTCCCTTTTGGTTTCAATTTTATATAAAACACTTGTCGGACAGAACCGAGATTAAACACACGGGATAAATTTGCTTGCAAATCCGTTCATTTGTCATTTTCTACCTCAACCTTTTGCATGTGTTATACGCACTTACATTGGAATTTTTCGAATAGAGATGGGCATTTTTTTTACACTAACCCGCGCATAAAAGGGGATTTCAAAGTACCCTTAAATGTCACAGTGCAAGCGGCCAGAGAGGAAGTGGATAAGAAAAGGAGGTATCGATGTACATTGACCTGGGCATTACAACGACCAGGAAAGAAATGATCAGGTAGAGCATTCCACATTTGTGTGGTTCGGCTAAAGAATGACTCTCTATGTTTATACGCCTAACGTAAAGTGATACGCATTCTCAGATTTGTGGGTATAGGAGAAAACCTCTGTAGAGGCGGAACACATTCACCAAGTTCATTTGAGCACGACCGTCGTAGTACCTATAGAAAAGAGATAGGCATCATATGTTGCGCCTATGTTCTAACGACAGAATTGAATGATGTACGACTGGATGTCCAATAAGTTACACTGCTCGATTTTGCCTCCTATTGAGCGCGTGTAGTGCAGTTTTGGATGCGCCCGACAAAATGTGGCTTGTAAATAGTGGCCAGGTTGGATGGAGTGAAATATTGTTTGCATCTTTTAAGGAACTCCATAATTTGGCTGTACTTTTGCCAGCTTCATATATGTACTCATTCCAATTAAAAGTCGAATTAATTCAAGCGCCGAGGATTGATAGTTCGTTTTCTTCAATATAAATGCCGTTCATCGACAGCATATTTACCTTGGGGTTCGCATTGCACGACAGGAAGCTGCACTGAGTTCTTAACGCATTACATTCTACTCGGTTAGATAACCCCCTTCGATATATCTTGTTGAGGTCGGAATTCAATGTATTAATTATTTATTTTGAGGGGATTTATTTATGGAATTATTTAATTTGATGGGAGGCAGATTTGAAACCAGCAAAAACTAATTGGATTGAAGGGCCAGAAAGATAGTTTCTTATCCATCGGATCAGGTAAATGTCTACTCCACAGGAATATAATTTTGACAAAAGGGCTTGATGTCAAACTCAGCCGAAGGCTTTTGAAATATGCAATACAACAACCTTGCTTTCGGCAAAGTAATGGATGGAGTAGCTCCACTTTTCTGTAAGGTACGCCATCAAATCTCTTGTGGACATGTTGCTATGAAAGCCATATTGACGGTCATTTCGATGGTGTAGCGCAAAAAGGGCCAATCTGATTGCTTATCCAGATTGGCCCTTCTTGCGCTACACCATCGATTTGATTCCAGATATTTAGAAAGTTGATGGTTAATGCGTGTTTCCATTACCTTTGCGAGAATAGAAGTTAGTGATATGGGTCGATAAGAACAAAGGGACGATTTCCCACCCTTTTTGGGAATTGGCTGAATGTTTGTTCACTTCAATCTATTCGGCCAGTAGAATAAGACAAATGTAGTCTCCGTGGTGATTTAACAAGTGGAATACAATACCTCTTTAGGAGAATTAGGGGATTGCCATCCGGACCAGCGGATTTGTTTGCGTTCAGCTTCTTGAGAGTGTCGGCAATAGTACGCGCTCGACAGTGAATCTGCCTCATGGTGTGCTGCTTATGCTCAAGTTGAGGCGGAACTGATGTGATATCAGGTAGCTCTGCATTCGCTACAAAATTTGTAGCAAATAGATCCCCTTCCCAATTGCACTAGTGACTGCTCTGTCATCGACTATAAACGAAGGAATGTATGAGCATACCGAGTTTTGGAAATATTTCAGGAATGCCCAGAAGTTTCTGCAACCTGTGGAAGGGTGTAGTATTTTTTGTGTCACTCTCTGGTCATGCAAGAAATTTGCGCGTTGAATATACCCATTGCAGTCATTTCTAGCTCTCTTGAATCTTTTCCGGTTTCCCTCAGCATTGTTTGATATATACAACCGGAAGCTTCACTCTTTAGCCTTATTGGATTCTCTCCACCCGGAACCGAACCGCATATTTGTCCTGGGTTTGATACTCCTTACCCTGTGTGGAGTATAGGTTCACATGGCAAGTCGAATCGTGTCGACCAGGGATGTGTAATGAAAATATGTCGATCGCAAAGTCCATCTCAAAGAAACTATAAGTCCAAAATTAGATCTGCGTTGGGACACGCTTAACGTATGTGAAGTTGCACTCTTTAGCAGGTCCTTGACTTACTTTACAACATTATTTATTATTTACTGGCCTGTGGGAACCCGGAATTTCATGACCTCACCGACTTGGCTCCGCCATTGTTCCCTGTCCTGTGCGCTCTCCTTCCACGTTCGATCATCCGATCCGATCTCCTCGAGGTCCAATCTAACATTGTCCTCCCATCTCCGTCTCGGTCGTCCTGTCGGTCTCTTCCCCGTTAGTTTAGCGTCAAGAATTCTATGCACGGTCCTATCATCGCCCATTCGCGCTACGTGTCCGGCCCATCTTAATCTTCGCGACTTGATCACTCTCACTATTGTAGGTTTTCGGTATAGCTCTTCCAATTCGTGGTTGTTGAGTTTCCTCCATTGTCCTGACTCCTCGTCATATTTACAGCCAAATATACCCCTTAAAACTTTATTTTCGAATACGCGGAATTTGTTCTCTTCCCGTTTTGTGAGAGCCCATGTCTCGCATCCGTATAGAGCAATCGGCATGATTATGGTTCTATAGACACAGAGCTTTATATTACGAGATAGCAGTTTGGATTTTAATAGTTTACTGGCTGCATGCCAACTAGCGTTGCCGGAATGTAGTCTTTTGTTAATTTCCTTTAACATTTCGTTTCTGGTCGTCAGTAGAAATTCTTTGACATTTTCAAATATCTTGCCCCCGACGTTTATATGTGTTCTCTGAGCTGCACCTGCTCTCGTCGTAATCATGTATTTCGTTTTGTCTTCATTTATTTCTAGGCCCACCTCTTCTGCTGCTTGCATGATGATTTCACAGTTTTTACTTATAGTTTCGAGATTATCGCCCAGAACGGCGATGTCATCCGCATACGCGAGCACTTGTGTGACCCCGTTCAGGGATGATCCGGCCGTGTTGTCGTCTTGTACCTTTCTGATAACATACTCGAGGACAAGGTTAAAAAGGCATGGTGAGAGGCCATCCCCTTATTTTAGTCCGTCCCGGATTTCAAATGGTTCTGAGAGGTGGTTTTCTATTCTAACCCGCCCTTTGTTTTCGTTCGTGCAAATTTGAATGAGGGCGGCATATTTTTTCGGGATCCCCAGCTCAACCACAATATGGTGGAGTCTTTGTCTTGCGACTGAGTCGTAGGCTTTTTTGAAGTCCACGAACAGTTGGTGAACTGTCTCTCCGTATTTCCACTTCTTCTCCAGCAGTTGCCTTGTTGTGAACATCTGGTCACTTGTTGACCGGTTCCGACGAAATCCGCACTGGTAGTCTCCCAATATTTCTTCTGCGTACGGTGTGATTCTTGCCAGTATGACATTTGTTAATATTTTGTATGTGATTGGGAGCAATGATATTCCTCTGTAATTTTCGCAGTCAGATCTGTCGCCTTTTTTTGAAAATGGGGATGACTACTGCGGTTTTCCATTCTTCCGGAATGAGTTCCTTGTCCCATATTATTTTAACCAGTTGGTGGATCTTTCGAGCGGTTGCCCCTCCTCCATGCTTCACAAGCTCTGCCGGTATGCAATCGATTCCGGGGGCCTTGTTGTTTTTCAGTCGATTTATTGCGTCTACAACTTCGTCGAGAGAGGGCTCTGGGATCTGGGGCTTGGCTGTATGTACGTGTGGTGCGTTTATTTGTGGTTGATGGGTGCCCACATTGAGCAAGTTTTCAAAGTACTGCTTCCATCTTGTCACGATATTTTTTGTTTCTGTCACCAGACATCCGTTTGTGTCTCGAATTATTTTGGCTCCCCCTCGGTAGCCATTTCTAATTGAATTTATGCCGGCATACATACCTCTGCTGCTCTTTGCTCTGGCATTTTCTATGATTTTTTCGATCCGAGTCTTCTCCCATTCGCGTTTTTTGCGTTTGAAAAGTCTAGTTGTTTCTTTCCGAATTGTCGCGTATCTTACTGCGTTGACTTCATCATATGCTTCTAAGTGGATCATTCTGAGGCGATTACGCTCTTCGATCTTTGCCCTGCACTCATCGTCAAACCAAGGTTTGGACTTAGTTGTTTTCTTAAATCCGAATACCTTTTGGGCTGTTTGTTTGACTGTGTCTCTGATCGATGCCCATTTAGTGTCCACACTATTGGCTTCCTCTTCCTCACTACTGTCATTCTCTAGGATGCTAAATCTATTCGTTAGTTCGTCTTGATATTCCGCCCTTTTACGTAGGTCTTTTAGTTTCTCAATCTCAAACTTTTTGCTCGTCTCCCGTGACTGTCCATATTGGTTTGCTGCAAGCCGACTCCTAATTTTGCCCATCACTAGAAGGTGATCACAGTCGCAATCTGCTCCTCTATATGATCTTCATCATCATCATCATCGGCACTACAACCGGGAACCGGTCTTGGCCTTATTTAGTAAGTCCTGAGGCTTGTTAAATTTTCCATAATGATTTATTTTTTCTGGGCAAGATCATTAGTCTTGCGCCAGAGACTCCCCGACGGGGAATCGAACCCCGGTCTCCCGGGTGACAGGCGGGTATACTAACCACTATACTATCGAGGAGCCCACTCTATATGATCTTACGTCAAGGATATTTGAGTGGTGTCTTTTGTCTATGAGGAAGTGGTCTATTTGGTTACGCGTTACGCCGTCGGGTGATATCCATGTGGCTTTATGGATTTGCTTGTGCTTGAACATCGTGCTCTTCACTACCAGATCTTTTGACGCTGCGAACGTGATAATTCGAATACCATTATCATTTGAAGCGTCATGTAGGCTTTCTTTACCTATTGTTGGTTGGAAGATCTCTTCCCTTCCAATTTTCGCATTGAGGTCGCCGAGGAGGATTTTAACATCGAATGATGAGATCCCAGCAAATACTTCCTCTAGGGTCTCGTAAAATGTGTCCTTCGTTTCTTCGTCGGTAGATTCTGTTGGGGCGTGTACGTTTATAAATACATAATTGTACCATGGGCCCTGTATTTTTAGCACCGACATTCGATCATTAATAAATTTCACATCTTTTACATGGGACGTAATCTTCTTGCTTATGATGAAGCCAGTTCCGAGGTTATGTGTATCGGTACCTCCACACGCCAGTGTAAACCCATTGCTTTCGATTACTTGATGTGGGAGTCGAACTTCCTGAAGCGCGACGATGTCCATTTTATATTGTTTCGCGTTTTCTACGACCGTCTGTGTCGCGCCTGGTTTGTATAACGTTCGAACATTCCACGTGCCGACGCGTATATCCTGCTTTTTCGGTTTTTCCCTACGTCTTCTTTTTGCCGAGTCGGTGTTTTCTTGATGATTTTTTTCCTTATGGTAGTGTCGGCTCATCACACCTACGCCTACCGGGTTTTTCGAGGGATTGTTTTTTGTATATTGGTTATTCATTTTTGATCCCACGAGACTTGGGGTTTCAAATAGTCCGCCACATCAGAGCCCCGTTTTGATGTGGTAAGGTCTGCATACTGCTCTGATTCGGCCCGGTGTCAGAGAGGCGCCGTTATAATACAGCCGGTATACCCCTGGCTGCAAACCATCCAATGGGCACGGTGATGCGTAACACCCTGGATTAGGGGTGGTAGATCTTTGTGTGTTACTCCTCGCTAGCCTGTCTGACATGGGTGACCTCCTGGAAGCATATGCTTCCGTCAACATAGCCTGAGTGATTCATTGTACTTTAAGCCCCCGCACCACGTCAAGGTTTCTACCAAGCGGGGGACTCTACAACATATAGAGTCAAATAATCGAAGTAATTAAACACTGTCTTAACATCAATATACAGTCCTGGAACTTTACCCTTTTTATAGAAGTTCGTGATGTCTCCAAGAAATTCAGTTTATTTGTGCCCGACCAGCCGACCTGATAGATCCTATAATTTGTAATCCATTTCTCAATATTCTGCAGGAATATCCGACACTCCTTCCATCATGAATATTTCTATTGTGCAGCAATTTCTAATTGCTCAAAAATATACCAACAATTACCTATTTATACCCCAGGGAGATTTGTCAACATCGCAGGTGGTACTCTGCATAGTAAAAACAATAATCCAATATAGGCGCACACTTGTCGGCGTGAACTTCCACTCTTGCAGTCGTTTTCACCGTTTGTTACTCTCTGCATCTTATTGAAGAGTAACGATCTCAACTATAATATCACTTTCTTTATGAAAAATCTTTCTATAGACCCGCACGAACTCACATTTCTTCGAAGACGATCTCAACTGTGGTATCATTCTTTTTATGAGAAATTATCTGTCTATTGAGCCGCCTCTAAAACATCTCGATGAATTTAAATTGAGGCCGCTACCCGCACTGCTATTATGTTCATTACCCCATAATCTCTTGTTCGAATAAAGACGTATTTTCAACGTGAACTACTGGTATTACAGTAGTAAAGGTTTTATTTAGGCTAATGATATCAATAAAGAATACTTTAGAAATCCATTACCACTTCACCGCATGTTTTCTTTTGTTATCAGCATCCAGAAAAAAAGTCTCGTCACATCCAAAAATGAGACCCAAATGCATTGCCAGATAAAATACTGAAACTCAAAATTCAAGGCTTTTTGATTTTGATTGTAAAACGTTCTTTTAAGAAAACCATCTAAATAGCATAAGTAGATATCTTATTCTGTTTGTTTAGACTCTTGCTGTGATTTTTTAGAGGCAGATGGTTACATTGGATGTAATAAACCAAATCCGCCAGTATTTGGTTATACACGTTATTTGTCTTGAAATAAGATATCGCAGCACTGTAATGAAACTGTCATATACATAAATCCGAAATAATGCCAGATCCACGTTATCCATCATCCCTCACAATAAACTGACCCCAAATATCCCAAACTTTAAGTTTAAAGAAATTCTCTCCGATTAACTCTTAGTATTTTAACCACATCGCAGCTTATCATCTTCCGTTGCAGAGATTATTGTTCGCTTTAAAACCACCTGTCACGCTGAACTTTCTCCGGGCAAGCATGAAAGTTTCTTGATCAACTTTCTGATATATGTACCCCCGACGTATCTAAATGTCAGAATAAAATCGCGTGCTATTTTCCCCCGCAATATTAGCGGTAATGTGTCTAGCGACGGTCCGAAATAAGGTAACAAAAGTGCTTGAGTCATCGCGCGTGCACGCAAAATGCATTAACTTCGTCTGTCTTTTTGGCACAACTGGCAGCAAAACTTTACCGAACCCGAATGTTGGAAAATTATCCCCTCAACCATCAGGCCTGGATCTTCGCCGTTGTGGTGCTGCTCGGTTGATACCTCTAGATAAAGTTTTCAGCTTGTGGAAGATATTCATCTTAAGTTTTGCCTTTATGTTATTCGTGGTAGCATCAACCGTACTTTTCTATTTTTGTTTTCAAAAAAATGCTGTTAGACAGATTTCTGACGCATCCTTCTCAACGCAAATACTCAGGCAATATGCAGTTGGCGAAGGAATAAATCTAATTACTCCCAAGTTGTCGGTGGACAGGAAGCTGAAAACCTCACCAACAAATACATCAACTAAGGGTAAGTCATGGCCAATACCTCGCGATGGGAAACATACCTGTTTTATACAGTGAAATAGGATAAGCGAAAGACCAGTAGTGTGTATGGTTAATTTAATTGGTTTTTGTTGTCTTGCCGCAGATGCGTAAAGTAAAAGGAAGAATGTTACCCGTCCATGTCTTATTCCAAAGCGATAACAAGATACAGTGCAATGACATTCACCTATGGATGCCGTTTTGTACAACTTCCACTCACTGCCAGAAATTTCAAAATAAGACAAAAAGTTAAAAACTTACGACAACCCTTACTCTCAAATTTTATTTACGATATTATGTTTACCTTTTGATTACATTTTTGGTTGCTTTTCTACATATCTGGTTTTAAAATCCATTCACTTATTGTATTATCCTGGTGAAACTTTGAACACATCTGCTTTCTCCCCATTGTTTAGTTTTTACTTTGAGTTTAACTTTTAAATATTTATGATGGGTTTTCTTTCAAATGAGTTTCTAGTCGACGAGATACTATAACAAAGTTAAAGTAGCAGACAATTAAGTATGAGGGATTAGTGGGAAAAGTACGTGGCCTACTACAGATAGTAAACAAAAGCCACAGACGTTTACCTACTAGAAGTCAGCATTGCATCCACAAACAGGAAGAATAAGTTCCTCAAAACAGGAAGGAAATCGGTAATACATGCCCCTCATGTGCAACCAACTTCTACGCACGTCACAATAACAACTCAATAAAAAATATGCGTACAGTGGAAGGAACATCAGGAATATCACAAATGGAAGGTCAGTGGGTTCGATGAAGAATGCTTTAAACTAACAATGGGAACTCAATAGACTGATTATGCACTTAATGGAATCGAACTTAGCATTTTGCTGGGATGCCCACTCCCAAGCACTCTTCCTCATTATATATGTTGTCATCACTCGTAATCTAATTCCTACCATTCGAGTAATTAGCTTTATGTACGTGACTGCTGTCACGTAACATAAAGCTCCGTGTCTATAGAACCATAATCATGCCGATTGTTCTATATGGATGCGAAACATGGGCTCTCACAAAACGGGAAGAAAACAAATTCCGCGTAGTCGAGAATAAAATTTTGAGGGGTATCTTTGGAGGTAAATATGACGAGGAGGCGGGAGAATGGAGGAAACTCCATAATCACGAATTGGAAGAGCTATATCGCAAACCTACAATAGTGAGAGTAATCAAGTCGCGAAGATTGAGATGGGCCGGACACGTGGCGCGAATGGGCAACGATAGGACCGTGCATAGAATTCTTGACGGTAGACCAACGGGAAAGAGACCGGCAGGACGGCCGCGACGGAGATGGGAGGACAATGTTAGGTTTGACCTTGAGGAGGTCGGATCGAATGATCAAGCGTGGAAGGAGAGTGCCCAGGACAGGGAACAATAGCGGAGCCGAGTCGGTGAGGTCATGAACTTCCGGGTTCCTACAGGCCAATAAATAATAATTTTCATTATCATAACCAATGTTGTATTCCAGAATACTACCCTTATTAAATTTAACACTGAATCTCCTAACACATCCTTAAAAACTTCACTTAACATATATTACATTCTCACTTAATACATACCATTCATAAACATTCACAATATTACCAGTTACAGCACACTTAATAACCTGCACCTTTTTATTTATTGAAAACATAGCAACTTGGATTTTCGTTCGAATTGAATGTGAAAAGTCACAGAAGAAAAAACAGATAGAGAAAAAATTCAGTTCATAAAGTACAGTTGGATTTAGCAGTTGTAGTTAGAAGTTTGATTTATAAGTGGAATATTGTAAGAAGAAGTTTTAATTAAGAATTGTAAAAGCAGTTAAGTTTTTAGTGTTTAAAATAAATACGTAACTAATATCAAGAGAGAAGGAAAAGTTTTTCTTTGACCATTGATTCTATCGGAGCTACTCAACAATGAAACGAGACTTGATGAAAGAAACAGAACTAAAGATAAAATAAAAGGTCCCCGCTCTTCCCTCAACCGAGGAAGCACGGCGCCGGACCTCAACACTGGTGGCAGCGGTGGGATACAACCAAAGGATCCCAAATAAAAAGAAGAAAATAAGAAGAAAAAAAAAACAAGAAAAAAAATTTTTTAAACAAAACAAAATTTAAAACAACAAAAAAAAAATGTTTATAAGAAGAAGAAAAAAGTAAACATGTAAACAAAAAATTTAAAACAAAAAAAAAAATAAAGTGAACACAAGAGAAATAACCAAATAAGAAGAAGAAAAAAAAATTTTTTCAAGAAGAAAAGAGAGAAAAAAAAACAGGAGAAATAACCAAACCAAAATAAGAAGAAAAAAAAAACCTCGACATAAAACAACGAAATAAAAAGAAAAAAAAAGGAAAGCAGAAAAGACCAGGATATTCAACTTCTAGGGCGTGAAGTCTGCCTGGCAAGAATAACAAAATAATATAAAATAAAGAAAGGAACACAAAGAGGAACTCTACGACACAACAAAGAAGAAAAAAAGGGACAACAATAAGAAATTCAACAAGACTTCTATCAACATCTAGAGTAGTAAGAAATTTTTTCAATATTTTGTTTTTTCTCTCTAAATTTTTTAGGAATATTTTCTACTTGGAAGCTTTCCTTTTTACTAACATACATTTTTTTCGATAGAAATTTCTATCTATATTCTTTGAAAATTCTCTTTTCAGTTTTTTTTCAACGACATTTCCGTTTCTTTTCCTTCTCGTCGAAAATTTTCTTTCTTTTCAGTTTTGGGTCCAAACCATATCGTTTCCATATATATATATTGAATAATAACATAAAGGCCATTTTTTCATAAACCATATTTTTAAGAATTGATAACAAATTTTTGCCATACTTTAATTCAAATTTTCAATATTACGAGCCCATATTACACGAGACAGGCGGCTAGGCAGGGGGAAGAACAATTCCACTATCAACAGATACTCAGTAAAACCCCTGAAATGGCTCTGTCTGTCGGAATTTCTGATGTTTTCAGAATCGTCCCTACCTTTGACGGGAAACCCTGCGACTTAGGTAAATTTATTTCCGGGGGAGACGTTTTATTTAGATCCATAAAGAAGGCAGACCCGGATATATACGAGACATTTTTAGATCTAGTCAAAAATAGACTAGAGGGTCATGCTTACGATCTGATCAGGTATAGGAAAATCGCTAAGTGGGAGGATTTAAAAGATAAACTCGAATCGGAATATAAAGAGGAGCAATCTCGGTCGACGGCACACAATGAGTTGATTTCTCTGAAACAACGCTACAGAGAAACCGTCCGGGAATACGGCGATAGAGTCGCGAATGCTCTAAGGACTCTAAACTCTGCCACGTGTGAAATAACAGCAGACGCGGTGGTTAGGGAATTCTTAATGGAAGAAAACAAAAAATTGGCCGTACAAACATTTGAAGATGGACTAATGAACGAACAGCTAAAGATACTAGCTAAAGTCCATGGGGGAAATAATTTAAAACAGTCGATTGCACATGTAGTATCACATGGTGCTCGAATGGACAACTCTCCCAGGTCATATCAATACAATGAAAAACCTACATTCAATCGTATAGTCTGCCAAACCTGTGGTAAGTTAGGGCATACACAGGACACATGTTATCGGAACATGCAATCCAACTTTTTTCCGAATAGACAACCCATAAAAAGGGAATATAACATTGTATGCAATTTCTGTGGACGGAATAATCACACAGAGAACGAGTGTAGATACAAGATATCTAGGAATGGAGCGCCTTCAACAAATTACCAACAAGGTACAACAACGCGTAACCCATTCCGAAACAATCCTACAAACTCTGAAAATCGTTTTGGTGAAAATTCTAGGAGCACCAATAGACAAAACGATAGACAAAATGTTCACTTTTCTCGGGTGCAAGAGTCGGAAAACGAGGCCTGACGCCAACCAAAATTTATGGAAGACAGACCAAAGTTTTCTATTTACAGCATTAGATCTTTGGAAATAGATAACGACCATTTTAATGAAGCTCCTAGCCAAATTTACCCTGAGCCCACATACTCCTATAAACCAAGCCATATAAACGAAGATAACCCTGTCCCTAATATAAAGACTCCGATTCATACTCCCATTCTGGAAAACAATTCAGCAACACAGACTGAAAATCCGAAATTTTCAGCAGTATTAAAGACTGAAATCGCTAATATCTCAGATATCCCTATTGACAACGCAGACACTTCAGCAACCAAGACTGAAAACTCAGCAGTATTAAAGACTGAAAATTCGGATCCTGCAGAAAATATACAAACAGAAACCCCTAATATTCCGGCTATCCCAATAGACAACCACGGCACTTCAGCAACAAAGACTGAAAATTCAGCAGTGTTAAAGACTGAAGACCCAATAGTTGCAATAAAATTAGAAACACAAGTCAGTTCAGCAGCTAATACTGATGAACAAATCTTTTCAGCAGCAAAGACTGACGGATTAAATGTTTCTACAGCAGATATAACTGAAGAAATAGTTCAAACAGCAAATAGGACTGGGAACCAAGATGTTCTAACAGCTAATAAGTCTGAAGAACTATTCGAATCAGTAAATGAGACTGAGAAACTAAACGATCCATCAGCAGTGAGTAAGACTGAAAAGGTAGACGTTCCGACAGCAGTTAAAGCTATGGACAATGACAACACTAAGCCGAAAACAATAAATATTTTAAACAACGAAAACAAACACAAACACTTACTCAAACACGAAATAATAAAAAATGAAAATAATAATTTAACTAAAATAGGTATTGTAAAGAGTAACTATATAAATACATTACAAGTCTTTTTTTTCAACAATAAAAATTTATTCCAATGCAAAATACAAAAAAAATAAAAGGTTACATCGTCATTTAAATTATTTAAGATCATTTTTCAAGAAGATTTTTGGTAATAATCATCTTTATTCAATCATCATAGTAATAGGCCCAGAAAGGTTTTGGAAACTTTTCCATAAATTTAAGGAAAAGATAAACACATAACAAATGGCCTTTGTTTTATTATTCAATATATATGAAATAATCTAACAATTGTAGGAAATGACGGAAATGAAAAAAAAAAAAAAAAAAAAAAAAAAAAAGTTAATGAGGGGGACGAAAGAAAGAAAATTTTAGAGGTAATATATATTGGAAATTTTAGAATTAATATATATTCGAACGGAAAAGGAAAGAAAGAAAATTTTATTGGTAATATATATATTAGAAATTTTGGAATTAATATATATACGGAAATGAGAATTTTGAAACAATAATATTAATATTATATATTTAATATAATAAGTAATAATGATTTTTAGATAAGAAAAGAAAAGGTTCCAAGGAGAAATATTTAAATTTAGTTAATATATAATGTAAATAGACTATTTTGGACTATTTTTCTAGTGTTAAGAACTTTTTGAGTATTGGAAAAATTTAGTTAATATATAATGTAAATAGATTAATTTTCTAGTATTAAGAACTTTTTGATTATTGTAACCTTTGATGAAAGATTAATTTTGAAAACCTTTGTAATGTAATTGAACGAAAATCCAAGTTTTTAATTAATCTTAATTTAATATA
This sequence comes from Microdon myrmicae, assembly GCA_963931805.1. Classification (NCBI taxonomy): domain Eukaryota; kingdom Metazoa; phylum Arthropoda; class Insecta; order Diptera; family Syrphidae; genus Microdon; species Microdon myrmicae. The sequence continues at coordinate 150,759,569 of OZ007501.1, read as the reverse complement.
TAGTTACTAGAAAATTATTCTCTTCAAGGATAATTTTCTTTCTCGAAGAAGGGTGGGATGTTGTATTCCAGAATACTACCCTTATTAAATTTAACACTGAATCTCCTAACACATCCTTAAAAACTTCACTTAACATATATTACATTCTCACTTAATACATACCATTCATAAACATTCACAATATTACCAGTTACAGCACACTTAATAACCTGCACCTTTTTATTTATTGAAAACATAGCAACTTGGATTTTCGTTCGAATTGAATGTGAAAAGTCACAGAAGAAAAAACAGATAGAGAAAAAATTCAGTTCATAAAGTACAGTTGGATTTAGCAGTTGTAGTTAGAAGTTTGATTTATAAGTGGAATATTGTAAGAAGAAGTTTTAATTAAGAATTGTAAAAGCAGTTAAGTTTTTAGTGTTTAAAATAAATACGTAACTAATATCAAGAGAGAAGGAAAAGTTTTTCTTTGACCATTGATTCTATCGGAGCTACTCAACAATGAAACGAGACTTGATGAAAGAAACAGAACTAAAGATAAAATAAAAGGTCCCCGCTCTTCCCTCAACCGAGGAAGCACGGCGCCGGACCTCAACACCAAGCTCTTGAGACAAGCAACAGGTTATGGTCAACTGATAGTATAGTTTTATGAACCAATTATACAACGTGACGACATCTGACAAAGTCAAATTGAATGTCGCCAAAACGTAAACGGTCTCATTTACTCTTCTCGTGTACTCACTATCCAGGAATTTATTTATAAATAATGTAATGTTTATATTTTATGTCGTGTTTATTTTCATTCTCAGATGTAAATAATGTCAGCACGCTATAAATTGAGGTCTTTAAATACCGTTTAGTTTCTTTTGTTCCCAAAAAAAATAAGGTGGGGCTGTAGTGCTCCAAGAAGCCCTACCATTTTCCTCCACATTACATTTTTCTCCCACATTACATTTTCCTCCCCAACATAACATTGGATTCAATGTCAAACCAAATCGAACTAAATGTACAATTCAATTCATTTATTCAATTCAATGCATTTGTTCGATTCTATTTCCTAAAAGCAAACAGCATAATGCATTATTTTCCCATGTATGCTAAAAGCAATTAGCACCTAAAAAACCTACAAGATCCAAAACATAAAAGTGCACGTTTCCAAACAAAGGCACATCTATTCGATACGGCGGCACACAATTCTTGCAATCATAATTTATTATCATTTTATGATATGCACAAATAGACCCAAAAATTCCCATCCATATTCTCACCCTTTCCCATGGACTCTGACTCCATTTAAAGTCCAATATAAACTCTTGTTTGCATTACACCTACGGTTGGTACTCGAGGTAACTCAATTCTGGACATATTTATTGTGTCCAAAGACTTACTTCCACAAATCACTCCTCCTCAAGTTTCAGCGGGTGTATCTGACCACAATGCTGTGACCACATTCATTCGCGGCTATCGAGCATCCCGGGCTCATATCAGATACATACCCGATTATGGGCGGACAAATTGGGACAACTTCAATATTACATTGAACGATAAACTCCACCATTTCTCTCTTCCCACTGACAGGAACCTAACGACGGTTGAGATAAGCAACGTTGCAAAACGACTTCACGAGATTCTAGTTGAAACTTCGGAGACTCATGTCCCGAAGTATAAACTTGAAAAGACCTATCAGATTCCCCATGACGACATCACTCTTCGTCTCATCCGGGAGCGTAAAAAGCTCTGCAGAATGAGATATCGTCACCGCTTTACACAAAGGGAGCCATTATTGCGATCCATTATTCACAATATTGGTACACTGATAAAACAGAGAATCCAAAACAATCGTACCCGACAATTGGAAGACAAGCTGAAGGGTATTCAGATGGACCAGAACGTTTATAAAAATGTTAAAAAGATATGTGGCACTTCCCGCATCACTGGGCCAATTATGCACAATGGTGTTGTTGTCAATAACGACACCAATAAAGCAAATATCATCGGAGAGACCTTCGAAAACAATCACAAACTCACTCTCCAAGATGGCGACCCGGAAACTAATGCAATCGTTAGTTCAGAGGTCCACAGTAAGTTGGACGACTTCAACGAGCCAATTGTTGTCTTTAACCCAACTAACAGTGCATACTTCGATGACACACGTGATAATGGTCACGGTTTCATCACACCAAATACCCTACAGAGTCTGGTTAAATCACGACACCCTAAGAAGTCACCTGGTATCGACAACATGTCATACCACTCGTTGCGAAGGCTTTCTGCCTTATTCTTTATAAAGCTCTCCATTCTGTTCAACCATGCTTACAACATGGGGTACTTTCCCCAAGCTTGGAGGCACGCTATTATTTGTCCAATAGCAAAAGTTGGGAAACCAACGTATCACCCCTCAAGCTTTCGCCCTATCTCGCTTCTCACTTGCATCAGCAAAATATATGAAAAATTCATATACGAGAAGCTAAATAACTTTGTCAGTGCCAGGCACCTAATACCTGATTTCCAATTCGGATTTCGAAGAGCGCAGAGCACCACTATGGCTCTCAATTTATTTCAAAACCACGTCTGCGTGCGGCTCTTTAATAAGGAACCCACCGTTGCGGTAAGCCTAGACATTGAAAAAGCTTTTGATACGACTTGCATCGAAGGTCTCGCTTTTAAACTACAGAATACTGGCCTCAGTAGAACGCTATGTAGCATCATCTACCAGTTCGTTCGCAACAGAACCTTCCAAGTTAGGATGAATGGAAAGCTTTCCCGAACTTTTCACGCCGCCGCAGGCGTACCACAGGGCTCCATTCTAGGCCCCATCTTATTCAATATTTACACCTCCGATATTCCCCGCCCTGCGGACGGGAGAGTAAACCAAACATGCTATGCGGATGACGTCCTGGTGTACACGTCAACCAAAGGCCCTAACCTCGCAACAAATCGACTCAACCGTCACTTGGACGAACTGTATCAGTATTACAGTCGATGGAAAATCCGACTTAATCCATCCAAAGCAGTAGCCATAATTCTGAGTAGTAAACACTCCCAACCTACTTCTCGATATTCACAGAATATTCGAATAAAAATGGGAGATACTACGATTAGACCACAGGACAAGATGAAATATCTCGGGGTCACTTATACCCCAAAAATGAATTTCATCAAACATGTGACCCACATTCTACAAAGGGGCCTCGGTCGGTTTAAGCAACTGCACAACATCTTGAAGTGGGGGAACAAAGTTGACACCAAAGTTAAGCTTCTCTGCTATAAGCAGCTAATCCGATCTGGAATATCGTACGCCTTTCCCATATGGTCCTGCATATCTTCGGCTCAAATGCAAAGACTTCGGGTTTTCGAAAGGAAACTCCTCAGAAGATGCACCAATCATTCTAGAAGGCCTGACGGTCGTCATTACCCCAACTCTCACCTATACGAAGGCGCCTCCATTGCCCCTATCGACGAGTACTTGCTTCAATTAGCATATAAGTATCTCGAAAACATTCAGAACAGCGAGAACCTACTTGTACGGGGCTCTTGCGTTCTTGACCCTTCTCTCTCTCGATCTCTTCGGATCAAACCCCCACAATTTCTTCTTCAGTACAAAACTGAAGAAAGCACCCATCCCAACAACATTCCCCTCTATAATAGAGGATTCCTGGACCCATCCCATAGGGTCTACAATTAACAAACCAAACACACGAACGCACAGTACAAGACGGCACAAACACATACACACCGACCAAAGAGCAGATTATCAGACGCCAAAGACGTGATCTGCGTTTACTACCGCACCCAAGACCCACCGGTCTTGTAAGATTTCTTTCCCACCATCCCTCTATAAAAGTAGTTAGAGAACACTTGGACTAACACTGTCCACACTATCCTTGGATACCCCCCCTTTTTTCTTCTCTTTTCAGATGCCGCGAGACCGAGCCCAACATCCTCACGGATGTGGGTGATTCTGGTTATCGCAAGATGAAGGACACATATGTCCTGTTTCGCCAAACTCGCCCTTCTCTTTTTTTTTTTTTTTTTTTTTTTTCTTGTTTGCATTAACCAGACACGCTAATGGATAACAAAAAACCTCAAAAAGGATCAAACGATAAGTGGCGATGCGTTTTGACCTTTCGAAAGAAGATAAAGAAATGAGGATTTGAATTCTCGAAGTGAGAAGATGATTTGAATACACACAATTGGAAAAGTGAGTTGAAGAGTCGCGCTTAACCGGAGAAGGCATCGTCCTTAAAACCGCACTTTCAGTTAGTTATTAAAAACGTATTAAGTATTAAGTGGAGAAGTTATCGCTTTTAAAATATAATTTAGTGTACAAATAGGAACGTATTGAAGAATGTAATAAGTGAAAATCGAAATAAAGAGTGAAATACAAATTATGTTAAGTTCAGGTACTAAGGAACATCAACTGTCTTACTTTTAAACTTCCTTCGAATAGCAACACTGGTCGCGTTGGTCATTGGTGGTACCGTCTTTCTCCGGTTGTGTTTATTGAACGCATTGGTGAAGTAAACCTGTGACGACACATCAACAAAACCCACAGGACCAAAAAATCATCCGGAATCCACACAGCGAGCAGCACGGGAGCGAACCGAACTACAATAGTACTTGTCCTGTCAACGTTCCATCGATTGCAGGAGATAAACGCTAATACTTGGTAAGCCATAAATTGTTATCTTTTATAACATGACAAAAGGTAGCACCGACACTTTCGAACACATGTGTCATGAATATTCAACGGCAAGAAAAATAAATAGATGGCCGAGTTTTCATGGGAATGCTGGATCAATCAGGAATAAACTCTTCAATTTTGTATAATTTTAATGAGCAAAATAAAACTCTGATCAGGGAAAACTTTTTAAAAGTGTAATTGAAGATCTCACAGTTTCTCATATGAAGACAAACAATAACTACGTTGGCTAGGGGGGTTTCAATGTCGATTCAGTTAATTTTGGATGAAAATCCGGTACGACATTCATCAAAAGAAACAACAAAACAAGCAACATGGGTTCTTTGCCCCCGCTAAAAAATCATCTCTTACGTGCTCTCGATGTGTCCAGAACATAGGAATGTTTTCTGTGAAAATTGCACTCGAGAAAAGGAATTTTTTTTATAAATAATAATACTTTCCATTATTATATAATAAATTAATAATAATGTAATAATTTTTTATTAGTAAAATTATTTTTATATACCGAAATAATTCTTTTTTAAAACACATTTTAAACAACTAAATATCATAAATAAGAACCGTTCTCCTTTATAATAAAGTTTTTTCATCTTATTTGGACAGAATTTACTCTTAATACCTTTTTCCGCGGAAAAACCAGTTTTTCGATTTTTAGAAATTCGCAGACTTTGATTTCTCGAAAAAAATCTTTTTTTTTAAGTAACGAATAAAACAAGCTTACTTACTTTAAAACGGCATAGTTTCACTTTATAAAACCGTAGGATTTATTCGATTTGGTAAAAATTAGCTGAGTTACTATAAATTTAAGAACAAAGAGTAATTTTTTTTTTTATTTATCCTTCTAACCAATTTTTAACAAACTTGTTTAAATTTATTTAAAAAAATCCTTAGCACCATGAAGTTATACACTAAAAAATGCAAAAAATGAGCTCCTCTAATGTTAAAATATACCCGAGATATGGAATTTACAAGATTGGGGTGATTAATACCCCAGTTTACGGGATTAAGTTGACAAAAATATATGTACCGGCTTAGGGTTAAGTGCGTGGAGTAATACGAGGGTGGGCTGAAAAGTTTCCTACCTCGACCTGAAGATAGTAGCACTCGTCAATAAAAGCATGTAAATATAGTTGTGCGTCTTTTGGCAGTTACTCACCAAAATTTCAGCCATTTTGGACGCGTAGTTTTTATTTGACAGTCGTTTGAGTGAGTCGATGTGAGTGTTTTTGTGAAAATGGACAAAATTGAGTATCGAACTGTCATTAAATTTTTTGTTTTTGTAAGGCAATACTCCTACGCAAATCAAAGATGAGTTGGACTCTGTATGTGGGGACTTTGCGCCATCCTTTGCCACAGTGAAATTTTAGGTAGCTGGATTTAAACGTGGCCGTGAGAGCTTGGGAGACGATGGACGTTCGGGGCGTCCAAAAACTGCAACAACTGACGATAACATCGCTAAAGTTCGCCAAATAGTGCTACACGACCGCCGAATTATGGTGAGAGAGATAGCAGAGGCTATGAAAATGCCCAAAGAAAGTGTGTGTCACATATTAAATCAAGATTTAGGCATGAGAAAGCTGTCCGCGCTTTGGGTGCAGCGTTTGCTCACGTTAGACCTAAAACGTGTTCGAATTAACATTTCCAACACTCTGTTGGCCCAGTTTAGGCGCAATAAATCCGTGTTTTGGCACCGATTAATTACTGTCGATGAAACTTCGATACACCATTATACGCCCGAAACAAAAATACAGTCAAAACAGTGGACTGAAAAGGGGGAATCGGCTCCCAAAAAAGTGAAAACTGTTTTTTCGGCTGGGAAAGTGTTGGCAAATGTTTTTTCGGATAGCCATGGTTATCTTAATCGATTATCTTCAAAAAGGGAAAACCATTACAGGAGCATACTACGCATCATTACTTGACCAGCTGAAGGCAGAAACTGCAGGAAACAGGCAACTGAAGGAAAAACGGCCACATTTGCCGAAAAAAAGAATCCTGTTTCACCAAGACAAGGCGTCGTCTCACACCTCAGCGTTTGCAATGAGGAAAATCCACGAATTACGATTTGAACTGATTGACGATTCGCCTTACTCGCCCGATCTAGCCCTAAGCGACTTTCGTCAAATGAGGAGGCAATCACCTTGTGAACAGTTATTTTGCAGACAAAAACGCCGAGTACTATTTGGACTGGGTAGAGAGAAAAAGTGTGTAGAGTTACAAGGAGAAAAATAGATATAAATGTAAAAAAAAATGTCTTGTATCTTTGTTAGGCCGGAAACTTTTCAGCCCACCCTCGTATAATGTACATTTACGTTTTCGTAGTGATTGGGCAATAAGCTTGTCTGAATTCTAATGAGATTTTGACCCCTACATGAACTATGTTGCCATTGGCCTTATTGGTCATTCATATTCAAAGTTGGAATTCAGTTCCCAATTTTTGGCAGAAAAAAAATCTGCAAAAGCTCGAAGAATAAAACTTATATAGCCCAAGCAAAACTTGTTTAATTCCTATCTTGAATCATCAACGCAACGTATCTATTTGCCTCTTTTCCCTAAGTCATCGTTCATGTAAGCTTGGTGAATGCAATTCTCCTTTCAAATCTACCGACAACTATTGACGAGACAAAGGTCACATTTAAAATTACTAACAGATTTTCAAGAGAGCACAAAAAATCGTTGAATTTTGATCAACATAGTGTTCCGCTTTTCAAAAAAAGAAAACAGATTTTATGTAATTTCAAACTACCAAAGCTAAGTGCCGATGGGCTAAAAGAGAAAGGAAAGGGTGTGTCGATGTATATTGGTTTAAGTGCATGTTTACAAAGTTCATATGGTCAATCCTCGGTGTCTGTATATATATTCCAGTTAAAATAGTTGGTGGTTTTAGGTCAATGCATCAAGCTAATGTTGGAGAAAATTAATTTGGGCTCGTCGCAGTCGATTTGTTTGTTTTCTTTGCGTCCGCATGCATTCTGAATAAATTTAATGGAAATTCATTGTGGCCCTTTAACTCACCGAAATTACATGAAGCAGAAGTAGATAACGCAATCTTGGTGCCACCTAGTAACGATCGCCTCACAATTAAGATAATGTAGTTCATGTAACTTCTTAGTACCTTGTGCGAAAAGGTGGCCTCCCTACATACTCTCCTGTCCCATATTGACTTCAGTATGTACGTTGCACCACCTTGGATTAGGAGAAAACCCCTTTCAGCATCTCATGAATTTAACCCAAATCCAGCACCAACAAAGTAGTTAGATCTACGACAAGAAGTCCCATACGGAGAATACGTGTGCGAACATAAATCTGACTGCATCCCATGAGAATAACTGCACATGTTACATATTATGTCCAACCTGGGCTCTGCCAGGTTAGGAAAGGTGCAATATATAGGGCACATCTTATTTATATCCTACATATCCTCACACCTTAACGTCCCCGTCAGTGACTGGCTAACGACGTGGAAAAATATTATTACGTTATAACGTCTGAAAGTGAGTTACTCACTAGAGGTGGCTGTTAATACTGCTGGTTCCCTCCGACATACCCAAGTGACGGTGGAAATTGTAGATTCCCACCAAACGATTTGTTCTCACGCAAAGCACATACATTTTTATATCTTTAACGCGCTCCCTGTGCTAAAGCCCACCCACCGTCTTCAGATAGCAATCCAAAGAGTTGTCAGGAGCGACAAGTTGATTTTGTAATATCCGCTGGCAGATAGATGCCTTGGATGTAATATGGAGCCAAGTTTTATGTTAAGTCAAAGGATGTCATTGCAAGATATTAAACCTGAGTCTTAATTAAAAATATCCCATCTAGTATGTTTATTCCAGGTTGAGTGGTGAAATCCAAACCATTAGTGCGAGAGCAGTAAATGGTAACGTTTCACAAAGGGATTTGACTAAAAATTGCACCGCTTACCTTTTCTGAGTCGCTATATTATATCCTGAAGTCGTTGTGAGTGAAGTAATTAGTTTCAAATAACAGGCGTTATTAACATATGAGGTTTCGAAGGATCCCTTCATGTTTATGTATAAGGGTAGAGCTATTTATATTTATTCAAATTTTCTTCTTCTTTTATTTTTATTTAATTTTTTTTTTGTTGTGATTTTAATTTTAATTTTATTTTCAGTTTTATTTTTATTTTCATTTACTTTTATTTATTTTATTTTTATTCATCATCATCATCGGCACTACAACCGGGAACCGGTCTTGGCCTTATTTAGCAAGTCCTGAGGCTTGTTAAATTTTCCATAATGATTTGTTTTTTCCGGGCAAGGTCATTAGTCTTCCGCCAGAGGCTCCCCGACGGGGAATCGAACCCCGGTCTCCCGCGTGGCAGGCGGGTATACTAACCACTATACTATCGAGGAGCCGTTTATTTTTATTAATCGATCAAATTAAAGCAGGGGAGAAAATTGCATACATCATGGTCGTAGTGTTAATTAATAAATGTATGACTTCTAGACAAATCGCTCTTTTAAAGTATTTAAAAATTTTAATTGCCAACTGAATTTTTTGATTATCTTTTAAGCACGAATTCTCAAGTTATTAATTATTTAAAAATCATGGGAGGAATATAATGTAATATATATACTACAGTCTAAGAAGGCAAGAAATCTATCACGCAATGGAGTTTACATTAAACGCATTGTCTGACATTACATATACCGTCTTCAAAATACATGAAGAAAGCACAACTAATCTGAATAATCTTCGCCAAGGATTGATCTACACTGAAACTACCTTATTGATGCAACTTTCGTAACGATGATTGCGATGTTAAGAATTTCACAGTATTGAAAGTGACATGTTTAGAATTTCGAAGTATCTAACCAAATGTTAATATTAATCAGCCCGCACTGGAATATATCATGACTCTGTTATAGTGATTTATATAAACTTACTTTACAACGAAGAAATTTTAACTTGGACACACGAGGAAACTTATCTCGGCACTAAATAAACGCAAAGAATTATAGGGTATCTTCCTTTCGTTGAGTCTGAATTTTCCATTGGCCCTATCGTTTTCACGATATAAAAGCTTAGCTCAAATATCTGAAATAGATCAAAGGTGTTTGCAGAATTACTCCGATTTTCCAACACTCGGGTAGGTTCCTCCACCCGTTGAGTTAGATTACTACATATGCTGAGAAGTCCCGGGACTTTTATTGAAAACAAGCGTTTTTGGGCAAAGCATATTTTTCCTTCAACATAGTTGCCTTCGAGGGTATAACGACTTTCCAACAATTCGATGCCCTTTCGGTAGTAAGAAACGTCCAAGCCTTCGAAATACACCTCCGTGATGAAATCCTCATTTTTGAATTTGATTTTGAATCTCTTTCTCTGGAGCCACCGCTTGAGGTTTGGGGCCAAGTCTGGAAAATACGGGGTGTGAGCAACCAATTCAAATCGTAATTGGTCCAATTTGGGCATCGCTTTCAAGGACGTATGTGACAGTGCGTTATCGTGATGGTACAGACAATTTTTCTTTTCTTTTTATTTATTTCATCGTACAGTTTGCCCAATAACGCTGCTTTAAAACTCTCCTCTCCTCTGATTGTTCTTCCCTTCTGCAGGTAATCGATGGACATTATGGTATGCGCATTCAAAAAAAACGGAGGCCATTATCTTTCCGGCCAGGCATTGGTTTTTATGCCGCTTTGGTCGGCTTTCGTGGTTTTCCAGCCACTCTGCTGGCTGCCTACTAGACTCAGGCATATTGTGATGGACCTGTGGGGGTTCTCTATATCACATGGAGTACCAACCCACAATTCCCACCTAACTTTGACCGCTAACAGCGCGTCACCAAAACCCCAATCCGTAATCCATGCGCAAACACGCAAAGAACACATCCCAATATTAAACAGCATCCGTTCCCATCCGCAATTGCATACATCCCCCAACTTACCAAGAACCCGTTTCCCAAGCTGTAATAAACGCATATTCAAATTTACAACGGGATATTCACCACCTCCATCAACTACATCGAGCCGCATACATTTTCCAAAAACCGGTTCGGTTAATTTCTTATCTAAATTATATTCCTTGCTTGCAAACAAGCAATTCTAATTTTCCCCGAAAATCATTCCGACTCACGTCCTGCTTAAACTATTTCCTCGCTTGTAACCAAGCAACATTTAGTTTCGCCGAAAATCATTTCGGCTCCCCTCCTACACAATACCAATTCTCCTTACTGGCAAGTCACCAGCACGATGCATTGCATTTCCGCGAAACAACCATCGCAACGACCAAGACACACATTCCTTTGTTCAACCGCCAACTCATATCCATACTTGGTCAGATTTCCAAACCAATTTCCTCGTATACATAGCGACAGAGGAATTTAACTCAGCCTGTAGGGCAGCGATTCTCCGGAACCCAATCCCCTAGGCAGGCATAGCAACCCTTTTCAACGTTCCTGGTAAGTGACAGTGGGTTCATTTAGCTATGACTTCATTGCGATGAGTCAGTCGAGTCACAACCACCACTGAGAGCGCATCGCCCTTCAACCCAAAGGCAGTCGAGTTCTTACCCTACGAGAGTGTACACCGGGGAGTAGAGTGTCAACCACAGTCGGGATTCGCATAGTCGGTACGAGCGAGTGGACAGCAGTCTGAGCCGCGTGTCTTGTGAGCCGGGCGATTAACCCATCGAGGACAATTAAGTATGAAAGCGTCAACCAAAATTATAACTTAGACGGGATACTAACAAAGTAATGTCGGATAATACACCACGTTCCGCTGTGATTAATTAAGTGTAAAACCCTCTTATGATATAACGGCAAGCGAGTGACATAGATATCAGCGCCGGCTAGCGAGTGTCTACCGACCTAGGACTTAATCTAAGAAACCACAATTGTAAATAAACTCCTTTTAATACTTTATGTGACAATAAATTTGTGATCAGTGAGATATAACCGGAGAACAAACTGCCTTTTTCTTTCAACAATTTGTGTTCATTCTTTCCCCCCTTTTCGACCAAAGGATTTGATATAGTTTAAATGGGAGTTGGACGAATAAACATACCAATTTGAGGACAGCAGATCATGTCAAGTTAACAAAGGCTCTTATAATTTGTCTTAAAACGATAAGGACTAAGGAAAGTGAATAAAGTTGTCTTTCAACCCAATTGTGACGTTCGGTGGTCGACTGCATCGCTCGTGAATCAGTGGAAAATTAGTAAACACGTTCTCGTGCTGGCACAACTACCTAATATTACCCACAGACCCACGTTTCATCCACCATCACAAAACGTCGAAAAAGTCCCCTCGATTACGCTGCAACAACGCCAATTCATCACTGCGCTGCTGTTCTTGGTCGACGGTCAGCAAACCCAGCATTTTTCCCAACCATATCGCAGAACGTTTAGGGTGGCGTGTTGGTATCTCACTTTGGGACCGACTATCCAGCTATATGAAGTTTTTTATCGAAGCGAGTATTTCTTCCACCTTGCGCTGTGCGTTAGAATGTGGTCACAGCTAGGCCGACTTGTCGTAAGAGAGGACTAAAGGCCGAGTGATAGGTGAGGTCTCAACGCCCTGTCGCCCGGTGAAATACCACCCCATCAAGTTACAGGTTCTGTGAAATGGTCGGGAGAAATCCCTGGTCATCTTTCGAAGCTTGGCTGATCCACCGGTTCGAGAAAAGGTTGGTTTAGGTGGTAGTCGGTCCCAAGGTGAGATACCACCCCGTCACGCTGTACATTCTGCGATATCGGAAGAAATCTTCGACAATGTTTCGGATATATGGCTGATGGCCCAGACTGACACGGAGATAAGTCAATATAGTACCTTCTGAGATAAAGAATTCCGGAGGTAAACTAGTTTCTCATTCGGATCGTTCAATCCGCGGAGGGCAAAACGCCGAAAACGACGTTGCACGCTTGCGATTCTGCGGATATGGGACGAGTAATGTTGAGACCAGACCTGACTGGCGTATTCAAGAAGGGGGCGGACGACGGCTATGCAGAGAGAACGGGAAACGGAAGGATTAGAGAATTCTTTAGACCAGCGTTTCACAAACCCAAGGGTAGAGTTGGCCTTAAGAATAATGTCAGCAATATGCGGGATGAAGCTAAGCTCCCTGTCAAATAAGATCCCGAGGTCACGTATGAGGGGTACATATGATATCTGCTGGTTTAGCAGGAAGAAGGAACGTGGGGGGAAAGGGGGGCGTTTGCGGGAGAAGGTGATGGAGTGACATTTGAGAATGTTGAGTTCAAGGCAGTTATTACGGCACCACGTCGAGAAGCTGTCGAGGTCCGTTTGGAGAAGTGAGGAGTCGAGGGGAGAGATGATCGTTTTGCAGAGTTTGGCGTCGTCCGCATAGAGGGAGATGGATGAGTATTTAATAATGGAGTCAACATCATTGATGGTAAGGATAAATAGGGGGGGGGGGGGCTAGATGACTACCTTGCGGAACCCCTGAAATGGAAAGTAAAGGATTGGAAAGGGAGAATCTGAATTTGACACGGTAGGATCGAACTTTCAGATAAGAAGATAACCACTTGATCAATAGGGGTTCGAAACCTAGGGAGGACAGCTTAAAAAGGATGAGATTATGGGAGATTTTGTCAAAGGTCTTGCTGAAATCGGTGGTGATTACATCGACTTCGTTGCTATTCTCTAAGGCACAGAAAGTATGGGATGAGAACAAGATCAGATTCGTTGTGGTCGACCTACCCGGAAGGAAACCATGCTGTTTGGGTGAGATGATGGATTAACAACGGAAAGATAACGCGTTGTAAAGAATCCTTTCGAACAGTTTAGGTATTTGAGACAGTTTGGCGATGGGACGGTAGTTTCTGATATCATTTTTAGGTTCCTTTTTTATGTATGGGGTGACATAGGAGGATTTCCAGATACTAGGGAAGATCCCTTGTGAAAGGGATAGATTGTATATCTTTTTTATCGGGAGAGAAAGAGAAGTGGAACATTTCTTTAAAAATACAGCCAGGAGTCCATCAGGTCCAGGGCTGAACTCGTCTTTGAGTAAGTTTAATTTCTCCTCAACTGCGTGACGCTGAATAATTTGAGGTGTGAAGAGGCCGAGGGAGAATTCGGGCAAGTCTTTGAAGTGAAACGGATTGGGTTCGAATGAGATGTTTGTGAAGGATTTATTGAAAAACGAAGCGAATAGATTGGCAAAAGTTAGGGGGTCGGTTAAGTAGTCGCGCCATAAGAAAAGGAGTTAGAATAGGCGTCGGATTTACGTTTGTAATTTATGAAGTGGAGAAAATATTTGGGCTCATTGATCAAATTGGATTGTGTTTTTGTGAGGTATTTTTATTATTGTCACTATATTTACAAAGCGATCCACCTTAGTATGGAGGTGCAGGTTAGCTTAATTAAATTGGGGAAAAGTGCACTAAAAACTAGACTAACTAGGCCCAAAACTTAATAATATATTACACAATAGAATCTTGTTCATTTAAAGTTAGGTCGCCCACGCTTGGGGACTTACTATGTATAATGTTGCATTTGTTTAACTTTGTTTGGCCCGAAAATCAATTCTTATCTAACGCAAAACAAAACAAGGGAGCAATATCGAATTCAGCGGCTTAGCACGACACCCCGGGTTTGGTAAAAGGCGACTCCTCCATATGCTTCCGTCCCCGGTGGCGGTTGGATATCCACTTGATGTGCGCGCGTTGGTAGTTGAATGACGACTGACTGGTTAAAGGCACGCAAAAATTCATTGCGTCGTGGCAGTGGAGTCATAGCTAAAATATTCTCACTGCCACTTACTCCGAACTTGGAAGGGATTGCTATGTTCGCATAGGGAATTCATCATCATCATCATCATCATCGGCACTACAACCGGGAACCGGTTTTGGCCTTATTTAGCAAGTCCTCAGGCTTGTTAAATTTTCCATAATCATTTGTTATTTTCCGGGCTAGGTCATTAGTCTTGCGCCGGGGGCTCCCCGACGGGGAATCGAACCCCGGTCTCCCATGTGACAGACGGGTATACTACATAGGGAATTCAGTTCCAGCAAATCATCGCCGTATAAGCTGAGTTGGATTCGTTGGTTGTGTATACCGGGAAATTGGTTTCGGCAGCATAGCCAAGTGTTGATTGCAAGCGAGAAGTGTAGTTTAAGGAGGAAATGAACCTAAATGGTTTTCGGGAGAAATTGGAATTACTTGGGTGCGGGCAAGGAATATCATTTAGATAAGATATTAACCGAAGCAATTTCGGGCAAATGTATGCGGCTCGGTATAGTTGGTGGTGATGCTTAATGTTCCGTTGTAGGTTTTAATGTGCGTTTTATTACAGCATATGAATTTCGGGGAAATTAAGATTGCTTGGTCGCAAGGGAGGAATATAACTTAAGTAAAGATTTGACCGAAGCAATTTTGGAAAAATGTATGTGGGGTGATGTAATTGAGGGAGATGATTAATATTCCGTTGTAAATTTGAATATGCATTTATTTCAGCTTGGGAAATGGGTTCCTGGTAAATTGGGGGATGTATGCAATTGCGGGTTGGGGGCGGATGCTTTTGCATATTGGGATGGGTGCGCTTGCAGGTTTTGCATGGTTGCGAATGTGTGTATTGCAGGTTTTGAATGGGGAATTGGGTTGAGGTGACGCGCTGTTAGCGGTCGAGATTGGTTGGCATTGTGGGTTGGTTCTCCATGTGGTATAGAGAACCCCAACAGTTGGATGAGACATCCTCGCACATAGCGGAAAACTGTGGAATTCCCACCCCCCCGCGAGTGTTTCCGGAACGTTACAAGCTGCAACTGTTCAAAAAGAACTGCAAGAGTTATTTGGTGACATCTCGGGGCACCGATCCGGCGCTATAGGTTACCCTTTCCTAAGAGAAGTATATAAAAACAAGACCATATAACTTGATAGGGTGGTATTTCATCGGGGTGCAGGACGCTATGACTCCACCCACCACTATTCTCAGTGCTTATTGCGTTAAACGACAAGCCGAGCTACCACAGTATACTCTAAGGTCCTACATACATGGCTTTGTAAGTGTTCAATGGTAATTCGAGCCCACGCTATAAAAATGTTAGAACCAAAACACCGACGAATCGGACCACTGCAACGTGTGTACGAAGATGTCTCATCTTTCTTTTTTAAGCAATGGTTGCTACGTACTAGCATGCGGCCCTGACGGAATACTCGGGCAAATAAAGAACCCAAGTCACCAACGAATATACTAATACAAGTTCATTTTACAGATGATCCCAACCGTTTAAAATCGCCAGCTGCCTAAACAAACATCGTCTAACATTCCACATCGGAATAATATCACTCCATGTGAATTCCAAGTTGTTTATCCAGCCTAAAACACTTCAAAAGAAAAATTTATTATCCTGCAGGGAATAGGCGAAGTATGGAGGGCTTTCATCCTCAAAACAAGGGCAAATAAAGGCAAACCTATCCGAAGAACGTGCACATACTTAACAAACCTGAAAATCAAGTAATGCAAGCGAAACACAGTGCTGTAAAAGCCACATCAGCGACTAATCGATGAAAAGGCAAGTAGAGCCTGGTATTTTAGCTAACCGAAAGGACAAGGTATGCCTAATTTTTGGAGTGTTGCTGTGGCAATAAATCAAAATATTGACACCTAAAAGTTAAAACATCTGTGGTGTGTCAGATTGTGTGGCACTGAAAATTGAGGACTCTATAAATCTTGAAATTTCCCCTGATACCAAATATTTATACTGTATTTTTAATATCACACAAATATTAATTCACATTATATAAAATCTTGAATAATAAATATAATATAATATATTTTTATAATACTAAATACTTATTATAATATGTGTTTATATGGTTTATTTATTGATTTTTACCACTTTCCTTTTTTACTTTTCCAATTAGGACTACGCCGAAAAAGGGGGAGATGAAATTTTCGACCAATCCAACATTTTATTTAATATCTTTCTGTTCATCTTTTTTTTGTATTTGTTTTTGTTTTTGGGAAAACGATGTCATTGTTACGTTTATATGTATGTTACGTTGGAATGTATAAGACTTGAAAATATTTTTACATTAAAATTTACGAATCACGCAAATAAACTCCTTGCACCGAATATAGGCCTTTTAACTCTTCACGATGAAATACGTTTCAAATGCTGTACAACAGTGTACAATGAAGTTGTATGCTTTTATCAAATTATACACCCCCAACCATACTAAAGAACACTGCACCACAGTAAATTAAAAGAGAATCATCAGAGCTGTGTACCGGAGACATTCTCAAGTACAAACGGCCTGGGTGCACTCCTGCCTTGATTCGAACTTTTTAATAACATGGATTTGAATCACGTTCTTCACTAATTCACAAAACTCTGTAAATTTAGCGAATATCATAGAGGATATAGCAACGATAACATTTGTTTACGCCCGATTCTGAAACGGCGAATGATCGCATTAGTATCCTTAGTGCTATTAGTATCTTGTATCCCCCATTCGAAAAGTGTAAGTTTTCTATACGTCCTGTGGTCACATTTGCCTCCAAGGTCTGAATGAACAAACCTGGTTTATGGCAGCCATCAGACTTCCACTTATCGCCATCTTCGCAGTACTCTTAAGAATCAATTTCAAGACGGTTACCCTTCCTAACCTACCATCATTTTTACGATATCATCTTACTTCCGCAACCCTTTTTCGTATTTCACCCTTGTACTCTATTAGTGGCGCACATAGTGTTTTAAAAACCGAGTCCTTCTCGCATTTAATTCAGACCTTGCAAGGGACATTGGTGGTGTATGGCAGTATATGGTGTCTATGAAAGAATATGAACGCTCCTAATGGAACTGTTGCTGATAGCAGATGTCCCTAATTGCCATGATGTACACTCGCTTCCAATTCTCCCAAAGTACTTGGTCTATAATTTTCTTATTATTGGTAAGGGTGAGAAGAACGGAACCTCTATTATGATGTGATAAGAAGTCACAAACTTAATTGAATGGAAGCGTAATGTTATGGTTTTTATCAGCTGCAGAAACCGGAGGGATACATTTTCAAGGACATTTACTTGAACAGCATCCACCACCACTGCTAGACATTACTTTGTTAAGGGAGTCAGCGTGCTTTTCTCCCTACCGCTTCGGTCGTGGTAAATACACCGGGAAAAAAACTTTGCAGACAATGCTATTAGGGTGATAATGTTGCTAATTGTCTAAGTAAAAATAATGTGCGTTCAGGCACTTAATGGGGAAATTAGTTTTTTAATCAGATCCGAGAGCCGCGGACAGATCTGATATCATTGTTGTCGCTTGTTGTTTAATTAAATTACGAAAGTATGTAATAAAGCAGGAGAGTACGTTCTTATCGAAGCAATTATTTTTATAACGACTAAGCAATTCTTGGCGTAGCAGCAAAGTTGTTGAGTACCTGTAGGATGCTCGAAACTGCTTCCCTTCGATGTCAAGTCGCTTACAAAAAGTATGTGATATAGAAAAGATTAATAGGGAAGAAAATAAAAAGGGAAAGAGAAGGAAAAATAAGAAAGCGGAAGTTAGTGAAATAACTGGCGCTAAACTGGAGTGAAACAAGTCGTAAAGAAAAGAGAAGTCGAAATTATTAGAGTTAGAAATTAAATAAAATACAAAACATAACATACGCGCAGGCATTTGCCGAGTCCAACAAAAATATCTTAAAATGAATCCCAAGTTCGGAAGATTGCGATAATTTTATTAGGTGTACAAATACATGGCCCCACCAGAAAATGATGTAGAAATTGTCAGATGTCAAGCGTGATGTTGTGAGTTTGAACACGTGATAACAACATAATCTCAAAGCATTAGTGACTTTAAATGTCTAGTTTTCTGCCAAATAAACGTCATTTGGGGGAAGTTTTGATTTATTTTTTTAATTCGAAGAAATCTGCCGCTGAGGCGCATGGATTGCTTGTAGAAGCATATGGTGAGGCTTTGAGTGAGAGAGGTTGTCGTGAGTGGTTTCCAAAGGTTAAAAGCGGTGAGTTTGACGTGGAAGACAAAGAACGAACTGAAAGGCCGAAAATGTGCGAAGACAAGGAATTGGAAGAAATATTGAAGGAAGATCCATCCCAAACGCAAAAAGAACTTGCACGTACATTAGATGTAACGCAACAAGCAATTTCACGTCGTTTAAAATGGTTAGGGATAATTCAAAAACAAGGAAATTGGGTTCCATACGAACTGAAGCCGAGAGACGTTGAACGCCGAATTTGTATAAATGAAATGCTGCTTGCCACGCAAATAAAAGAGTTTTTTGCATCGTATAGTCACTGGGCATGAAAAATGAATCCACTACGATAACCCAAAGAAGAGAAAATCATGGGGACCATCTGGCCATGCTTCAACATCGACAGCAAAACCCAATATTCATGGGAATATACGCATGCCATGTATTTGGTCGGATCAGATTGTTGTCGTGTATTATGAATTGCTGAAATCGAGTGAAACCATCACTGGAGTTCTCTACCGAACACAATTAATGGGATTGAGCCGAGCACTCAAGGTAAAACGCACCCATTACTAATCCAGACATGACAAAATTGTTGTTCTCCATGTTCGTCCGCATGTTGCGGTGCCGGTGAAAAACTATTTGGAAACACTTCATTGGGAGGTCCTACCCCACCCGCCATATTCACAGACCTTGCCCCTTCTGATTATCACTTATTTCGATTAATGGCACACGGTGTGTCGGAGCAGCACTTTACAACATATGAAGATACCAAAAAAATGGGTCGATTCGTGGATATGAAGAGAGTTCCGACATGCTGTACGGATGCTGCCAGAGAGATGGGAAAAAGTATTGTCTAGTAATGGACAAAGCTTTGAATAAAACGTAATGTACTGTTCTTTCACAATAAATTCCTAATTTATGAAAACGGAGGAAACTGATTTGTACACCTAATACGAGGGTTGCCTTTTACATTTCGGGATTAGAGAACAAAAACAAATATTGATCATCGAAAATCACTTTATTGTTTTTCAAAATATTCCCCATGAAGATCTATACACTTTTGGATGCGTTTGAACCAATTGTCGAAGCACTTTTGCCACTCTGATTGAGGTATCTCCAACACATGCATTCTGAATGCAGCAACCGCTTCTTCAGGTGTCGAAAAACGTTGACCTCTCAGTTTGTTTTTTACGTACGGGAATAAAAAGAAGTCATTCGGTGCCAAGTCAGGACTATACGGCGATGACCCATCAAATCGATGTTTTGGGTGCTCAAAAATGCAGTTGTCGCTGCCGATGTGTGAGAGCTCGCATTGTCGTGGTGAAGAGTGATCCGTCTTCGGCGGTTGGTTTTCCTGATTTCTTGGAAGACAACTGGCAAACAAATGGTTGTGTACCACTCAGAATTGACTGTTCTGCGTTGTTCTAGTGGTACGGTTGCGACATGTCCAGTTTTTCCGAAAAAACAGGCGACCATTTGCTTGGAAGTGCTTCGTGCGCGAACAACTTTTGTTGGATTTGGCTCATCTTGAAACACCCAGACAGTCGACTGCTGTTTACTTTCGGGCTCATACGCGTAAATCCACGAATCATCACCTGTCACGATGTCATAGACGTGTTTCGAAACACCGCGACCGTATTTTTTGACCATTTCTTTCGACCAATTGACACGAGCGTTTTTTTGGGCGATTGACAAATTGTGTGGGATCCAACGCAAACAAATTTTTTTGACAGTCAAATGTTTATGCAATATTGAATGTATGCTGGTCCCACTAACGCCTAAGGTTGTCTCAATCTCACGATAGGTCACATGACGATCTTCCAATATCAGTTCGTGCACAGCATCAATGGTTTTCGGAACAACAACTGATTTTGGACGACCTTCACGAAATTCATCTTGGAGTGAACTACGACCACGATTGAATTCACCATACCATCGATAAACACTGGTCCTTGATGGAGCTTCATCGCCAAAAATTGAATTAAGTTCATCCATGCACTGTTGCTGAGTTAATCCACGCCAAAAGTTGTAAAAAATAATCGCACGAAAATGTTGACGATTTAATTCCATTTTTGGGCAGAGATGAATCTTTTAAGTTACTGTAAACAACATAAATAGCGCTCGTATGTCAAAACGTTCTGAGTGCGTATAACCTCAAAAATGTCCAAATTTACGACAGAGCTGTCAATTGCCGGATTGCAACACTAGGGTTGCCAAATCCCGAAACATAAGAGACAACCCTCGTATACAAAGCAGGAAATCAGTGCCTCAAGCATTTCAACTGTTCAACATCAACAACTGTTCCATATTTACTAATATGTTAAAAAAAATTATTTTTATGTATATAATTTTGTTGTCAGGGGGTCAAGGATTTCAGAGATATTAAAATTTGGAAAGCTATGCGAAACTGGATGTTACTTTTTTAAACAAAATCATCTTCAGTGATGAGTCTGACGTCCATCTTATTAATAATCAAAGTGATCAAATTTGGGGTTCGGAAAATCCATGAATGATTGCTGAGAAGTACACTTCCAATCACTAGGATCAGGCCACAAATTTTCCAATTGATTTTCGCTCTTTATACCTGTTGGAAATTTTGTACCTGGAAACATATACTACCTGTGAATAGGTACGTATTTGCCCAAAAGTAATTCATAAAATTAAAGGGTAATTAAGAAATGACCGTTGGAATTTCCCCTGATCAAATAATAAACTACTTAAGAAGGGTATAAAAAAGTGCGTCACTAGGATGAGGCCACATGCAAAATTTTAGAAAAGAAGGGAAAAATTAATTAAATGCTTACGTTTTATGATTTTAAAACATTTATTTATAACTGTTTTTCTACATAATAATGAGTATGCCCGCCGTTTTTGGACATGACCTCTATAAGACGATTTGGAATAGAATCATAGATTATTTTTTAAATAGTCTAGGGAAATTTGGTCCCAGGAATCACGAATAGCTCGATTAAGGTGTCCTTGTATTCAAATTCTCTGCCGCCTTCATAAACTTTACGAGATAGCCATGACCAAACGTTTTCGATTGTGTTTAAATCCGGCGAATAGGGCGGCCATGGCAAAAGTTCCACGTCTTCTGATAGAATCCAACTTCTAACAACCCTGGAAGTGTAGATTTGTAGTATTGTCTTGTTGGAAAATCCAAGACAGGAATCCGAAAATGTTTTTAATTTTTGGAAATGACGGTTCCAGCAAACATTTGTAGTTGTTTTCGTTAAATTGTTGTGGACGAAAACTCCAACTCGATTGTGCCATAGTAGGTAATAGCACTTTAGCGGATTTTGGTGGTGTCGTCGAGTGTCAATGTGTTCCGCCGAACACTGTCCATGAACAAGACAAAAGGCACTGGAGCGAATCATCATCATCATCGGCACTACAACCGGGATCCGGTCTTGGCCTTATTTAACAAATCTCTCCACCGGTCCCGATTTCGAGCCGATGTCATCCAGTTTAGCACTCCCAGGCTCTGGGCGTCCTGGTCTACGCCATCCCTCCATCGCAGACAAGGTCTGCCGCGCTGTCTCCTTCCATACATCCTGCCACAAAGGACTTTCCGGGCAGGGTCCTCTTCGCTCATTCGAGCTAGGTGTCCCGCCCACCGGAGTCTACCGAGCTTGATTTTTCTTACAATATGAGCTTCAAGGTAGATTGCGTACAACTCATGGTTGTAGCGTCTCCGGAATCGTCCTCCCTCACATACGGGGCCAACAATTCTCCCTAAGACCTTTTTCTCGGACGCGGCCAAGAGTTCAGAGTGCCTTTTATTAAGCACCCAGGTCTTGGATCCATACATGAGTACTGGTAAGACCATGGTCATGTACAGTAGTAGCTTGGATGTTCTGGATAAATTTCGGGATTTAAAGAGCCTTGATAGACCATAGTAGGCTTTGTTGGATTTAATCAGCCGTTCGCGTATTTCTTCTTCCATATTGTTATCGGCTGATACTATTGGCCCAAGGTAGTTAAAGGATTGCACTACTTCAAATTCGTGCTCCACTACCCTGATAGTTTGACCAACGTTAGGTCTTCTCTTCGCAGAAGTTGCCACCATGTACTTGGTTGTTCCCTCATTAATGCGCAGTCCCAGTTTTTGTGCCGCCTGCTCGATCTGGGTGAAGGATTCCTGTACCGCCGAGTCGGTTCTACCGATGATGTCGATGTCATTTGCGTAGGCAAGTATCTGGCTGGACTTGGTGACAATAGTCCCTCTAGTTGTAACACCAGAGTCACGGATTGCTTTCACCAACGCCAGGTTGAAGAGGAGGCAGGCCAGACCGTTCCCTTGTCGGAGTCCATTATAGATGTTTATTGGTTTGAACAGCAATCCAGCTACTTTTACTTGACTAGCTACGTTGGTCATGGTCAACCTACAAAGTCGTATCAATTTATTTGGAATGCCGAATTCTCTCATGGCATTATATAGTTCTACCCTGGCTATGCTGTCGTAGGCGGCCTTGAAGTCTATAAACAGATGATATAATGGAATCTTAAATTCCAGACATTTTTCCATCGCCTGCCTAAGGGTGAATATCTGATCAATTGCTGATTTGCCTGGGATGAAGCCACACTGATATTGACCAATGATGGCTTTAGCGTATGGGGATATCCGGTCTTGTAGGATAGTGGAGAGTATCTTATAGGCGGTACTCAGCAATGTTATACCCCTATAGTTGCTGCATAGTGTGATATCTCCCTTCTTATGTATGGGGCAAATTATACCACGACGCCAATCTTCCGGCATCTCCTCTTGCTCCCATACGTGCACCACGATCTCGTGAATTGCGTGATGTAACGCTGTCCCTCCTTGTTTGATCAGCTCAGCTGGTATGCCATCAGCTCCAGGGACTTTATTTGATTTTAGCTGTCCAATGGCTTTTAGGGTTTCCTCAATGCTTGGTGGCGGCAGCATTTGGTCCTGGTCTTGCATTGGTGGAGCCTCCAATTTTTCTGTGAGCTGACCATTTAGCAATTCATTAAAGTGCACTTCCCATCGCTCCAGAATGCCTTCAGGATCGGTGATCAGATTACCCTCTTTATCCTTGCAGTAAGTGCAGCGTGGTGTGTACCGCGTCATACTGCGGATTATTTGGTAGAACTTCCGCGCCTGGTGCGGACCTCGCTCTCTACTTTTCTCTATTTCACAGACAAGATTTTTTTCCCAGGCACTTTTCTTTTGTCTGTGAAGTCTTTTTTCAGTTCTTCTGAGCTCTTTGTATTTCTCCTCGCGTACCCGCGTCCTATGAGACTGCTGCATTGCCCGGTATGCAGCATTCTTACGTTCAGTCGCTAGTTTGCACTCATCATCAAACCAGTCGTTCCGATCTCTACGACTACTGCCTAAGATGGAGTTGGCAGTACTAATGACAGTATTCTTAAGGCGTGTCCATTTCTCTTCTACGCCCGGCATTCTGGCCCCAGGACTTACTCTCCCTCCGTCGAGCTCTTCGAGGGCGAGTCTTAACGCATGACCAAAGGTGTTGCTGGTGTTCTCATTGCGTAAGGCAGCCGTGTTGATTCGAACCTGATCCGTGGATGCAATACGTCTCCGTAAGGCAATCCGCGCTCGGAAAACTGTACCAACAAGATAGTGATCCGAGTCGACGTTGGCACCTCGGTACGTTCGTACCGTCATCAGGCTCGAAGAGTGGCGGCGATCTATCAACACGTGGTCAATTTGGTTGCGAGTGGCTCCATCAGGTGATGCACAGGTGGCTTTGTGGATATCTTTACGTGGAAACCTGGTACTCGCAACGACCAAGTTTTTCGATGCTGCCAGTTCGATGACTCGTAGTCCATTGTCATTAGTGTTCTCATGCAAACTATGGGAACCTGCGTAGTGCCTGAAAACCGGCTCCCGACCTATTTTCGCATTCAAATCCCCAAGAACGATTTTCACATCGTATCTTGGGCAGGCATTGAGGGCCCGTTCGACGTTCTCATAGTAATCTTCTTTTTCGTCGTCAGGGGACTCCTCTGTAGGTCCGTGAACGTTTATGAGGCTTATGTTCTTAAATTTGCCTCGCACGCGAAGAGTGCATAGCCTTTCATTTATTGCATTAAAGCCGATGATGGCAGGCTTCAGTTTTTGGCTGACTAGAAAGCCTACCCCGAGCACATGGTGTTTTGCGTGACAGCTGTAATAAATGTCATACTCTTTTCTTTGAAAAACACCACTCCCCGTCCATCTTATTTCTTGTAATGCTGTTATGTCAGCCTTATATTCGGACAGGGCATCGGCTAGTTGCTGTGCAGTTCGAGCTCTGTATAGTGAGCGTATGTTCCATGAAAAGATCCTTAAATCGTTTAGCCGTTTTCGTTTCCGTGGTCGTCGTCGTGTATCCGGTCCATATCCGAGGCTTGTTAAATTTGCCATAATAATTCATTTTTACGGGCCTGGTTATTAGCCTTGCGCCAACCTTTCTCAGGATGTCGCTGCATGCATTGGTTCACTACTTGGCGGGTGTCAAAGTAGCTATCCAGGGGTGTCACGTGGAGACTGCATGTCAACTTGGATTGAACAGGGACAAGGATCGTCCTGGCCTTCGCCGGGTTGAAGGCAATCAGAGACTTTGCCCTGTATGTTCGCACCCATCCCCCCACTGGAGCGAATACCGTCACTAATTAAACACAGAGATCGTTTTGAATTTTTATTTTTATTTTTACTCCTTGTTTGTATATTTAGTTTTTTTAGTCAATGGTCGGTTGCGGAATGGAAACAACACAATTTTCACTACACCTCATCTTACATACACATCCGTCTCACATTTAAGATGTTCTTCTTTCTTCCTGGCTAGTGCATATAGCCTTCCACTCATTATTATTATTTTTCGACGCAGAAAGAGATTAACGCTGCACTTTCCCGAATGTCGGATCAATATGTTTCGATCTATTTTCAATATGTCGCGCGGCTCAACCGCCTCGGTGGAGTTTCTCTGTGACGACCCTTGGGCGGACGCTCGATATAGACTCCGCGATATGGCTGTTCGATGAAGACTGGTTTTTCCTATCCGAAAAATATCCCATTCCAAGTACTTCCTCGCTTCTGCAAAAGAAAATCTTTCATTCTGTCTGCTAACGAATTGATTGTTTGCGCAAGTGTGCCTGGTTTAGGTGCTAACATAATTGCATTTAGCTACCAGCGTATGCATCCGTTGTTCAATCTATTTACCGAAAATGGTATTTCTTTGGAAACATCGCGTTGATGTTTAGGATGGGAAATTTATGACCTGTATTTTGGGATTGGTTTTGTATACGATGAATGGATGCGTTGACTCGATATTGAAATTTTTTGAACGTTAAGTACCTTGGTTTTTGATATCGGGTTCAACATGTTTCCAGCTTCCTATGACCCTTGTTACAGGTATGATTAAGAGCTTTGGGACATGTGTCTGTGGGCACGTGTAATGAATAAGGTAAGTATGTTCCTTGGCGGAAAGGACATCTCAACCTATAGTTGGTTGTGGTGGTTTGTAAGCGGTTCTACACCATGACACCTGATGTACGGCTGTGATGTCTTGCCAAAATAAGCTCCTCCTTTCTCAGATCAGGGAAATAAAACTTGAAACCATCTGGACCGTCAAGGTTAAATTTTTTTTCATTCGAAAAGACAACGCACTTCCATTCACTGGTCCAAGCGACATGTTCTCTGCAAAATTCATCCGATGCTCCTTGTGTACTTGCCTCAAAGCAGGTGTCTTTTTCAAATTTTTTCTCTTGACAGTATCACTTTTTTTATTATCCTTCGCACCGTTACTATGCTGGCTGATACTCCGCTTTTGGCCCTTACTTTAGTCGCTGGTAGAGTAGAATTTGAGGCAAGCCGTAGAATCAATCGCTTTTCTCGTGATGTTGTTGCTTCAGATGTGCGTCCTTTTTGATTTTTCCCAAATTTTTGTGGATCCGCAAGATAACTGTTTACAACAGTCTTACTTCTGTTAAGCCTCCTTGCTATTTCTCGGCCTGAGAGTCCTAAATCCTTGAAAGCATAATTTGTCCTCTTTCTGTCGCTGTCAATGTCTTTCCGGAACCCATTTATGTTTCAAATTAAATAAAAACAGTTCTTTTCAACACTTTTTTAAATATTCTAAACAAAAGTTTTAAAAAAATCGCTCATGTGCACTCCTGCAACGAAATATTCACAATGGCCTCATCCAAGTGACGCACTTTTTTATACCCTTTTTAAGTAGTTTATTATTTGATCAGGGGAAATTCCAACGGTCGTTTCTTAATTACCCTTTAATTTTTATGAATTTCTTTTGGGCAAATACGTACCTATTCACAGGTAGTATATGTTTCCGGTTAGTATAGTGGTTAGTATACCCGCCTGTCACCCGGGAGACCGGGGTTCGATTCCCCGTCGGGGAGCCCCTGGCGCAAGACTAATGACCTTGCCCAGACAAAATAAATCATTATGGAAAATTTAACAAGCCTCAGGACTTGCTAAATAAGGCCAAGACCGGTTCCCGATTGTAGTGCCGATGATGATGATGATGATATGTTTCCGGTTACAAAATTTCCAACAGGTATAAAGAGCGAAAATCAATTGCAAAATTGGTGGCCTCATCCTAGTGATTAGGAGTGTGAGTTCATCCACAACGTGTCACCGTTTGGAGCGGATTTTGACTTGAAGCTATCGCTGGACTATTCTTCTTTGAAAACGTGACTAGTAAGGCAATACCAGTCTTCACTTTCGCAATATGTAAATCTAGTTCTTTATGCCTAAATTACTAAATAGGGATGTGTACGGCAAGACGGTGCCACATCCCATGTAGCCCAAGAAGCAATACAATTACTGTATAGGTATTTTCCTGTTCGTGAAATACGGCCGACCATGCGATTTAATTCCACTGGATTTTACTGTTTGGGTGCTTCATCTGATGGAGTCTAGGGTTTATTTCACACCCCGAATGAAATCAGCCACACTCATACAGAAGATTTAAAAAAGTGTCGACAAATTAACGCATATGTGCTAGAAGAACGGTGTAAATCACTTCCCCGATATGCCATTCCACATATAATCCTATATTGTATACTTTATGAAATAAAAAAAATAAAAATTTATAAATAGAAAGTTATAATTTCTATAAAAGTTTATTTTCCGTGAATTTTCGGACACTCATATTTATATTTATATATTGGGTTGATGAAATAAAATGTAATGTTTTTTTTTGATTTTGAATGCTGAAACTATCAAATAGTTAGCTGCATCTGACAACATTTTGCTGTTTCAAAAATATTGATATTGTTAAATATTACTGCAACCAAACAAAAAAATGAAATAATATTTCTCAAAACTTCACTATATAATGTGTTGGCAAGAAAGTATTTGCTGACTTTACATATAGATCACATTGACCCTTTTTTAAATGACATCTGTCAATATTATCATGTTTTCATTTTAGCTCTTGTTACCTATCACTTTTAGCTCGCTTTAGAAACAAATGGTCGTAGTTTTTTTAACAAGTGTTAGTTCAATTTCAACATGGGGGCAAGAAAGAACTTTTTAGTCAAATTCAGCTTTACTATTTCCGTGAAAGAAGGAACAAGCTTCGTAAAAGTTACGTGATGTTTATGGTGATGAAGTCTTCTTGAAAGAAACAATTACCAAATTGGTTTTGATAAATTTCGTTCTGGTGATTTTTAAATCAAAGATGATTAACACAATGGAATCGAATGTTTTTGCAAACGAATCATTACCAGTAATGGAAAATGGGTTGTTTACGATAACATCGACCGAAAGCGATCATGGTCTGAGTGCAATTAACCAGCACAAAGCACATCGAAAGCGGAATTACACCAAAAGAAGATCATGATTGATCAATTCCGATGTATACTATCGCCAGCTGGATAAACTAAACCCGGTGAACAAGAAAAAAGACCAGAATTGGTGAATCGCAAAGGTGTTAAATTCCGCTATGACAACGTTAAACCACACAAATTTTTTTGTCGTTCGCCAAAAATTATTGGACTTTGATTGGGACGTGGTGCCACATCTACCACATAGCCCTGGCCTTGCACCATTAGATAGCCATTTATTGTGATTTTTCCAAAACTGCTTGAAAGGTGAAACTTTCAATGAAAATGACACCGTGAAATTGTATTTGTTTCGATTTTGGCCAGTAAAAAAACAGAAATGAGCACTGGATCATGAATCGTACAGAAAGATGGCAAAAGGTCATCAATCAAAATGGAGAATATATCATCGATTAAGGTCGTTCACTGTATAAAAAAAATGCATGTTTTATTTGTATGAAAAATCAGCAATTATTTTTTTACCAAGCCAGTATTATTATTATACTATAATAAAAGCGAAAATGTTTACAGTGAACGAACTCTCTCACAGTCAACTCCCAGAAAAGATTTGTTCATGTGCGTCCTAAAAATTGGGATGTCAAAGATGCTTCTCAGTCTCATCGCCCTAACATCAAAATAGCTGGTGAAATTATAAATAAGATACAAGAACACCAACATGTGAGCAGTCAACAGATCTTCAGAAAGTGAAGAACCACCAAAAAGCAATTTTTAGTAATTTATATAAACCTGGTTACTAAATAAAGCTTGACGTTTGTGTGGCTCATGAAATGAATGAAAGATATACAATTGCTGTTGAAGCCCAACGAAATTAAATTGTTTTTGAAGAATATATTAGTAACTGATGTGAATGAAAAATTGATCGCTTACGATGAAAAATTAATCGCTTACGAGAATGTTGGACCAAACCGATTGTGGTCGGAAAAGAGAAGAAACTCTACAAACAGTAGCAAAACCGGCCCTGAAACTGATTAATTGGAATCTCCACCGACAGAAATTAATGCAGCTGAAATAGGAAAAAATGGACAGAATTGATGAATAAGGGAGCTGTTATGTTTAATCACGACAGCGCACATTCCATTACCACATATAATTATCCTAACATTAAATAATCAAAATATCCCTCGTTCCGTTCTCTATATTCTATATCTATATCAATATTCTCTCGGTGACGCAAAGCTAACTTCAAAAGTGGACTGCGGAAAGCATCTGTATCAATTTTCCCAAATAAAACCCCGGACCGCATTTTCGAACATTGCTCAACACCGACTATGTCTTTCGATTGGTATTGTTGACATAGCTGTAGCCGATATCCTTTCCATAGTCACAATTCTATATCGCGCCTATACCCTTAGGTCCGCGACAGTTGCGACAATTCCCCGTTATCGGCTATCAACCGATCATGGCATTTGGGCAGGGATAAGATCATTGTTTAGGCAATCTTACCCATGCCATGCTTATGATGACCCGCCTGAAATCTAAATTAAACATACAGTATCTCACTGTGTTCGCTACTTACCCGCATATTAATTCAAACATATAGCCACCCAGCCTGACCTTTGCCGCCGTCGACGAGGTTTCTTCTGACTTATGTCAACAAAATAATTTGCCCCCTTGTGCACCGGAGCCATACGGCTAGATTGGATATTGCCTACATCAGTGTATCGAAGGAATCTTAGGCAAATACCATGACGACCCCTTTGTATCATAGGCACATCATTTACATCATGTGTGCCACCATTTGATCTGTGAAATAGCGTTTTTGTTTACTTTGAAACAAAAATCTATTTCGATCCATCATACATCATCAACGATGTATGGGTACATCGCCGCAGCCCCCGACGATCGTACGTCTGTTTAATCAGGTGTCTGCCGATCGTCGCCCTCATCGCAGGGCATCGTACTTGTCCTATACGGACACATATAGAATCCTCCCCTATCGATGCCATTCGCGGCCATTGAATCTGATGGATGTGAGTTGCATCGTTGAGTCAGATTTCTACCATCACCGATGTCGTACAAGTTTCGGGAGTGCAGATCGATTGTCTCTTGAATTAAATTATATCGGAGTTAAAACACCTTTTCGATAACAAGAGCCGTGCGCGAAAGTTAAATGTTCGTGGTGTAAATGCAATTTAAAAACAAAGAACAGCGCAATTACAATTAATTAACAAAGAAAACTTGGAATAAATAATAAGGAAATTAAATAAAAGGAATGTATGTGACTAAAACAAATCGACTGGTTTTATTCATTGACTGTCACAGGTGATCAGTGTTTTGTTCAAACTCCGGCGTCTTCGCCTGTTTATTCCTCCTCGGGGAACAATTTAAATCGAACCATCTGTGCATCATTTCACATAGAACATCACTTGCTACGGATCATGCCTGTTTTGAACTCAGCTTGTATTCTATTGGCTCCTCGATAGTATAGTGGTTAGTATATCCGCCTGTCACGCGGGGGATCGGGGTCCGATTCCCCGTCGGGGAGCCTCTGGCTCAAGACTAATGACCTTGCCCGGAAAAAAAAACATGGAAAATTTAACAAGCCTCAGGACTTGCTAAATAAGGCCAAGACCGGCTCCCGGTTGTAGTGCCGATGATGATGATGCATGCCTAGAATTTATGTAGAGGCTACATAGCTTATCACGAAGAACGTTATGCATATATATGTCTCAATCGGATAAATAAAACATCATTAATATTCTATAGCGTTAGCGACGATAGTGAAGAACCTGTGATTGGAACCGACACTATGACGGTTAGAGCCACTAAAAGATCGAACCAATGCTCAACAAATCAGTCCACTACGGTGTTTTCCGAATTCGATCTTTATTTTCAAGTACACTCAACTGATCTGAAATGCTATGTTATCGAAAAAAACAGGTCTGGAATTGCTATGTAATCGAAAAAAAAAAGTTGTTTGTGATTGTAATCACAACATAAACTAATCAAATCAATGTAATGGAAGCTAACTTGCTCATATTATTCGTGTATTTTACGAAATCCTGTCAACAAAAATGTCCACATGGATGATGTGAAAAGTTAAAATACCTCGAGCAGTACCATTTCACCTGTTAAACTTGCGTCACCCCGGTAATGAACTTTATTACATATTAACGCATAAGAAGCTTGCCCAGACGTAGTCGAATATTCTGCTGCAACTGATAGTTATCAAATAAAAGTTGCTTCGCTTTACTAGCCTCCCTTAAGCACGTCCTCAAATAACAGCTTACAGTGAAGCACAAGCACCACAGCACTACTTCCGCTTGGCTTGCGATGCAGCAATTTCCAGTACATCTAGCCGTTCCTTACAGCACTCGACCTTCATAGCACGTCTAATGAGTGGCCCAAGTGCGGCACTCTGTCACGGGAGGTTTTGTGCTTGTATCACGCTTATTCACTTATTCGGGCAACAAACAGAGTCACTGCGAACTTCTCATAAGGAACGCCGTGTGTAGTTGTGCATCACCCTCAAATTCCCTTCGACATCCTCCACACTCCAGTCATCAAACCCTAAGCGAAAGAAATGTTGATGACACCACCAACAACTTTAACCATGTAAAGGATACATTTCACTGACATCTCACTTTTCCACTTTGCGCATCCGGCATACCAGAAGTTAAAGGAAATGTAGCGCAAAGAAAAATCCTGGCAATCACAACTTCCCTGCTCGCTTAAGTGCAAAAACATGTTCAAGTTGAAAGACTGTAATACGAAATCAAAACAACAACAAAAAATATGTTATAACTTTAGTGGCTTTTGGTTGTTACGTAGCTCGAAATGCTCGGCTTATGTCTATCTCCTCAGTGCTCGCTCCTCAGGTGTATAACTTTCCTAAAGTCTAGGAATTACAGTATTACGCTGTTCGGAAAAGGACCTTCAATTAAAATTAACCCTGGTGAATCTCTTTTAAACGCCAAACAACGGCTCCTGTGGTGTCCAACGACAAAGAATAAGTAGAGGATTTAAGCAGCAAAGTTTCGTCACATAAGCCACCAACTTTGGAGCAGAAAATGCAAAACAAGCTCACAGAAGCTAACGACTGAACTGGACAACTTTTGGATAATTTGTTTAATGACATTTTAAACTTCCTTCCCTTTCTGCTTACCTGGGCCTAGCTTTTCCAAAGCAAGACACAAAATTCCTCTCAAAGTCATAGTTAGTTTTATTCGGGATATGGTATGGAACAAGGCCTTTGTTGCACGACGTTGGTCATTATGAGTGGATACAACATACGTTAAGTTTAAACACATTACAGGCCATCAGACAGGAGTATATGCGGAATAATGAAGAAGCTAATTACCAATTTGTAATAAAAATGCCCTCAAAATTTTGGAAAATGGCTTTTTGGCTTGTTGGAAATATTGGAGGTCGCGAAACCTTATTTAAATCATCATTAATCAACATAACCTTGACCATAACCATCGTCAACTTTTCAATTTAAAATATTGGGCTTTCTTTCACATGTGTACATTGCACTTACTAAATGATTAATGACCGCAGTGAAAACATCAACGATAACAACACAAGCGTGACGAATATATAACTTTTTATTTGCAAAGTGCCTTTTTGGGAAGACGTCTTTCGGCTAACCACACACAGAAATGCACACAAAAGTTTTCTGGACAAATTTATAAGGGCTTTACGGCCATGCGCTTAGATATCGGGGAGTTTTGAAAACTGTTACAATTCGATCCACGTCATTAGTGGAAAACAGCAATGCAGGGGCTTATGGGTAGGTGAGCAATCAGACGAGTAGAACAGGAATCATCTTTTTGAACACCTTTGCGAACCTAGACTCGATTCTTCTTAATAGATGTGCCATCAGTGTATGCTGGTCTATAAGTGACTAAATTCTCCCTAATCGTTGCCAATCGAGGAACTTCGAATGAAATGTGTCAGACAAATACACTTCGGCCACTTCGCAATTGTTTTTCAGGCAAAAATGGTGCACTACCTCATCTACAGATGTTCAAATGTACAAGGTGGCCCAAAATTAGTCATCCAATTTTCGTTTACAAAATAAAAGAAATGATTTTGAGTGGTGAAAATCTTTATTTAGACCTTTAAAAATGTTTCTGTTAAGTGGAAAAGATAATATCCGTCAATTGGCTGCCGCCAATGTTGAAACACATTTGTAGTCGTATTAACGCATTTTCCATTTCTTTCCGCAAGATTTCCGGTGATAACTGTTCGCATTCCTGTCGAATATTCTCCTTAAGGGCTGCGATGGTCTGAGGCTTGTTGGCATAAACCGGCGACTTCAAGTAGCCCCAAAGAACGAAGTCTGGGATGGTTAAATCGGGCGAACTTGCTAGCCATGCCAAATCGCCAACACGGGAGATACTCGACCAGGAAACGCTTCCTTCACAATATCCATTGTGCTTCGTGCTGTGTGTGTGGTTGTATCGTCTTGTTGAAACCACATGTTAACCAATCCCCGCTCATCGGATTCCGGCAGTAAGAAGTCGTTTATCATGGCCCTATAGCGTTCGCCAGTAACCGTGACCGCATTACCGATGGCGTCCTCAAAAAAATACGGCCTAATCTCTCCTCCCGCATGAACGCCCCACCACACAGTGGCTTTGAGTGGATGTAGTGACTCTTCGTGCATCACACATGGATTTTCAGTGTCCCAGAACGAAGATTTTGCTTATTACCTTAGCGCTTAAGTGGAAATGCGCCTCGTCGCTCATGGTGATTTTCGACACAACATCGTCCTCTTCGCTGTTGAGATTAAAAATGGCTTGACAGTAATTCACACGCCATCCGTTGCTTGTCTGTTTGTATTCTGCAGCTGTCTAGTTCACAATAGTCAAAAATGATTGACGCACGACGCCATTTACAAAAATTATAACATCTTCCGATATGGTGATTAATTTTGCGATACCCTGTACAGAGAGAATCACAATGCTTGACAAAACCATGCTGAACGACGAGGTGAAGAATTTGCTTGGGTCACAAGGTTCAGCTAAAGAATCAACAACACAACTAAGGCATAAAAAATAGCAACAATAACGGCACCGCGTAGAAATATCTCAGCTCCGGAGAGAATGCTTTAAGACAAGTAAGAAAGGCCAAAACATAAAACTCTTGTCAACGAATTCTTGGGAGAAAGTACGTTAAAGCAACCCACAAAATTGAGTGTTCTTGCATAAAAATATCGATTAGTTCGCTAAGACGAGGATCATTCTAGTAAATATTGTGGTCGGTCAACTTTAGGCATTTAGGTACCTACGCGAGTGCCGGATGCCCGAGGTGATTATGCGAACACCCTGAATCTGTTTTTGACATCCGAACCGAGTATTTATACCGTAGAGGTTTCTGCGCCACTGGGAAACTCAGATCACTGTTTGGTATCTGTCGCGCAACCACTTGCATTTCAAGCGAATAACCGGCTTAGGCAGCTTCACCATGTTCTATTTTGGTCCAACCTTGTTTTTGCTTCACATAAATAATTTGTTGGAGACAACGGATAACCGAATGTTCAGTTTTGCGGATGATAATACGCTTGTTTCCTCATTTTCGAGTGTTCGGCCGATTGGTGCATCGGCGTCGCACCAACTGAGATGTAGACAGATTGACTCTCTGAATCAGGATCTGAATAAGGTGCTGCAATTTACAACATTCACAAAGAAAACTGGATCATCGATTCCACAGCTGATGATGAATGGCGAGGGCCTCCAATCTGGGGAAAGCTTGAAATTGCTCGGCGTCACGGTCTGTGGGAATGTATTGTAGCATAAACACATGTCCAGCATCGCCGGGTCAGCCTCAGGAAAACTGAGCTATCTTTTTAGAGCCAAGAAATATCTTACTACAACTTCTTCTCCTGTATAAATCCCAAATTAGGCCCGCGCTCGAATTTTGTTCGCATGTTTGGGGCTCGGCTCCTAAACATACCCTCGACCTACTTCAGAGCATACAGAGACGAGCTATTCACCTGATCGGGGACTCGGCGCTGACGTCGGGACTACAGTCCCTATCACATCGAAGGCGCGTAGCCGACTTCTGTCTGTTTTACAGATATTATCACGTGTAATGTTCTTCGGAGATTCGTAGTATTGTTCCACGCAATTCGGTTTGTATGGGCTCCACAAGACAATCCGACGGATCGCACCAGTTTACGGTTCATCTCCCGACGGCGCGAACATCCCTGCATTAGAGCTCGTTCCGTTACAGAGCGGGAAAGCTGTGGAACCCCCTTCCCGTGCGAGTGTTCCCGGAGAGTTACAACCTCCAGCTATTCAAGAGGAACTGCAACCGTTTTTTTGGTGGCATCCTGGGGCGCCCGCTCGGCGCTATAGGTTCGCTTCTCCCGAGAGAAGTGTAATAAAACAAAAAAAAACACAAAAGATTATTTGTCTAACAAAGAAAAATTCGAAAAACTCTGTGCCGAATTTTTTTTTTTTCAGTTTTAAGTTAAAATTTTACTTAATTCTTTTTTTTTAAAGAACTTTACTTAAATGTTATACTACCCTAATTCTAGAAACGCTAAGTCTACTTAC
The DNA here is from genome assembly GCA_963931805.1 of Microdon myrmicae. NCBI lineage: Eukaryota > Metazoa > Arthropoda > Insecta > Diptera > Syrphidae > Microdon > Microdon myrmicae. The sequence goes on along the minus strand of OZ007501.1, from coordinate 150,723,604 downwards.
ATGATAGATCAGCGGAATTCCGGATCTATCCTGTATAAGCCCTTTCATGTCCAAATCAAGGAACGCCTCTGGTGTAACAAACCCGTTGCGACGCACGTTCTCATAGTACAGGGTATTTGGATAATAAGCCCCGAAAATTAGGTCATTGGACGAGCTTATTACTCTTGAAATATGTTCTCTAATTAATTTGATCATAAAATTATCCACCCTATTATTATGTTAAAGCATACTGGACAACCATAGATGAGCATTGGTCTGATTAGCGTCATGTAGTATATAACTTTTACCCTGCCGTCGAGTTGGCTACTGTGAAATAGCCTCCTTGTCATAGCAAAAGTTTTCCTCGCTTTGGCCAAAGCAGCCTCTACATGTCTGTTGAAATATAGATATTGATCTAGCCATATGCCATGGTATTTAACTACACTCTTGGTTTTCGGTTTACCTCTGTGCGGTGCCATGATAACTAAATTTCGCCAGTTTTTTCTTGTGTCGTTCGTGGCTTTATATAATGGGGTTCTAAATAGGATGGCTTCACTTTTCTGGAAGTTGATCTTAAGTTTCCAGTCGTCGAAGTAGCGCTGCACTTTGTTAAAGTCTCGCTGTAGTAAACTATTTATGATCTCAACTTTCGGAGCAGTTCTGTAAATTACGAGATCGTCTGCGTACGCAATAGTCTGCGGAAGTGCATCTAATAAGTCGCTAATGTAAATGTTAACAAGAATCGGATAAAGTACCGCTCCCTGTTGCAAGCCATTCTTGATATTATAAGTTTTATTAGAGGTCATATTACCAACTTTGACCACGAAACACCTATCCTTTAACATATCGTAAAGTACATATAGTAAAGGTTTATATATGCCTTGTCTGACCAGTTTGTAATATAACCCCTCGATCCATACGGTATCAAAGCCTTTTTCCAAGTCAATCAGACAGCACCTGTGCATTGGCTCCTACATTTATTCCATTGTATGTCAGAGACCAGTTTAGCTGCACCATGTGTGGTTTCATGACCCGCCTTAAAGCCAAACTAGTTATTTTGAATAATGTTGTTGTCCCATTTTAGCAGAGCTTTGTTAATGGTCTTTTGGAATACTTTACTGATACTTGGGAGTAAGCTTATCGAACGCATGTTCATTGGGTTTGTACGGTCTTGCCCTTTTCTTGGGATGGGCTGTGTGATTGCCGTTTTCCAACGCGCGGGAAAGTATGCATTATAACACGCGTTGTTAAACAGGACCGTGTATATATCTATCGCCATTGGGAGCAGGTTCTTGAGTACGATGTTACGTACATAAGAACACATTCTCTCCATGGGTATTCAAATTATCGCGATTGCTTTCTTCACTTCACCGATTTTTATTGTTCCCTCTACCATAATTATCTTATTAAAACGAAAACCAATTTAATTAACGACCCAACACTTTTTTCTGTTTGTTAATTACAGACGCGAATCTGATGGCTAGCCCACCTCTCTCTTTTATAATTCTGTTACTTCAATCGGTCCACAAACTATTGCTAATACCCTTGTCGCGGTATACTCTTAGTCCTCCAAAGCAACTTTGACTCGACCTCGTTGCCATATCTTCCATATCCAATCTCGATTATGTTTCAGTTAAAATATATCAATATACGTCATCTGCTTCTACATTTCGCCATCCCACCTCGTAGAGTTATTTTAACTAACAATTAACCCTATGATGTCATTTTTGACCTTCCGCATCTAGAATTATCTTTATCAGATGATCATTCGTTCAACTGCCCTCCAGTGCCAAAAATGCCTTTTAACCGAACACCTAACAGACTTGAGCCTTCATCAGGTTAGCTATTTCTCAAACCACATAGCAGGCAGGTATATTATTTCTACATCCGACCCTATTAATTCCTCAGTTTAATTACCACCCCTCACTTTTCTTGTTTTTCCCCATAATTGCTCACACAACCCACCCCACCCCGCGACCTATACTCACATGACTTTTACAAAGCGAATATTTACTATATTAACGATCCTCTCAGTAAAATCTCTTATCATTTTGATCATTTAGTTTGACTATAGAGTACGCTACTTCTAATTTTTACACAGAAATTTTTAATTCCATTTCCCTTTGTTGTCGTGGTAATATTGAATATCCTTCAATTTCTTGTTGGGATAACAAGTATCCTTTTGCTCCATCAATTAAAAAGAAAAAAGGCTACTTACAGTTTTTTTTCTGCTGCTGGTGCTGCGACTTTCAGACGGTTCGTCCTTCATCTTCAACTTGTTCGTCTTTGGAACCAATTCTTCTCTATCGCCTCCAAAGTATTTGTTGCACTATTATTAACAATGTCATTGGGGATTACAAGCGACACCACTTTCCATGAAAACATGTTGAAATTGTTTATTTAATTTATTTTAACCGATTCTTTTTTTATCAATATTAATTTGGTATATTTTAATACTGTTGTTTAGTTGGTTTTTTTACATACTAATCATAGTAAATTTGTCTTAATTGATTAGTGTACTTTTTTTTACTGTAATACATCCGTCAACCACGAATTTTGAAATACGTGCTCCAAAAACCAAAAGCGTCGACTTTAATAACGAGTTCCGAATTTTAAAAAGAGAAATCAATTTTTTATTTATAATGAGGCCAGTTATCACTTCACACAAAACAAGACGAGTCCTCTAAAAATGCCCATTCGCGTCCTTTTATAACCTTTGCAAACTTTCCTCCACCTTTCCATTTACCAGCTTCTTGAATAGTTTGCTTGTTTGTTTGAACCGCCATTCAAGGGTCTTGGAAAACCAACGGAAAATCTGCTAGGAACCGTCTTGTGTGTGCAAAAATGGTGGGGAAAATGTGTGATATGCTAGTGTGGCATAGGAACTATTACGATGGGAATACATGGGGAAAAAAATGGTCGGAAGAAATATATAATATGCTGATGTCGCATAGGAACTATTATGATGATAATACGTGGGAAAAAATGTATGAGAAAAATATGTGGTATACTACTGTCGTAGCATGTGTGTGCAATGCTGTTGCAATGTGGGAAGTTTAGAGCGCGCGAAATAGCATAATCATCCGGGGAGGGGCTTTTATTAGGTAACACGTTTACGTTTCCTAGTCTATGCATAAACAGCCTCACCTCCTTGGTTGGACCGTAAGCTTCGTTCGTTACGTAATAAGAGGACCAACCTGTGAGCTACTTTCTTCCGTAACCGCTCTGTCTGCTACTATTTGGCACCTATCTCCAATACACCGAACTTTACAAACCATATACCAAAACTATCTAATGAAAACACATATCAATCTGATAAATGACCCAAGCCTTTTTTCAATTTATTTATCATAAACGTAAATCCGATAATTATCCCACCTCGCCGGATCCACATTTCATTGCAAGCTTCTTTGCCTCCTTTTTCAAACAATCCTTCTTTGACGACTCTTTTGTTCCTAGCACCTCTTATTTTAACTACTTACCAAACTCCTCCCTTGGTTTATTTCTTTCTCATCATATTGATCCACCCACGATTAAAACTAAACTAACCCAATTTAAAGAAGAATTTTTACCCGGCCCAGTATCCCCGCTATATTACTTAAAAAATGCCCCTCCATTCTCTTGTTCCTCCCATTCGATTATCTTCAACCTTTCGCTTTCTCAAGATGAATTCCCTAACATTTGGAAAATTTCTTTCTTCACCCCTGTGCATAAAAACGGACCCAAAAGCGATGTCTCAAATTAAGGCCCCATCGCCAAAGTTTCCCAAACTTCTGAACTTTTTGAAAACATTTTGCACCATGGGTTATACTCGTACTTCCACTGCAAATTCCCTAACGACACGACTTTCTTGGCGGTAGGTCTATAGCGTTTGCGATGATAGTGAAGAGCGTGTGATTTTAACCGACGCTACCACGGTTAGAATCAATAAAAGATAGAACCCAAGCTCAACGCATCAGGCCACTGCCGCGTGTACGAATTCGATTTCTAAACTCAAGTACATTCGGCTGATGTGAAAATGCTATATTATTGCTATGGTGTAATGTGCTTTTGATTGCTCGACTTGTCTTTTGGGTGATGCTGTTCTTCACTATAGTGTGTATCTGCTAGAAACGGCACAGATCTACCAAATCTAATTTAGTTGAATTCACTTTACATACACTCCTAGCCCCAGAGAACGACGACTAAGCCGACATTATCACAACCGATTTCAGTAAATCCTTCTATAAAATCTCGCGCAAACATTTGTTCGAGCAATTGAACTAGACTTATAGTTTAGTTTAACCGGTCAATCCTTATGCACAATTTTATTCAAACCTTGACTTGACAAGAAACCGATTTTAAACCAAAACAAAACCCACACTGGATAGAAGGGAGATCAGAAAAACGACCGCAATCTTCAGTATTCAAAATTCAACTGTTGTTTATTTTTATTCTTGGTGAATTCAGTAGAGCACAAAGGTAAATAATTATTGCGGGAATAGATTATGCTACACATTTTATATTATCTTCCTTGAACTTCGAACCCGTATTGACAAAGTGGATTTCGTAATATCTCAGTAATCGGTTTTATAGAGTACCTTTCAGATCCGTTCTCTCAAATCCTTTTCTCGTCACTTCAGGAGTCCCTCAGAGCATTCCCTTAGATCTCCTTCTATTTATACTAACCATAAATGACAATGATATGATTCTCAATTACTCCTGTATCTCTCTCTCTCTACCCCGACAATACTAGATATTTCAAAAACGTTTGTTCTCCGCTTGATTTTTTCCTTCTCCAAATAGCCGCCGACAACTTTTCGGTTTGATATCAGAAGAATTGCTTGGAACTTAATATTGACAAATGTAAATCATTTACATTACATTTATTTGCCCACTGTAATATGCTACTTAGGTCTGGTCCCATTATCATACGACCCACATTCGCAGAATCCGGAGCATTCAACATCACTTCTTATGTTTTGCCTTACGAAGACTAAGTTGAGAAAACCTTCTGATCTCGCCTCCACACATAAGCGGCTCAAATAATTACCCTAAACACGCTTGAAGACCCTGGAATTCAAGCTGAGATCCTCTTCATCCATCGACTTCTCTAAGGCTCGGTCAATTGCGGAAACCTACTTTCCTCCATCCCGTTTCATACCAACCCCTGTAACTTCGGAATCCTTGTGTCCTCTATTTACCCGCTTATCATACTCTTATGGCTCGAACAAACCTGACTCGGGAATGGTGTAAATTGTCTTCTTTGACTTTAGACGCTTCTAGTCTCAAACTGCGACTCCTTAGTAGTCCCTCCAAATCCCAACACATATAGTGGAGTTGATGAGGTAGTAGAATCAGTGGTATCCATTAGTGTCAATCGACTCCACGGTTTCCTAAATCAGGATCTTTACAATATTAACTTTGTGTTTACAAAACAGTCGCATCAACATTATATTATCGAGATTCTCTTAAATTCTGCTTACTACACTTTGCTAGATTGTTGTCACAAAATTGCCCAACTTTTTTTTTCTATTGGAAAATCTAAAGACACGACAATAAAAAGTGTGTCACAGCACCAAACATTTCGATGGTTCACATATGATGTCGAAGAATGATGTCAGTCCTGCAAACAAACAATGAACTGTATGTACACCTAATGTCTGGCACAATAGAGAGAACTGAACCCAAAAAAAGTAAACGGAATAAAAATGAAATGCGATTTCCAATTTCTCACATGACCAACCACATGCGGTAATCAAAAGCTTCCACACCAATACATATGCGTCCAATTCAATCCCGTGGCCACATACGGTCTGTGGCAATCATTGTATATCGTGAATCCTGTGCTAAGTCTGGTATTATAGCCCCCTTCTTACCCAAGTCCATATGCCGCGCCACTTTAATTGAATTTTGAGCCCGAAATTATGATTTAGTCTTCGGTGTTTGCACCACAGTGTCTGGACAATGATCCTTTAGGGAACCAATTTCAATCTTTATCCCGTAGTCCTTTGAGCCACATAGGAATGCCTCAGGATGCTTAATGTTTTCGTCGAAAACATTCCCATTGTGACTCTATTGCCGAGATAAAAAATTAAATTAATAAAAGGACGAAAAGAAAATACGACGGTGGGGACCAAGACCCCATTCCGTTGAGAATAAATTTACTTTTCATTGATTGGCGACAGTCATCCTTCATAGACTCCAGGAGTTTTTTTGCTCCAACTTTCCTTGTGCATTATATGCGGAGAATCTAGCATTGTCCTTGTCTTTATTTTGGTACCGCTATAAAAAGGATGTCGTTGAGTAAGTCGTTGGCGAAATTGAATTGCAAACCCGGTATTTGGAAACTAAGTGAGAGTCATTTGAGGACGACATGTCTCTAGACGAGTAGATGAAAGGTTCCATATCGTGTCTTCTTTCATTTCGTATATTTCGCTCTAAAGAGTCAAGTAGTGTCAAGTGAGCTTCATCGATTTTTTATGAGCAACGCTTCGTTTTCCTGCCCTCATGCATATATTCATGACACGTCGTTCTATGCGCGAAATTTGCTTTATAATTCATAGCTATTGCTGGATGAAGGGGGAGATGATTAGCTATCTGGTGGGACTTCTTTTAGAAGTAATAAACCATACCTTCATTTTGATTCGTTTCAAATGAAATTTCTGTTTGTATAACTCAATACCACAGAGGCGACGATTCATTTTAAATTTAAAGCAATGGCGCTTAATAAGAAGCTACGATGAAAAAGAAGACAGTTGAAAACAGTAGAGGAAAAACACTGGACATTTTAATAAGAACTGTATACATAATCTTTCAGTTAAAGATATTAAAAGTCAGGGCACTCACCCAGCTAGCGTAGTAGTTACTTCGGAAAAGAACAAATTAAAGAGATAATATCTACAGAAACTAGCCCGGCTGAGGTAAAAACCAAGCCCATCCTTCTTTTCCTAAAAGCTCGGCTGAATATATTGTAGTAACACTTTTATAATTTGTCAGTCTACTGATTACATAATAAAGCGGCTTTGCCTCCACCAAACTCTTAATTTTTTGCCGATCTGTGCTACGTTTGGTAAAAAAAACTCAACCCAGACTTTGGAGCTTTTAAAGTACGGAAAGAGTAATAAACAATCAATTGTATCATAAGAAACCTTGTGCGACCGGCCATCTGGCTGATGTGTTCTGCTACTCGTGGATTCCACCTAGGGCCACCTTGAGCTCCACTATGCTGTAGAACTCTGTTATTTACCGCGACCGCTTATGGAAGCCTATGATCTCTTTCATTTGATCTTCTCCTTTAACATATACTGTGTGCCCGTGTCAGCAACTTGAAGAACTAGCCTACACTGACCAGCTGTTGTATCGAGAACTCGGGCTGTTTGAGGCTTTTCTTGCAGCCTACAAGCACTTTCATGTGGCTCGGCACCTCCTCGCAGCCCGTCGAAATTTGATTTCCTGATGGTGGAACTCCAATCAGCCGCTTTTCTACACTGCGCTAGCTTCTATCAGGAAAGAGCCCCAGTCCCTCATTCTTACCACTGTCGTCTACTAACTGAGGAACGTAGGAAGATTCTGGGGACCTTTCCTTACTTGATTCTCATTGTGGGCGCCTTGAAATCGCGTTGGAGCACTCCGATCCCATCTCGAACGACTGTTCGGTCCCCTTGCCGTTCCTTCGCTCATGCTCCAAGTCACAACCCACGTTCTTCAGCCTGGCCTAGTAAAACATCTTCGTAACAGTCTCATTCTGCACCATGTCCATGAGCGTGAGTTGGTAGGGTTCTGTCACTAGTTAGGACTTGGCATGGCAAGTCTGCATCAATTCTTTGAGCTTGTGAAGTGTGTGACATCTTCAGCATCTTGATCTTTGTTTGATCTACATGAGAGCTAGTACGATATCATATTGGGTTAAGTAAAAAGTGATTACGTTTTTTACACAACAGGTGGCGTTAGTGCAGTTTTACCAGTACTGGAATCATTCACACATATGTTTGCCGTATGTCGTTTAACAGCTGACGGTTGAAGTTTTTCTTGAAAAAAAATTAAGCGATTTGGTTGCGTTTTGGAAACTGTACAAAAAGTTGAACATTGAAAACCAAACTGTACATTTTCGCCATATTTACTGTTTTCCTTCTGTAAAGGGACGAACGCGAATTAAGCTTGTAAAAAATTGCGTGAAGTTTACGGTGATGAAGCTCTACAAGAACGTCAGTGCCAAAACTCATAATATTGAAACTGGTTCAAGAAATTGCTGATAATTTTAATATCAAAGGTACTCCTCGGCCAACAAAGCCCACCAAGGTTATGACGACAAAATAATGGCATTGATCATTCCAAACCGACGATACACTACACGAGAGATTGCAACAACATTGAAAATCAGTCAAAACAGGTTGGGTACGTAGAAGTTTGGATACGTTAGCAAGCTCGATATTTGGATTTCTCATGAACTCAAAAAACAAATGATTTGACGGCGCGTATAAACATTTGCAATATGCTGTTGAAACGTGAAGAAAGCGATCCTGTTTGGAAAAAATGATAACAGTTGAGGAAAAGTGGATGTTTTCAACAATGTGGAACCCAAACAGTCTTTACGTGGAACAAAAACGATTTTAAAAGCAGAAGTTTATACGTGTGGTGGGATTGGTGTTTTTTTATCACACTTCTCTCGGTGCCCCGAGATACCGCCAAATAACTGTTGTAGATCTTCTTGAACAGTTGCAGGTTGTGACGCTCCGGAAACACTCGCATGGGGAGAGAATTCCACAGCTTCCCCGCTCTGTAAGGGAACGAGTTCTGATGCAAAGATGTTCGCGCTGTCGGAAGATGAACCGCAAAGTGGTGCGTTCCGTCGGATTGTCTCGTGGAGAACGCATATAAGCCGAATTGCTTCTCCGAAGACAGTACCCGTGAGAATATCTGTACCACAGACAGAGGTCAGGTATGCGCCTTCGGTGTGATATCGACTACAGTCCCGATATCAGCGCCGTGTCCCCGATCAGGTGGATCGCTTGTCTCTGTACGCTGTCAAGTACGTTGAGGGTATTCTGAGAAGCACAGCGTGCCAACATGAGAGCAATATGCAAGCGCGGGTCTAATTTCGAATATATACAGGGGAAAAATTTGGGCCGGAGTAAGATATTTCTTGGTTTAATTCAGTTTTCCTGAGGCGGACATGGCGATGTTCGACACGTATTTATTCAACGATACATTCCCACATACCGTGACGCCTAGCAATTTCAAGCTTTCCCTAGATTTGAGGGCCGGCCATTCACCATCAGCTGAGGAACCGATAATCCACTTATCTTTGTGAATATTGTAGTGTCTTCGTGGCATTGTACTCGACGAGATTGGTCTTTCGCCATTGGAGGATCTTATCTAGATCCTGATTCAGAGAGTCGACTGACCACATCTCAGCTGGTGCGACGTTGATGTACTACTCGCTCGATCCCTCGAAAAAGAGGAAACAAGCATACTAGCATCCGCAAAACTGAACACTTTGTTACCCGTTGACTCAGACAAATAATTTTTGAAGCAAAAACAAACAGCGGCGAACACCCAACATCTCAGGTAGCCTCTCAGCCACGTCGATTCTGTTAGAATGTACCAACCAGCCGGGAGACGGCAATTTCAAAAAGGTTGATTTGTAACCAGTGGACGATATGTGAAAGATGTTCAAAGAGTGTCGCTTGTCGATCGTCATTTGGGGAGCGGAAAAGACAACAAAGAAATTTAATAGATTTCCTCAGCACGACCTTCGACCACATGATGTCCAAGTTATTGGGTTCTAACAGCTCCATCCTTTGGCAAGCCAGATCAGACCGCGTGAAGACAGAGACTCCACCCTTAAAACGAAATCTCGAATGCAAATCGTATCCTGAGCAGCGAAGATATCCCGAATCAGTTGACGAATCGATGGTTAGGGCAAGGATATCAGGGTTTACTATTTGCAAATATTAGTGGACGGCGTTTACATTCGTATTGGTGAAACCAATGCCCCTGATGTTACAAAATATCGTTATCAGTCGAACGGCGACAGGTTAAAACAATATGGGATAAGGAAGTCACTGCGGAAGAATGGAAAACCGCAATAGTCGTTCCCATCTTCAAAAAAGGGGACAGATCTGACTACGAAAACTACAGAAGAATATCATTGCTCCCAACCACATACAAGATACTAACAAGTGACATACGCGCAAGAATTACATCATACGCATAAGAAATATTGGGAGACTACCAGCGCGGACTCGTAGGAACCGCTCAATGACCGACCAAATTTTCACAGTAAGGCAATTGCTGGAAAAGAAATGGGAATACGGAGAGACAGTTCATCAACTAGTCTAAGACTCAGTCGCAAGGCAAAGGCTTTACCATATTGTAGTTGAGCGGGGAGTCCCGAAAAAATTTGCCGCCCATAGTCAAATCTGCATGAATGAAAATAAAGGGCGAGTTAGAATATGAAATCACCTCTCAGAACCATTTGTAATCCGGGATGGACTAGGACAGGGGGATGGCCTTTTTAACCTTGTGCTCGAGTATGTCATCAGAAAGGTACAAGACGATAACATGGCCGGATCATCCCTGAACGGGGTCACAGAATTACTCGCATATGCGGATGACATCGCCGTTTTCGGCAATAATCTAGAAACTGTAAGTAAAAACAGTGAAATCATCATGCAAGCGGCAGAAGAGGTGTGCCTAGAAATAAATGAAGACAAAACAAAATACATGATTCCGGCGAGGGCAGGTGGAACTCAGGGAGCACATATAAACGTCCGAGGCGAGATATTTGAAAAAGTTAAAGAATTTAAATATCTGGGAACGATACTGACGGCCAGTAATGAAATGTCGAAGGAAATTAACAAAAGACTGCATTCCGGCAACGCTAGTTCGCACGCAGTTAGTAAACTGCTATAATCCAAACTACTATCACGTAATATAAAGCTCCGTGTTTATAGAACCATAATCATGTCAATTGTTCTATACGAATGCGATACATGGGCTCTCACAAAACGGGAAGAAAACAAATTCCGCGTATTCGATAATAAAATTTTAAGGAGTATCTTTGGCGGTAAATATGACGAGGAGGCAGGCAATGGAGGAAACTCCACAGAGTTATACCGCAAACCTACAATAATGAGATTAATCAGGTCGCGAAGATTAAGATGGGCGGGACGTGTGGCGCGAATGGGTAACGATAGGACCTTGCGGAAACCAACGCGAAAAAAACTGACAGGATGGCGGCGATGGAGATGGGAGGACAATGTTAAGTTTGACTTTGAGGAAATCGGATCGGATGGTCAAGCGTAGAAGGAGAGTGCACAGGACAGGGAACAATGGCGCAACCAACTCGGTGAGCTCATGAACTTACCGGTTCCTAAAGGTCAATAAATAGAATAAAATAGGGAAGAAGCCGACGAAAATACATATATCAAGCTGGGGTCTCGCAAATAAAAACATTAAAAACTATTTTCTTGGAGCCTTTCGCTCTCTTTTATCAAATTAGGTCTCCCCAGTGTCGAATTCTTCTTCTTTTTCCAGCAATATTTCCCTCTAAAATAGGAGTTTTCTGGTTTGTCCCATTGGACAACTATACAACTAATAATACCCACGTAAATCAACTTTATGGGATGGGGTAAACCATCTATACTATATAAATCTGCTTACAGCCAACTCTTCAGTTTTTAGTATTCAAAATCCAGGCGACACTTTCTTATCGGCATGTTGCATCCCTGAGAATGTGCTTATAATGTAGGTCGCAAGAGACTCAGAAGACAGATTTCGCCATGAATGGACATTATCTCTTATTTTTCTACCAATGCGAATACGCAATTTTTCTTTAATTGCAAATTTAATGCCCAACGTAGTCTTAGGAACAATCTTAGCAGCCAAGCGAATTTATAAAATATGTGCAATCTTATTCAAAAAATTAAGCAATTAAGCAAAAAATGGGTCTCATCCAAAAGCAATAAATATTTGAGTTACCCATTTTACCTCCACCTTTTTTTAAGAAAATCCTTTCACCCCTTTTCTAGGAACATATTTTGCATTCTTCCCATACAATGATACAACCCTAAGCTGTTCAAGTCCATTTAAGCTGATTATTTACTTTCTTATCAAAGTCCAAATGGAATACCAAGCCGAACTTCAAGATTGCAAATAAAACTAATTAGAGTATAAACATTTTTCTGTGTTGTTTCACCCACAACATAACCACCCCATGAATTGACTTAGCTAGATCAAAAACAATATTTCGCATCAGAACTGTAAAATAATCGCCTGCGGGTGATGAGAATTTCCTCTTTATTGAGTGCCAAATTCTCGTAGAATTATCCTGATGCCCAATCGACGGAGCTTCATACCTACATCTTAGAATTAATTCCTTTAGAGCTTATCCATCAAGATTGAAATACGCCGCGAGGCAATTTCAAGCCAATTCGATTGGATTTTACTGGAATTAAATAAGGATATAAATTTCGAACATCCCTCCAAAACATGTTTGAAGTAGAACTAGCGGTTGAAGTTTTTTAAGGAATCGTTTAGGGGATGGTGATGAAGGAATTGTGCTGTATACAATTCTCTTGATTAACGATGAAGAGTGGTGGAAGTAAATTGACATTGGAACTGATTTGTAGGACATTTCTACTCCACTTAACTGCTTAATTGGAAGCTGGTGTGAAACGTGGCGTTGTTATAAAGTAAGATCAGGGTTGTTATGCAGTCTCACATAGCGCGTTATTTATTGTTATTAAAATACATATTTAAGGCGGCTATAAAGGAGGATCTACAATTGGATCATACAATACGTTACTAATTATTTTTGCTTATTTAGGATCCCAAGAAAGGAAGAAATGGCCAAATGGATTACACATGGAAGACCTACACAGCTGCTAAAAAAGAACAAATTATTGTGTTAGGAGACTTGTTCAGATCAACTTATGGTGACAGCTAATTAGAAGTTTCTGAAAAGTCATTGTGTTTTTATCATCATCGGCACTACAACCGGGATCCGACAATAGTCCCTCTAGTTGTAAGGCCAGAGTCACGGATTACTTTCTCCAACGCCACGTTGTAGAGGAGGCGGGCCAGATCGTCCCCTTGTCGAAGTCCATTAAATAAATGTATTGGTTTGGACAGCAATCCCGCTATTTTTACTTGACTAGTTATGTTGGTCTTGGTCAACCTACAAAGTCGTATCAATTTGTTTGAAGGGTCGAACTCTTTCATGGCCTTATATAGTTCTACCCTGGCTATGCTGCCGTAGGCGGCGTTAAGGTCTATAAATAGATGATATAATGGAATCTTAAATTCCTGACATTTTTCCATCGCCTGCCTAAGGGTGAATATCTGATCAATCGCTGATTTGCCTGGGATGAAGCCACACTGATATTGACCAATGATGGCTTTAGCGTATGGGGCTATCCGATCTTGTAGGATAGTGGAGAGAATCTTATAGACGGCACTCAGCAATGTTATACCCCATATAGTTGCTACACAGTCTGATATCTCCCTTCTTACATATGGGGCAAATTATTTCATGACACCAATCTTCCGGCATCTCCTCTTGCTCCCATGCGTGCACCACGATCTCATCCTTGTTTGATCAGCTCAGCTGGTATGCCATCAGCTCCGGGGGCTTTATTTGATTTGAGCTGTCTTATGGCTTTTAATGTTTCCTCAATGCTTGGTGGCGGCAGCTTTTGATCTTGATTTTGAATTGGTAGAGCCTCTAATTCTTCTGTGAGCTGACCATTTAGCAATACATTGAAGTGCACTTCCCATCGCTCCAGAATGGCTTCAGGATGGGTGATCAGATTACCCTCTTTATCCTTGCAGTAAGTGCAGCGTGGTGTGTGCCGCGCCATAATGCGGATTATTTGGCAGAACTTCGCTCTCTACTTTTCTCTATTTCACAGACATGGATTTTTTCCCAAGCACTTTTCTTTTGTTTGTGAAGTATTTTTTCAGATCTTTTGAGCTCCTTGTATTTCTCCTCTCGTACCCGCGTCCTATGAGACTGCTGCATTGCCCGGTATGCATCATTTTTACGTTCAGTCGCTGGTTTGCACACATCATCAAATCAGTTGCTCCGTACAGTATTCTTAAGGTGTGTCCATTTCTCTTCTACGCCCGGCATTCTGCTCCCAGGACCTGCTCTCCCTCCGTCGAGCTCTCCGAGTCCTAGCGCATGACCAAAGGTGTTACTGGTATTCTCATTGCATAAGGCAGCCGTGCTGATTCGAATCTGATCCGCGGATGCAATACGTCTCCGTAAGGCAATCCACGCTCGGAAACTGTACCAACAAGATAGTGATCCGAGTCGACGTTGGCACCTCGGTACGTTCGTACTGTTATCAGGCTTGAGAAGTCGCGGCGATCTATCAAGTCGTTGTCAATTTGGTTGCGAGTGGCTCCATCAGGTGACACCCAGGTGGCTGTGTGGATATCTTTATGCAGAAACCTGGTACTCACAACGACTAAGTTTTTTGATGCTGCCATTTTCGTTTCCGTGGTCGTCGTCGTGTATCCGGTCCATATCCGAGGCTTGTTAAATTTTCCATAATAATTCATTTTTACGGGCACGATTATTAGCCGTGTGCCAACCTTTCGCAGGATGTCACTGCATGCATTGGTTCACTACTTGGCCGGTGCCGAAGTAGCTATCCAAGGGTGTCACGTGGAGACTGCATGTCAACTTAGATTGAACAGGGACAAAGATAGTCCTGGCCTTCCTCCGGTTGAAAGCAATCAGAGACTTTGCCCTGTGTGTTCGCTCCCAACTCCCCAAAAGTCATTGTGTTACCCCCATTTTAATAGGTAACACGGAAAATACTGGCCGACGCCACGCCAATGGTTGACTTGATAAAGAGGTTATGTCTTGCGTTTGATTGTGCAAGCCTAGGTTCAACTGACGACTCGTGTTATTGTGCAGCTCGGCACAATTACTGAGTGGTAGGTAGGGACATAAAGCCCAACCGGCCGGTGAAATACCACCCCATTAAGCTATAGGCTTCGTGAAATGGTTGGGAGAAATCCTTGAGCATATTTTAGAGCTTGGCTGATGGAGCCGGTCAAGAAAAAATAGCATCTCAGGGCGCTGAATCAATGCTATAGGTTAGCCTTTCCCGGGAGAAGTAAATTTTAAAAAAAGAAAGACGTTGTATAAGATCTTAAAGAGTTTATTCTAATAAAATTATTATTATTCATTTTTTTAATTTATAGAAGTCCAGCTTCCTTCTACAAGTACATAGCAGCCAATTAATGGTGATGTTGGTAATTATACCGTTCAACTTCTTCTGTAATACTACACATTCCATAAACGAACCAATAATAATCTGAATACTTGCATATGAAACCCCTGCAATCGACTTAAAGTGCCTCCAACGGATTCAAGTATATCCGCCTTCCCCGTGAGAACAATATTCCGCTTGATCAAAGAATACAACTTGAAGTGTTGCAGAATTTGCAAAAAGGGCCATAAGTGTCCTTAATCCTTTGCTAATCTGCCATAAAAACAAATTGTGAAACATTCCAGCACTTGCTTCAATTTTACCCAAAGTCTTGTGGCCCAGCAACAACAAAGGGGATAACTTTGCCTCATAAACATCCCGCTTAACACTGCAACGTAGTTACAAGATGTTCAGGGAAGCGTATAGGAAATAAAATTCTTTGAGTGAAGCTCCCAGTTGATGGCAACAAGCAGTTTTCCGGTGACATAACTGTACAACTATTCCAGAAGAGACTTAAATTTTTGGTCGGGTAAAATATATCGTTAAACTTTTTTTCGTCTTTGAATTAGGGCACAGCTTTACTGCTAGCTGGAGATTCTAAAGAAGATTGTTCCCAATGTGAAAGTCCATTCAGAAGAGTTTCCTTAATGAAGACAATTGAAAGAGGAAAGTTTATACTGGTGAAGGGAAGGAACGGCTTTATATAAATTTTGCCCAAGATTTAAACATTAATTACAATATAATGTATAATGTTACATCAACGTGTAAGTTAGAAGAATGATTACAACTGGAGTTAAAAGTTTGTAAAGTATATAGATATGACCTCAAAAATAATTTTGTTTTTGTTTTTTTATATTGTGCACAATATAAACGCTCTTTTATTATATTTATGGCATGAAAAGATGCATTGCGGGCATAATATACCCGGGAGTTATATCCAATGAATAGAGATGCAAATTTTGTTGGAATAGTTGAGGTGATTTAATAAAAATTGGGAAAACCGTTTTTTTCTGTACTCTAGCTATGAGAGGAAATTATGATTTAATCCAAATTCAGTTATGAAAGATATTGATTTGATTCCGAATGTATAGTATTATTGCCAAGAATTATTATAATAATAAAAGCGGTTGTGCTCAGGATGGCATTGGCGAATCGGGATATCTCTTATTCCTGGCTTTAGTACTCTTCAAGACGTTCAGTATTTGAACCTATGCAAAGCAGTCTTTCAAGATATGGTGGTTTAGTATACAGACATATTATTATTATAATAATAAAAGCGGTTTTACTCAGGATGACATTGGCAAATCGGGATATCTCTTATTCCTGGCTTTAGTACTCTTCAAGACGATCAATATTTGAACCTATGCAAAGTAGTCTTTCAAGATATGGTGGTTTAGTATACAGACAACTTTGAGTTGTAGAAAAAGTACAAGGATATCCTGAATAGATTTTTCTAATTTTTAATGTTTTATTAATTGTTCAACGTCGAGGTCATCCTCGACGAGACAGCAAATTTGTTTGGCATAGAAAGCCCAGCAAAAATACATAAATTTACGTGGTCGTTATTCACTCGACCAGAAACACAAAAAACCAAATAAAAGAGAGTTTTTACCTTAACTTAAAACACTGTATTTTATTTAACACTTTGATACAATATGACTTGTGGTGGTTTACGTAAACCCCACTACTTACCCTTCCTTATAATACACAGCAATTTGGCCAAAAAGCCCCATAACAATCCTGCACTACAGGTGTCATACCTAAAAATAGCCGGGAGGCATGGTGTATAGGAAAAAAGGGTCGTATAAATTCCAATCATACAGCTTGCCCAATGCAGACAGTTGCAATTACGCAAAGCTTTCCTAAAATTCCCTGAAAGTAAATAGCGCGGAATACACGCGATCAAAGTACGAAATCATTTCCGAACAAGGCATCACATTTCCCCAGGACAAATTGGTTCCATGATTATGAAACTAACTTCATACAAACCATCACTGGGCGCCTAAAAACTGCCTTGAGAAATGGTACCATACAAGTAGCGTCGAATCACGTATTTCCATGTAAAGATACAGTACAAGAAGATGCAACGGTCGCACAAGCGTGCAACAATCCAAAACGTACAGTGGTTTACCCAAGCCATCGATGAACCACAAATTATGCCCATAAAAGGAGTGCTGAGATGTTCAAAGGGGTAAACAACAGGAACCACAATGTATGTGCATCATGGCATAGAACTAACATCATCACCGTTGGGTATGAATTCCGAGAGTCCAGAACAAGAAACAAGGCAGCTGTGTTACACACCCCTGACTTGCCACAGTATTGGATCGAACATAACAAGAAAATAAGAAAACCCCGCGCCGGTTAATCGTGGCGCGAAACGATTTCTTTAGGTGTATGCGAACAAAGATCCACCCTTAGCAAGCGATTGTGTCGACGGAGATAAGAGAGTCGTGTTTGAGTTTTCTATGAGTGAAGTCGCTGCATCGTTCGGAGGTTTAAGTTCAAAAGCAAAATCAAAATCGAAATAAAAACCAATATCGGTAGTGTACCCAACGCAACATGGAAGATATATCCTATATTACTTAAGTTTAACCAGTGGACGAATAAATATATCTTTGCACTGTAAACCGTTTGATGAATTGTAGTGTACCAAACGCCTTGTATATATTGTACTTACAATCTTTAAGTGATTAGTGTAAAGTTTAATGGAACATATATTCTATATTACGAACGAATAGTGGAATTAAATTATTTTAACTGTCGAAAAATAATCTTGTGAAACGAAGTACCACCCTTAAGTTAATAAATACGAAATAAAGAGCATTCAGTTAATGTGGAGAGTGTTTCGTTTTTTTTTTTTTTTTCCTTTTTTTTGTTATTATTTAAACAAACTCCATAATTAGTGACTATTTGTGAGTGGTTTTTGCTGGTGGTTGGAAATAGGAACAGTGCTTATAACAACAGCAGACTATATGTTATAACCAAATACCCGACACAGACTTTTAACCGAACAGAATAAAAAGACGAATTTAATACTTTTTAATATAAAAGCAGGTACCGAAGGCACCAAACGGTCTTGGTTAATGACAACAATCATAATGGGCTGATCAAAAGTACCGTGCCATCGAACAGCACATTATCGTGAAAACGGTTGTATTGCACGACTGCTTTCTCCTCTGTACTGTCGATGCAGCAGTTTAGTAAATTCGGTTGCATACCTTTAGGTGGTAATATAGCCGAAGTGGTGTTTCGCTGGTTTGATGGCAGGTGAATTGATTTTGAATATTGTGATGAATCGATTCTCCTTTTGTGGTATTGTTGAGAAATCGATTCATCCTTGGTTGTTGCTTGTGCTGCAATATTAATAATTAAGCTTCATTTAAATCTTACAACATTACGACAAACCCATTTATGACCTTTATTCTAGTAATAATTTTAGTGTTAATCCCACAATTCTTCCTTTCAAAGTAGACTTTATTTTTCATGGCTTATCCTGGCGCTATGCTGTCTGAAAATGCTTATTCTTTCTAACGTTTTTAAAAATACAAAGATTAAACTATTATAACAATCTTTAATTCAACAAAATTTAGGAAAAGAACATTTTTCAATCATGTGGAACTGAACTCGCGACAAAAAAGCTGTATGTTCGTCGTGTCTCTGTCTTCTGGGTGTCTTGCGATCAGAATCATCCACATCCATGAGAATATTAGACTCGAACTCTAGATACCCGAAACGGGGAACGGTTATTTTAAGTGATAGTTTTTACTAAGTTAGTGCCTCTAACTACAAAGATGGGGGAAGAGGAAGAAGGAAGCCGTAACAATGTGGCTATAAATAAAAGTGTTTTCGTGACATAAGACATTTCAATGGAACAAGATATCGTGTAAATTGAAAGAAGATTCTGGGAAACCTGCCATCATTCTTCCGCAATTAACGCAGGGGCTGAAATAATACGTATTGACCCACGTTTGACGATAAGGCGCTCATATTGAAGTAGCTACCAAAAGAGCAAAAAAGCGACTTGATGCGCAGCCGAATGTGGCACACGTTTTCAATGAACTTTTAACCAAAAAATAACAAAAAAAACGTTACGGTTGATCCGTCTTGTCTGGATCTAGCTCCGAATTACTTGTATTATATCTCCAGGTCACAAAAGAACTCGAAAGTCGCCGTTTTCCTAGTCAAACTGCGGCTAAAAAAGCCTTTAGAGGCGAAATTTTACACGTGTACTTTGTTTCGTGTTTCACGAGCTTTCGTCGCCAATATTGGTATTTTTACACAAATTGCTTACTCTTTTGTATATAACAAGATGACGCTAATGATACGTTTTCGCCTACAACGGCAGTAGTGTCCGTTTTTACTGAACACCCCTCATACATTGGAAATATAAGATTGATGAAAATGTATTCAGCCTTTTTCTGTCTAAACTGTCGGAACTTTGAAACTTTAAGAATCTAGTAAGCTTTTTGAAACAGAGAACCGTATATCATTGGTGATGATTTTATTGAGATTGGTGCGTCGTTTTAAGTTATTGCAAAGCAAAGATAAGATTTTTATTTTACGATTTCACTAAGATAAGCAAAATGGGGTGCAAGTCCAACGAAAGGGCGGTCATTTAATATCGATAAATTGAAAAAAAAAATTTGAATTAACGAGAGATTTTTATTTGTACTATGCTGAAGAAATTAGAATGGTACACAATTTGGCAGAATATAACAAAAGGTTAGTAAGATTGGCGGTACAAGTGGTCGAACACAGATCTAAGCAATAATAGGTTATCCGTAGTTTTTCACATTTATCACTTACGAGGGTTGCCTTTTATATTTCGGGATTAGAGAACAAAAACAAATATTGATCATCGAAAATCACTTTATTGTTATTTCAAAATATTCCCCATGAAGATCTATACACTTTTGGATGCGTTTGAACCAATTGTCGAAGCACTTTTGCCACTCTGATTGAGGTATCTCCAACACATGCATTCTGAATGCAGCAACCGCTTCTTCAGGTGTCGAAAAACGTTGACCTCTCAGTTTGTTTTTTACGTACGGGAATAAAAAGAAGTCATTCGGTGCCAAGTCAGGACTATACGGCGGATGACCCAACAAATCGATGTTTTGGGTGCTCAAAAATGCAGTTGTCGCAGCCGATGTGTGAGAGCTCGCATTGTCGTGGTGAAGAGTGATCCGTCTTCGGCGGTTGGTTTTCCTGATTTCTTGGAAGACAACTGGCAAACAAATGGTTGTGTACCACTCAGAATTGACTGTTCTGCGTTGTTCTAGTGGTACGGTTGCGACATGTCCAGTTTTTCCGAAAAAACAGGCGACCATTTGCTTGGAAGTGCTTCGTGGGCGAACAACTTTTGTTAGATTTGGCTCATCTTGAAACACCCAGACAGTCGACTGCTGTTTACTTTCGGGCTCATACGCGTAAATCCACGATTCATCACCTGTCACGATGTCATAGACGTGTTTCGAAGCACCGCGACCGTATTTTTTGAGCATTTCTTTCGACCAATTGACACGAGCCTTTTTTTGGGCGATTGACAAATTGTGTGGGATCCAACGCGAACAAATTTTTTTGACAGTCAAATGTTTATGCAATATTGAATGTATGCTGGTCCCACTAACGCCTAAGGTTGTCTCAATCTCACGATAGGTCACATGACGATCTTCCAATATCAGTTCGCACACAGCATCAATGGTTTTCGAAACAACAACTGATTTTGGACGACCTTCACGAAATTCATCTTGGAGTGAACTACGACCACGATTGAATTCACCATACCATCGATAAACACTGGTCCTTAATGGAGCTTCATCGCCAAAAATTGAATTAAGTTCATCCATGCACTGTTGCTGAGTTAATCCACGCCGAAAGTTGTAAAAAATAATCGCACGAAAATGTTGACGATTTAATTCCATTTTTGGGCCGAGATGAATCTTTTAAGTTACTGTAAACAACATAAATAGCGCTCGTATGTCAAAACGTTCTGAGTGCGTATAACCTCAAAAATGTCCAACTTTACGACAGAGCTGTCAATTGCTGGATTGCAACACTAGGGTTGCCAAATCCCGAAACATAAGAGGCAACCCTCGTATCTATACCACGGAAGAAACAGCGAAAAGCTTTATAGCGTTTGCGACGATAGTGAAGACCGTGCGATTCGAACCGACTCTCTGATGGTTAGAATTACTAAAAATGTAACCAATGCTCAACACATCAGGCCACTGCCGCGTGTACGAATCCGATTTCTAAACTCATGTACATTCAACAGATGTGGAATCGCAGTGTTATTGCTTGGTATGCATCATCATCATCGGCACTATAACCGGGATCCGGTCTTGGCCTTATTTAGCAAATCTCGAGGCTTGTTAAATTTTCCATAATATATGCTTGGTATACGGCTAATGGTTTTTGCTTGTTTAATGGTTTTGTGTTGTTCTTCACTACTTGCTTTGTATATTGAGTATGTATCTGTTAGATACGCTACAGCTTCTATGCTGAAAATAAGGTACACATTGTAATAAACAGGAAAATATTTTTATAGATACGAGAAAGTGGATGTCCGGAGAGAATAAATATTCCAAAAGCTCGTTGAGATTATCGTAGCCACATTTATCTTAACCGTAAAAATATTACCAAGAAGGGTATTGAATTAGTTATTAAGTGAAATCGAACTAAAGGTATATGTGTTTTCAAAACCAATAACGATGACATCATCCACGCTTTCGGCCAACTAACAATATTGTAAAATGAAAACTTGAATCTCATTTTATACTATATAAAACAAGTGGGAGTTTTTTTTTCGAATAAAAACAAATTATATAAGAGTTAGGAGAATAAACGAACCTTCTAATTTTGCATATTGACTGTGTAAATATCCGATTATTATAGGGCCTAAAAAATCCCGGCATTTTTCAATAGCCGGCACCACTAGCAAATGAACATGACTCATTTCGCGAGGCTCATTTGTTACTTGTTTATATATGCAGTTTCGTGACATTTCGTCCATTCGTTTACAAGCTACAGTCGTTTGAGTAACAGTAAGCTCACCTTCATAAAAAAATTGAAAAACAGGATCTCGAATCTAGATCGAACATTGTTTTTTGATGGGAAAAACTCCTGAACAATCATTGCAATGGCTGCAGAAATGTTATTCCGCATCTCCTCTTTGGAGGACAAGAATTTATTGGTGGTTTAGTGAATTTAAAATGGGAAGACCAAAAGAGGCTACGAATGCGCAAATCGTAAAGCAAGTGAGCTGTTGGAGATGAAAAAACGATCGGCACGATGGGTGCCGCGTTTGCGTTATTGCAGTGTAATCGCTCGGACTTTTTCGGCATTTTGTGACGATGGGTGAAACGTGGGTCCATTACCAAACAGCTGAGTCCAATAGGCAGCCTGTAGAGTGGCTGGAAACCCGACCAAAGCAGTCAAAAAACCAAAGCACGGTCGATAAGGTACTGGCTTCCGTTTTTTGGGACCATGGCATAATCTTCATCGATTACCTGCAGAAAGGAAGAACGGCCACAGGAGAGTAATATGCATCATTATTAAACAAACTGAACGACGAAAGAAAGAAAAAACGACCCCATATAGCGAAGAAAAAAGTTCTGTGCCATCGCAATAACGCACAGTCACATACGTCTTTGAAAGCGATGGCCAAATTGGACCAATTACGGATTTAATTGGTTACTCGCCCACCCTATTCTCTAGAATTGACCTCCAACGACTCTTATCTGTTCCCAAATCTCAATCGGTGCTCCAGGGAAAGAGATTCAGATCAAATGAGGAAGTCATCGCGGAAACCCAGGTGTATTTCGAAAGCTTGGATGTTTCGTACTGCAGAAAGGACATCGAAATGTTGGAAAATCAGTACACCAAGTGTAACGTTCTCGAAGGCAACTATGTTGAGGAATAAATATAACTTTGCCCAAAAAGGCTGTAATACTTCTAGTGCGCCACCGTGCTTCCGGTTCTCCAGGAAGCATGGGCTACCGTTGCTGTTCTTAATAACTTAATACGCGAATTGCACGATGTTTTCAATCGTTTAGGGGTGGACTCCACACACTCGAAGACACATTCGAAGAAACGCCGAGCTGGATAGAAACGTTCCAGTCACGAAACACTTATACGGTTTTTTGGGAAACCAATGCAGCTACAGATATACTTCGATCGTAATATGAAAATGCAAAACGAAATGATCACTTACTATGTTATTTATTTATACTGGACTTTACAGCTATATGACTGACTCTCTCCACTGTTCAACCTCAACTGCGTACCTCATTCCCCTATCCTGCGAAGTCCGGACACATCGCCCCTTATCGCAGATACTTTTTGGGGTTTTGTGTTAGATTAAAATAATTAAAAAGGAAACATGGACAAAGGTTTTTACCTGAGCCACGGCAGGAAACAATAGGATAAGAATTTTGTGTAGACAAAATTCTTGAGAGAGGATCTGTATATGGGTATTTAATGACCCAAAATATAGACGTGCAATAAAACAAACATGTCCGTCTTATGGTGCATTACTTGGAAAATTTGTGTAAAGGAAATTCTTCGGGAATCATAAAATTGCAGACATGTATTTTATGGTTCTGAAGAATATTTGTTGATGATGTGTCTATGGGTGAGTTTCTTATTTGCGACAATTGAACGTTTGGTTCAATATGTTTGACATTGAATTCAATTTGAGGATGTGGATGGATGATATGGGGGAAAAGGAAATGTGGAAGGAAAATGGTAGTTTTTCGTGGAGCACTACAAGGCTTGTTTTCATTAGAAATCCCGGAACTTTCCATCTTATGTAGCATATTGAGCATATTCACCTTCCACAACGTAAAACCGACACTGCAAGTCCAATCTTCCAATGTATGTACTCATTTCTGAATTTCATCCGTGTTGTTATTCACCTGCATTATAAACGGGTATAAAATTAGACTTATGATTAATTGTCAGATGTAAGTGTTGCATAGTAACTCCTCCGCCGCTCTTGTCATAGCGAGGAAACATTAAACCTTTGAACCATTTAAACGTAAATACTTACATTACAAACAATTATCACATTGCCAAACTAAACTTAAATGCAAAACATAGTGTACATTTCACATTTTAAACATACATAAAATTGTTGTAATATGATTTAAACAATTTAAATAATGCAGTGGTAATAAACTGACTTACTTGATATCAGACCATGGAGCGGTCGTTGCTGTTGGACTCGACTCCTCTGGTATTCCGGGTGCAGGGAGTGAAGCGTCTTGGTCCCCCTCTTGTTGTACGTTTGATAGTCAGCTGATGAATTAATTCTTTGTAGTCGTTTTGTCACGTGAGCTATGTCTTATTATATGTGATGATGCTTCAATTGGTATAAAAAATAAACATAGCAGGTGCCTAAACTCAGCTCTATTCGGCGAAGACGTCTACGATCAGTTTCAGGACAGCCATGGCCAAGTTTCTTCGGTGAGACAACTGCGCGAAGGAACAAGAGGTAACGGGCGAGAATATATAGCCAGAGGCACAGCTTTGACTTTTAAAAGTGTGATGAGTCACTTCTCTGTTTTTAAGAGACATTGATTGACAGTTTTTGTGCTGTATGGTGATCGATGGTTTTTCGTCTTTTTTTGCCGTAATTTGTGAAGTTTTTGTGGGAAATATATAAAAAGACTTGGCGCAAGACTAATGACCTTGCCCGGAAAAAACAAATCATTATGGAAAATTTAACAAGCCTCAGTACTTGCTATATAAGGTCAAGACCGGTTCCCGGTTGTAGTGCCAATGATGATGGTGATATTAAAAGACTTCTTTTCTCTGCTTGTAAAGAAGAGGAAAAAAGCTGGTGGCTTAAAAAGGCATTTTTCGTGAACATTAAAATATTTGTGTAAAAAGCATGTCAAAACAATTATAAGGAGACATTGTAAAATAAATGTTCGAATCCAATCAGAGAAAAAAAAAAAACGTTCAATCACGGTACAGCACAAAAACTGTCAATCAATGTCTTTTAGAGACAAAGAAGAAACTGTCATCACACTTTTAAAAGTCAAAACTGTGTCTCGCTACCTCTTGTTTCCTCGCGAGTTAATGCATCCAACATTAGCTGCAAACAACAATATCTGCAAAAGTTCCCACAGCCCTCAGCACACATGCTGTGGGTAATACATTCAACACTACTTCAATATAAGGAAAAGTTCCCACAGTCCTCAGCACACATGGAAGTTAATGCATCCAACATTAGCTGCAAACAACAATATCTGCAAAAGTTCCCACAGTCCTCAGCACACATGCTGTAGGTAATACATTCAACACTACTTCAAAATAAGCAAAAGTTCCCACAGTCCTCACAACGAAGATCTGCTGGCATATGATAAGGACAACATGGAAGCGAAGAAAGGTTAAAAAGGAGACTGGAGGCGAATTGAGCAGGCAGTCTCGATTAGAAATCCGAGGAAGGATAATCTTTGAAATCTTTGAGAAAAGTCAAAATAAAATAAAATAAGTTTTTGATATTTAATAAGAACTCAATTGCTTTTTATTAATTCGCGCAGTTGTCTCACCAAAGAAACTTGGCCATGACTGTCCCGAAACTGATCGTAGACATCTTCCCCAAATAGGGCTGGGTTTATGCACCTGCTATGTTTATTTTTTATACCATTTAAAGCAGATATTGTATGTATGTTGAAAATGTGAAATGTAGACAATGTTTTGCATTTAAGTTTAGTTTGTCAATGTGATAAATGTTTGTAATGTAAGTATTTACGTTTAAAAGGTTTAATGTTTAATGTTCCCTCGCTGTGACAAGGGCGGTGGGGGAGTTACTATGCAACATAAGATGGTAACTTGTATTAAGGTAAAATTAAATCTTAGAAAAACATATCATATTTTAATAACAGGACGGATATGCAAAAGAAAATATTAAATTAAACTAAAACCCATAAAAACATGTTTTAAAAATAGATATTCTGGTAGTGCTCGTGAAATTCACTCTAATCGAAACGACCGCATACTGAGAACAACCATTTTAAAACGTCAATTACCAACTCAGTCTTCCTCGTTGTTAAAAATATCCTTAATCAGCTTAAAATATTTACGTGATATTCAGGAGGACACTTTTAGAGTCTAATTAGAAGTAATATAAATTCAATATACCACGTTTGTTATTGTGACATTTGAGCAGTAAACTTCCTCTTGTATTTATTCCTATCAGATTGTGGCCATTCCAGAAACGCGATTTTAATTTCAATTTTAGCTCGACATTTATTGCTGCGTAATGTATTTTAAAACTCAGGACTTAAAGAAAAGATAAGTTCCAGGAAATTAGAAACGTCGAGTCGATCCTGCTATAAATTTCATGAAAAGGCTTTTCAACATCAATATTTCTATCACCACTGCCATCCCCGAAGTCATTGAGGTTGCCTGTAAGGAAGCATTTACTTACCTGAACATTTGCTCAAAAAAGTGGAGAATCCCCGCCCCATGTAAATTGTGCTAGCTTGGAATTCGTTAATTATGAGAAAATATATTTTTCTCTGTCTCGAAAAGTACTTCATTCATTCCGAAGCGAAACATAATATAAATCTTAAGTAAACATTTTAATAATCTCGTAGTTGCCAAGGCATGCCGATTTATTCCTTTCAATTAACGTAGAAACTCCACGATGTTTCTCTGTTTCTTTAACATTTAAAAGCATAGGCAGTCTTTGCAGGTAACTTCGTAAGAAAACTTGACTCCTTTGAAGATAACTTTCCTTTCATGCTTGTAAATTGAAAATCTCTCCTTGGGAATGGCAAGGTGGGCACACTAAATAAAAGCAGGAATTCCCTTTTGTGGTAAGCAGGAGGTTAACAAAACTATTTCTTGTTATTGTGGCTTGAAAAGGAGTGCCAAAGGCGGCTACGTTTGTATATACCCATAATCGGATTGCCATCAAAAAAACCATTCCTTCAATATGGATATGAATTCCAAATAACATTTTTTTACCATGAGGTCTAATCTCTGAAGTAATACGAGAAGGCTGGGAATTGAAAAGAACTCTGCTGTTATAAAAGTGAAGGAGAACTAACCCCGATTTTTCTAGATTTAACTTTCTAAGCTTTTTAGAACTCAAAAATCAGACGATATTTACGTTTGGAAGGTAGTTAATCGGATTAAAAAACAAAAATCGTCATACATGCTGAAATGAGTACTGTTTCCAGAAAGTTTCAGAAGTAAGCTGTCTTAACATTTAATAATCTTGGATTTTTATCCTACTTGACAACAACAGTATAATTATATACATAGCAATATAATTAGAACCGAATATAAAATGGGATGGAAATTTATTTTACTGTATCTTCATTAATACTCAAAAAACCGTAACACCTACCCACAGTTGGATGTGGAATTGTTCAACCAACGGAAGGAGTTGAGGAATGTGATCCGCAAAAGTATATATGACACGTTCTGCTCCCTAAGGGATGAATTAAATAACAACCCGTGGGGCAACGCTTACAGGATAGCCATGAAAAGACTATGCAACAACAGTAATCAAATGCAAAATAGTAAAAGTGACATGGCCAGAATCGTTGCTGTGCTCTTCCCTCAGTGTGATGAGGTGATGAGAGCGCTAGAGGAGTGGAGCATCGCTGAAGGAGAGATACCTTCCGGATGCTATTCCCAGCGTTGTAGTGAAGACTGCTTTAACAAAAAAGCCGGAAGTCTTCAGCAGTCTCTTCACAACCTACCTTCAAACAGGACAATTTTCTATACGATGAAAAAAACAGTGGTTTGTGTTTATACCAAAAAGAGGTCAATAATCCAGAAGCGCTGTCGTCCTATCGTCCGTTGTGCATACTGGACACGACTGAAAAACTGCTTGAGCGAGTAATTGCCACTCACCTGGAACAATTCACTGAGGGGACATCGGTGCTCTCTGGATGGCAGTATGGGTTCCGGAAAGGTAGATCAACCGGTAAGGCACTATCTGTGGTGTGCGACATCGCTCGCAATGCGATAGCTGGAGCACGATGGCGAAGAGGTACGAACAAATATTGCGCGGTGGTGACACTAGATGTTAAAAATGCATTTAACTCGTTGAACTGGAATCGGATTCTAGAAGCGTCGGCGATCTACAAGTCTCACCCTACTTGGTGCGTATACTAGCAAACTATCTCTCGAATAGAAGACTGCTCTATGACACAGATGAGGGACCACAGGAATATAAAATAACAGCGGGTGCACTTCAGGGATCTGTATTAGGTCCGCTGTTATGGAATATCATGTATGATGGTATGCTCAGGGTCAATGTACCAGAAGGGGTTAACTTCATTGGGTACGCAAATGATTTGGCAATAGTGGCCATAGCTAAACATCTACATGACCTGGAGAATATTTGCTCCCAAGCAATCCAGAGCATTAAATGCTGGCCATACTGAAACTGGGCAGACATAAGACGGAGGCAGTCTTAATAAACAGCTGCAAGAAAGTTAAACACCTTGATTTGGAAATAGAAGGACAAGCAACCAGATCCAGTCCCTATATTAAATATTTTGGTGTCAACCCAGAAACATATACTACCTGTGAATAGGTATGTATTTTCCCAAAAGATATTCATAAAATTAAGATCAAATAATAAACTACTTAAAAAGGGTATAAAAAAGTGCGTCACTTGGATGAGGCCATTACGAATATTGCGTTGCAGGAGTGCACATGGGCGATTTTTTTAAAACTTTCGCTTAGAATATTTAAAAAAGTGTTGAAAAGAACTGTTTTTATTTAATTTGAAACACAAATGGGTTCCGAAATGAGTTAGGACTCTCAGGCCGAGAAATAGCAAGGAGGCTTAACAGAAGTAAGACTGTTGTACACAGTTATCTTGCGGATCCACAAAAATATGGGAAAAATCAAAAAGGACGCACATCTGAAGCAACAACATCACGAGAAAAGCGATTGATTCTACTCTACCAGCGACAAAAGTAAGGGTCAAAAGCGGAGTATCAGCCAGCATGCTACACAGCAACTACACAAGGAGCATCGAACGAATTTTGCAAGAGAACATGTCGCTTGGACGAGTGAATGGAAACCTCGACGGTCCCGATGGTTTCAACTTTTATTTCCACGATCTGAGAAACGGGGAGCTTATTTTGGCACGGCATCACAGCCGTACATCTGGTGTCATGGTGTGGGGAGTTATTACCTACTATGGCACAATCGAATCGGAGTTTTTGTCCACAACAATAAGCGGAAACAACTACAAATGTTTGCTGGAACGGTCATTTCCAATAATTAAAAACATTTTCGGACCCCTGTCTTGGATTTTCCAACAAGGCAATGCCACCATCCACACTTCCAGGGTTGTTAGAAGTTGGATTCAATCAAAAGACGTGGAACTTTTGCCACCGATTTGGAACCTTTAATATCCCTTGTTCTAGAAAGATTTAGGGCGAGTTGTTAGCCAATTGCGCACGTGCTCCTCGATTTCTTCATTACTTTAGAATGTTTCCTGCAAGCGCGTCCTTCAAGGGTGCGAACAAAAAATAGTCTGGTCTATAGGGACGGTGTTCGAGGGTTTCCCAACCCATTTCTTCCAACGTATCCCTTGTCAAGGATGCGGTGTGAGGCCTGGCGTTGTCATGAAGAAGGATGACATCGCAAATGGACATACCTCGCCTTTTCTTTCGATATGCGGCTATTTCCATAGTTGATACCCACTTCTGATGAGATTTCTTTAACAGGTATGCGGCGACCACTTTCAATAAGCTCTCGAACGGCACAGGTGTTGTCATCTGTACGACTTGTCTTTGGGCGTCAATCATGACTTTCGTTTTCGATACGTTCTCGCCCACTTTTAAATTCTCTGCCCCACCTATACACACGATTGTGAGACAGTGTATCATCACCAAACTGCAGTTTCAATCGAAGAAAAAATTTCCGATGGCTTAACACCTTCATTTGTTAAAAATCGTATAATAATCCGTTGCGCAACAAACGTGTGTACCTCTTGCTCGCACATGGCTGTACTGACTACAAAGTCGAGCGCGACCGCTAGCCAAGCAGGTTCCTCTACTCTTCACAAACCAAACAACTTCCACGCACAAGATACACAGCTCGCAACCTGTTACTAAGCAAAGAAGTAAAATTACCGTTTATATTTGATCTATCTATCTCGGGTATTAAACTGGCATATTTTCCCAAGTTCTTAACGCTTAGACTAGCTTTGGAGGCCGGGAGTCATATACGATTTGCCTTTTAAAAGACCTGACCAATACAGTCTATTTTTTCCAGCATTAGCAATTATAAGTTATTTTAATTTGTCTTTTTTATCATACTCTCTCATCACTATTCTTTCTCTGTTTCTATTTCTCATTTTATCTATATATAACCTATCTCTCTCTCTCCTTGTCTTGCCACCTCTATCTTTACATTCCTCTTTCGTACCTTTTTTAGGTGTGCGTAATATTTTTGTTGACTAGGGACAATTTAATAACGAATCCTATCAGTTGATATTAAACCAATTTTTTTAAACCCTAATTTATCAAATTGAAGTTATATCCCTGTGAATAATAATTGTTAGCCTAAGAAAAATAATTAATTAGTAATTAATAATCTTCATAAACTACCCGAAAGAAAGTACAACAGTAAAGAACGTAGGTACTAAGTACTGTTTCTTGCGAAAGTACACGTTCTTACCTAATATTTCTCATTTTATCTATATATAACCTATCTCTCTCTCCTTGTCTTGCCACCTCTATCTTTATATTCCTCTTTCGTACCTTTTTCAGGTGTGCGTAATCTTTTTGTTGACTAGGGACAATATAATAACGAATCCTATCAGTTGATATTAAACCAATTTTTTTAAACCCTAATTTATCAAATTGAAGTTATATCCCTGCGAATAATAATTGTCAGCCTAAGAAAAATAATAAATTAGTAATTAATAATCTTCATGAACTACGCGAAAGAAAGTACAACAGTAAAGAACGTAGGTACTAAGTACTGATTCTTGCGAAAGTACACGTTCTTACCTAATAGTCCCCAGAATAGGTTAACTCCACCAGTTAAGTGTGTCCACTGTCCTACACCAATCTTCTCGTCGTCCAATGCGACAAACTTAAATACTAAGCCGACAAAATAAGAAGTTATTGCACGGAGCCCAAATCATTGTCGGCAAATAAAATCCTATTAACCTGGGTATCCCTGACATATCCTCGTCCAAGGACACTCTCACTATTCACTGAAACTGTATCCAAAGCGAAAGTAAAAGTCAACGCTATTCTCGCTTCTACTTCAGAAATGACAGTTTCAAGGAATACAAGATAATTCAAGTTTTTAAACTTCTTGAAAAATAAGGAGAAATAGGACCGACAAAAGAAATTAGTGACTGAGTGTTGATGACAGAGTTTAATTTTGTATTTAATTGCGACCCGAATTGAAATACGAAAATTCAAAGGACCAGTCCTACTTACGTCACTATGGTAGCATGTCAAAAAGGAGGACTCTTGCTTTTCCTCGTTGTGGATAACGTCCCCTTTAAAAAGAACAAAAAACAGGTCTAATAAAAATACGTATTCTGTTTTGAAAACGTGAAGACAAAAGGACGACAAGCTTCCGCCATGATTAAGGACTCAAAAAGAACATTTTGAACGAGATAATTATTCTTCCGTGCTTAATGGTAGGATTTATTTAATAGGATTCATTTGTGCGACTTTTTTAACTCGGCGGTTGCGTCGAAAAAATTGCAGATGACTGGGAAAAATTAAGCTTCAAGAAAGAAGAACACCGAACAGCTTAGTGATTCTTGAAGCTGTGTATGGGAAATGGTTGATAATTACAAGGATTGAAGGGCAAATTAGGTAGGACACTATGATCCTGGCATTCTATTTGCGGTCAAAAGAAGTCTGTACCATTATATATAATAGGTAGTACGTTAAACCCCTCTAAACGAAGTAGTTTACGTGAAATGACATTTAATTAGGGAAAAGGTGTGAGGCTTAAATGAGATTTTCCGGAGATTAGACAGGAATCGAAATCCGGTGTCTACCAATCTTGACGTTCAGGTGAAGATTATCGCTAAATGATTACCATTTGGCTTGGTTGCGTACCAGATTTAATCGAAACAAAAGCGGACTGTATTATTAGATGTTCTACGAGATGAATTAGAGAGAACGTCATTTTACGAGTACATGGTACCAATATAGAATTGCTGGAGAAGAAAAAAATGCATACTGAAAATTTAAATATGCAATTGCTACAAACACGTTGTATTATATTCGATCATTCGAATGTTGTTACGTGGTAACTCCCCCACTGTCATTGTCCCAGCGGGGAGGCTTTAAGCGAAAGCTAAATTAAGGGCAATTCACGCACTGCCAGATAAATTTTTGATTTGCACACATAATTTTTTTAATTTGCATCCATAAAACATAAACAACAAACCTAGCTGGTGCATAAACCCAGTTTTATTTTGCGAACACAGCTTCGACAACGTTTCAGTTTTTGAACAGAGGAATAACGGAAGGGGCGACAATCTGAGAAGGAGAAAACAGTTTTGATCTGACCGTTATTGCATTAACAAAGTCACTTTTCGTCTTCTTGTCTGGTCCGTGGTGTAGCACAGTTTTGATCTGAACGTTATTATTATTATTCATTGGCCTGTAGGAACCCGGAAGTTCATGACCTCACCGACTCGACTCTGTCATTGTTCCCTGTCCTGTGCGCTCTCCTTCCACGTTCGACCATCCGATCCGATCTCCTCAAGGTCAAACCTAACATTGTCCTCCCATCTCCGTCTTCTCAGTCTCTTTCCCGTTGGCTTACCGTCAAGAATTCTATGCACGGTGCTATCGTTCCCCATTCGCGCCACGTGTGCGGTTCTTCTTAACCTTCGCGACTTGATTACTCTCACTATTGTAAGTTTGCGGTATACCCCTTCCAATTCGTGGTTGTGGAGTTTCCTCCATTGTCCTGCCTCCTCGTCATATTTGCCGCCAAAGATACTCCTTAAAACTTTATTCTCGAATACGCGGAATTTGTTTTCTTCCCGTTTTGTGAGAGCCCATGTTTCGCATTCGTATAGAACAATTGGCATAATTATGGTTCTATAGACACGGAGCTTTATATTACGTGATAGCAGTTTGGATTTCAACAGTTTACTGACTGTATGCCAACTAGCGTTGCCGGAGTGTAGTTTTTTGTTAATTTCCTTCGACATTTCGTTACTGGTCGTCAGTATTGTTCCCAGATATTTAAATTCTTTGACTTTTTCAAATATCTTGCCTCTGATGTTTATGTGTGTTCTCTGAGGTCCACCTGCCCTCGCCGGAATCATGTATTTTGTTTTGTCTTCTATTTATTTCCTCTTCTGCCACTTGCATGATGATATCACTGTTTTTACTTACAGTTTCTAGATTATCGCCCAAAACGGCGATGTCTTCCGCATATGCGAGCACTTGTGTGACCCCGTTCAGGGATGATCCGGCCATGTTGTCATCTTGTACCTCTCTGATGACATACTCGACGACAAGGTTAAAAAGATATGGTGAGATGCCATCGCCCTTTTTAGTCCGTCCCGGATTTCAAATGGTTCTGAGAGGTGGTTTTCTATTCTAACTCGCCCTTGTTTTCGTTCAGGCATAATCATATTTTTTCGGGATTCCCCGCTCGACTACAATATGGTAGAGTCTTTGCCTTACGACTTAGTCGTAGGCTTTTTTGAAGTCAACGAACAGGTGGTGAACCGTCTCTCTGTATTCCCACTTCTTTTCCAGCAGTTGCCTTACTGTAAACATTTGGTCGCTTGTTGACCGGTTCCCACGGTTTCCGCATTGGTAGTCTTCCGATATTTCGTCTGCGTACGGTCTGATTCTCGCCAGTATGACATTTGTTAATATTTTGTATATGGTTGGGAGCAATGATATTCCTCTGTAGTTTTCGCAGTCAGATCTGTCGCCTTTTTTGAAAATGCGGACGACTATTGAGGTTTTCCATTCTTCCGCAGTGACTTCTTTATCCCATATTGTTTTGATGAGTTGGTGGATCTTTCGAGCGGTTGCCTCTCCACCATGCTTCACAAGCTCTGCCGGTATGCAGTCGACTCCGGGAGCCGTTGTTTTTCAATCGATTTATTGCGTCTACAACTTCGACGAAAGAGGGCTCTGGGATCTGAGGCTCGGCTGTAGTACGTCTGGTGCATTTATTTGTGGTTGATGGGTGCGCATATTGAGGCGGTTTTCAAAGTACTGCTTCGATCTTGTCACGATATTTTCTGTTTCTGTCACCAGACAGCCGTCTGTGTCCCGGATTATTTTGGCTTTCCCTCAGTAGCCATTTCTATTTGAATTTATGCCGGCATACATACCTCTGATATTCTTTGCCCTGGCATTTCCTAGGATTTTTTCGATCCGAGTCTTATACCATTCGCGTTTTTTGCGTTTGAAAAGTCTCGTTGTCTCTTTCCGAATTGTCGCGTATCTTTCTGCGTTGACTTCAGATCTTAACGTTATTACATTAAAAAGCAATTTTCGTTTTTTTTGTCCGCTCCGGTGTAGTGAACAGATTTTATCTAAAAGTTTTCGCATCGGTGCAGGAAACGTTTTTTGTTTCCAAAGAGATGAAGAAACGTTAGATAGATTATTCAAGAAAAGGCCGATAGCATGTAAAAAAGGAAACGTTACATAAATTAATCTAGTGAGAAAAGCTCCCTTTTCCTTACAACAATTATGAGAAACCGCGTGTATGACTGGTTAAATAATTAATTAACGCAAAACTGAATGTTAACAGTTGTAAAATAAAGTTCATCAATTAACAAAAGGTGTTTCAACATTGGTGCAACGAATCCACAAGGCTTGCAGACCAGGTGTGTGGAGTAAATTGTTCTTAGTCATAAATGTTTTTGTTCCTGAGAGTGCTGAACTGCGGGGGCAGCGTCCACGAAGCCACACTGAAATATTTGGGAACCAGCCGTTCCAACTATCATTTTGGACGACCTCGGGCAGGCCGAGAACCACCCAACCGCCAAGCCCAGGAGTTAGCGTCACAATTGTGAGTACCTCCTATAATAATATTCTTAAGTATTAATCCAAATCCATCATTTTCAATTTGGAGTACTGCATTTAAGTCGGTACCCTGAAAACATAACGAATTGATTTGATTGAACTTCCCTTGTCCCTGAATCTAAAATACTGATCCCGTCTCGTCCTCCGCTTCTTACATATACTCATGCAATTGTAAATCGTTCTTTACCCTAGCAAACATTTCTCAACAAATAGTTTATGACAGTGCAAAGAATTGGTTCGGTATAAACGAAACCATTAAGGGAATACATTCGTTGCTCCGGCTACCACAAGGTAATCCTATGCAGTTGAAGACAGCAGAAGAAATATCTGCACTTTGTAAGGGTTATCCAATTGGAATATTTATTTACAATGGAAGGAATGTATTTTCATGTCCATCGTTTCCTTTAGAATATTTCTCATTTTTCAGTCTAGCAAAAAGAGTTCTTGGGTAATGCTCTTGATACTCTGTGGCCATATGTAAATGGAGGTAATTTACTGAAAATAATTTGCTTAATGATGGAAACTCATGCTATTTTCCATAGATCTTTATCAACATTCTTGTGGTATCCTCATTCTTCTTTTGCTGTCCCGATGAAACAACCTCAAACCACTGTAAAATGCCAGCACTTCAGAGTGGAAGAAAAAAAAAGTGCACATTTTATAAATAGTTGTGGAAATAACTATAACAAATCTAGAGAATGGATTATTAGAATGAGGGCAATGTGTAGAGGGAATATTCTTCTCGCACAAATCTTCCTTTTTCAAATAGCAAACTTTTAAAAGAAAAGAATGAAAAGGGCTTCGGTAAAGTGTATTGTATACATTAAATCAAAATGTAATGCCTTTGTAGCCCACATAACACCAATAATTAATATTGTATTGCAACTTACTGCAATTTTATTTTATTTGTGACTGAGAGACAAATCCTTCAAAAAGATTTTTCGCTACGAGTTTGCAGTATAAGAATTTTCGGTATAAGAGGGTAGTGTAGTAACAACACAGCTTGAGGTTTGACGAACGATAGCTCACAGGGGTCGAAGCTCTTCCACAGCATTTTTCTTACGACTTGTCACTGATGTCCATGCCACTGCATTCAAGTATAAACTAATAAAGTTTCATAGAAAAAATCGACATACACATTCCTTATCATGTCCTATATATTATGAAACATATGGTGGCTTGTGTTGTGGGACATGTTGGAGCATTTGCGCGGCATGTTCTTTGACACCTTTGGGACATCTTTGGGACACGTTTGGGACATATGGACCATTTAAAAGATTTTATGTTACAAGTGGAGCATGTTTTGAAACGTGAGGAACATGTGGTCGAACATATTTTGAGATATCATCATCATCATCGGCACTACAACCGCGATCCGGTCTTGGTCTTATTTAACAAGTCGGAGGCTTGTTAAATTTTCCATAATAATTTGTTTTTCCGGGCAAGGTTATTAGGTTATTAGGTTATTTAAGACATGATGTTGAACTATTTGTGGAACGTCATTAGTTATCTGCTAACTTTCATTGAATGCATACAAAAAAGAACTCGTAAGAAGATCTGGAAACTTTTAAAAACGGTAAAAACAAATTATTTATTATGGAATCAAAGATGATATACATTCTGGTGGATATTATAAAGTGATTTTTTCATGATGGGTTTCATCTCCACAAAGAGATTCCGCTGAATCAATATAAATATATAAATCCGGGCAACAATATAATACAGACAATTTTATTGTTTTTTACTAGAACAACGCTCAAGTTGTACAAAAACAACTATGCACAAACAAAAATTCTCAAATGATTACAAAAAAAAAAGCTAATAAATAAAGGAGAAATACATGAGTAATAAGGAAAAAAACAAATCCCTCATCCGGACCCTGTTGAAACCTATACACACAACAATGTGTCGCTCGCAATTTGTACCAGGGCCAAAAAAAAACAACAAAAAACAAAAAAGTAATAAGAATAATCTCTCTCAATACATGGGTGGTTTGAAAAGTTTCCGTAAAGATAGCAGCACTCAACAAGCTAGTGAATGTAGTTGTGAATCTTTTGACAGTTACTCACCAAAATTTCAGCCATTTTGGAAGCGTCGTTTTTATTTGACAGTCGTTCGAGTGAGTCGATGTGTGTTTTTTTGAAAATGGACAAAATTGAGTATCGAGATGTCATTAATTTTTTTGTTTTTATAAGGCAATACACCCACGCAAATCAAAGATGAGTTGGACTCTGTGTATGGGGACTCTGCGCCGTCATTTACCACAGTGAAGTTTTGGGCAGCTGAATTTAAAGGTGGCGGTGAGAGCTTGGCAGACGATGAAAGTTCGCGACGTCCAAAAACTGCAACAACTGACGATAACATCGTTAAAGTTCACCAAATCGTGCTAGACGACCGCCGAATTAAAGTGAGAGAGATAGCAGAGGGTATGAAAATGCCTAAAGTATGTGTTTATCACGTATTAAATCAAGATTTACGCATGAGAAAGCCGCCCGCGCGTTGGGTGCCGCGTTTGCTGACGTTAGATTAAAAACGTGTTCGAATGAACATTTTCAACGCTCTGTTGGCGCAGTTTAGGCGCAATAAATCCGAGTTTTGGCGCCGATTTATTACTGTCGATGAATCTTGGATATACCATTATACGTACTAGACAAAATACAGTCAAAACAGTGGACTGTAAAGGGGGAATTGGCTCCAAAAAAAGCGAAAACTGTTTTTTCAGGCTGGTAAAGTAATGGCGACTGTATTTTGGTATAGTCATGGAATTAGCTTAATCGAATATCTTCAAAAAGGAAAAACTATTACAGGAGCATACTACGCATCATTACTTGACCAACTGAAGGCAGAAATTGCGGAAAAACGGCCACATTTGTAGAAAAAGAAAAGCCTCTATCACCAAGACAACGCGCCGTCTCACACCTCAGCGGTTGCCATGGCGAAAATCTACGAATTACGGTTTCAACTGCTTGACCAACCGCCTTACTCACCAGATCTAGCCCCAAGCGACTTCTTTTTGTTTCCTAATCTAAAAATTGTGCTCGGAGTACAAGGATTTTCGTCAAATGAAGAGGCAATCACCTTCGTGAACAGTTATTTTGCAAAGAAAAACGCCGAGTACTATTTGGACGAGTTAGAGAGATGGGAGCATAGCTGGGAGAAATGTGTAGAGTTACAAGGAGACTATGTAGAGAAATAAGAATAAATTTTAAGAACAAATGTCTTGTACCATTGTTAGGTCGGAAACATTTCAGGCCACCCTCATATGCATATGTTTGAATTTACAATCAGCTGATGGTCTTATTCGTTCAATATTAATTCACAAAACACGAGATTTCTATAGTATATATTTATAGGAATATTCAGTTACTTTCGTGCGCTCATTACGTGCGCACCATATATACATATATTTATGTTTGCGATTTTGCGATACACGGTAAAATTTATTTTGTCTTCAGGGACTGTATTTTCGAGACCTGGCCGAACATTGGACGTTTATTGTCGCCGGGAGAAAAACTGTTTTATATATATAAAGATATAATTTATACAACTAAATACGGCTACAATATTACACATATTCTTACGTTAATATAACAAATAAGCGTTAAACAATTTCAAACCAAATTTAAATACAATTATACTAAAATTAAATACATACAAAACACCACGTACATTGTGATTTACACACATACTAAATAAAAACATTTACAAAATAATTTAAACATATTAACTTAAACGCTTTTAAACATACATAAAATATATTGAAATGTTATAAGAAGTTATAATGAAGAAACATAGCCGGTGTATAAGCCCAGCTCTATTCGGCGACGACGGCTTCGAACAGTTTCGGAGTTGATCGTAGCCGAATTTCTTCGCCGAGACAACGGTACCAGGGAACCAAGTAGGGAACGGGAGAGGATGGCGTCTTTTTGTCAAGAGAACAGTAGTTGAAGTTTGGTCTTTTTGTAAGTAACAGTCGAAAGTTATAGAGTGAACCGTACGAGTTATCGGGACGGTTGTTTTCTTTTTATCAAATTGTTGTGCGTAAAAAGAAAGAAGAGAAGTGGTTACGGTTCGGGGTTCTGTCCTTCTTGTTTTTTGAGTTCGGTGTTGTGAACGTTACGTCAAAGCGGGTGTGGAGGTTATATTTTTATTTATGTTTTTTTTTTTTTTTTTTGTTGGCTTACCTCTAGTCCCGCGGGTCTTTACCGGCCGGATTAGTCCTTACGTGGGTGTCTGCCCCAGCTGGAGGTGTGAAGGCGGCGTAAAGGGTGTGTCCAACATCTTTAGCGAGAGCCTCCCCGATGAGCTGATGGTACATTTCAGGGGCTAGTCCCACGGTAGATGGTAAACTTCCTTGTTGGCAGTGGTGCCAACAGCCTTGGCCGTCTTTGGGGAATGAATCCACAGTTGTTGCTAATGTGAGGAGAGCGTACCCGCAATAGTTTCTTTATTCGACAAATGAAAGATTTTTTTTTGGTTTTATTTTATTTGACTTTAGCGATGTGACTTTATTTCATTATAATCGGCCGTATTTCCAACTTTCTAGATTTCGATTGATTCGACCAGGGGTTCGGCCTCCGGAACTTTACTGATTGGGAAATCAAAAAAGAAAAAATGGGTGGCGAGAGGCCGACTTTGGCGAGACAAGGACAGATGTGTCCTTCAGCTTGTCTCTGGCTTCTGGCCATCTTGCGATAACCAGAATCATCCACATCCGTGAGGATGTTGGGCTCGGTCTCGAGATATCTGAAAAAGAAAAAGGGGGGGAGGTGTGGGGGTATAATTGTAGATGTGCTGACGTACGGCACGAATTCCTTATACCTCCCATCGATCCGTGAAATGTTCATCTTTATTGAGGAATGTGTAATTGTAAACATTTATGGGACGCACGTCCACTTCCTGGTTGTACCGAATCCGATGCGCATATTGGACGACATCTCTTTCGAGTGGATAGATAAATAAACGATTGAAGTCTAATTCGAATAAGTGAGTTAAGACACCAAAGTAATCAATAAAAAAGATAACAGATAGCACTGCCAGCAAGCGTTTTAATTTATTGAAAATATTCACTAGTGACAACATTCCGATGCGGTCACACAACACATAACTCAGATAATATTTCTAA
Organism: Microdon myrmicae; assembly: GCA_963931805.1. Taxonomy (NCBI): domain Eukaryota; kingdom Metazoa; phylum Arthropoda; class Insecta; order Diptera; family Syrphidae; genus Microdon; species Microdon myrmicae. The sequence goes on along the minus strand of OZ007501.1, from coordinate 150,683,255 downwards.
TAATTACAATTACAACGTACTGGTTGAAACGACTTATTTCACAGTGTAGGATATCCGCGGACGAGCGTGTGCATGCTCATGCACACGCGGTGGCAATTGGCGACACCACCTCCCTTGATTAAACACGTTAATCGACTGACTTGAAAAGGGAAGAAATTGGATACAACCAAAAGAGAACATAGTTCTGCTATCTCATTGCCACGTCCTTCGATGTGTGGTAGGTTACATAGGTAATCTGATGATCGCAGAGAGCGGGACAATAAGAGAACTGAAACACGATGTACGATTACCTAGGGGTGGATTTGGTTGTATGTGCATGAATCAATGTAGTTCTGAGCGGAACCCGTTGACCTGATTCGGTAGTATGGTGAGTTCAGTGTACATTGATCCATACGAAGGCAGAACTGAGAAAGAGAGGGGAATTGAGCTGATGATATTCACCTGCAAAAAGAGAACATTGATCCCCAGCGAATGAAGTGTCTGGAGAAAAGCCGAAGTAACGCTAGGGAAATATTATCACGTGATTCAATCGAATGTGGTGATAAATTTCCCAAGCGGATCTGCAATGATACGACAACTTCGTCCAGCTGGATTTGGTTGTCGCTAATCTACATGGACACGAGTTGCCGTATGGCAAAAAAGGTAAGCTAAACTCATTTATGCATTGTCTGCGTGGTACAATGAGTTTAGCTATGTGTCCTTGGTGGAAACATGCTTTGCAGGTGAACAGGTAAGTAGGGGGAAATGGGATTGATTTGACGCGCTGAAAGGCGGTCGAAATTAGGTAGGAAATGTTCGTTGGAATTGTGGGTTGTTTCTCATGTAGAATAGAGAAACCCCCACAGAAGTATCTAAGGATAGTGTGGACAGGGTTAGTTCGGATGTTCTCTAGCTACTTGGATGGAGGGATGGCGGGAAAGAAATCGTACAAGACCGGTAGGTCTTGAGTGCGGTAGTAAACGCAGATCATGTCTTTGGCGTCTGAAAATCTGCTCTTTGGTCGGTGTGTGTGTGTGTGTGTGTATGTGTGCTGGTGCTGTCTTGTACTGTGCGTGCGTGTTTGTAGTGTGTCAGCAGTAGACCCTATGGGATGGGTCCAGGAATCCTCTTTTATAGAGGAGAATGTTGTTGGGAAGGGTGCTTTCTTCAGTTTTGTACTGAAGAAGAAATTGTAGTGGTCTGATCCGAAGAGATCGAGAGAGAGAAGGGTCAAGAACACAAGATTCCCGTACAAGTGGGTTCTCGCTGTTCTGAATGCTTTCGAGGTAATTATATGCTAATTTTAGAAAGTACTCGTCGATAGGGATAATGGAGCCATCTTCGATTGGGAAATCAAAATTTGCCGCCCTTTTATACTCTGTGATGACAGAGATTGTATAAAATTTTACTTTAAAATTCCAAGAAGCACAAAAAGATTTTGTGTGCGTCAATTGGATTCCGGGAAGTTGATAGGAATTTATTTAAATAAATTCCCAGAAGGAGAAATCATGATATGCATTTAGAGTGAAGCATTTCATGATGTTAGGTTTATTAGAAATAGAATCAATGTGCGACAAATTAACTTTTGGTTTAACTTGTCGCTCAATGATTCACTATGGGAATAAGGTTGAGATTATAGGAAATAATGGCGTAGTGTTTAGGATCAATACACTGGAGTTATTTGAAAAATAAATTTATGATTGTTTTGAAGTATATGTGCATGCACGGTTTTTTTTTTTTTTTGTTTTTGTTCAAAATGAGTTCTGGATTGGTTCGGTGAATTTGAAGTTCGACATCTTCGTGGTTGTTCCTTGTTTCGGTTAAGGATTGTGAACTGCTGTTGGCGTAATGTATTTTAGCTGAATTGTCGCTGGAGTTAACTGTGCGACGTCAGGACAAACTCTTCAAATGGTGGAATCGAGATTTGGACCAGATTATTTGGAATCAATGTTTGGAGCGCAGCCTTAACATGTCCAATCGCAGTAGGAACATATCAAACATTAATTATGGATGTTGAAATGGTGAATGATCCACTTCGTGAACTGTTCGAGACATCACAGACTGTTAACACCAGGGAAGCCGACGCAGCCGCGAGGACTCGCGTACCGTCAGTACCACCTTGTCAACAATCGTAACAAAATTAATCTATCTATATATAACAAATTTATACTAAAGATATATACATAAATATTTTATATGCAAGTACAGTAAGATTAAATCAATATACAACAGAAACAATATATAAAGCTACTAACTATATATAACGAACTGGCGCAGTCGCAGCCCCTCGGCCACATAACAAAATTCGACGCAATCGCCTCACAACCTTATAACAAAATTGCCGCAGCCTCTCCTCATCATCATACATAACAGATTTTTATATACAACATTTTGACTTTACATAGCAGATCATTATACAACATGTTGGCAACACCTACACATCATCATTTATATACAACATCACCCTTCGTATTACAAATTGGCGCAGCATCACCTTCATATTATTTCATCAACATTTTCATATTACATTTTTGGCGCAGCCGCGCCTCCTCACCTTTTTTATATCACAGGGCCACGATATACCCAGAAGTTAATTATTTGGTATATGAAATATTGAAAACGAAAATGATAACTGGGCATTCCGCATAGAAATACAATTCCCACATAACTCATAAAATAGAAGAAATAGCACCTGTACTTGTAGAGTATAGACAATGCATAATATGAGAAATAAACGAAACTATAAGACGATGGACAGAAAAATACCAACAAATAGGTATTAGATCCGGTCGTCAAGAGAGCTCTCCGCAAATGAGTTAAGGACAATATTATAATTCTCAATAAACAGTTTGATGTTAAGCCGGTTCTTGCATAAAGAAATCATTACTATACTTATCTCTACAATGCGCGGCTATTAATTATTTTTTTGGCGCTCTTAAGCCTCGAAACACAGTGCAGATGAAAGAAGAGATTATTAAACTAAACAAAACATTGTGGTGGTTAAATAGCAAATAAGGACATAGTACCAAAGTCTGTAATGTAATTATGTCATCGGCAAACTAACACAGACTTAGCTTTTCTAGCTTCAGGGTAGAATTATATTAAATTTAAGTTTTATACTATATAGGGTGCACCATCTTTTATGTCGGTATGTAAACATTGAATAACTTAGACATTTATCAACCAATTTACTTGAGTCGACATGATTTTTGAAACGTCGATTCAGTATAACTTTAACCATGAATCGCTTCACAGCGAAGCAGCGCCGAAGTAGTGACCCTGTACATTGAAAACTCAACGTGCATATCCTCGAACATATCGTGACCAGCGAGCACCGTCAGACAACACTATTCGTTGTTTGGTGTCGAATTTTGTTGAAAATGGGGCAGTGGGAGATCATGTCGTTCATCAACGTACAAGACGATCCAAACAACTGGTTGAAACGGTAAAAAAGAGTGTTGCCGAGAACCCGCATGTGTCGTATCATCACCGCACTCAACATCGGCCGACAGTGAAACCACCTTGCAGCGAATTTTGAACAAAAGTTTGAAAAAAATTAACAAACTTCACTCTTTCTTGTGTGCATTATATGAATAATAAAAGGTTGAAAGGCGATAGATTAAGATATAATGGCAATTACATTTTGATTGCTCAATAACGTTTGTTCAGCAAGTCAGTTAACCTATTATTTTTGTTAACTAAGAAACGGTAAGTTAAGAGCGTTTTCATCTAACTAATGACTATACAAAATGTTTGAAGAAAGCACACATCATAAATTAAATATACGTCTTCTATAAGATGTTGTCAATTCAAATGTGCTTTGATAACCTAATAAAACAAAGTGAGCTTTACACATCTAGAATGTAATGTAACGTTAGTTCACCGACTACTTTCAACCCAATTAAAAATAATGGCGCTAAGCGTTCAGTACTGCGGTAGTGTAATAACATAAGTTTGAATTCCGAGTCAGTAGCTAATATCAATAACCGCCCGGGAAATATGTATGCTTCTACTTAATACCATTTGTAGCGTACACCAATCCCAGCATTCAATAGACCTGTTCCGGAACGTTCTAGATACTCAAGTGTTGAAAATAAAAAAATAAAAAGTACGAAACAATATGGAAAAATTGTTCAGTGTAAACTAGCGAACAATCGCTGCGAAATTTACTGCTGATCCAATTTCACTGACTCTGAAGTGAATAGCAAGCAAACTCACCGTTGACGAAGTCCCCATTGCTCGTCCCTTTTTTTAAGTCCTACATATCCATTTGCCTCGTACCTGATGTTAAATCACTTTCACGCCCGTTAACTGGATACTTTCGTATTGCTTTGGTTGGATGTACCGATAGAAATACCATGTGAACAGGGTGCGCTGGAGGACTACATTCTTGGTTCAGTAGAACGCAATACGGTCGTTAGCTAAGCACGAATAGCAAAATTAATCTGAAAAAGGATCGCACTACAAATACAAGTTTGGTAAGAGTTCTACTATTGCTCCTATAGTTTTTTTAAATCCTGTTGCATTCATAGCAATGTGAGACAAGTGAAATCGTATTCAAGTGTAAATCAAATCAAAACTATTATTGGGTGGAAGGATTTAACCATTCTACAATGGATTAGATAACTTATGCAATGCGAGAAGTTAATATTGAATGACGCATTTATCACTCCTTAGCCAAACTTCCTTAATATAAACCCATTACCTACAAAGATATCCAATTATCTTATAAGCTATTCACTATGCTCTAGAATATATAAAAGTTTAACTCTGAAACCAGTGATTAATACTGTCACATTCCCGGTAGCTTATATTTATCTATTGTATTTATTTTTCAACTAGGAGTGTAAGTCAATAAGTCCTTAGAAACGCCCACAGTGGCGCTCGTAGCATCGCTAATGGTCTGTTTTTAGTAAGCATAATTACTCATTAGGGGGGGTGGGAGCCAACATACGGGGCAAAGTCACTGATTGCTTTCAAGCCGGCGAAGGCCAGGTTGACATGCAGTCTCCACGTGACAGCCCTGGGTAGCTACTGTGGTACCCGTCAAGTAGTGAAGCAATGCATGCAGCGACATCCTGAGAAAGGTTGGCGCAAGGCTAATAACCTTGCCCGGAAAAATAAATTATTGTGGACAATTTAACAAGCCTCGGATATGGCCCGGATACACGACGACAACCACGGAAACGAAAATGGCCAAACGATTTGAGAATTTTCTCATGGAACGTCCGCTCACTATACAGAGCTCGAGCTGCACAGCAGCTAGACGACGCCCTGTCCGAATATAAGGCTGAAATAACAGCATTACAAGAATTAAGATAGATGGGGAGTCGTGTTATTAAAAGAAACGAGTATGACATTTATTATAGCTGTCATGCAAAGCACCATGTGCTCGGTTCCAATCAACACGGCTGCCTTACGCATTGAAAACACCAGCAACACCCTTGGTCATGCGTTGGGACTCGCCCTCGAAAAACTCGATGGGGGGAGAGTAAGTCCTGGGCCGAGAATGCCGGGGTAGAAGAGAAATGGACACCCCTTAAGAATACTGTCATTAGTACTGCCAACTCCATCTTAGGCAGTAGTCGTAGATATCGGAGCGACTGGTTTGATGATGAGTGCAAACTAGCGACTGAACATAAAAATGATGCATACCGGGCAACGCAGCAGTCTCATAGGACGCAGGTACGCGAGGAAAAATACAAAGAGCTCAGAAGATCTGGAGGTCTTAAGGAGAATTGTTGGCCTCGTATGTCAGGGAGGACAACTCCGGAGACGCTGCAACCATGACTTGTACGCGATCTACCTTAAAGTTAACGTTATAAAAAATTAAGCTCGGGAGACAGCGGTGGGCGGGACACCTAGCTCGGATGAGCGAAGAGGACCCTGCCCGGAGAATCCCTTGTGGCGGGATGTATGGAAGGCGACAGCGAAGCACACCTGGTCTGAGATTGAGGGATGGTGTAGACAAGGAGGCTCAGAGCTGGGGAGTGCCAAACTGGATGACGTCGGGACCAGTGGAGGGACTTGCTAAAAAGGCCAAGACCGGATCCCGGTTGTAGTGCCGATGATGATGATGATTCCTCACTAAGTATCTGTCAATTTTCAATTTGTTTCATGTTTGAATTTTGCATGATAAATTGGGTATGAAAAAAATATCTGCGAGATGGGTACCGCATTTGCTCTCAGCTAACTTTTGAAGCGCATTCATCGCAACCCAGATGAGTTTCTGCGCAGATTAGTAACTGTAGATGGAACATGGATACACTACTCTACTCCCGAGGCAAAAGTCAAAATAGCACTCGCACTGTGCTCTGACATTTAAGGGTACTTCAAAATCCCCTTTTGTGCGCGCGTTAGTGTAAAAAAAAAAGCAGACTGTTCAATGCGAACGGGGTCCAAAGGCAAAGACGGTGAAATCAGCTGGAAAAGTTTTGGCTACTGTGTTTTGGAAGGCACGTGGTATTATCTTCTTTGACCATTTGGAAAAGGAACAGATGATAACTGGACAGTATTGTGCGTTATTATTAGGTCAGCTAAACGAGAAAATTGTCCTCATTTTTTAAAAACTTATTGACCTGTCCTCGTATATACATTTTTTAAATGTCTGGTTTAACCAAGCTCCGAAAGATGGTCAAGGATTTCTCCCAGCCACTTGACGGAGCCTATAACTTAATGGAATGGTATTTCACCGGTGGCTGCAATTGTTAGTCGAACCTACGATTGCACAATCAAACGCATCCTCCTTGCCTACTCAACCGTTTAATTGACCAAATATAGGGTAAATATTTTACACAATTTAGGCTAAATTCTATTGAGTGAAGTGCGCTTAAACATTTTGTCCCGCTTTACACAGCTTAGAACGTGTCGTTCTCTTTTTTTTTACACTAACGCACGCACAAAAGGGGTTTTTGAAGTACCCTTAAATGCCAGAGCACAGTGCAAGCGGATGGAGATAAAGTGGATGAGGAAAGGAGGTGTCGATGTATATTGGTCTTGAATGTCTGGACATTACAACGACCAGGAAACACATGATCTAGCAAAACATTCCACATTTGTGTGGTTCGGCTAAAGAATGACTCTCTATATTTATTTGTGCGCCTGAAGTCCACTTTCAACGTATACTGACGCGCATTCACAGATTGACGGGTACCGCGGGAAAATGTCTGAAGGGGCGGAACACATGCACCAAGTTCAATTGAGCAACGACCGTGGTAATACCTATAGAAAGGAGATAGGAATGATACGTAGCGCCTGTGTTCTAACGACGGAATTGATCGACTTACGGCCGAGTCCCCAAAAAATTTCACAGCTCGCTTTTGCATCCTGTCGAGCACGTGTAGTCCAGTTTTGGATGCGCCCGGACAAATATGAGAGTTGAACTCTATTTTGGAACGAATATACCCCTTGTAAATAGTAGGCAGGTTGGATGGAGTGGAGTAACTTTTGCATCTCTTAAGGAACCCCATACATTTGGCTGCACTTTTCGCAGCTTCAAATATGCGGTCATTCCAATTAGGAATCAAATTAATACGAGTGCCGAGGATTGATAGTTCCTTGGCTTCGTCAATGCAAGTGCCGTTCATATTCAGTATATATACTTTGAGGCTCGCCTTTGATGACAAGAGCCAGCACTAGATAATCCCCACTGATATATCTTGTTGAGGTGTGAATTCAATGTATCAAGCATAAGTTGCTGGTTGGGAGTGACGTTCGAAGAATTTGGACGGGAGTGTTCGTATAGGTATAAGAAACTTAACTTGCTATCATCAGCAAACGAGTGAATTGGGTTGTGAGTAATTGACAAGAGGTCATTTATAAAGATCAGGAAAAGAGTGGGTGAGAGTACCGAACCCTGGGGAACACCTGTATTAATTTGATGGAAGACAGATTTGACACCATCAAGAACCACTAGAATTGAACGGCCAGAAAGATAGTCTCTTATCCATTGGATCAGCGAATTTTCCACCCCATAGGAATGCAATTTTGCATTCGCCGAGGTAGTGAATGGAATGGCTCCACTTTTCGGTAAAGTACGCCATTAAATCTCCTGTGGACCGGTTGTTACGAAAGCCATATTGGCGATCATTGAGGAGGTCATTTGATTCCAGATATTTAGAAAGTTGACAGTTGACAAGTGATTCCATTACCTTGGAGAAAATAGAAGTTAGTGCTATGGGTCGATAAGAAGAAAGGAATGATTTGTCACCCTTTTTGGGAATTGGCTGAATGTTCGCTGACTTCCATCTATTTGGGAAACGGCCAGTAGAATAAGACAAATGGAATTAAGAATCGAATTCATTCGAGTGTTATAAATTGGTTCTTAGTTGCGACGATACAAGTGCCAACTCGTTCGATTCGGTCGACGTATGCCTACACTCCCTTTCGCCTTTGGCGACAAGATGTATCACGGGCTTTGAAAGCCATTGAATTCAGCTTATTAAATAATCACTATTTGTTGGAGACGGAGCAGTACACGACGGCCGACCAGCGGCACACCACTGCCGACTGGCAGCACACGACTGCCGACTGCCGGATTTTTTTTTTTCAAAACTGTATCTATTGACCATAATTAGAATTTGTACATTTAAGTAATACAGTGACTTAAAATTAATTTCGTAACAATTGCTTACATGTAATTATTATAATAATATAGACATTTTCCAAACAATATTTTATGAGATACAAGATAGATGCTTGTTTATAAATTTAGTAGTATTATCTTCCTGGAAAAAGTCAGAAAACCAGGAATTTGTTTTTTCAACTTTACTTAATCTAAACTTAATCCTAATTATATAAATAACTTAACCTAATTTAGTCTGATTACAGTATGATTTTCCTAAAGCCATAAACAACGTTTTATAATTAATGGGATATATGAATTAAAGGATGTGGAGTGAGGTCAGTTATGGGTTTGAGGAAGAGTATTTGTTTCCGGTTGTTCGTTGGAAAAACATAGGATATTGGAAAATGGCTGGACTTTACAGTATTTGAACTGGTTAGGGGTAACTTCGGTGTTGTGGTAGATATATGATCTCGTTTGAATCATTTACCAGTCTGCCTGAGGCGAAAATAGCTCTGGTGTGGAAACAGTTGGGATACTTAGTTCTGATATCTAGAGGGTTCGCCAAAAGCGAGGTTATTATGGGATCGGGATTATATTGTAGGTTTTCGATAAATTTGATAGACAGCTCGAGGAATCGTCTATCGAGGCGCTCGATACCAGCGGTATTGTAGAGTTCGACGTTACTATAGTACTTATAGGAGTTAGGACGACGATGTCAGCCAGAGACATACCTAAAGCATTTTCTTTCGAATACTCCTAACTTCTCCATTTGGGAAGGAGTGAGATGCTACCACAATGGGCACGCGTACGTGAGTGTGGGTCTGATAATATGTTTGTAAATGAGCAGTTTGACTTTGTGGGAGAGACTATTAGGTTTCCACATAACCCTTCTACAGAGATTAAACTGAATTGTGGCTTTATGAAGGGAATTTTTAATGTGGGGGGAAAAAGACCAGTTATTAGAAAAAGTGATTCCCAGACATTTTAGGGTTTTGGAGGGTTTTATCAGAGTGTTGTTTAGTTTAACTTTAATTTTGTTGTGGCAGCGTCTAGTGTTGTTTGTACAGTGCTCGTGTTTTCCCTTGAACACTATGAGCTGCGTTTTATTTGGGTTAAGGTGAATTTTCCATTTATTGAAATATGTTGTTATGTTAGGGAGGAAGTTGTTAATGCGGTTTCTTGCAGTCTTAACAAATTTGCTGCTAGAGTAAATTAATGTATCATCAGCATAATTCAGTATCACAACATTAGGAGATACGGGTTGGGGAATATCCGAGGTATATAACAGATATAAAATTGGCCCTAAAATAGAGCCTTGGAGAACACCCGCGGTTATGTTGCGAGTTTCTGAGACGGAAGAATGTATTCTCACAACGAATTTTCTGTCAGAAAGATAAGAGGCTAAGAGCTTTGTTGTGTGAGAGTTTAGATTAAATATGGAGTGCAGTTTGTACAGAAGCCCTGAGATCCAGACGCAATCAAACGCCTTAGAAATATCGAGAGATATACACACAGTAGGGCTTTTGTTTTGAAGACCAGTTGTAGCATCGTGTGTAAGTTTTAGTAGAGCATGACATGTGGATTGTCGCTTAAGGAATCCGAACTGAGAGTTAGGGATGAGAGCGTTCTCATTGGCAAATGAGAGAAGATTTTGGTAGATCTTGCGTTCAAGTATCTTACTTAGTGTATTTAATGGGGATATTGGACGATAATTGTAAGGGTTATTACTATCACCGGGCTTCTTAATAGGAATTATTACCGCAGTTTTCCAGTTCTCTGAGAAGTGGGATGCATTAATTATATGATTAAGAAGAAAGAGGATGGGCGTAGCCTTTTAAATAGAAGGCGTGTGATTCCATCTAATCCAGTTGACTTTTTGTTATTTCCTGATCTTACGATCTCGGATAAATCGTCTGCAGTTAGAAAATTTGTAGTGCCTAAGGGGTGTGAAGCTATGTTTGTGTTGTTAAATTCACCGATGAAAGGAGTAAAAGATGGGAATAATCTGTTAGAGATGTATGCGATTACTGTGTTCTCGAAGCCAGGAGTTGAGAGAGAATTATTTTGCTGATGAATCTTTGCAAAGTGTTCTGCGAGGCAATATTATTGCTGATTGGGTTAATGAGAAGGTCAATTCGGGGTTTATATTTACGACCAGTTAATTGATTGATGTTCTTGAAAAGATCAGGATTTGGTTTGATGTTACTAAGTGTGGAGATGTAGTTCTCATCTGCGAACTTTTCAACTGCTCATTTATCAGAGTGGATAGGAGTTGGATCTGGCTTTTAATAAAGGGGCAGTATCTTGTATGAAGTTTTCGGCGGATCTGCTTTTTAAGGCGCAATAATTTAGTTAGGATGCTGGGCATAAGCTTTCCTAAATAGTTATGAGGAATGGTTGGGGGGTGTTGTTGCTGAGAGCCTCCTTAAGAATTTGCTCTATTCTTAAAGATGCTTGATCGATTTCAGTAGGGAGTAAGTTAGATGCTTCGGGGATATACAAGTCAGAGAAACTTATCGCTATGTCTCTATTGACTTTTCTCCAATTTGTTTTGGTGAAGTTTGGGACAGGGTTTGACGAGTAGAGTGGGTCAAGAGAGGGGATTTGGATCGTGGTGTGAACGGAACCATGATCAGAAGGAAATATAAAGGAGACTGTAGGTGGACCCGCTGAATAAACATCGTCGGACTTGAGGAAGAAGTCGATTGTTGACTTGGCTGAGCTAGAGACACGAGTTGGCTGTAATGGGGAGTCAATGTAATTATGTGGATAAGACTGGAGGAGCGCTAGCAATTGGCGACCATATTTGTTGCATTTATTATCATTGAATGCTGTATGACGAGCATTGCAGTCTCCTCCGATTATAAATGGAGCGGAAACGGACTGTTTGATAATCTGAGAAATGTCAGTATCTGGGAAATCTGGTTGTCGTGAAGGGTGAATATAAATGGATGCTAAGACGAGTACTTTATTGTTCTCACAGAAAAGTTTTACTGCTGTGTATTCAATGCTGGATATATCGGTGAATCTAATTTCACTGAATTAAAATTTTTTGTTAATTAAGATGCCGGTACCTCCATGAGATCCATTAGTCCTGGGGTTAGAAACTAAAGTATAATTGGGAATGGAAACTCGGGAATTTGGTTTGAGCCAGGTCTCTGAAAGGAAGAGGATATCTGGGTAAAACTTTTCAACAAACAACCGGAGGTGTTGCTTACGTATGTTAGAGTAAATGGATTCTGTGTAGAGGGAGATAATGATTAGTTTAGAGAGAGCTGGAAAGAATATGGGAAGTTATTAGTGAAAGAGTCTGACCTTTTTTTTCTGTTTCTGACATCTTCCTCAGCGAAGGTAGCATGGCTTGTAAGCTTTGTATGTAACCCATGATGTCCAGATTGAAATTTTTAGTATTGTTGTTAGGGGGAGTAGTAGTGTTGAGGTTTCCTCTTCCGGGTCGGGTTGACTTTGTTTCCTGCAATACTGTTGGTTTCGTTGTTGTTGATTTAATTGTTGTTGCTAATTTCCGTCTTTGCAGAAGTTTTAGCTTCTGAGGGCATTGCGAAAAATTTGCCGGATGAGGGCCTCCGCAGTTACAGCATTTTACTGTGATCTTTTTTGTGGTAATGGATCCATCAGCGTTGACGGTTTGTATTGTTTCAGGTTCCAGGCCTTGTGGATTTACCTTGCATTCATCGAGCTCGTGTTCCTCTGCGCATCTGCTGCAACGTCTTTGCTGGTGGCATGAGACCGCCAAGTGTCCTGAGTCTTGGCATCGCTTACAATGAAGAATTTCTTGTTTGTGGGGCTCTTCGATTGCGATTTTTTGGGTAAACAAATATTTAATTTGTTTAAGTTGCTTGATGTCTTCATTAGGTGGGATTTGTATGATCCGGAGGTTTTTTACGTTGTTTGTCCTCATGTGCGGTGTTTGAAAGTAGTCCAGCTTATTGATCTTTATTTGTGGACATGTCCTAGCGATTTCCAGTCACTCTTCTTCGTTGGTCCATTCGGGATCGATATGCCTTATAACAAAGGTAGCTGGTTTGCTGTTCTGATACTGGAAGGTGAAGAACTGATATTGTTCCTCTAACAGTTTTTTAACTGCCCTATCATGATCGACTAATGATCTGACTGTCATGGAAGTCCTAGATCCTTTTGCATTGGTGCTAAAATTCCGATGACCCAGGGCATTTTGCAGGGTTTGAATTAGTGCTTTGGGGCTGGTCAGGTTTCTGATGTAGATTGGCGGTGGTCTTTCGTTTTTCGTGGTTGATTTCGTTGTTGTTTCTAATCTGGATAGAGCAGGTATTTGATTTGATGAGGGCTTTGTTTGTGTGGGAAGTTTGGTTGGTAGTTCGCCTTGGCTGTGGCTCGTATTGCGGGTTTGGTGGGACGTTTCTTCCATATGGATGTCATCGGTGTTATTGATGGAATCTCGTTTATAAGTTTGTTCCTGGAGTTGTTTCACTTTTTGTGTTAACTGGTTTATCGTTTCCAGGGCTTCCTCGAATTTTTGTTTATAGTCTTCGGGGCTCCTTGTTCTCTCCATGTTTGTAGATTTTTTCGATGCGTTCCGTAGGATGTCCAGAGCTTTAACTGGCGGACTGAGCATCGCACATTTTTTACTCTGGCTCTCTTCGTTCATGTGACAACATGCGAACGAGGGAAAGGGGACAAAAAGGCGAATATAAACAGGGGCAGTTGGGGAGTTGAGTCGAGTACAAGTCAAGCAGTCAAACGCTGCTAATCAAAAGCAAAGAGATCTTAAAGGGCTTGTTCCACCAATATTTATAAAGAGACAAATAAATCAACTAAATTAGTAATTCACCGCCTTTCAAGCATTGACATATTGTTGAGGACAAAATTCAGTGAGATAACCATATACTGCTGACTAAGAGTGAGGTCCGAAGAGGTTGGCCGAGTTTATTCGAACGAGTACGAGAAATCTGTTATCATTGACAAACGAGTGAATCAAATTACGAATAATAGCAAGAGACTGTTTATAAAATGAAGTATAAGGCTCTTACGTACACCACCATTACTTTATTGGCAGGCAGATTTAACACCACCGAGAACTACTTGGACTGAGCAGCCGGAGAGATAGTATCTCACCCGTTAAATCGGTGTATCGTAAACTCTGCAACAGAGCAAGTTCTACAAGTCTGAGTGCCGCAAACTTCGTTAAACGCTTTTAAGATATTAAGTGCGACAGCCTTGCTTTCATCAAAGTATTGGATGGAATGGCTCCACTTTTCAGTAAGGTGCACTTTATGTTTTTTTTATATCTTATGAGCCTGTTACTAGGATACTCATATTGTAGATCAATAACGGATAGTTTGTGTCCAGATACTTTAAAAGTTGATGATTAATCAGGGACTCCTTAAACGTCGATCGAATTGAAGTTATTGGTGTGGGTTGATAAGATAGAGGTAATGGGTCGATGAAATCACAGCTGACGCACTTTATGTCAAAAACATTTTATGGCGATTACCACAGATTATGCACATGCATAATGTAGTGCACGCCATCAAATTCGAAAAAAAAATCAGCATCATATACCAGACCATTAACATAGTAATCGCAGTTGAATAAGTTAAACAATCGCGCATACACACTTCTGTAGTCTGATGCATCTGTGCTTCAGGTCTAACCCTTTTAGCGTGAATAGATTTCAATGCCCCGGAAACATAACACATGTTCCATTGCAACTAAAGAACTTTTTATTCTTGATACTCAGATACTGGATACATTCTGTCAAATGGGGATGTTTGGGGGTTTTGGGTGAAGCCTTGGACGTGACGTCCGTAGCAACATGTCATACTCGTAGATCCATGTCTCGTCACCAGTTATGGTGCGTTGTGAATGTAGAGCTGGCGACTCGAGAACGCATGTCTTCAGCAACCGTTTGTCGATGCTCGTTTTGCAAAAAATTCAGCTCTTTTGGAACAAGCCTTGCTGTTCGCGTCTCATCTCCAAAATATCAACCAAAATCTTACGAACTGATTCGTGTGAAATGTTTAGCTCTTATATTAGCTCTCTCAAGCTATAACGAGGACTTTCGGGCACCAATTCCTTCACTTTAGCGATGTTTTCCTAGTTCACAGCTGTTCTTGGAGCGCTCGCAGAGAAATCATTAACGTCTTACCGATCACTTTTGAATGCTTTGTACCATTCATGCGCTTGTGTTTTCGATAGAGCTTAGTCGCCATAGGTCTTAGCCAACATTTTCCATGCACAAGCAATTCTGTTGGAAACATAAAACATAATGCCAACTCTTTGCTCAAGCAAATTACCCATTATAAAAATCGAAAAACGCACCTAAGATGAACCAACAAAATCAGCGGCTGTATACAAGCTAATTGACAGATAGCGGTCAAACTGGGCCTTATTATATCTCACACTGGTGCCAATTTAGTGGCAAAAAGAAATTTGACAATAGGCTTCCGCAGGCTTTTCAAATGGGAAATCCGAGTAGACATTTCACAGAATGAGTTGAAGCGGCCCTCAAGCGTTATGCGTACATATTGCGGACATTAAAAATATAGCAAGATAGTTAGCAATAAATACTTCGCCCTTCAGTTCTTGGAACAATTTGTGAAACGTATATAGTATTTACCCGAAACTGGAATTCAATTCGCAAATGATCAGAAACGTTTCGTTTATGCTTCTCAGATATTTTCACGTGGAAAGCGTTGATCAAAGATTGCGATTATCAATGAATTATAACTACATCTGGCAGCCGAACAAATTGGCAAACCCCTTTTTATTTAATAAAACACAAGATATTATTATAATTTTGCAAATAAAATCGAAAGTATGTGTAGTAACATTATTTATATGGCATTTTGGAGATTTTTAGATTTGATTCCACTGAACGCAATACGAAATAAAAGGCACTTTTCAATTTAAATTACTTTTATTCCTTTCTTTTCGTTTTATCTTAACACGCGGAACGCACTCGACCGACCATTTTGTCTCCTTGGCCGTTCGTTCTCCAGTGACTCACTTCTTTCCATAAAAAAAATTCCAACCCTCGGTTGTTTCCTATTGTTTTCCTTTCTCATCCCCTGAAATCCTCTCTCTTCCAGGGGCTTTCTCTTTTTCAGAATATGGTATCATTTTTTTCATTTCACTTCTCTCGGGAGAGGCCCGAGATGCCACCAAATAACTGTTGCAGTTCTTTTTGAACAGTTGCAAGTTGTAACGCTCCAGAAACACTCGCGCGGGAAGGAAATTCCACAGCTTTCCCGCTCTGTAATGGAATGAATTCTGATGCAGAGAAGTTCGGGAGATGAGCCACAAAGTGGTGCGATCCGTTGAACTGCCTCGTGGAGCGCATATAAACAGAATTGCGCGGCACAATACCAAGAATCTCCGAAGAACAGTACCAGTAACAGACAGAGGTCAGCTACGTGCCTTCGATGTGATAACGACTGTGTCCCCGATCAGGCGGATCGCTCGTCTCTGTATGCTCTCAAGTAGGTTGCTACAGACCAGAACTCCAAACATGAGAGCAATATTCCAGCGCGGGTCTAATTTTCAATTTATACAAGAGAAAAAGTTGGGCCAGAGTACAATATTTCTTGGTTCTAAAAAGATAACTCAGTGTTCCAGAGGCGGACCTCGCGGTATTCGACACTTGTTTAACCCAAGATACATTCCCACAGGTCGTGACGCCGAGAAATGTCATGCTTTCCCCAGATTCGAGGACCTGGCCATTCATCATCAGCTGTGGAACCGATGATCCAGTTTTCTTTGTGAATGTGATATATTGTGTCTTCGTTGCATTGTAGTTGACGAGATTGGCCTTTCCTCACAGCAGAACCTTATCCAGATCCCGATTCAGAGAGTTGATCTATCTACATCTCAGCTGGTGCGACGTTGATACACTAATCGCCCGGTCACTCGAAAAAGAGGAAACAACCGTACTGTCATCCGCAAATCTGAACACTGAAGTGAAGTTATTGACAGCCCTTGCCATTGATCAGAAGGGACACGAACCAGTTGGGCACTCAAAGAGTTTATTGATCGTTCTGTCGTTGTAGGCCTTCTTCGCGGTATCACTCGCCTGGTTGCACGCGTTTCTAATTCTAACAAAATTCCTTCTGTTAACATCGGTCGGAATAGAGCGCCATTGTTTAAAAGCTCTATTTTTTCTGCTGTAATCTACTCTCATTTTTTATTAAACCAGGGTTTATCAGATGAATTTCGTTTGATGTTAACATCGGAGTCTCCAAAGCACACCTCGCTTACGAAAAAGACGCGAAGAAATCTCGCAAATCATCCAGTTTGCAACCCCATACCCCCATACATGGCGAGGCTTCTTAGATCGGTTATTCGTTTGAAATGCAATTGGCTGGGTCACCAATACCAACGAGTGATCTGAGTTTCCCAGTGGCGCAGCAACCTCCACGGTATAAACGCCCGGCTCGGATGTCATAAAGAGATCCAGGGTGTTCGCATAATTACCTCGGGTATCCCGCAATCGCGTAGGTTCCTCCACGAATCAAGTCAAATTACGGCTAACAACGAACATCTCCGCTAGCCTCCCAGCCTCGTCGGTTCTGTTAGAATCTACCAAACAGCTGAAGTTGTGAACATTAAAATTTTTATCCATCCAATTCGTAGAGATTATGTACGGATGCACCCAACACACAGACGCAGATGTGACTGCGCTTGTGACCGAAGATACGCCGAGGATCGTTAGCGTTTATTTTTTTTTTGTTTTTGTTTTATATCCACATTTATTTAACAAATTAATTACATATTTTACTTAAGACTAAATGTTAACTTCCATTTTACAAATATCATTCTTACATTAACTTACTCGCTCTTCGCAAGCACTCTAAATTATACATTATTATTTTTCTTATGCCTTTCGGCGTACAATAACTATTTTTATAACATGTCACAATAATTGATGTTTTCTTTTTTAAATGTATTCTATTTTTTTCTACATCATGTATTATTTATAATTTTTTTTTTTGGTTTTTTTTTTTTTTTTTTAATTACGTATATAGGGGGTTGACACGCAAAATAAATGAAACAAAACGGACAAACATAAACAAGGAATACAAATAAAAATAAAAAAATAAGAAATTAAAATTAAATTAAAAACGAAAATAAAAAAATAAAAATAATTGGGAATTGGGGGTAGGGGGAAGGAAAGCGGTGCGCCTGAAAGGCATACTATGTTTGGGGACGTGTAGTCCTTTCTTCATCACTGATCCACCACCAGTTGGGATGGGATCGATCTTTTATTGATTTATCTCTTTCACCCATCACCATACTAAAACGCAGGCGCTCTGGAAAATTGGAGATATCGTTATCGTGGAGAATTCGTTTATCCCTGGCACCACGGAAAGCGTGGTAAATAATAGGGACTCCGCGTTTGTCTTGGATAAGTCCTTTTTTATCCAAGAAAGGAAACGCTTCTGGAGGAATGAACCCATTCTGGAGAGTACTCTCCATATACATATCATTGGGATAGAATGCTCCCGAAATGAGATCATTTTCACTGCACATTGCCCTTGTTGCGTGACCACGAATAATCTTGATAATGGGGTTATCTATTCTGTTTAGTCCTGATTTGCCATACAGGACTTTATTGGGATAGTATTTCTTATACTGCGACTCTGGGGTTCTAAACATTCCGAGGCAGGAACGCAAACACTGTCTCTCGAACACCCGAAACTTCTCCATGTAAAATGGGGATATGTTGTACCATACCGAGCACCATACACCAATATTGGTCGGATGAATGCAGAGTATGAAATTATTTTCACCTTGGAGTCCAGCAGACTACTACGGAAGAGTCCTCGTGTCATTGCATATGCGTTTTTAGCTGCTGTAAGAGCAGCTGCTGTATGCTTATCAAAGTAAAGATACTGATCAAGCCAGATTTCAAGGTATCTGACTACAGTTTTTACTTGTAGATGAAGATTATTACTTCCTGCAATGGAATATGTTTTCCAATTCCGTTTTGTATCCCTTGATGCACTGGACAGTGGCTTTCTGAAAAGGATAGTCTCTGTTTTCTGGAAATTTATTTTTAATTTCCAGTCGTCGCAAAAACGTTTGATTTTGTTGAAATCATCTTGCAGAAGTCTGTTGATGACATCAATCTTTTCTCCAGATCTATACACCACAATGTCGTCGGCATACGCAATTGCATGGTTGAGAGAACCCACTAGACCACTAGTGTAAATGTTAAATAAAATGGGAGAATTCACTGCTCCCTGCTGTAGATCGTTGTTGATGTGGAAAGTCTTGGTAGAAATTATATCTCCACATTTCACTACAAATTGTTTACCCATTATCATATCGTAGATAATGTATAATAAATATTCGGGCATACCTAGATTTTATAACTTATATACCAGCCCTTCTAGCCATACGGTGTCGAAAGCCTTTTCAAAGTCAACCAAACAGGCCCCTGTGCATTGTCGCTTCGCCTTGTTCCATTGTATGTCGGAAACAAGTTTTGTCGCAGCATGAACTGTGTCATGTTGCGATCGGAAACCAAACTGATTGTTCGGAATAATACCATTTTCCTCGGACCAGTTAGTCAATGCTTTATTTATAATTTTCTCGAATATCTTGCTGATATTCGGAAGCAAACTAATCGAGCGAAGATTGGCTGGATTACTCCTGTCCTTGCCCTTTTTGGGGATGGGGTGGACTACTGCAGATTTCCATTGGGTTGGATAATATGCATTATTTAGAGCGTTATTGAACAAAATAGTGTAAACCTTCACTACTTCAAGAGGTAAATGCTTTAGAACAATGTTTGGAATACTATCTATTCCAGAAGATTTTTTGTTCTTAATCGATGCAAGAATGTCCGTCAGTTCATCCTTGTGTACAAATATGCTAGTGTTTAGATCTCTGAGCGGGGAATCCGCTCTATTATTTTCACTAAAGATAGTGAAACTTCGACTCAAGAGACGTCAATTGTTAAGTTCATTGCGTAGCGAAATATGTTTTTGGAGAGTCCTATTTTCTAGGTCAAGGTTAGAATGAGCCGATTCATTCAATGTATACACTGCTTCGAAACAAGCGCCAATTGAGTTCCCCTTTTTGCGGATCCTCGACTATTATGAACTCTTCATTAGAGTTGATGTGTTCCAGGGTAAGACCTGCGTTCAGCAGCGTTTGACAATTCTCGGGAGTCCGCGGAACTCGCAGACATGGGATATCAATGATCGTTAACGTTTTCGCACTTGTGTGGTATCCCTTTGAACTAAATTATCTACATTTGGTTAATTAACCTTGTTAATTATCTTGGCCGGACACGTTATCTTCGAATGTGATATGTGGGGGTTCTTTAAATCTACGCAAGCAACCACCCACAATTCCTACCCCAACTCCTTTCGCCAACCTGCAAACATTCCCCTACCCAAGGGCATCAATGATCGTTAACGTTTTCGCACTTGTGTGGTATCCCTTTGAGATAAATTATCCACATTTGGTTAATTAACCTTGTTAATTATCTTGGCCGGACACGTTATCTTCGAATGCGATATGTGGGGGTTCTTTAAAGCTACGCAAGCAACTACCCACAATTCCTACACCAACTCCTTTCGCCAACCTGCAAACATTCCCCTACCCAAGGGCATCGTCATGAATTTAATGCATCATCAAAAATTCCCTGAAAACCATTCTTAATATACATGCATCATCATTTGGGCACCACTACCAGCCAGCGTACCCTGCCACACACGTGCGCAACAGAGTTTCCCTGGCTTACCCACATGCACACCTGTCTTTCGTCCAACCGACAAAAGCAGTTTGCGCACATCGCGTCTAGCCGCCAAAAACCGAATTCTCCAGCGTGTAAACACGCACACAAAGAATTCGACCCTTTCCGTCGGCTTGGATACTGTACACAATCATCATTGTGCAAGTATCTAATTTGCTTGTAGCACAAGTTTCCCTAATGGCAGGGAAACTATTTACACAGCTGCATGCACATCTCCATGATGCCCTTTGTCTCATTCTCTTTTCTCGTTTTCGTTTGCCCATGACCTGGCAACATGGATAAAACATGTAATCTCGCCGTGATCAACTCGGAAAGTTCCTCTCCGATTGGTCACCTCAAAGAGAAACTTCACGTTTCTCTCGAGAACCAAAACTCACCCTCAGCCGAGGGCCGACTCTGCTAGTCAACGAGTCGAAATTCAACCACTAAAGGAGTCGGTCGCGTTCGTGATTCAGCAGAGTGCGCACACACCGGAATCGAGTGTCATCCCCCAAACTGTTCACACTGGTCGAGCGTTAATCAGAGTCTTAGTGTCGATCGTTTATATTAATATCAAAATCAAGTGTTACATAGAACCTTTCATCTGTTTATGTTAATATCAAAATCAAGTGTTACATAGAACCTTTCGTCCGTTTATATCAATATGAAATTAAGAAAATAAATTGTTACAAAGGACCTTTCACCACTGTTTATGTTAATATCAAAATAAAGTGTTACATAGAACTTTCGTCTATTTATATTAATTTGAAAATCAAGTGTTACATAGAACCTTTCGGCCGTTTATGTTCATATGAAATTAAGAAAATAAATTGTTACAAAGAACCTTTCGTCTGTTTATATTAATATCAATAAAATTAATTCAAACTATATCTGTAGTTTCATTGGCCAAATGGTGAACGAATTGCGGCTGAATTCGGTGGTGGTATACGTGAACCCGTTCCCGTGCTGGCACACAACGTAACTTACCCCACAGATCTAGTATCGGTTGTATCCTATTCCAGGAATAGTGTTAGCTTTCGTTGATTGTTTATTTTTCTGTTCCTGCAATGATCCATCACGTAAAGGAAACCCAATTGGCACTGGCTCAAGGGAAAATCGTAAAAAAATTTGGTTTCTTAACCCCATTATTATGACATGGAATTTTCGGAGGCTATTTGCATGTAACGATGGTGATGCGTGGAGTTTGCTGGGCGAAAAGATATTCCGGTGGTTTTATAGTGTGCATAGAATCGCCACGGCATCCATAAGAATGTTTTCATAAATGAAAATTCTTGATTATTGAATTTCACTTTTAACGTCGTCTCTTCATCTTCATCACTGAAAACATTTATAAAAACGCCTTATTTCATAATATGAAGTCGAGGTTTATTTATTCCAATTATTGAAAATTTAACATCATTTTGTTTCAAGTTTTGATTATTAAATTTTTAAGGGAAATTACTTATGTACTAAAGTCTTCATGAATTAAAATGAAAAATCACCTTGAGAAGTCAAAACAATTTTTGTTTTTTGCTTAGAACTTCCTTTGCTGATCGCTTTATTGGGCACTTGGTCATTAGAAAAGATGTTCCAAATGGTAATCAAGCGAAGGTGGCTGACACTGGATGCTACTTAACTATATTTCGCATAGTATGTTATTTTACCTGTTTTGTGTATTGTAATAAAGTAGGGACGAGGACGTGTCAGCTTCTGGATGAATTCGATGCATTGCGGTTCTGTAAAAATGTATATTCGTGACAAAATCATATTTTTATTATTATATATAGAAGATTGGTACAATATATTGTTTTCTTCTCTTTTTTTTTTCGTCTTGTGACATAAACTTAACTGTGATAGCCTTAACGTAATACGCTTTTTTAATTTTTACTTTACTGTTTTACTGGGGACTTCTCTTTACCATTAAGAACTTAAATTGAGAGTATAAAGGTGTAAGGCTTTGATTTTATCTTGTTAAGCAAATATATAATATTACGAATATTTTGTTAAAAATTAAGTTTATATTAATAAACTAACGTTACATTTTACACAACATCTAACATTTTAATTTATACAAAATAAGAAGAACAAAAATATTGTTTTTGACTTCATTTAATTCCACCTTCGCTCTTATTATTTTATTGTTGACCTAAAAAGAATAGTAAAGCATATTTGACGGCAAACTACCAAAGTGGGCTTTCGCCTTTATACTCCATGTTTTCATTCTCGGGTTTTTACCACAAACATACACTGCCGAACATTTATTTAAGACCACATCGCGCGTCATCAAGTTTTTTAAATTCTATCTCATACCATGAATTGTTTAAGAGTTTGGTCTGATTTTAATTTAAGAAAATGTAAGTTTTTTTTTCTTAAATTTGGTGAACGTGTGAAAAAATATTGCAATAGTATATCGCAAAGTTATAAATGTGTGGGTACACTCATGCAATGATTCTAAATGTGGCCTTTGTTAATTCTTCTATACTTTTATAGAATAATCTTTCTACTTTACTTTGCTTTGCCTTTTTAACGGGCAAAGGGGATTTTGAGGTACCCTTAACGATAAAGCACAATACGAGCGGAAAAGGTAGAGGATAAAGAAAAGACATGCGGATACACAATAGTCATAAATGACTGGACATTACAACTTTCATCGTTGCACATGGTCAGACATTATTACTTGTTCGTCGAGAGTTGACTGAACTAAAACGCATTTTCTGATTCACAAGTATCGAGGGAGGAATAGACAGACATTTCAGTTGAGCAACTATCGTGAAAATACGTTCTAACGATGGAATTGAATGACCGACGTTAACCCGCACCACGAAAACTAATAAGTATGACTTAAAACAATAAAAGAGTGGTAAGGGAAAGTGATAAAGGGTCAACGAGTAAGCACGGTTATGAAACTAGTTATTTCTTAATTTTGGTAGTTATCGCGACCATTTTTATGACCCCTAATTAAATTAAATGAAATTAAGGATAAGAATAACGAATAAGAAGGAAAATGTGCCAAATGGATTGGTTTTATACACTTGCATGGTTCCCGTCGTACATTATAAAATATGTTCCACGTAAATTGACCACAACACTGCGTCCCAAAAAAAGACATCAGCTTGCCACAAGACAAAGACGGAGATTGGTTGCTGCAATTCCCCACCCACTTCCGCTAGCATTTTGCGCATCTCTATTGGGTCTCTTACACTTCGCTAATCCCACATGATTTTTTATGATTAACAGAGTTGTGGTGGGCTAAAAATGCATAAAATATAAATAACTGATGTGACTGAGTTAACTCATTGATCCCAACCCCATTTTAAGCTGTACTGTTCTTTTATACAGGACCGTTGCAATAACATCAGTTTAGCATTGTTAATTGCAACATCCGCTTAAGATGAACATTTTTGGCTGTTTATCTGCACATATCTAAGACAATCCAGCAAATCATTGATACTTATTGCATTTGTTCTTTTTACAAAGTGATATTGGTTTCATTTTCTGTCATACTATTGTCCATATTTCAAACCCGGAATTTGTGTTTAACTAGTTAAAACTTCACGCTCGTAAGGATACCATTCCAAACTTCGTGCAAAGTGTACTAACACTTGCTAGATCTAATACACAAATTTGTGTATCCACCACTGTTTTGCGTACGTACACCCTGTGAGTAGGGCGTTAGAATATACTCACAGCTAGGCCGGCTTGTCGTAAGAGGCGACTAAAGGCCGAGTGGAAGCCGGGGTCCCAACGCCCTGTGCGCCCGGTGAAATACCACGCCATCAAGCTCTAGGCTCCGTGGAATGGTCGGGAGAAATTCCTGGCCATCTTTCTGAGCTTGGCTGATGGACCGGTTCGAGAAAAGGTTGGTTAGGTGGTAGTCGGTCCCATGGTGAGATACCACCCCGTCACGTACATTCCGCGATATCGCCGAGAGAAATCTTCGACGGTATTTCGGATGTGTGGCTGATGGCCCGGACTGACACGGAGATAAGTCATGATGGTATAGCGTTTGAAATAATAGTGAAGAAGATCGTGTGATTCGAACTGACGCTATGACACCTCGAATCACGAAAAAAATTTTACCTAAGCGT
The DNA here is from genome assembly GCA_963931805.1 of Microdon myrmicae. Classification (NCBI taxonomy): domain Eukaryota; kingdom Metazoa; phylum Arthropoda; class Insecta; order Diptera; family Syrphidae; genus Microdon; species Microdon myrmicae. The sequence continues at coordinate 150,658,882 of OZ007501.1, read as the reverse complement.
TACACACCAGGCTACTGGCCGTGTTTAGAATTTGATTTCCAAACTCGACTATATTCCACTGATGTGAATTATTTTTATTATATATCGCTTGGTATACGGTTCTGATGTATTTTTCTTCTTCGATTTTTTTCGTTCGTGTTCTTCACTATTTTTGCCTGTGAATTGTGTGTATCTGTTGTTAAAGTTGCCACACCACCCCCTTCCCAGAAACTTCGTTACGTTCAGATTCGGTGCGAGCGACGAGCGAGCGAACGAGAGAATGTCGGAGCAAGCCAAGCGAGTGTGCCTTCGTGCTCTATGCAGAAGTCATGATTGCGTGTGTGAAGTTCTGTTTACTACGGGGAGTGTGTGTGCGCTGCGTCGTGTACAGATCACGCCGTAGTCACCAATTATAGCGTTTGAAATAATAGTGAAGAAGATCGTGTGATTCGAACTGACGCTATGACAGCTCGAATCACGAGAAAAATTTTACCTAAGCGTTACACACCAGGCTACTGACCGTGTTTAGAATTTGATTTCCAAACTCGACTATATTCCACTGATGTGAATTATTTTTATTATTTATCGCTTGGTATACGGTTCTGATGTATTTTTCTTATTCGTTTTTTTTCGTTCGTGTTCTACACTATTTTTGCCTGTGAATTGTGTGTATCTGTTGTTAGAGTTGCCACAATGGTACCTTCTGATATAAAGAATTCTGGAGGTAAACTGGTCACCCATTCGGATCTCCCGGGGGGGGGGGACTATGTCAGGAGGAACATCATGCAGATATAATGATAAATAATGGAACCTTAAGAGGTTCGTCATCGCATAACCGGGTTCGCTCTCGCGGCTCTGCCCACGCTCGAATGGTGACGGCATTTTGTATCAGGGGCATCGGTTTCGGAATGTAAACGCCGCCCACTAATATTAGCAAACAACGAAACCTGATATCCTTGCCCTAACTGAGACCCAGGTGGATTCGTCAACTGATTCGACATATCTTCGTTGCTCAGGATACGACTTACATTCGAGATTCCGTTTTAAGGGCGGAGTCTGCGTCTTCGCGCGGTCCAATCTGGCTTACCAGAGGATGGAGGCGTTGGAACCCAATAATATGGACATCATATGGTTGAGGGTCGTGCTGGGGAATTCCGTTAAATTTCTTTGTTGTCTTTACCGCTCCCCGAATGACGATCGACCGGCGACATTTTTTGAACATCTTTCACATACCGTCGACTGGATACAGATCAACCACCCGGCTTGTGAAATTGTTGTCCTTGGCGATTTTAATGTGCACAATTCCGACTGGTTGTTACATTCTAACAGAACCGACGAGGCTGGGAGTTCTGGCGGAGATGTTTGCTGTAAGCCACAACTTGACTCAACTCGTGGGGGTGCCAACGCGAGTGCCGGATGCCCAAGGCGATTATGCGAACATCCTGGATCTGTTTTTGACATCCGAACCGAGTATTTATATCGTAGAGGTTTCTGCGCCACTGGGAAACTCAGATCACTGCTTAGTATCTGTCGCGCAAGCACTTGCATATCAAGCGAATAACCGGCCTAGGCAGCTTCGCCATGTACGGATCTTCGCATCCTTTCCACGGTCCGAGGTGTGCTTCGGAAACTCCGATGTTAACGCTTGCGCGGAGTCGTTATCAGAGATTATTCTTCTGGGGATGGAGATGTATATTCCACATTCCATCAAACGAAGTGCGTCTGATAAACCTTCGTTTGATAAAAAATGCGAGTTGATTACAACGGCAAAAAATAGAGCTTTTAAGCAATGGCGCTCCAATCCCACCGATGTTAACAGAACGAATTTTGTTAGAATCAGAAACGCGTGCAACCAGGCGATTGATACCGCGAAGAAAGCTCACAACGACAGGGTGATCGATAAGCTCCTTCGGTGCCCAACTGGTTCGCGCTCCTTCTGGTCAATGGCAAAAGGTGTCAGTGGTAACTTCGCATCCTCATCTTTCCCTCCGTTGATGACAGACAGTGGGACGTTAGCCACGAATTCAAAGGATAAAGCTAATGTGTTCGCGAATTTATTTTCCGCGAATTCAAACCTCGATTCCGGCCTTTTGGAGCCACCTGTGATCTCGCCGGTACGGTCCTCGATGCGGGATGTGAGATTTCGTCCGCGCACTATTCGAAGCATTCTACGTGAACTGGATTGTAGGAAGGCAACCGGCCCGGACGGAATAGTCCAGCAATAGTCCTTAAGAACTGTGCTCCAGAACTATCGCCGGTTCTTGGCAGACTCTTCCGCTTATCTTATGCACGGAGGACCTTTCCTACCTGTTGGAAAATCGCTCGATTTCAGCCCATCCCAAAGACGGGAAAAAAGTATCTCCCACAAAATTACCGCCCGATAGCATTACTGTCTATTTTATCTAAAGTAATGGAAAAAGTCATCAATACAGAGTTAATTAAGTATTTGGAGTGCAGCGGACTTCTGAATGATCGTCAATACGGATTCCGTCGCGGGCGGTCCACGGGAGACCTTTTGACACTTATAACCGATGTATGGACATCTGCGATTGAACGGCATGGTGAGTCAAGGGCGGTCGCATTGGATATCTCCAAGGCTTTTGACCGCGTCTGGCACGTGGCACTGCTGAGCAAACTTCGTTCATATGGACTTTCCCAACAGCTTTGCGAATGGACGAGGAGCTTCTTCGAGAATCGATCGATCCAGGTTCTCGTGGACGGCGAGTGTTCGGATCTGTATCCTGTTAATTCGGGGTTGGCCCAAGGTTCTATTTTGGCTCCAACCTTGTTCTTGCTTCACATAAATGATTTGTTGGAGACAACGGATAACAAAGTGTTCAGTTTTGCGGATAGTACGCTTGTTTCCTCCTTTTCAAGTGTTCGGTTGATTGGTGTATCTGCGTCGCATCAGCTGAGATGTAGACAGATTGACTCTCTGAATTGGGATCTAGGTAGGGTCCTGCAGTGGGGAAGGGCCAATCTGGTCGACTTCAATGCAGCGAAGACACAATATACAACATTCACAAAGAAAAGTAGATCATCGGTTCCACAGCTGATGATGAATGGCCCGGCCCTCGAGGCTGGGGAAAGTTTGAAATTGCTCGGCGTCACGGACTGTGGGAATCTATCATGGCATAAACACGTGTTAGCTATCTTTTTAGAGCCAAGAAATATTTTACTCCAGCCCAACTTCTTCTCCTATATAAATCCCAAATTAGACCCGCGCTCGAATATTGCTCTCATATTTGGAACTCGGCTCCTAAACATACCCTCGACCTACTTGAGAGCATACAGAGACGAGCGATCCGCCTGATCGGGGACTCGGCGCTGACGTCGGGACTACAGTCGCTATCATCTCGAAGGCGCGTAGCCGACCTCTGTCTGGTTTACAGATATTATCACGGGTGCTGTTCTTCGGAGATTCTTAGTATTGTTCCACGCAATTCGGCTTATATGCGCCCCACAAGACAATCCGCGTATCGCACCCGTTTGTGGTTCATCTCCCGACTCCGGGAACATCCCTGCATCAGAACTCGATCCGTAACAGAGCGGGGAAGCTGTAGAACGCCCTTCCCACGCGAGTGTTCCCGGCGCGTTACAACCTGCAACTGTTCAAAAAGAACTGCAACAGCTATCTGATGGCATCTCGGGGCGCCCGAGAGAAGTCTAATATGTTATTTTAAAAAAAAAGGATCATCAACGATTGGTTGTTGGTCTATTAAGTCGGTGCGACACCAGCAATTTACAACCAGGGTTTTTAAAAATGTTCATCATCATCATCATCATCGGCACTACAACCGGAAACCGGTATTGGCATTATTTAGCAAGTCTTGAGGCTTGTTAAATTTTCCATGTTTTTTTTTTTCGGGCAAAGTCATTAGCCTTGCGCCAGAGGCTCCCCAACGGGGAATCAAACACCGGTCTTCCGCGTGACAGGCGGGTATACTAACCACTATACTATCGAGGAGCCTCTTACTTTTTTTTTCTTCTTAAAAAATACTTAAACTCTTCCTTACGTATCTGAAGTCGGAACTCACCGGTCCAACGCAAACAATACAAGTTAAATAAAATATAACTAACATCACAATCTATTGATTTTCGGTTTTTCTCTATCATATTTTATCCAATTAAACTACTTGTTTGCAGCATTTGCGGAAAAGTCAATATGTGGTTCATTTCTGGGTGCAGGTAAGCTATTAAGGTTACATTTAAGCTTCCGGTTGTATAACGGAAAACGAGGGAAGATTTACAAGAGCAAGGAACGATTACAACGCGCAAATGCATCACATTCAAATTCTTGCTTGACAAGAAAATGTCGATAAAAAATTATACACTCACCCCCAGGTACTAGAAATTATTAACTACTTGTGACCAAGCGCTGAAACAGCAGAATATTAAGAAATCGACTGGCCCGGATGGCATTCCCAGTGCGTTTGAAGGGTGGTTTTTCATCACTCGCCAAATTTCATGTGTTCAAATACATGAAAGTCGGAGAAGAACTTCCCCCTGCTATCGATCCATAACACTATTGTCCACTCCATGGTGGGTTATGGAAAACCGATGGACCATCAACTTTCAAAATATCTGAAAACAGAGGCGGCCGATATAGATTTTGAAACAATACAAATTTGAACTGTATTTTTCACATCCATTACTAAAAGCTAGCGTTAACCGATTCACACAGACGACGAACACAATATCAGAATTCAGCTATCTGTAAAACAAGGACAGCGGAATAGGGTAAGCAAGTGAATTTACATTATTTACAAATCAAAGAGTGCATCACTGTCAAGGTTCAAATTGCTCTGTCGGCAGTTTACCAATCCAAAGAAAGGACACTAAGCCCTTGATCCGAAACATTCAATAGCAGATTCGCACCAACAACAGATCAGCTATTGATTCGATATTGAAAAATAAAATTCGAGCCGTTAACGCCAACGGCAGTAAAAGACAATATTGGAAACTGGTTTCCGACGTCCAATGGCACAGAAGAAAGCGGTAATGAACAGACCACTGGATGATTTACTTTCAAAAGGCCATCGACGACGTTTGGTTCGAAAGGCCTTCGATTCTGTTTGGGTAGATTTAGATGCAAGTTTTACAAAAAAAAGATTAGTTGCATTAAATTAGTGAGATTAGAGTGGTATGCAATTTTCAATTAGATTAAATTAATTTGAATAAAAACGTAAAAAGTGTACAAAGTTAGTATAGAGAGGTAAGTATGATTTTCTTGTGTTTTCAAGCGGACGAGAATTGTTTAAAACGAGTAAGAATAAGTGAAAAGGGCAAAAGATTGTCCGCATGGGACCAGTAGGTTTAAATTTAAGGTAAATAAGTTTTAGTTTAAATATTCCTTCTCTAACTAGAAGTCGAAAGAATATTGAACTAAAATCGTTTTGATTTGATACATACTATTACAAATACAAATATCCCACTTAATTTATTTTGAGTGTACACACTGGATAGCAGAATGGAGATCCGAAATTAGTAGTTACGAAATGCTAGGTCGTTGGTGAAGTAATGCAAACTATTGAGAGTCTTTAGAAGGAACAGTTATATTTAATGGAAAGCTCAAAATGAAAATATAGAAGCGAAATGAGATATGTGTTCTGGTAGAACGTCAATTACATACAACCCATTCAAACTTCCGCAATTTGTCCCTACTTTACAAGAGGATATGGTGGCAGTAGATCAATGGTACAACCATGAATTGAATCCGTGCAACACAGAACATGCTTCAATTCATGAAGCGTTGTATTGATCCGATTTTGCTTTTTTCGTTGTTCAGTCATTGAAAAAAAAAATTAGACGTTGTTTGTAAAGCATTTGTCTTAAATTGTAAATCGGCAGCGTATGTTTAGTAGATCTATTTAACATGTAAGAGTTTAAAGAAATGTTTGTCAGTATGTATGTGTTTCTCCCTAAGATACTAAACTCATGCGAGCTCCTTTAACAACAACCATTAAAATAAGTCTCTTCTGTACACTTAGGCTACGTGAAAAGAAAACAAAATTACCTCGTGTTAGTGGCTTTTTGGAAAGACGTCCCTTTTACATTTACTTCTCACTTCCCTGCTTAAAGCAATATTTAACGATTGAATCATGAAAAATTACCTCGTTCGATTATAGTGAAAGAAATCCCTCTTATAAACACACCCACCAGAAGAACGTGATGCTTTGGAATGTCTAATATAACAAAATTACCTTGTCTTCGTTTTTTTGAATACGAATCAAATCAGGAAAGGATGGCTCCTTTGGGAAACTATCAAACCACCAGTTTATTGGAACATTGAATTATTAGAAAAATGTACATCATAGAGGAAGCACCTTTCTTCGGCAGTTTAGAACAACGACGGTACAATATCGTATCGTATCCCTCGCTAATGCCTTTAAATCTATTTAATGAATTGTTAAAAGTTTCAGGTATTTTAGCAATTACCTCTTTATTAGACGTGCGTCGGAACGACAACAAGGATGTGCGCTTATCACTTATCATACACTCAGATACACACGGAGTCACACATCTTTGTCTGCCTCTCCTCAATGCAGTCTGTTCATCATTTGGCGATTTTATAAAAGTAGAAAAAGTGAACACGCGTGAGAAGAAGACTATAGCGAAGACGAATTTTTACATAGGAAACGTATTTTTGTTTTTTCTGTTTTTAAGGTTTCTAAATAAAATATAACTAGAATTAAAAATAAAACAAAAAAAAACAAGAATTCATCGACGGATGAAATGTGATATTTTGTTAACAAAAAGTACCTCAACTGTGACCGAAGTTGTTGGTGGTATGCAAGCCACAAGAAATAGATGATTAGATGTGTACTCCTTCGTGGAACCTTAAGTTCGTTTATTGAAACACTAATTTTAGAGCAAGTTCATTCATTTGTTAATTTTAAGTGTAAGTACCTTTTAGAACGAGTATGTACTTCGAAACGAAGATATACGGTCTATTTTGGATCAGTCTGTCACTGTTCATCTATTGTATATCTGGTATCATGGCCCACATAGAGGTTTTAAATGTTTCAATGCAAATACAAATCTTAGTTCTTTGATAGATATAGATAGATATGTAGATAAATAATTTGTGTCGGTTGTTTTATACGCATTAAACTAACCTGGCCAATAACTACTCATCCTATATGCAGAGAAAACACAAAGGACACACGTTTGATGGTACCGTGGTGGCAATGATGATCACGAGAGATTGATCTAAGTTAGATGGTTTTCACTTTTTATCGTCGTATTTAAGGACATAAATATTAACGAGACCTCTTAGAAAAGATTCAAATTAAAAAGAAAGAAATTGACAGAATTGCTCACCTTGATACAGGGAATAAAAACTCTTTTTATAGTTGTTTATTACTTTTTAATGTTTTTGAGGGTACCTCATCGTTTATTGAAGTTGCGGAATAGGTGACTGTCTATGATGTGATTTGGAGATATGCGATGATTCTAGGAATTTATTTGCGACTGTGACTTCTGCTGCGACTCCGACTGTGGCGACTGTGACTGCGTGACCGCGAACGCCGGTGTGATTTTGAATGGTCTGAAATGCAAGTGAATTGTTAAAACAAAATCTAAAAAAAGAGACAAATAAATATATTGTAAAATATTACAGCGGTCTTCTCGCCTTCGGTCATTGTAGCGATCCCGACGACCTCCACCCCCACGATCTCGGGAAAAGCCCCTTCTATCTCTGAAGTCTCTGGAATTAAAAGAAAAAAGCGTTAATATTACTTTAAATAAAGATGTTTAAGTTCTTCCTAAGAAGTGTGAAGAATTTTACGTAATTTTTTTACTTAAACAATAACAATTCGTTTTCATAATTTTTTATACTACTTTTTTTATTAAGGCGACCAATAATACCATCCTTTTTTTTAATTATACGCACATAAAGGGATTTGTCAGGTATCCTCAAATACCAGTGCACAGTGTGGGTGGGCAATGAAGAAGAAAATTGGAAAACGAGGTATCGACGCAAAGTGGTGTTTGAATGTCTGCAAATTAAAACTGTAAGGGACTTGACAAACCTCAATACCTTCCAGCAATGAAACTGAACAACGATTCCCTGTGTTTATACCACCATCTAAAAGGTACCTTCAGTGTAATTAGATCTTCACCCTCTAATTGACAGCTTTCACGAACGGATACTTAGCAGCGTAATGATCCACATTCAAGTTCACTCGAACATTTGCAGTATTTTTTTTTTTCCTGCACCACTCAAAAACCATGTTATTATAACCTTTACAATATCCAATTACGTAGCGTTAAAGTTCACAAATAATGCTGAAGATTATTAATTTAGAAAATTCAAGAAAGTAGGAAAGTAAGAGCCATTTTGCATTGGACTATATAACAGCTAACCGATGCACAAAGAAATGGGTTTCTAAAATATTTACTAGAAAATGCAAACACAAGGAACATTGGCGACACTTCTGGAGCACAGTTTTTAAGGTCTATTGCTGATATTCCATCCGAGCCGATTAGTTTCTTAAAATCCAGGCTTCGAAGGATATGTTGCATATGGCCGGAACTTCACATTTGACATTAAAGATTTTACCGGCGCAACCACAAGCGACAACGGTGGTTTTATCTTTTGAAATAATAGCTTATGCCACGCCACGCATTACTAACAGAGGAAATGAGAGGGAACCAGTTATTGCTAGTAGCCTTTGCCATTGACCCAAAGGGGTGCGAACCTCTGGGCGCTCAATTAGTTTGCTAGTCACTGTGTCGTTATAAAACGCTTTTTTTTTCATCAAAATGATGTCCATGTTATTGAGTTCTAATGCTTCTTCCCTTTAGCGAGCTAAATCGGATCGTGTGAAGACGCGGTCTCCAACTTTAAAACGAAATCTGGAATGTAAGTCGTATCCTGGATAACGAAGGTATGTCGAATCAGTTGACGAATCGACCCGGATCTCAATTAGGGCAAGGATATCAGGTTTCTGTTTGCAAATATTGGTGAACGGCGCTTATATTCGTATTGGTGAAACCAATGCCCCTGATGTTACAAAATGCCGTTACCAATCGAACGGCAACAGAGTTTCAAGAATGAACCCGATGATGAATTTCTTAAAGTTCGGTTATTTATCAAAATATCTGTCAATTAATCAATAAACGTGGGTCTCACTTAGGGCTACGATAACTTATTTTGATATTTGCCAATATTCGTGGACGACGTTTACATTCATATTGGCGAAGCCGATAGCTCTGATCTTACAAAATGTCATTACTAATTGAACGTTTACAGTTTCCCAGGCAGACCCGATTACGCGAAGACGAGTTGTTTACAGTTCAGTTTCTGAGGTAGTCCTTCCTGCAGGAGATCCGAATACAGAACTAGTTTACTTCCGGAATTCTTTTTCAGGAGTTACCATCATGTCTTATCTCAACTTCAGTCCGGGATCAGCCAATTGACCGGAACACACACCAAGAGTTCTCACGACTACATCGCGAAACCTATAGTGTGGCATCTCTCCTTGGGACCGAATTATATCACCTTTTTCGATACATCAACCAAGCTCCGAAATATAGCCAAGAATTTTTCCCGACCATTTCACGGAGCCTATATTTTGGTGGGGTAGTACTTCACTAGGCGGCAAGTTGGTGTATCAACACATCTGAAGATATCCGAACGTCTGAAATAAATTTTTAGAGTTAAACAATGCGTATTCTATAAATGTGGGGTATTGCGGGAAAATACTTGGAGAAGTGAGAGACATTTGTGGGGGTTCTCTACATCACACGGAGAACCAACCCACAACCCTAACCTGCAAACGGGCAAAAACCCAATCCGCAATAGTATACATCTCACCAATAGCATACATCTCCCAAGCTGCAACAAACATTTTCCCAAACCTCCAACAGAATATAATTCAACCAAATATATTCTAACCATCCGCGCATTCATTTTCCCGCAATTGCTTCGGTCAATTCTCCACTTAATTCATATTTCCTCTTCGTGACCAAGCAATCTTAATTTCCCCGAAATTCATATGCCATAACAAACGCATGTCCAAATCCTCGACGGAACATTACCAACTAACTAAGCCGCGCACATTTCCCCGAAATTCATATGCCATAACAAACGCATATCCAAATCCTCAACGGAACATTATCAACTTACCCGCGCACATTTCCCCGAAAGTACTTCGGTGAACATTTCATCTAAACGATATTCCTTGCTTGCATCAAAGCCATCCCAATTTCCTCCGAAAATGCATGCCCATACTCGCTCGCGTCCCCAAAGCCAATTTCCCGGTACACCCAACCAACGAAGTCAACCCAGCCTGCACGGCCAGAATTCGCTGGAACTGAGTTCTTATGCGAGCATAGCAACTCTTCCAGAATTCTTCGTAATTGGCAGCGAGCCTAACTTTGCTATGACGCACCGCCACGACGCAATGAATGAATTATTTTCATTCATAAGAAGTCGACATCCAACCGCCACCGCGCGCGCATCGCTCTTCAACTGCCCCGAGTCGAAATTCCCCTCGGAGTATATAAGTACACATTACGGGACTATATTAATCGATTAAAAATAAATAAAAGTGCTGCCTAACTCTTACGTGGCACCAGGAGGCTTCGCGAAGGGTATACATATTGTGGAACCGTATCGGACGGTGCCAGTGATCTTCCGCGCGGTTTCGTCTTGTACTAAGGTCAATTACACCGATCCCTGTGTTAAAATCAAATCATCCTGAACCTTGTCTACTAAGATCGTTGTTGCTTGTGGAAATCAGACGATATTGCATTTGTTTGTTAAAATCTAATTACACCGAACCCTGCGTTAAAATCAAATCATACTGAACCTTGTCTACTAATATCGTTGTTGCTTGTGGAAATCAGACGATATTGCATTTGTTTGTTAAAATCTAATTACACCGAACCCTGTGTTAAAATCAAATCGTCCTGTACCTTGTCTATTAAGATCGTTGTTGCTTGTGGAAATCAAACGGTATTACATTTGTTTAATAAAGCCAAGTTATACCGAACCGCTTGTTAGAATTAACCATACTGACTTTTATTTAATGCAAGCGAAGGATATACGCACGCAGTGATAGCCAAGGCACCTCTATTGTGCATAAGTTACAACTAACCCTGCGGAAAATTGTATGGCGAAATGGATAAATAATAAACATAGTTTTGTGTTTGAAAAGAAGGAACAGGAGAAGTCGACCCGAATCGACGGGGTATTAGTGAACACCGCGCCCGTGCTGGCGCCTACCTAGATCCCCCACACATTAACCAAATTTAGTTGAATAAGATACATTATATGTATGTTCTACTGACGCAATTGAATGGCTTGCATCCCCAATTGCCTATTTTTATTTCGTAACAAACAAGTACCACACTGTTGTACATGCGCCTGACCAAATACCTGGACTGATTCCACGTTTAAAACTTACATATGAGGGGAGGTCAATAAGTCTTTAGAAAATGAGGACGATTTTCTTTTATTTTCTCATTTAGCTGATCTAATAACGACGACTAATACTGTACAGTTATCATCTGTCTCTTTTCCAAATAGTCAATGAACTACATCATCCCAAAACACAGTAGCCATAACATTTCCAGCTGATTTCGCCGTCTTTGCCTTCTGTGGAGCCGGTTCGCCATTAAGAAGCCACTGTTTAGACTGCTATTTTGTCCCGGGAGTGTAGTGGTATATCCATGTTTCATCTACAGTTACTAATCTGCGCAGAAACTCATCTGGGTTCCGACGCATGCGCTCCAAAAGTTCTCAGCTGAGAGCAAATGTGGTACCCATCTCGCAGATATTTTTTTCATACCCAATTTATCATGAAACTAAGTGCTAATAGACAAATACCTAGTGAGGAATGATGCAGATACTACGAGCATTAGCGATACTACGAGCGCCATCGTAGACGTTTCCAACGACTTATGGACCTACCCTCGTATATTTGTCAACTTGTGTGGGGTAAGGAACCCCATACATTTGGTCTCAGTTTTCACATTTATAGTGATTGTAATTTTGAATCGAGTTAATTCAAATTCCGAAAACCAAAACCGATTGATCATTTATTAAAATGAGAAGTGAAACATAAAGTGGGCGAGAGTAACAAACATTAAATTATTGAAGTACATCATGCATCATATGTACCAAGTGCTCAGAATTTACTTGGAGAAAATTGTTACTTAATTCCAGGTAAACACAAATTGTAGTGCCGGAACTAACTCATTAGAACAAATTATTAATAATACGGTGCAGAAATATATGAAAATAAGGGTCATGCTCCATGGATCTAATTGGAACACTCATAGTTCGTGATCTCCGGTAAAACATAACGTAAATAGCAACAAATCCAACTGCATTGAACCTAGAATAATATGTGCTGTTGTCGCTTACCTCCTTCTGTCTCCTCCGCCACGTCTATCTCTAGCAAATTCACCTTCCACGCGCATTTTCCTCTCTTCCTCTCGTCGTCTTTCATCTTCCTCTCGGTCTTTCTGTCGCTTCTGGTGCATTTCGTCGACAGCACTCCGTAATTTTGAATATCCCAAGTGTTGCTTCCCCATTAAATGATCTTCAATTCGTTGCTGGGCGTCCCCAACAATTAAAAAGGCACCACAAACTTCGCAAACCTCCATTTGTTTTTCTGGAATACCATTTAAATCTAACATCCATGCCGGTAACTTCCTCTCCACAGTTCCCGCTGTGCTGCTGCCTTCTTCTGGGGTAGTGTTTTGCTCGTTTGGAATCACTGGATTAACTGCAGGAGCATTGGTTGTCTGATCATGTTGAGCCATTAACGCTTCTTTTTCATCCTTAAGCTGTTCACAGAGTGTCATCAAATCTTGGGCTTGGTCAACATCGCCTCTATGACCGGCTTCTTCAGCTTCACTAAGTAACTTCTTAATTCGTGCATTTAAATTATTTAGTTGATCCTGATATTTAGATATATAAACTGGAGCCGATGGCATTCCATTCTCTGATTTGTTCATCAACAAAAGCCGTTGCCGTCCCTTCTGAATTTTTCTATCAACTTCATTCAGCATATTTTTACAAAAGCGTAAAAAATCATCTTCAAACTGTCGTTTTCTTGCACCGGGTCGAGCATTCTCGTACATTTTTTTAGCTTCTTCGTCGTGCAAACGTGGACAAGGCCCTAGATCTGCTCTAGTATTCACGAACAAATCATGGGGACAAAATTTTACCAAGAAATATTGACAAAACTAAAATACATGAGGTAAATAAAGTAATTTACATTTTTAATCAATTAGCACTTACGTCCGGATCGTCCCAGTTCACCTTTTTACCTTTTTCGGAGGGACCTAGGTTACGATTGCGACCCATGAGCTCATCTAGCATTGCCCTTGCCGCATCAACCATCTTTGCTCGATTTCGAAACCAAATTTTCGTCTAAAACGAACTTTTGTGAGAAACGACAAATATGTAAAACCGTAAAATCGGTAATATTATTATTGGTTGTAAAACTAGTTGGATTTTAGTTAATACTACGCAGAAGAAAATACGAAATACTTGACTCCACAATCGTAACAACTAATGTAATGGCGTATTGACAGATCTATAATAATCCACAATCATAGTAACTAAATAATAGCCTATTGACAGCTCTATAATAGACGTCGATAATGTAGTTTTCAGAGAGCAGCATACAGTTTGTACATTGAATTAAATAAAACTTTCTTAATAATTAAAACAACTAGAAAGTTTCAAAGCATAGGATTAGGTGAGAATAAGTAACAAATTTTAAACTATTTTAATGTTTTGTGTAGTTCTTTAAAAATGCAGGTGTTGGTGCGATTTTAATACACTTTTACATTCTTTATAGTCACGTAAAGACCACTCGCGTAGAAAAATTTAACATAGAAGTGGATTTATTTTAAAATCTTCCCATCAATATTGTAAAAGCGTATTTAATTTTATGTATTACTGCGTTTCACAAGTTTGCCCTGTGTGATGTCTAAAAACCAGTAAAATAGGCTGAAACCAATGTTTGCACTTTATTTTAAATTATACAAATTTATTTTAATGTTTTTACAATATACGCCTTATTAAAAATTAAAAATAAAAGGACGCTTGTATTCAAATATACAGCCCTGTGAAAAATTATAGACGTAAATTTTCAGTTTTCTTGGAATGAGTAAGAAATGTTTATGGCCAGTTTTGTAACAAAATACTGTCAAATGACACCAACTCAGCGAAAACCTTTTAATGGCTTAATTGCTTTTTTACCAGGAATGGTAATTAATTTTCTGAAAAACCCCAAATTTCGCCTGGTAAAAAAGTATAAACTTTGGCCTTTTTCTCGATCTTAGACTTAGCTGTAACGCATAGCTTAGTATAACAAAAGTTCTTATAAAACAGTGCAAAACAATTTGTCTTGCGTCATTCCACTATTTTGTAAATCGAGTATTCTTTGTTTTTTAACGTCCGTTTATGTTTGCCACTTGGCATATTTAGATCTTTAAAAGAATTCCCTGCGTAAAATAAAAATCTGTTTATTATCAATGCAGATTGTCTGCAGTGTTTCTTAAGAACTTTGGTTATACCAAGCTATGCGGTACAACTAAGCCTGAGATCGAAAAAAGGCCTAAGTGTATACTATTTTACCAGACGAAGTTTGAGTTTTTTTCAGAAAATTAATTACCATTCCTGGTAAAAAAGCAATTAAGCCATTAAAAGGTTTTTGCTGAGTTGGTGTCGGTTGACAATATTTTGTTACAAAACTGGTTATAAACATTTATTACTCATTCCGAAAAAACTGAAAATATACGTTTGAGACTATAATTTTTCAAAGTACTGTATATACAAGACTAATAAAAAAAACACGCATTATGTACTCTGTACACAATATTAATTTAAAAGCAAACCTACAAATATTCTTATAATTCATGTCATATCAATGTGATAATGGTTACTTACAGCACAATATCCACATTTAAATCCATAGCTTAAATAAAAAACTAGAAAACGAAAAATAAGTGTATAAAAATTCATTCAATAATATGGAGGCTGCGAGATCTAACATTACTACTATTTATTGGCCTAAAGGGACGCGGAATGTCCTCACCGACTCGGCTGCGACTCCTTCCACACTTGGCCATCTATAAACACGGAACTGTACATTACGTAATAGCAGTTGGATTTCAGCAGTTTACTGACTGCGTGCCAACCAGCGTTGCCGAAATGCAGTCTTTTGTTAATTTCCTCCCACATTTTGTTACTGGCTAATAGTTATGTTCCCAGATATTTAAACTATTTAACTTTTTCAAATATCTTGCCTGTGACATTTATGTGTGTTCCCTGAGGTCCACGTGTTCGCGCCGTAATTTAGTTTTGTCTTCATTTATTTCTAGGCACACCTCTTCTACCGCTTGGATGATGATTTCACTGTTTTTTCTTACAGTTTCTAGATTATCGCCCAAAACGGCGATATCATCCGCGTATGCGAGCACTTGTGTGACCTCGTTCAGGGATGATCCGGTCATCTTGTCGTCTTGTACCTTTCTGATAGCATACTCGAGCACACGGTTAAAAAGACATGGTGAGAGGCCATCCTCCTGGTTTAGTCCGTCCAGGATTTCAAATGGTTCTGAGAGGTGCTTTTCTATTCTAACTCGCCCTTTATTTTCGGTCATGAAGATTTGAAGGAGGGCGGCATATTTTTTCGGGACTCCCAGCTCAACTACAATATGGTAAAGTATTTGCCTTGCGGTGGAGTCGTAGACTTTTTTGAAGTCAACGAAAATTGGTGAACCGTCTCTCCGTATTCCCACTTCTTTTCCAACAGTTGCCTTGTTGTGAACATTTGGTCGCTACCGCGCTGGTAGTCTCCCGGTATTTCTTCTGCGTACGGTGTGATTATCGCCAGTATGGCATTTGTTAGTATTTTGTATGTGGTTGGGAGCAACGATATTCCTCTGTAGTTTTCGCAGTTAGATTTGTCACCTTTTTTGAAGATGGGGATGACTATTGAGGTTTTCCATTCTTCCGCAGTGACTTCCTTATCCCATATTGTTTTGATGAGTTGGTGGATCTTTCGAGCGGTTGCCTCTCCTCCGTGCTGCACAAGCTCTGTCGGTATGCAATCGACTTCGGGACCCTTGTTGTTTTTCAATCGATTTATTGCGTCTATAATTTCGTTTAAAGAATGTTCTGCGATCTGAGGGTCGGCTGTATGTACGTCTGGTGCCGTATGTACGTGTGATGCGTGCTCTAACTACTCCTTCCATCTTGTGACGATATTGTTTGTTTCTGCGGCCACACAGTCGTTTGCGTCTCAAATTATGTTGGCTCTCCCTCTGTAGCCAGTTCTAATTGAGTTTATGCCGACACACATAACAGGTCAATTGAAAAGTCCCCGGCCTTCCATAGTAAAACACATTTTTTTGGCAAAATTCGTTTTTTTTATTCAACATAATTCTCTTCGAGTGTGATACACTGATTATAGCGACCCTCCAACTTTTCGATACCTCTTTTGTAGTATGATTTGTCCTTTGCTTCAAAATAGGCCTCAGTTTCGGCAATCACCTCTTCATTCGACGAAAATTTCCTCCCAGCGAGCATTCTTTTGAGATCTGAGAACAGAAAATAGTCGCTGGGGGCCAGATCTGGAGAATACGGTGGATGCGGATGCGGAATTCGGAGCCCAATTCATGGATTTTTGCCATCGTTTTCACTGCCTTGTGACACGATGCATTGTCTTGGTGAAGCAGCACTTTCTTTTTCTTCAAATGCGGTCGTTTTTCGGCGATTTCGTCCTTCAAACGGTCCAATAACGCTGTGTAATAGTCGCTGTTGATGGTCCTTCCTTTTTTAAGATAGTCAATGAAAATTATTCCGCGCGCATCCCAAAATACAGACGCCATAACCTTGCCAGTCGACTGTTGCGCTTTTCCACGCTTTGGGGCGGGTTCATTGTGTGCAGTCCACTCGGATGACTGTCGATTGGACTTCGGAGTGAAATAATGGAGCCATGTTTCATCCATTGTCACATATCGACGCAAAAACTCGGGTTTATTACGCTTGATCATCTCCAAACACTGCTCCGAATCATCAACTCGTCGTTGTTTTTGGTCAAAAGTGAGCTCGCGCGGCAGCCACTTTGCACAGAGCTTTCTCATACCCAAATATTCGTGAATGATATGATGTACACGTTCAGTTGATATCTTTAGAGTGCCTGCTATTTCATTCAATTTCAATTTACGGTCATTCAAAATCATTTTGTGGATTTTTCTAATGTTTTCGTCGGTAACAACCTCTTTTGGGCGTCCACTGCGTTCACCGTCTTCGGTGCTCATTTCACCACGTCTAAACTTAGCATACCAATCCTTGATGGTTGATTTTCCTGGGGCGGCGTCTGGAAACTCTTCATCAAGCCAAGTTTTTGCTTCAACTGTATTTTTTCCCTTCAAAATGTAATATTTTATCAACACGCGAAATTCCCTTTTATCCATTTTTTTTACAATAACAGAAGTTGCTTCACTCAAAATACTATAATTCACAAACTAATGATCCGACGTCTGTCAAATTTATACACGCGTCTTTTAAAGGTTAGGGCTAACTAAAAATCATATGGATTTAATTCTAGTGCCGCCATCTATGTGTCAGGCAGGGGACTTTTCAATTGAGCCGTTACCTCTGATGTTCTTCGCTCGGACATTTTCTAGGATTTTTCGATCCGAGTCTTCTCCCATTCGCGTTTTTGGCGTTTAAAAAGTCTCGTTGTCTCTTTCCGAACCGTTGCGTATCTTTCTTCATATCTTACTAAGTGAATCACTCTGAGGCGTTTACGTTGTTCGATCGTCGCCCTGTACTCATGGTCAAATCAAGATTTGGACTTAATTGTTTTCTCAAATCCTAATAGCTTTTGCGCTGTTTGTTGGATTACGTCCCTGTTCGATGCCCATTTATGTCCACATTATTGCTTTCCTCTTCCTCACTACTCCCATACTCTACGATGCTAATTTTATTCGTTAGTTCGTCATGACATTCAGCCCTTTGCGCAGGTCTTTCAGTTTATCAATGTCAAATATTTTACTCGTCTCCCGTGACTGCCGGTGTGGGTTTGCTGGGAGCCAGCTCCTAATTTTGCCCATCACTAGAAGATGATCGGAGTCACAATCTGGTCCTCCATATGATTTTATGTTCGAGTGGTGTCTTTTATATATGAGGAAGTGGTCTATTTGATTACGCGAGTTACGGTTGCCACCTGGCACCCCGTCCCCTACACCTAAGTCCCACCCAGCAAATATGCTTAAACGGCAAATTCACCCATAAAGGTTATTTTCCCACAGTTTCTTGAACCCCATGCAACATCAGCAATAGGCCGGAACAATAGTTCGTAACCCTAGATATAAGAACTCGATATGGAACTTGCAAAGGTGACAAATTGTAGACTCAGCGTCTACCGAATTCGAAAGCGTGAGAATCACTTTTGCAATTCAATGCCAAGCGGTAATGTACAGATAGAATAGGGAATGAAGTGGAGTTGGTTTTTGGTCACGAATGTTAAAACGTCTAATAATTTCATAAAATAAGTTGTGAAAATACAAACGAAAAATAAAAGATAAATGAAATAAAAAATTGTGCGTAGTTTTTTTTTTTTTGACATCCTCGAACCACAGAACCTTAATTTACACCATCGAGTGATATCCATGTGGCTTTATGGATTTGCTTATGCTTGAACATCGTGCTTTTCACTACCAGATCTTTTGAGGCTGCGAGCGTGATAAATCGAATTCCATTATCATTTGAAACATCGTGTAGGCTTTCTTTATATCTAGTTGATTGAAAGAAATCTTCCTTTCCAATTTTCGCGTTGACGCCCCCGAAAAGGATTTTAACATCGAATGATGAGATCAAATACTTCCTCTAGGGTATCATAGAACGCGTCCTTCGTTTTTTCGTCGGTAGATTCTGTTGGGGCGTGTACGTTTATATATGCATAATTGTACCATGGGCCTCGTATTTTTACCACCGGCGTTCGGTCATTCATAAATTTCACATCTTTTACATAGGGCGTAATCTTATTGCTTATGATGAAGCTGGTTCCGAGGTTATGTGCCAGTGTGAACCCGTTGGTTTCGATTACATGATGTAGGAGTCGGACTTCCTGAAGCGCAATGATGTCCATTTTATATTGTTTCGCGTTCTCTACGACCGTCTGTATCGAGGCTGGTTTATATAACCTCCGAACATTCCACGTGTCGATACGTATATCCCGCTTTTGTTTCGTTGTTCCCTACGTCTTCTTTTTGCCGAGGCGTTTTTTCTTGATGATTTGTTCCCTTATGGCAGTGCCGGCTCATCATACCTACGCCTACCGGGTTCTTCGTGGGGTTGTTTTGTGTATATTGATTATTCATTTCCGTCCCCACGAGGTTTCAAATAGTCCGCCATATCAGAGCCCCACGGTGACCCGTAGCACTCTGGGTTAGGGGTGACATATATTTATGTGTTACCCCTCGCTAGCACATCTGACAGGGACGGCCCTACTGGAAGCGTATGCTTCCGTCAGCATAGCCTGACTGATTCATTGTAATTGAAGCCTCCGCACCACGTCAAGATTTCTACCAAGATGTATGACTCTGATGATTTATTTTATTCTCGTGCTTTGTTCTTCACTATGGTTTCCATGTACGAAAAGGGTATTAGTGCTAATTTAGACGTATCCACCATATGCTTGTATATTACGTCACCACAAGAAATTTTAAATGAATAAAATAATTTTTTTTAAATTTGGTGATGTAAAAAAAATGGTGATGGAAAAATGTCCCCCAGTATTTATTTTGTAAGTTTTGTAGTCATATCGTGGGCCTAGAAATAAATGAAGACAAAACAAAATACATGATTACGGCGAGAGCAGGTGGGTCTCAGAGAACACATATAAACGTCAGAGGTAAGATCTTTGAAAAAGTTAAAGAATTTAAATATCTGGGAACGATACTGACGGCCAGTAACGAAATGTCGAAGGAAATTAACAAGAGACTGCATTCCGGCAACGCGAGTTGGCACGCAGTCAGTAAACTGCTGAAATCCAGACTGCTATCACGTAACATAAAGCTCCGTGTCTATAGAACCATAAT
This sequence comes from Microdon myrmicae, assembly GCA_963931805.1. Classification (NCBI taxonomy): domain Eukaryota; kingdom Metazoa; phylum Arthropoda; class Insecta; order Diptera; family Syrphidae; genus Microdon; species Microdon myrmicae. The sequence goes on along the minus strand of OZ007501.1, from coordinate 150,638,821 downwards.
CATGCCAATTGTTCTATATGGATGCGAAACATGGGCTCTCACAAAACGGGAAGAAAACAAATTCCGTCTATTCGAGAATAAAGTTTTGAGAGGCATCTTTGGAGGTAAATATGACGAGGAGGCAGGACAATGGAGGAGACTCCATAACCACGAATTGGAAGAACTATATCGCAAACCTACAATAGTGAGAGTAATCAAGTCGCGAAGATTAAGATGGGCCGGACACGTGGCGCGAATGGGGAATGATAGGACCGTGCATAGAATTCTTGACGGTAGACCAACGGGAAAGAGACCGGTAGGGCGGCCGCGACGGAGATGGGAGGACAATGTTAGGCTTGACCTTGAGGAGATCGGATCGAATGGTGAAGCGTGGAAGGAGAGTGCCCAGGACAGGGAAGGATGGCGAAGCCGAGTCGGTGAGGTCATGAACTTCCGGGTTCCTACAGGCCAATAAATAATAAATAATTGTAGTCATATCATCATCATCATCGGCACTACAATCGGGATCCGGTGTTGGCCTTATTTAGCAAATCTCGAGGCTTGTTAAATTTTCCATAATAATTTATTTTTACCGCCAAGGTTATTGGCCTTACGCAGTTTGTAGTCATATCGCATTCTTTTTTTATAGACACAAAGGTCTAGCGGTTTTGAAATACCTACATCACTATCGTCTAGCATTCGTTCATTCGATTCCTGTATACACAAATCTGGTGAAGTTTCAAATACATAACATGCATATTCGCAGGAACAAAGAATTATACGATATGTAGTTAGCAATAAATTTAATCCAACATATGAGTTATCGGTCAATCTAGACAATTGCAAAATATTTTGAAGTGGAGTAGCATAAGTGACACCGCAACGAAACTTTCCTACTGTAAACAGTTAATTCGGCCTAGTATATCGTTTTATTTTTGGTCTGTAAGAACCCAAAAGTTCACTACGCCACCACTATCTGTCTTGTGCACTTTCCCCCCAAATTTCGTCAGCTGATGCAATCTCCTTAAGGACGCGCCTTACATTGGCCTCTCATCTCCTCCACGGACTTGTCACTTGCCTCTTTTCTGTTGGTCTTCCGTCAACAATCCTACGGACTGTTCTGTCGTTGCCCATTCTCGCCAGATGGCCGACCCATCTTAATCAATATTGTTGGTTTGAGGTTTAACTCTACCAATTCATGATTGTATCGTTTCTTCCATTGTCCCGTATTCTCGTCAAATTTAAGTAAGGATACTTCTTAAAACTACATGTACGCTTTTCCAATATGAAAACACTTCGAGTATACGAAAGAAAACTCATCCGGAAACGCATCAAAGTTCTAAGATACCTGAGGGCCGCCATTATTTTAAAATTCTTCTATATGAGGGTTTCACATCAATATCACGTTAACGTTCGTAGATTTCCTTATTCTAGCACTTCCAGGTCGTCTTCCTACATTTCGTCGCGCAGTAGACGCCGAATTGACATGACGTCTCCAGTAATATTTAGGCCTTGAAATAGGTTCGTTGACACATTAAAAACCGGGTCCTTATCTTAACATGAAATACACTATAAAAATTAAAGTTTTTTTTTTATTTTACTTCTTTCGGGGGAAGCGGACGTACAACAATGAGTCGGCGCTATGAAATGTTAATTTTCCACGGCCTGCTCCTTTCGTCAAGCTACAAAAGATAGATTAGGTTTAATCTCAGTCACTTCACGGAACCTATAGCATAATAGGGTGGTACTACCCTTATTCACTCATGTCCTTTCAAACACAACCCTTAAAACTACATCCTCACATATCTTACATTCTCAGTTAATACAGCACATTTCATAAATAAACAGACACTATATTCTATATCCAGTCACTTACAGCACATTTCATAAATATGCCCCTTTTCATAACAAGCACATTTTTCATTTCAAAACATGGCCACTTTGATTTTCGTTCAACGTTTATTCAAAATTCTAAGTCACAGAGACTTCTGGATTGTTTTGTTCAGTTTATACGCCACAGTCAGTTAGAACAAAATGTTCTATATAAACAAGTAAATTTATATGAAAAAAGTAGAAAGAAGAGAGCTCAGCTTGAGATAGCTGAGTTCGATAAAATAAAAATAAATAAAACAAATATTTAAATAAAAGAGATCTTTTATTATTATTAATAACATATTAATAAAGAACACTTAAATTCTTTAATAAATATAATAACCTCCACGCTCTTCCCTCGAAAGAGGAAGCACGGCGTTGGAGCCGTAACACTGGTGGCAGCGGTGGGACCCACAAAGACCGATCCACGAAGACTGGTGGACTCCCCGAAGGACGACTATATCCTCGACGGAAGACCGATCCACGAAGACTGGTGGACTCCCCGAAGGACGACTATATCCTCGAAGGAAGACCGATCCACGAAGACTCCTCGAAGGAAGACCAATCCTCGAAGGAAGACCAATCCCCGAAGGACGACTTAATCATCGAAGGAGGACTCGATCCCAGAGGAAGATTAGTGCAAGATAAAACCCTAAAGAGGGAAGGAAGGTCCTCATTTTCGACTTGGATGGCGGAACATTCGATGTATCGAGTGCAAATAACTTCGAAATTTCCTGTGCCGATGAGTTCCAGAGGAAATCTAAATTAACCTCAGTGGCAGCAGATGAAAAAAAAAAAACGCAAGAAGACAACACCTCAGAAAAAAAAAGAACAAAACATCAATCAACATATATTAGTAGTAAGAATCGTTAGCGAAATATCAATTTTTCTGTTCATTTTTTCCGTAGGAATATTTTTACCTTGGAACTTTTAACTTTTCCTTTTTACTAACAATTTTGTCCGATAGAAATTATTTCGAATATTCTCTTTCCAGTATTTCGACGACATTTCCGTTTTGTCTTTTTCGCCGAATTTTCTTTCTCTACAGCTTTGAGACCAAATTAACTTTCTTTTTCATATATATTGAATAACTAAAAGAAAGGCCATTTTTATATACCGTATTTTTAAGAAGTGATTTTGCCATACATTGATTTCAGAGTTTTCAAGATTACGAGTCCGTATTACACGAGACAGGCGGCTAGGCAGGGGGAAGAACAAATCCACTCTCTACAAATACACCATAACCCCCCTGAAATGGCTCTTTCTGTCGGAATTTCTGATGTTTTCAGAATCGTCCCTACCTTTGACGGAAAACCCTGCGACCTAGATAAATTTATTTCCGGGGGAGACGTTTTATTTAGATCTATAAAAAGGGCACACCCGGAGATATATGAAACATTTTTGGAGCTAGTCAAAAATAGACTAGAGGGTCCTGCCTATGATCTAATTAGGTATAGCACAATTGCTAAATGGGAGGATTTAAAGGATAAACTTGAATCAGAATATAAAGAGGAGCAATCTCGGTCAACGGCACACAATGAGTTGATATCCCTGAAACAAAACTTCAGAGAAACCGTTCGGGAATACGGAGATAGAGTTGCGAATGCTCTGAGGACGCTGAACTCTGCTACGTGTGAAATAACAGCAGACGCGGTGGTTAGAGAATTCTTGATAGAAGAAAACTCAAAATTGGCAGTGCAAATATTTGAGGATGGTCTCAAGAATGAACAACTGAAAATCCTAGCTAAAGTCCATGGGGGAAGTAGTTTGAAACAGACTATTGCATATGTAGTATCACATGCTGCTCGAATAGTCTGCCAAACCTGCGGTAAGCCAGGTCATTCTCAGGACACTTGTTATCGGAACATGCAGTCCAACAATTTTCCGAATAGACAACCAATAAAAAGAGAATATAACATTATATGCAATTTCTGTGGACGGAATAATCACACAGAGAACGAGTGTAGATACAAGATATCTAGGAATGGACCATCCTTAACAAATTACCAACAGGGTACAACAACGCGTAATCCATTCCGAAATAATCCTGCAAACACCGAAAATCGTTTTAGTGAATATCCTAGAATCACCAATAGACAAAACGATAGGCAAAATGTTCACTTTTCTCGGGTACAAGAGTCGGAAAACGAGGCCTGACGCCAACCCAATTTTGTGGAAGACAGACAAAATTTTTCTATTTATAACATTAGATCTTTGGCAATAGCTAACGACAATTTTAATGAATCTCCTAACCAAATAACTAAAGCGATACAGATAAACGAAGAGAAAATAAGCACTAATATAAATATTCCGATTCATACTCCAATTTTGGAAAATAATTCAGCAACACAGACTGAAAATTCGAAATTTTCAGCAGTAGTAAAGACTGAAATCCCTAATATTTCGGATATCCCTATTGACCACACAGACACTTCAGCAACCAAGACTGAAAACTCAGCAATATTAAAGACTGAAAATTCAGAACTTGCAGAAAATACACTAACAAAAATCCCTCACATTTCGGCTATCCCTATAGACAACCCCGACACTTCAGCAACAAAGACTGAAAATTCAGCAGTGGTAAAGACTGAAGATCCAAAAGGTGCAATAAAAATCGAAACCCAGGTCAGTTCAGTAGTTAACACTGAAGAACACCATGTTTCAGCAGCAAAGTCTGAAGGACTGAAGGTTTCTACAGCAGATATAACTGAAGAAATAGTTCAAACAGCAAATAAGACTGGGAACCAAGATGTTCTAACAGCAAATAAGTCTGAAGAACTATACGAATCAGTAAATGAGACTGAGAAACTAAACGATCCATCAGCAATGAGTAAGACTGAAAAGGTAAACGTTCCGACAGAAGTTAAAGCTATAGAAAATGATGACATTGAGCCGAAAACACTAAACATTTTAAATAACGATACTGAACAGCAACACGAAGTAATGAAAATTGAAAATAATAATTCAATTAAAGAAGTTAAAGCTATAGAAAATGATGACAATGAGCCGAAAAAACATTTTAAATAACGATACTAAACACCAACACGAAGTTATGAAAATTGAAAATAATAATTCAATTAAAATAGGTATTGAAAAGAAAAACCTTATAAATACCTTACAAATTAAATTTTACAACAATAAACATGTATTCGAACATAAAATAAGAAAAAATAAAAAGGTACACAGTCATTTAGGACAACTGAGATCATTTCTTAAGAAAATGTTTGATATTATGCAGTCATCATAATAATAGGCCCAAAAAAGTTTTGGAAAATTTTCCATAAATTTAAGGAAAAGATAGACACTTAACAAATGGCCTTTGTTTTTATTCAATATATAAAACAATTGTAAGAAATGACGGAAACGAAAAAAAAAAAAGGTAAAAAAGGGGAAGAAAGAAAGAAAATTTTAGAAAAAAAAATTGTATTATATACTGGGATATAATACATTTTAAAATATATATTGGGATATAATTCGAACGAAAAAGAAAATTTTGAGAAATATTATTAATTATATATATAGAAAAAAAAAAGTTGTTGGATAATAAAAGAAAAGGTTCCAAGTGGAAATATTAAGTTAGTTAGAAATATTTAAAGTTAGTTAAAAGATAATGTAAGTAGACTATAAGTAAACTTTTAGATTATTGTAACCTATTTTTCTAGTATTAAGAACTTTTGGATTTTTGTAACTTTTGATATAAGATTAACTTTGAACGCCATTGTAATTGAACGAAAATCCAAGTCGGTAATTAAACCTAATCTAAGCAATAGTTAACAGAAAATTATTCTCTTCAAGGATAATTTTCTTTCTCGAAGAAGGGTGGGATGTTGTATTCCAGAATACTACCCTTATTCACTCATGTCCTTTCAAACACAACCCTTAAAACTACATCCTCACGTATCTTACATTCTCAGTTAATACAGCACATTTCATAAATAAACAGACACTATATTCTATATCCACTCACTTACAGCACATTTCATAAATATGCCCCTTTTCATAACAAGCACATTTTTCATTTCAAAACATGGCCACTTTGATTTTCGTTCAACGTTTATTCAAAATTCTAAGTCACAGAGACTTCTGGATTGTTTTGTTCAGTTTATACGCCACAGTCAGTTAGAACAAAATGTTCTATATAAACAAGTAAATTTATATGAAAAAAGTAGAAAGAAGAGAGCTCAGCTTGAGATAGCTGAGTTCGATAAAATAAAAATAAATAAAACAAATATTTAAATAAAAGAGATCTTTTATTATTATTAATAATATATTAATAAAGAACACTTAAATTCTTTAATAAATATAATAACCTCCACGCTCTTCCCTCGAAAGAGGAAGCACGGCGTTGGAGCCGTAACATAGGGTGGAATTTCACCTAACGAGTGGTCGTTGGAACCCAACTGAGAGTCGTCTATTGAGGCTAAATATGCACAATCAAACACATGACGCAACTTCTTTACCAAGTCCCTCATTAAAGTGACAAAGTGAATGAAAAGCATGTAACGTGTATTTGGATGAATTATTTCTTTATTCAGTAACAAAAGACAAATATTAGTAAAAAAAAATGTTATTATGAATTCTTTTCGTTGATCTTGACAATTACACTCTTAACTTCTGTGTAATTCTGCAGAGCATACTCTCCACCTTCTCGACCATGGCCAGACATTTTATATCCTCCAAACGGCGTTTGCGCTGCAAGCATGTTATAAGTATTTACCCAAACTGTTCCCGCACGCAAACCCTGGATTAAATAATTAGCCTTATCTATGTTCTTTGTAAAAACAGCCGCAGCTAAACCATACTCCGATGCATTGGCCCTCTTTATCACTTCATCCAAATTTTTAAACCGGATCAGTTGTTGGACGGGGCCAAAGATCTCCTCCCGAGCGATTTGCATATCGTCTTTCACATCTGCAAATACCGTTGGCTCAATGAAATAACCAGACATGTCTTTACACCGATTTCCACCAGCAACCAATTTTGCTCCGTCCCTCGTCCCACTGTTGATCAATCCCAAAATCTTGTTCACTTGCTCTTGATCAATTTGGGGGCCTTGTTCATTTTTGAGATCAAAAGGATTACCTACAGTTCGCTTTTTAGCCCGTTCTGCACTTCGTTCAACGAATTCATCGTAAATTTTATCTTCGATGAAAGTTCTTGAACCAGCACAGCAGCACTGTCCCATATTGAAGAACAATCCGAAGTGGGCCTGCTCGACTGCGTAATCCAAATCGCTATCCGATAAAATAATATTCGGGCTCTTACCTCCCAATTCAAGTGTAACCCTTTTCAAATTAGACTGTCCTGATCCTGTTTGGATAAGTTTACCAACTTCCGTGGATCCTGTAAACGCCACCTTATCAACATCTGGATGGTGTACTAGCCGTGCTCCAGCCGACCCGAAACCTGGAATTACATTGATCACTCCATCTGGGAAGCCAGCCTCCTTAGTTAATTGCGCAACATAAAGTGCAGTCAGACTAGTTTGTTCAGCTGGTTTCAAGACAATGGTGTTGCCCGTACAGAGGGCAGGACCTAGCTTCCAGGCCATCATAAGAATAGGGAAGTTCCATGGAATAATTTGAGCGCACACTCCAACTGGTTCATGGCGAGTATAACTAAAAAAGGGTCCATCCATTGGAATAGTTTTGCCATGGTTCTTATCTGCCCAACCCGCAAAATAACGTAAATTACTTATTGTCATTGGCAAATCCACAGAATAGGACATAGCGAAGGGTTTACCATTGTCTAGGGTCTCTAAGCTCTAATACAAGGAATTTTTTATCATTAGATACACACATTGGATATCAGCAACATACTTACCGCTAAATATACTTGGTCGCGTTCTATAAGGTCCGCCAGACGATTGATCAATCTACCGCGTTCTGAAGCATCCTTTTGACGCCATGGAGATCCCAACCTATTTGTGTAACGTTGAATGTTAAAAACACCCGAAACTTCTTTTTATAAACTTACTCAAAGGCCTTCCTTGCAGCTCTTACCGCAATATCTACGTCTTCATCTCCAGCTTCCTGAATATCAGCGATCACTCTCTCAGTCGTCGGGTTTATTGTCGGAAATGATTTTCCACTTTTGCTTTTCTGCCACTCATTGTTGATAAATAGCTGAAATAATGAACACCGCAAATGTAAATGATAAGTTTAACCTAAACAGTGTTTTCGTTTATGAACAACAATAATTAAAATTAACAGGCTCACGAGCCAAATGTTAACATCACACTTTATTTACCCTTTCATCATCATCATCGGCACTACAACCGGGAGCCGGTCTTTGCCTTATTTAGCAAGTCCTGAGGCTTGTTAAATATTCCATAATGATTTGTTTTTTCCGGGCAAGGTCATTAGTCTTGCGCCAGAGGCGAACCCCGGTCTCCCGCATGACAGGCGGGTATACTAACCACTATACTATCGAGGGGCCTTTACATATTATATAATTATCATCATCATTACATATTGTGACGCATATGACAATCAGTACTAGAATATTCGAGAAAGTCCGAAACAAAGTACTAGAATATTCTATAAAGTATTGGAAAACTGAAGACCGTGAACAGTAGAACATTCAAGACTATGGAACGGACGGAAACGAAACGCCGAATCAGAATAAGGAAACGGTATAAATACGTCGCACACAGATCATGGAGATGAGTAAGATGTAGAAAGTGAAGCAAGCGATAAGTGTGGTAGTAGAAAGTTATAAGTAAGAAAGTGAAGCAAGCGATAAGCAAGAAGTAAAAGGCGCGATAAGTACGGAAGCGATAAGTCAAGAAATCGTTGTGTACGGTAAAAGTAACGGCTGTGATTAAGGGACTAATAAAGTGTTATATTAATTCAAATCGATTTAACGGCTCTTATTTATTTTAAATAATTAACCCAGCGAACCCTAAGCTCGCTACAATATTATATAATTATCATCATCATCGGCACTACAACCGGGAACCGGTCTTGGTCTTATTTAGCAAGTCTCTCCACCGGTATCCGGTCCTTATCCGAGACTTGTTAAATTGTTCATAGTAATTTGTTTTTCCGCGCAAGGTTATTAGCCTTGCGCCAACCTTTCTCCGGATGTCGAAGTATGCATTGGTTCACTACTTGGCGGGTGCCAAAGTAGCTATCCAGGGGTGTCACGTAGAGACTGCATGTGAACTTGGATTGAATAGGGACAAGGATCGTCGTGGCCTTCGCCGGGTTGAAAGCAGAGACTTTACCCTTTATGTTCGCTCCCATCCCCCGTTATATAATTACAGCCTGCTGATATTAGCACCTGACGATTATCATAAATGGAGATGAGGTAATGTTTATCTACCCACGTCAGCCCCAGCTCTTATTAATCCATACCTAAAACCCGGCAATACACTTTCAATTTCTTTTTAACCTGATTGAAGTATGTATAGATACAAAACGATTATCTTTACAGATAAATAAATGTCAACGAGTGAGCTATACCTACAATAGTGAGAGTAATCAGGTCGCGAAGATTAAGATGGGCCGGACATGTGGTGCGAATGGGCAACGATGGGACCGTGCGTAGAATTCTTGACGGTAGACCAACGGGAAAGAGACCAACAGGACGGCGGCGACGGAGATGGGAGGACAATGTAAGGATTGACCTTGAGGAGATCGGATTCGATGGTCAAGCGTGGAAGGAAAGTGCACAGGACAAGGAACGATGGCGGAGTCGAGTCGGTGAGGTCATGAACTTCCGGGTTCCTACAGGCCAATAAATAGTAATAGCAGTGAACGATGGATGTTCAGTAAATTAGATTTGAAAATTTTATTTAAGTGTCTTGGGGTATACAACATTTTTTGTTTTATCGTTTTATACAAAAATAAATAAATTTATCGGATGTCGTACTTGTAGCATGCGACATATGATTAACCATAGGAAAAGCACGGATTTTCCAGATTCAATTCGCATACTTGAAGCGATTGATCTAGTGCTGCATATCCTGAATGGAATGGAAAACTATAAGTACGTGGTATTTTTCCGTTCTCCTCGTGTACCACCAACCCGATTTAAAAGCCGCAAATTTATAAATTAATTTCATTGATTTTTATTGATATAAAATGCTCCCCATGATGACAAATAGACACGACAGTTGAAAGTTGCCAAAGCGAACAGATTCATTCTTTACCGTGAACAATAACAAACACCGATGTCATCGGGATACCTAGAGAATTATAAATGATGGGGCCGTGCCGTGATTTCATACTCACAGTACTTACGTTCGAGAGGTGTATTTCGTAATTTTACGGTGGAGAAAATTGTGATACTTGAGTTTTTAAGGCGGCATATCTTAAAGTCGCCACAGAACTAACATGTTTTCTAGTTTTGACTTCATTGTCAGAATTGCGCCTTAGCACCAATTTTTTGACAGCGAGTCCAGTTCTATTGCAAAATCAAAGGGGATAACTTTTATAAAAAGCATTATTAGTATGCCGTAGGAAATTCTAAATGAGTGACGAGGTTCTGTTGTTGTTTTCTCAAAAAATAAGGGAGATGACTTTTCTTTCTTGTCGGGAACATTCTACGTCTTTCTAACGCCGGGGAATGCAAGTTCCACAACTCGCAAACACGAACTCGACAACAATTGTATCAGTCGTAGTAAAAGGAAATCCATTATTTTTGCATAACATTGAAGGCTTTATTTAGCACAGTTATAATCATCCGTTTTAGGTCAAATATGCACCGTTTTGTTCGATGACTTGTTGCTATTGTGAAGGTAATTTCATTCCCTCCCACAGACACCCTCGACTCTACTGGCAAAAAATTGTGACAGTCGATTTTCACAAGCTTCTCTCGAAGCGAATTTTTCACCAGCAAAATCATTCTCCGTAGGCAGGAACAGGTGGTAATCACTTTGTGCCAGGTCCGGATTATAAGTTGCTAACTAACCGCCGACGAGTCAACACGTGCGCTTCTGCCTCGTGATCTGTACCATCGGACCAATTGTGCAATCAGTTTAAGGTATCTTAAGTAAACACAAGATACCCAATTGCACTATCAGTTCGCGCATGAATACTTCTGTGGGATACGAAGTAAACAAACGGATCACCACAAACCGCTACCGAGTGTAGTGCAGTGATATATATGGGATTCGCGCCGTAGTGTGAAAATGCGGGAAAACCTCATACCCTTTCCTCTCCTTGTGTCTGTTTTTTCTCTTTTTCGCACCTCTGCTGCGTCCCTCAGGCATCGATACTCTCGATTGATCTATAATATTTAAACAGTTTTTGGTGTTTGAGTGGCGTAATATTCGTCATGAAAGGGATGTGACCTGGATTTCGGGACAGATCTAGTGAGGCACATACTACAAGAACATAACACCAGCAGTGGTTGCTTTCGCTCATCTATCGCTGATTCCAATTTGCACTCTTTTCTGAGGCGGTATTGGTTTTCAATGAAGCGGGAATTTCACGTCGATTTTTGTAACATTCGTGGCCTAAGACGTAATTTCTCTTCTGTGTCTACCCGCGTCTGTAACCAGAAACCAGCAATCCCTGCAGTTAGCGAGAGTCAGGTAATTACTGATACAGATATTTCTGATTTTACTATACCCAGTTATTATTTAGTGCATTTATTCTTTCCACATTGTGGTCTAGCCACATACATACGAAGTGATATTGCGTATCAGCTTCTGCCTCAATATGGGCTCTGTTCCAGTCCGGAATTTAACTTCTCGTTGCTAAAACTTCACATTCGTAGGCATATCGTTCATTACTGGTTTCTTTATAGAAGCCCACACTTGAATAGAAACGCATCCTTTAACGAATTCGGCACACTGAAATCCTAATTGCGGGTGATTTCAATGTGCATAACTTTCAGTGGCTTCGCTCCGGACAAGCAACACCTGAAGATCAGTATGTTCAGCTCTTAGCTAAGTCAAATAATTTAACTCAACTCGTCAATGAGCTAACACGGGTACAAAATATAGATGGTCATTCCGCCAACACAATGGACCTGCTTTTCACCGTCCACCCAAATAAATGCACAGTTGAAGTTTCTTCGCCCTTGGGCACATCAAACCACTGCGTCGTGCCAGCTAAATTTCATCTAACCAACAGCAACGCTAACGAGAAAACTTCCAAAGAACAGTATGATTCTAGGAGAAAGTGAACTAGGAAGGTCTGAGCGATTTTTTTAGGAAGTTAAATTGGTCGTTATTTTTCCTCAATACCGATGTTGGGTCTATGGCGGACACAATGACAGACACGATTCTGAGTGGCATACGAACCTTTATTCCACACAGAGTAAACAGTATCGAACCCAATAAAACTATGTGGTTCGATTCCGGGTGCAGAGAAGCCATTAAATAAAGGGTAACGAGTTGAGCCTCCGATTGTATAAATCAAACAATACTGAAGGAAACCAGAAAAGATTTAAGAGAGCTAGAAATAACTGCAATGCGTATATCCAACGCGCCAAGTTCTTGTATGACCAGAGAATGATACAAAAAATACTACATTCCCCCAGAGGTAGTAGAAACTTCTGGGCATTCGTGTATAACATCTAAAACTCGGTTTCCTCATCCATTCCTTCGCTAATGGTCGATGACAGACCAGTCATCAGCGCAATAGAGAAAGCGAATCTACTTGCTGCACATTTTGCACCCAACTCAACGCTGTCTAATACATCAGTTCCGGCTCAACTTGAGCATAAGCAACGCACCATAACCCAGATTCACTTCCGAGCGCGCACTGTTGTCCGCGTACTCAAGGAGCTAAACGCAAACATCCGCTGGTCCGGGTGGCATTCCCCCAATACTCTAGAAGAGATGATCCTCTTCATTTGCTAAACCACTGGGGAAACTCTTCTTTTTGTCTTATTCTACTAGTCATTTCCCAAATAGATGGAAGTCAGCGAACATTCAACCAATTCCCAAGAAGAGCGACAAATCATCACTCTCTTCGTATGGGCCCATAGCACTAACTTCTATTCTCGCGAAGGTAATGGAGTCAACTTTCGAAATATCTGGAATCAAATGACCTCCGCAATGACCGCCAATACGGCTTTCATAGCAACCGGTCCACAGGAGTTTTGACGGCGTACCTTACTGAAAAGTGGAGCCATTCCATCCACTACTTCAGAGAAAGCAAGGCAGTTGCACTGGATATTTCGAAAGCCTTCAAAAGAGTTTGGCATCCAACCCTTTTATCAAAATTACATTCATATGGAGTGGACAATTCCCTGATCCGATGGATAAAAGACTATCTTTCTGGTTGTTCAATCCAAGTGGTTCTTGATGGTGTCAAATCTGCCTTCCATCAAATTAATGGAGGTTTTTCCCAAGGTTCTGTACTCTCGCCCACTCTCTTCCTCATCTTTATAAATGACCTCTTATCCATTCTCCACAACCCAATTCACTCGGTTGCTGATGATAGCATATTGAGTTTCTCATACTCATATAAACATTCCCGACCAGACTCTCCGAACGTCAGTACCAATCACCAGGTTATGCTTAATACATTGAAGCCCGACCTCAACAAGATATATTAATGGGGATTATCTAACCGGGTAGATTTCAATGCCTTAAAAGCTCAGTGCTGTCTCTTGTCGTCAAAAGCGAACCCCACAGTAAATACACTGTTAATGAACGGCACTTGTATCGACGAAACCAAGGATCTATCAACCCTCGGTACTCGAATTAATTGGATCCTTAATTGGAGCGACCTCATATTTGAAGCTGTGAAAACTCCAGCCAAATGTATGGGATTCATTAAGATATGCCAAAAATGTCTTCACTCCATCCAACCTGCCTACTATTTACAAGGTGTATAGTCGTCTCCAAATGGAGCGCAACTCCCATATTTGGTCAGGCGTATCCAAAACTGTACTCCACGTGCTCGATAGGATGCAAAAACGTGCAGTGAAATTAATTGGGAACCCAGCAGTGGATCGGTCAATTCCGTCGTTAGAACATAATCGCAACGTATCACGTCTAACTCTTTTATTATTATTAGTATTATCACGACCGTTACTCAACTGCACTCAGACATTTTCCCACGATACCCGTCAATCTGAGAATGCGCATCAATTCACGTTGAAAGTCAACTTCAGGCGCACAAATAAACATAGAGAGTCATTCTTTAGCCGAACCACACGAATGTGGAATACTCTACCTGATCATGTGTTTCTTTCGTCGTTGTAATGTCCAGGCATTTAAGGTCAATGTTCATCGATACCCCCTTTCCTTATCCACTTCCTCTCCTTCCGCACTATGCTCCGACAGTTAAAGGTACTACAAAATCCCCTTTTGTGCGCGTGTTAGTGTATTAAAAAAAAAAAGTGAGTGCATAAGAACCAATCCTCCTCCCGGAGCTTCTGGCGATTCACTATCGATGTGTGTGGTCCAGCGTTGCCCTGATGGAACACAATTCCACTCCTATTGGCCAAAGCTGGCCGCTTCTGGGCGATTGCTCCCTTCAGACTGTACACGTCCGAATTAAGAGTGTGGTCGTAGGGGAGCGACCCGTAGTTGATGTTTCCCAGCCAACCCCACCAAACACAGCAAAGCCTTCCTGACCATCAATCCTGACTTGGCCACCGTTTGCGCCAGCTCACCACAACTCGGCCACGCCCTTTTTCGGTTGACCCAATCGTAAGTGACCCATTTTTCATCCCCAGCCACCATCCGCTTCACAAATAGGTCGATTTTGTTGCGATTCAGCAGCAACTCGCTGAAGGAAATTCGATCCATGCGTTAACCCGTGTAGCACCCATTCATCGAGCTTCTTATTGTATTCAGCCTTTTTCAAGTGGTTCCAAACTGTTTCTTGTGCAATATTTAGCTACTGGGTAATCGAAACAGTGCTAATATGAAGGTTGGACTCGACAATTTCCATGATTTTATCGACATTTTCGATCATCGGTCTTTCAAAGCGTGCTGCATCTTTGAAATCAAAATTATCAGAACGGAATCGGCGAAAGCAAAATTGCGTATGATTGACTGTTACAGTATCAGGATCATAAACACTATTCACATTTTCAGCCACCTGGTTTGCGTTTTCGTCTTTATGGAAAAAAACTGTAAAATATGGCGTATTTTCTCTTTGCTGGTGTCCATATTTCATGCTTGCTTAAAGGAAACTGAGTCAAACAATCACAAAACTATCTGAAGTTTGTTTTAGTACGAAATCTTATCTTTCTAACGCTATCCAGCGTCATCTGATCGCACTTATACAACGTGATATACTGATTACTCAAGCCATCTATTGGAAACATAATGGATTCCTTTTTACTATAACTCCCATAATGTTTCAACTCAATCGAATCGCATAGTGACCTAAGATCTTCGATGTTAACTTGTCTATTATATTTGACTTGTAGGCTTATTGAATATATCTTAGGGGTGGCCGATAAGATGCAAAACGACCACTGAATATCACTGGGGAACCAAAACCACATATTGTCACCAAACTCCACAATACGCAGCTAACTGGAAAGAATGCTAGTTTAAAAAAAGGGGAGCTACACGGTAATCCGCCCCCTTGAGACCTATTCGAAATGTAATTTAGGAGAAATAGAATTACCTCACACCACAATTCACTCCGTGGAGCCAATTTTCCGTTATGCTCAGAATACAATTAGAAGAGCATAACTTGGAATAATAACTAAACAACTTTGCGGCGTCGTTAACCTTCTTAGATAAAGCTTTAAAATACACCAATTGTTTTGTATGCTTGCCGTAAAAAACGGCCAAAAGCTTCGTGCCGATCACTCCAAAGACTTCAGACATAATAAATCTACCATACGGTTGTTTTTTATTATGTGAATTGTCGTTAATGTTTGACTTTTTATTGCCACAAGTGTGGACGAGATTATGGCAATGAAAACTCTGGTCAACTGTTGATAGACCGAAAGGCTTTGTCATACGACCAGCGACAGCGTAATCAATACACTGCTATATGATTCTCTGTCTAACTCATCACGTTGACACAATTTTTCTTCCTCCTCTGCAGGTACCCAAATTAGGCCAAATTTGTATAGTTCGACCTCTAGACATATCTGGATTCCACTTACTTAACATAGATCAAACCACTACTCTAAAATCATGCCTGTCGCATCGAGGGCACGTAGCAGTCGTTTTTACAACGTTTACTACGTAGCTGCTTATTAAGTGCCACGCGATTATCCCTTATAATTAAGTACTTTCCACCCTCCTAAAACATCTTAAGCGTATTTCAAAACCGCTCTATTTAAACTGTTATCTAATCGATAGCACCTCACAAAAGAGAAGTCTGTCTGTGTTCGTGATATAGCGACAGCTGCTCATTAAAGAACCACGTATCCCTCCCAACATCACTCGATACAATAGTTTGCGTCTCATCGGCGTGTATGCCTGTTTACAAAAGCTGTTTTTGTTGTATAAGAAATAAAGTATAATTAGTTTAGTTTAATAGATCTACCGCCTTATTTATTAGTTTTACTTGTCTTGCTTTAATTTAGTTTGACTTAATGGGGCTACCGCCATACTTACTGGCTTAGAACAATTTTATAAAAAGATTTGTACATACCAACTTACGAACTAACTTAACTAAAGGGGTTATTATTTTATTATTTACTGGCCTGTAGGAACGCGGAAGTTCATGACCTCACCGACTCGGCTCCGCCATTGTTCCCTGTCCTGTGCGCTCTCCTTCCACGTTCGATCATCCGATCCGATCTCCTCGAGGTCCAATCTAACATTGTCCTCCCATCTCCGTCGCGGCCGTCCTGTCGGTCTCTTCCCCGTTAGTTTACCGTCAAGAATTCTATGCACGGCCCTATCATCGCCCATTCGCGCTACGTGTCCGGCCCATCTTAATCTTCGCGACTTGATTACTCTCACTATTGTAAGTTTGCGGTATACCCCTTCCAATTCGTGGTTGTGGAGTTTCCTCCATTGTCCTGACTCCTCGTCATATTTCCCGCCAAATATACCCCTTAAAACTTTATTCTCGAATACGCAGAATTTGTTCTCTTCCCGTTTTGTGATAGCCCATGTTTCGTATCCGTATAGAGCAATCGGCATGATTATGGTTCTATAGACACGGAGCTTTATATTACGTGATAGTAGTTTGGATTTTAATAGTTTACTGGCTGCATGCCAACTAGCGTTGCCGGAATGTAGTCTTTTATTAATTTCCTTTGGCATTTCGTTTCTGGTCGTCAGTATCGTTCCCAGATATTTAAATTCTTTGATATTTTCAAATATTTTGCCCCTGACGTTTATATTTGTTCTCTGAGGTCCACCTGCTCTCGTCGTAATCATGTATTTCGTTTTGTCTTCGTTTATTTCTAGGCACACCTCTTCTGCTGCTTGTATGATGATTTCACAGTTTTTACTTATAGTTTCGAGATTATCGCCCAGAACGGCGATGTCATTCGCATACGCGAGCACTTGTGTGACCTCGTTCAAGGATGATCCGGTCGTGTTGTCGTCTTGTACCTTTCTGATAACATACTCGAGGACTAGGTTAAAAAGGCATGGTGAAAGGCCATCCCCTTGTTTCAGTCCGTCCCGGATTTCGAATGGTTCTGAGAGGTGGTTTTCTATTCTAACTCGCCCTTTGTTTTCGTTCATGCAGATTTGAATGAGGGCAGCATATTTTTTCGGGATCCCCAGCTCAACCACAATATGGTAGAGTCTTTGCCTTGCGACTGAGTCGTAGGCTTTTTTGAAGTCCACGAACAATTGGTGAACCGTCTCTCCGTATTCCCACTTCTTTTCCAGCAGTTGCCTTATTGTGAACATCTGGTCGCTTGTTGACCGGTTCCGACGGAATCCGCATTGGTAGTCTCCCAATATTTCTTCTGCGTGTGGTGTGATTCTTGCCAGTATGACATTTGTTAATATTTTCTATATGATTGGGAGCAATGATATTCCTCTGTAATTTTCGCAGTCAGATCTGTCGCCTTTTTTGAAAATGGGGATGACTATTGAGGTTTTCCATTCTTCCGGAATGACTTCCTTGTCCCATATTATTTTAACCAGTTGGTGGATCTCTGAGCGGTTACCCCTCCTCTATGCTTCACAAGCTCTGCCGGTATGCAATCGATTCCGGGGGCCTTGTTGTTTTTCAGTCGATTTATCGCGTCTACAACTTCGTCGAAAGAGGGCTCTGGGTTCTGGGGCTCGGCTGTATGTACGTCTGGTGCGTTTATTTGTGGTTGATGGGTGCGCACATTGAGCAGGTTTTCAAAGTACTGCTTCCATCTTGTCACGATATTTTTTGTTTCTGTCACCAGACAGCCGTTTGTGTCTCGGATTATTTTGGCTCTCCCTCGGTAGCCATTTCTAATTGAATTTATGCCGGCATACATACCTCTGCTGTTCTTTGCTCTGGCATTTTCTACGCTTTTTTCGATCCGAGTCTTCTCCCATTCGCGTTTTTTGCGTTTGAAAAGTCTAGTTGTTTCTTTTCGAATTGTCGTTGTTTTCGATCCGAGTCTTCTCCCATTCGCGTTTTTTGCGTTTGAAAAGTCTAGTTGTTTCTTTTCGAATTGTCGCGTATCTTACTGCGTTGACTTCATCATATGCTTCTAAGTGGATCATTCTGAGGCGTTTACGTTGTTCGATCTTTGCCCTGCACTCATCGTCAAACCAAGGTTTGGACTTAGTTGTTTTCTTAAATCCTAATACCTCTTGGGCTGTTTGTTTGATTGTGTCTCTGATCGATGCCCATTTAATGTCCACACTATTGGCTTCCTCTTCCTCACTACTGTCATTCTCTAGGATGCTAAATCTATTCGTTAGTTCGTCTTGATATTCCGCCCTTTTACGTAGGTCTAGGTAGGTAACTAAAGGGGTTGGGGAAATATATCTAGGCAGTGTTTCAGGCTTCGAGTCCTAAGATGAAGTCGAAAATCCATGATTTGGAGTTCACGCTTTGCAGAATATTCGAGCAGGGGACTAACAGAGGGATAAGGTAGAACAGGGGTTGCAAAATTCTTGTCAATATGTGAGAGAAAATTTAATTTTGTTCGGCTTTCGTGGCATTCCAGCCACTCTGCAGACTGCCTATTGGACTCAGGCGTATGGTACCAATAAATTGTTGTTGTCGAAGGAGCAGACGTGGGATAATATTACTGCAACCATTGCAATGATTGTTCAGACATTTTTCCCATAAAAAAACGATGTTTGATCAGGATGCGATAGTCTTGTTTTTCCATTTTTTTTACAAAGGCGAAAGTAGTGCAGCTCAAATGACTGTAGCTTGTAAACGAATGAACGAAGCGTCACGAAACTTCATACATAAACTAGTGACAAATGAGCCTATCATAATGAATAATGTTCATTTTCGAATGAGTACTTGACTTTTCAGCCCATGCAGTATATATAACTTGATGCCTCTACCTCCCACACTGTAACGTAACAACATGCATACGAAGCGATACTTCTTATCACTTCTTGTTCGATATTATCCAATCCGATTTCGCCCGTATGTCAGCATTATCACTGTTGTATCCCGCACAGACGCTCCGCATTGATAGAAAAATGTTTTCCTTCTTTTAAAAATCTGTAAATACGAGAGAGACTATTAATACCCTTATAATATTGTAGCGAGCTTAGGGTTCGCTGGATTAATTATTTTAAAATAAATAAGAGCCGTTAAATCGATTTTGAATTAATATACGAGGGTTGCCTTTTATATTTCGGGATTAGAGAACAAAAACAAATATTGATCATCGAAAATCACTTTATTGTTTTTCAAAATATTCCCCATGAAGATCTATACACTTTTGGATGCGTTTGAACCAATTGTCGAAGCACTTTTGCCACTCTGATTGAGGTATCTCCAACACATGCATTCTGAATGCAGCAACCGCTTCTTCAGGTGTCGAAAAACGTTGACCTCTCAGTTTGTTTTTTACGTACGGGAATAAAAAGAAGTCATTCGGTGCCAAGTCAGGACTATACGGCGATGACCCATCAAATCGATGTTTTGGGTGCTCAAAAATGCAGTTGTCGCTGCCGATGTGTGAGAGCTCGCATTGTCGTGGTGAAGAGTGATCCGTCTTCGGCGGTTGGTTTTCCTGATTTCTTGGAAGACAACTGGCAAACAAATGGTTGTGTACCACTCAGAATTGACTGTTCTGCGTTGTTCTAGTGGTACGGTTGCGACATGTCCAGTTTTTCCGAAAAAACAGGCGACCATTTGCTTGGAAGTGCTTCGTGCGCGAACAACTTTTGTTGGATTTGGCTCATCTTGAAACACCCAGACAGTCGACTGCTGTTTACTTTCGGGCTCATACGCGTAAATCCACGAATCATCACCTGTCACGATGTCATAGACGTGTTTCGAAGCACCGCGACCGTATTTTTTGACCATTTCTTTCGACCAATTGACACGAGCGTTTTTTTGGGCGATTGACAAATTGTGTGGGATCCAACGCGAACAAATTTTTTTGACAGTCAAATGTTTATGCAATATTGAATGTATGCTGGTCTCACTAACGCCTAAGGTTGTCTCAATCTCACGATAGGTCACATGACGATCTTCCAATATTAGTTCGCGCACAGCATCAATGGTTTTCGGAACAACAATTGATTTTGGACGACCTTCACGAAATTCATCTTGGAGTGAACTACGACCACGATTGAATTCACCATACCATCGATAAACACTGGTCCTTGATGGAACTTTATCGCCAAAAATTGAATTAAGTTCATCCATGCACTGTTGCTGAGTTAATCCACGCCAAAAGTTGTAAAAAATAATCGCACGAAAATGTTGACGATTTAATTCCATTTTTGGGCCGAGATGAATCTTTTAAGTTACTGTAAACAACACAAATAGCGCTCGTATGTCAAAACGTTCTGAGTGCGTATAACCTCAAAAATGTCCAACTTTACGACAGAGCTGTCAATTGCCGGATTGCAACACTAGGGTTGCCAAATCCCGAAACATAAGAGGCAATCCTCGTAACACTTTATTAGTCCGTAATACAACCGTTACTTATACCGTACACTTAACGATTTCTTTACTTATCGCTTCCGTACTTATCGCGTCTGTTACTGCTTACTTCTCACTCGAGACGTATCGCTTGCTTCACTGTCTTACTTATAACTCTCTCTTATCGCCTGCCTCACTTCCTTTTTATATCTTATCCTTCCGCTCTGCGTGCGACGTATTTATGCCGTTTTTCCTCATTCTGATTTGGTGTATCGTTTCCGTCCGTTCCATAGTCTTGAATGTTCTATTCCAGTTTTCCAGTACTTCCTAAAATAATCTAGTACTTTGTTTCGGACTTTCTCGAAGATTCCAGTACTGATTGTCATATGCGTCACACTACGCCCCCCCTAAATTAGTTCGTCCCGAACTAAGTTCACTGATTTCCGGGGGAACAAAAGTCGCCAGTCGGTCACGATGTACCACTTTCATCTTGGCGTTCGGTCTTCGCTGAATCCTATAGACAACGTCGTTAATTCTTGTGAGAATCTTATACGGTCCTTCCCAATGTTGCTGCGACTTCGGAGACCTTCCTTTTTGCCGATGAGGGTTATAAAGCCATACGTAATCGCCTGCATTAAATCCGGATGCGTTGGCTCGAACGTCGTACCTTGTTTTCATTCTGTCACTGGATACCTTGATTTGCTTTCTAACCAAATGATGAATCTCATCGAGGCGATTTCTCCATTCGGCTACGTAGTCTTGTAGTGGTAATCGTATCTCCCGTCCAAATATAATTTTTGCTGGAGAATGGCCCGTCGTATCGTGATTAGCCGATCTATAGCTCATGAGAAAGGTTTGTACATATTTGTCCCAATCTCTTTGGTGATCACTAACGACCTTCGATAAATACTCTTTCATTGTTTGGTTGAACCTTTCGACCATTCCGTCTGACTGCGGATGTAAGGGTGTGGTCCTGGTTTTCCTTACGCCCAGTGCCGCACAGATGCCTTGAAATATCTGCGATTCGAAATTTCGGCCTTGATCGGAATGAAGCTCACAGGGAACTCCATATCTGCTGATCCAATTATTGATTAGCTGCTCAATGACGGTTGTTGCTTCTTGGTTTGGAATTGGAAGGAATTCTACCCACTTGCTGAAGTAAACCATGATAACTAACATGTATTTGTTGTTGTCGTTTGTTTTTGGGAATGGTCCTGAGATATCAATCGCAATTCGCTCGAAAGCGGCACCCACGTTGTACTGCTTCATAGCGCTCCTTGGTTTTGCCGTTGGTCCTCTGGTCGCAGTGCAAGTTGTGCACTTCCTACACCAAGACTCGACGTCATCTCTCATGTGAAGCCAGTAAAAACGAGAGCGTAATTTTGAAAGTGTCTTATTAACTCCCAAATGTCCACCGGAGGCCCCGTCGTGCATTTCTGTTAGAACATCTTTCACTTTTGATGGTGGGACTAGAATCTGCATTCGATGGGATTTTCCGTCCGCGGCTTCCCATTTACGCTTCAGAATACCATCTTCCACCAGCAAGGAATTCCATTGTGCTCAATATGCCTTAAATGTTCCACTCTTGTCGGAAATATTGTTCCAAGTTGGCCGCTGGTTCTTTTCTTTGTATTCCAGAATTAGCGACATATCTTCATCCTGAAGTTGAGCTGCGCGTATAGCATCACTCGTCCACCCATCTAGTACTTCTACTTGTACATTTCGCAGGTCGTACGCCTCTTCTTTCTCTTCCACTTTATAACAATGTTTAAAATCTGGCTTACATCGTCTTCTTGATAGAGCATCAGTGTTATTATGCACCTTCCCTTGCTGAATTGAGCTTATCATTGATACGGGTGCACATTCTGTGGTTAACTCTCCCTTTCTTATTGCGACCGGCTCTTCGGACGCCTTTAGTACTCTGACAGGTACAATGTGTTTCTTCAGCTCAGGTTGTTCCGTTGATAGTTTCCTCTTATGACAAGCGCATGAACAACAATTCTCACTCGATGTTTCATTCATTCGTCGACGTTTCCTACAGTCAACAGAGATGTGGCCGACTCCGCCGCATGTCCAGCACTTCATAACAGGTCTCGGGGTTCTCCGTTGTACATGCCCGATTCTTTGGCAGGAACATTCCTCGACGGACGTTTCTCGGACTCTATATGTACTCCTGGTAGCCAGTTTGGCAGATTCATATGCCAATGCGAACGCCAGTATTTCATTAATCGTCTTCTTTCCCGCCAAACGAACGGCCTGTTGCAAATCCCGATCTTGGAGTGTGTTTATAAATGCATCCATTGCTACCTCGTTCAGAAATTCTTTAATCATATTTGTATAAGCCAAGTTTGCCAATCGCTCAATGTCTGCCTGCAACTGTTGAAGATTTTCTCCCGGTTTCTGCGTTCTGCTCCGCAGTTGCATGCGGTAGACCTGCTGCATGTGGTTGTCCCCATACCTAGCTTCAAGGCTGTCTCTTACCGCTTGGAAATCTGTTTGCTTCTCTGCTGGTATGGTTTGTAGCAATTCTGCAGCCGCCCCGCGGAGTGACAAGATTAGTGATGTTGATTTTTGCTCATCCGACCACTTATTATAATTGGCCACGGCGTCAAACTGACGTATAAATACAGAGAAGGGTCCCGTTGGCGGTTGCATCCTTGTATCTATGTAGTCATGTTGATTGCCTGGCGATGTCTTATTTCTCTCAACACACTCGTCTCTTTTCGATTCGTGTTATTTCATCGGTGACTTTCTTGAATTCAGCTTCGTTTTTTAGATCTAGATTTTCTACTTCGTTTCGAATTTCGTCCTTAAAGTGTTGAAAATTACATTTCATCCATTGTTTTTGGGCATCCAACTTTGCGTTGACATCTGTAGCTTGCGCGTCCAATTTTGAATTTAGGGCGTCGAATTTTGCATTAACAGCTGTAGCTTGTGCGTCCAATTTTGCCATCATAATCCTGAACATCTCCGAAATGTCCAACGGTTGCCAACTCTTCTCCGAATGTCGATCTGCCATCGTCACAACACACTTTCACACACTTATTCACTTAAACAATAATTAATCCCACTTCTGACACCAATTGTAGCGAGCTTAGGGTTCGCTGGATTAATTATTTTAAAATAAATAAGAGCCGTTAAATCGATTTTGAATTAATATAACACTTTATTAGTCCGTAATACAACCGTTACTTATACCGTACACTTAACGATTTCTTTACTTATCGCTTCCGTACTTATCGCGTCTTTTACTGCTTACTTCTCACTCGAGACGTATCGCCTGCTTCACTGTCTTACTTATAACTCTCTCTTATCGCCTGCTTCACTTCCTTTTTATAACTTATCCTTCCGTTTTTTTTTTTTTTGTTCAAAACTGTATTTATTGACCATAATTAGAATTTGTACAATTAAGTAATACAGTGACTTAAAATTAATTTCGTAACAATTGCTTACATGTAATTATTATAATAATATATACATTTTCCAAACAATATTTTATGGGATAAAAGATAGATGTGTGTTTATGAATTTAATAGTATTATCTTCCTGGAAAAGGTCAGAAAACCAGGAATTTGTTTTTTCAACTTTACTTAATCTAAACTTAATCTTAATTATATAAATAACTTAACCTAATTTAGTCTGATTACAGTATGATTTTCATAAAGCCATAAACAATGTTTTATAATTAATGGGATATATGTTATGAATTAAAGGATGTGGAATGAGGTTAGTTATGGGTTAGAGGTAGAGTATTTCTCTCCGGTTGTTCGTTGGAAAAGCGTAGGATGTTGGAAAATGGTTGGACGTTACAGTATTTGAACTGGTTAGGGGTAACTTCGGTGTTGTGGTATATGATCTCATTTGAATCATTTACCAGTCTGCCTGAGGCGAAGATAGCTCTGGTGTGGAGACAGTTGGGATAGTTAGTTCTGATATCTAGAGGGTTCTCTAAGAGCGAGGTTATTATGGGATTGGGATTATTTTGTAGGTTTTCGATAAATTCGATAGACAGTTCGAGGAATCGTCTATCGAGGCGCTCGATACCAGCGGTATTGTAGAGTTCGACGTTACTATAGTACTTATAGGAGTTAGGACGACGATGTAACCCAGAGACATACCTAAAGCATTTTCTTTCGAATACTCGTAATTTCTCCATTTAGGAGGGAGTGATATGGTACCACAATGGACACGCGTACGTGAGTGTGGGTCTGATAATTTGTTTGTAAATGAGCAGTTTGACTTTGTGAGAGAGACTTTTAGGTTTCCACATTACTCTTCTACAGAGATTAAGCTGAATTGTAGCTTAGGGAGGAAGTTGTTAATGCGGTTTCTTGCAGTCTTAACAAATTTGCTGCTAGAGTAAATTAATGTATCATCACCATAATTCAGCATCACAACATTAGGAGATACGGGTTGAGGAATATCTGAGGTATATAAAAGATATAAAATTGGCCCTAAAATGGAGCCTTGGGGAACACCCGCGGTTATGGTGTGGGTTCCTGAGACAGAAGAATTTATTCTCACAACGAATTTTCTGGCAGAAAGATATGAGCCTAAGAGCTTTGTTGTGTGAGAGTTTAGATTAAATATGGAGTGCAGTTTGTACAGAAGCCCTGAGATCCAGACGCAATCAAACGCCTTAGAAATATCGAGAGATATACACAGTAGGGCTTTGGTTTTGGAGACCAGTTGTAACATCGTGTGTGAGTTTTAGTAGAGCATGACATGTGGATTGTCGCTTACGAAATCCGAACTGACAGTTAGGGATGAGGGCATTCTCATTGGCAAATGAGAGAAGATTTTGGTAGATCTTGCGTTCCAGTATCTTACTTAGTGTACTTAATAGGGATATTGGACGATAATTGCAAGGGCTATTACTACTACCGGGCTTCTTAATAGGAATTACTACCGCAGTTTTCCAGTTCTCTGGGAAGTGGGATGCATTAATTATATGATTAAGAAGAATGAGGATGGGAAGTAGATTCGGTGGGCGTAGCCTTTTAAATAGAAGACGTGGGATTCCATCTAATCCAGTTGACTTTTTGTTATTTCCTGATCTTACGATCTCGGATAATTCGTCTGCAGTTAGAAAATTTGTAGTGTCTAAGGGGTGTGAAGCTATGTTTGTGTTGTTAAATTCACCGATGAAAGGAGTAAAAGATGGGAATAATCTGTTAGAGATGTATTCGTTTACTGTGTTCTCGAAGCCAGGAGTTGAGAGAGAATTATTTTGCTCATGAATCTTTGCAAAGTGTTCTGCGAGGCAATTTGCTATGTCCGTATCGGACTGGGCAATATTATTGCTGATTGGGTTGATGAGATGATCAATTCGGGGTTTATATTTACGACCAGTTAATTGGTTGATGTTTTTGAAAAGATCCCGATTTGGTTTGTTATTTTTAAGTGTGGAGATGTAGTTTTCATCTGCGAACTTTTTCAACTGCTCATTTATCAGAGTGGATAGGAGTTGGATTTGGCTTTTAATAAAGGGGCAGTATCTTGTATGAAGTTTACGACGGAGCTGTTTTTTAAGGCGCAATAATTTGGTTAGGATGCTGGGCAAAGGCTTTCCTAAATAGTTATGAGGAATGGTTGTCGGGGTGTTGTTGCTGAGAGCCTCCTTAAAAATTTGCTCTATTCTTAAAGATGCTTGATCGATTTCAGTAGGGAGTAAGTTAGATGCTTCAGGGATATACAAGTCAGAGAAACTTATCGCTATTTCCCCATTGACTCTTCTCCAATTTGTTTTGGTGAAGTTTGGGACAGGGTTTGACGAGTAGAGTAGGTCGAGAGAGGGGATTTGGATCGTGGTGTGAACGGAACCATGATCAGAAGGAAATATAAAGGAGACTGTAGGTGGACCCGCTGAATAAACATCGTCGGACTTGAGGAAGAAGTCGATTGTTGACCTGGCTGAGCTAGAGACACGAGTTGGCTGTAATGGGGAGTCAATGTAAGTATATGGATAAGACGGGAGGAGGGCTAGCAATTGGCGACCATATTTGTTGCATTTATTATCATTGAATGCTGTATGACGAGCATTCCAGTCTCCTCCAATTATAAATGGAGCGGGAACGGACTGTTGGATAATCTGCGAAATGTCAGTATCTGGGAAATCTGGTTGTCGTGAAGGTGAATATAAATGGATGCTAAGACGAGCACTTTATTGTTCTCACAAAAAAGTTTTACTGCTGTGTATTCAATGCTGGATATACCGGTGAATCTAATTTCACTGAATTGAAATTTTTTGTGAATTAAGATGCCGGTACCTCCATGAGATCCATTAGTTCTGGGGTTAGAAACTAAAGTATAATTGGGAATGGAAACTCGGGAATTTGGTTTGAGCCAGGTCTCTGAAAGGAAGAGGATATCTGGGGAAAATTTTTCAACAAACAACCGGAGGTGTTGCTTACGTATATTAGAGTAAATGGATTCTGTGTTGAGGGAGATAATGGTTAGTTTAGAGAGAGCTGGAAAGAATATGGGAAGTTATTAGTGAAAGAATCTGGCCTTTTTTTTTTTTTCTATTTCTGACATCTTCCTCAGCGAAGGTAGCATGGCTTGTAAGCTTTGGATGTATCCCATGATGTCCAGATTGAAGTTTTCAGTATTGTTGTTAGGGGGAGTGGTAGTGTTGAGGTTTCCTCTTGCTGCATCCGCGTACGATATTCCGGGTCGGGTTAACTTCGTTTCCTGCAATACTGTTGGTTTCGTTGTTGTTGATTTAATAGTTGTTGCTAATTTCCGTCTTTCCAGAAGTTTTAGCTTCTGAGGGCATTGCGAAAAATTTGCCGGATGAGGGCCTCCGCAGTTACAGCATTTAACTGTGATCTTTTTGTTGGTAATGGATCCATCAGCGTTGACGGTTTGTATTGTTTCAGGTTCCAGGCCTTGTGGATTTACCTTGCATTCCTCGAGCTCGTGTTCCTCTGCGCATCTGCCGCAACGTCTGTCCTGATTCTTGGCATCGCTTACAATGAAGAATTTCTTGTTTGTGGAGCTCTTCGATTGTGATTTTTTGGGTAAACAAATATTTAATTTGTTTAAGTTGCTTGATGTCCTGATTAGGTAGGATTTGTATGATCCGGAGGTTTTTTACATTGTTTGCCCTCATGTACGGTGTTTGGAAGTAGTCCAGCTTATTGATCTTTATTTGTGGACATATCCTAGCGATTTCCAGGCCCACTTCTTCGTTGGTCCATTCGGGATCGATGTGCCTTATAATAAAGGTAGCTGGTTTGCTGTTCGGATGCTGGAAGGTGAAGAACTGATATTGCTCCTCCAACAGTTTTTTAACTGCCCTATCATGATCGAGTAATGATCTGACTGTTATTGAAGTCCTAGATCCTTTTGCATTGGTGCTAAAATTCCGGTGACCCGGGGCATTTTGCAGGGTTTGAATTAGTGCTATGGTGCTGGTCGGGCTTCTGATGCAGATTGGCGGTGGTCTTTCGTTTTTGTGCTGGGCAGGCAGGGGACTCGGTGCTGGCTTGTCTTGTTTGGTGGATTCCTTATCGGCTGATGATTGTTGTTTGGGTGGAGATGTATTATGGTTTAAGCTGGGAGAAGGCGTCATCTCCATACAGGCATCGTCGCTGGTTTGGGTGGGTTGCTTTAGGGAGTGAATTTCCTCCAGGAGTTGTTTCACCTCTGCTGAAAGCTGTTGGATGTATTCCACGGCTTCGTGGAATTTTTGTTCGTAGTCCATGTGTTTTACTGGATTTTCTATTTTTGTGGTCTTCTTAGATGAGTTTTGAAGAGTTTCAATGGCTCTTCTCTTCCGTTCCAATATATATTCCCGGGTAGCGCTCGGGTCGTTGTCTGGCATCTGTGAAGACAGATTTCGACTACGGCATCCAGCGAGAATTACACGTGCTTTTTTTTTTTTTGTAATTATAATTTGTCGCAATACTCACGAACAAACGCAATATATCACATAAGGTTCGATGTGAACGCGATCGATCGTCGACGACTTAACGTCTACGAATTCAATTTTTTTTTTTTTTTTCAATCTTGGTTGCACACGAGCACACGATCAGTATGTCTGACTGCATGAACGTTCCGAAGTGAAGTGACCATCCTTCCGCTCTGCGTGCGACGTATTTATACCGTTTTTCCTTATTCTGATTTGGTGTATCGTTTCCGTCCGTTCCATAGTCTTGAATGTTCTATTCCAGTTTTCCAGTACTTCCTAAAATAATCTAGATTCCAGTACTGATTGTCATATGCGTCACAATATCAAAAGATTCAGCATGGGCATGAAAGTGGCAAAGCAATAATGAATGTAGGAAGGTTAGAAAGAGTAGTAAAAAATAGATAGAAAAGAGTGGATACCTTAATTCTGTATATTTGCTAGTCATTGTGGTGAAAGTAAGTTTCTGATATTGTTAAAAGTACATCGCCCACCTGAATTGGAGAAATTGGATGATTCGCAGGATTTGTAGCGAAAACGTTAAAAGAGAAAGACAACACTCAACAACAACAAAAAACAATTAACCGGCGAAACGATTCATCTTTTTTGGACATTTCGCACAACGAATTTACGTGTGCAAATACGTTAAATTGGAAATGTTCACTAAGTTCACGGGGAACACGACACTAAAGATAATCCGCAAACACAATACTTTTCCACAGTTCAACGAATTCTATCTTTATAGTTATTTTCAGAACGATTATTGATTGTAATTAGGGTATGAACAACGAAGGTATATCAGTGTCATCATCATCATCATCATCGGCACAACAACCGGGATCCTATCTTGGCCTTATTTAGAAAGTCTCTCCACCGATATCCGGTCCTTATCCGAAACTTGTTAAATTGTCCATAATAATTTGTTTTTTTGGTTGTCATTAGCCTTGCGCCGGTTTATCAGTGTCACTGCTCTTGAAACAGTTTGTCGTTCATGAGGGGCACGTCTGACAACCACCAACCACTTGTACGAGTATCAACTCACTCGCCGTCACGATCATAATTTATACTCCCCGAAGGTTAACCAACTCCACGGCTTCAACACCCATGTTATTTGAATGCATCCATTTAACGAAAAAACGAAGACGTGGGGCACCGCCGGGGTTCACTAAAAAGGACCCGGCTCTTGGTCAACGGTGGGCATCGAAGATGAACTCGAAGATCAAATATAAACACTCAACGACGTTGAGCGTGTGAATGTGGATCCCAGGAAGTTGAAACTTGGGGCAACATGTTGATAATGGGTGGACCGCATAACGAGCCGCACAGGTGGCCAAGTTTTTGTTAACAGGAAACCGCTTGATGAGGATTGCAGACGCCTGATAGCATCGTGACCAGATCAAGTTGGTGAAATCGTGTTAGAACCTATATATTTACGTTAAGTGAGGGTATGGGGAGAAAGAATATTTGTGCAGGCGTACTGCACAGGTTCACCTCTAACCCCATCCTCTGTAAACTGTATAAGTGCACTTGCCACGCACTTGGTCAACGCTCTATGTGTTCTTCGTATAGTGGATCACAGCACAGCGAATAAAAAAGAAACACAGGAACTTAAATGTTCAATGTTTAATATTGAATAGATATTTACATGAACTTGAACGCTTAAGGTTTAACGTTAAAATAGATTTTCATACGAACTTAAAGGCTTAAAGCAAGGAGAGATTCACTGGGACTTAAATGTTCAATGTTGAATGTTAAATAGATTTTCACACGAACTTAAATGTTTAATGTTTACGTTCAATGGTAAATAGATCCTCACACGAACTTAAATGTTTAATGTTTACGTTTAATGGTAAATAGGTTTTCACACGAACTTAAATGTGTAATGTTTACGTTTAATGGTAAATAGGTTTTCACACGAACTTAAATGTTTAATGTTTGACGCAACCACCTTCACAAGCGCGACCGACTCCAACTTTTATTATGTTGACCTTTTACGTGGAGGGCACGACTTGCCTCCACGGAATCTGATCGAAGATTAAACTAAGTTCATCGAAGCGATAGAATACCACATATTCCATCATCGCTTCGATGACCATATAAGGTAAGATATCCCTTTTGCATTTTGTTCAACACAAAAGGGGTTGAAATACACACACGATGATTGCTTCTGCTGCTCATCGTGTGCGTCCGCAAGTATGCAGACATAGCATAGATCCCATCTAAATGTTCGCAACAGGTGCGAGTATCTCAACGAAAAAGGGGTTGAAATGTTTACACGATCAACGACTGCGTAAAGCATTATTGCTGACCGTGTACATTTCGCTGGTATATCCTCGCAGTCGAATTCTGATGGTAAATTTTCATTTGCGAACTCGACTGCCTGGGCGTCAGCCGGATGCCCTCATGTATCGGTCGGTCGTGTGACTGTGTGTGCTGAGGACAGATACACATTCCTGCAGGTGTACGGCTGGCGCGCAAAAGAATATCGTGTAGATATTGAACGGGCAATATTGGTTGCTTGGTTGTTAAACCAAATTGCTTTAAGAATATAGCATTTGTTGCCGCCGGAATTTCATCTCGGCGAGAATTCATGTTTCACCGGTTTTTCTAATGTTACAGGTACGGCATAGAAGGTAAGTACGCGCTTTTTAGGTGTTACAGGTAACTATTTCTTGGTTACGAGCCGTAAGGTAAATAGTGGCGTTCAATGGAACTGCCACAATACTTGTCTTTTATGCCTTTGGCATGCCCTAGATGGGGTTTTTACCTGAATAATGGGAAGATGGATGGTGGCTGTAGCGGCTCTTGCGAACGCCACTACTCACCTGCCTAGCTACCACCAGGTAACCTTTTTTTATATAAGCCTTCGGCGCCAATAAAGCGTGTACTTACCTGCATTAGCATGTCTAATAACCACAATGTCCGCTGATACAAAAGTGTATCAGCAATAACAGGCATCTTCCCCAAAGTAGAAATGCTTAAAATATCTGAAATCATGACATGAAGACCAAGCGCAACGTAGTTGCAATGGTATGAAACTACATGGCATAAGCAAGCATGGGACATTTGCACATCGATCTGGTAAAACCCCAACCAACGATCCGATATAGCAGAACAACCATCCAAAACATTATTCGGTTGCGTAAGCCTGCGACTAATTCCCAGAATTACTAAGCAGGCGCGCAAACAGATGAAACCTACAACGCATGCCCTTAAAAGGACACATCTCAACCAATACAAATACGTGAGATACAACGCATGCCCGTGTAGCTGCATCAGGTCGCACGTATTAGCAATACGAACGACCCTTCATATGAATACGTGCAATGATCGAACCGCACGCGATAGCGCCCACCACTGTGCACATAACGAATAAAGTGCACACAGGCAGGGGTGCGATGTGGTGACCAACACCATTGGCAGCACGATGGGTCGCCCGGCGACGATTTGCGCGACAGAGGGCTACGGTGCGATCGTCTGTGGTTGTGTGTGACACAGGGGATGAACTCCGTGCGAACTGTCGTCGGGCCGATGGCTGTTGATGTGCTGGTGTGTGGCACGAGTCAACCCTGAAGGGATAAGTGAATGAGCAGAGATAGTCAGTTATCAACAGGCGAGAGATGCGTACAGTGGTTATACAGTACGACGCGCTTATTAACTAAAAATATTAATACATTTTAAAGCAGTGCGCCAGTGGCATAGAACCAAAATAGTGTACAGTGGTTATACAGTACGAAGCGCTCATTAACTTAAAATATTAATACATTTTAAAGCAGTGCGCCAGTGGCATAGAAAAGATATAGTGTACAGTGGTTATACAGTACGAAGCGCTCATTAACTTAAAATATTAATACATTTTAAAGCAGTGCGCCAGTGGCATAGAACCAAAATAGTGTACAGTGGTTATACAGTACGACGCGCTCATTAACTTAAAATATTAATACATTTTAAAGCAGTGCGCCAGTGGCATAGAACCAAAATAGTGTACAGTGGTTATACAGTACGACGCGCTCATTAACTTAAAATATTAATACATTTTAAAGCAGTGCGCCAGTGGCATAGAACCAAAATAGTGTACAGTGGTTATACAGTACGAAGCGCTCATTAACCTAAAATATTAATACATTTTAAAGCAGTGCGCCAGTGGCATAGAAAAGATATAGTGTACAGTGGTTATACAGTACGAAGCGCTCATTAACTTAAAATATTAATACATTTTAAAGCAGTGCGCCAGTGGCATAGAACCAAAATAGTGTACAGTGGTTATACAGTACGAAGCGCTCATTAACTTAAAATATTAATACATTTTAAAGCAGTGCGCCAGTGGCATAGAACCAAAATAGTGTACAGTGGTTATACAGTACGAAGCGCTCATTAACCTAAAATATTAATACATTTTAAAGCAGTGCGCCAGTGGCATAGAAAAGATATAGTGTATGGTAGATACGCAGTACAAACACTAATTGCACGTGAGATTTAATACATTTTAAACTCATATTAAATATATATTGTCCGTAAGATTTCATATATATCAATTACATATTAAATACGTATTATACCTAAATACATATAGTCCTTAAGATTTCGAAATACATTTGTCCTTAAGATTTCATATATATCAAATATATATTAAATACATATTATACTACAATACATATTGTCCTTAAGATTTCGAAATACATTTGTCCTTAAGATTTCATATATATCAAATATATATTAAATACACATTATACCACAATACATATTGTCCTTAAGATTTCGAAATACATTTGTCCTTAAGATTTCATATATATCAAATATATATTAAATACATATTATACCACAATACATATTGTCCTTAAGATTTCTAAATACATATTGTCCTTAAGATTTCTAAATACATATTGTCCATAAGATTTCATATATATCAATTACATGTTAAATACTTATTATACCTAAATACATATTGTCCTTAAGATTTCGAAATACATTTGTCCTTAAGATTTCATATATATCAAATATATATTAAATACATATTATACTACAATACATATTGTCCTTAAGATTTCGAAATACATTTGTCCTTAAGATTTCATATATATCAAATATATATTAAATACACATTATACCACAATACATATTGTCCTTAAGATTTCGAAATACATTTGTCCTTAAGATTTCATATATATCAAATATATATTAAATACATATTATACCACAATACATATTGTCCTTAAGATTTCTAAATACATATTGTCCTTAAGATTTCTAAATACATATTGTCCATAAGATTTCATATATATCAATTACATGTTAAATACTTATTATACCTAAATACATATTGTCCATAAGATTTCATATATATCAAATATATATTAAATACATATTATAACACAATACATATTGTCCTTAAGATTCCTAAATACATATTGTCCATAAGATTTCATATATATCAATTACATGTTAAACACTTATTATACCTAAATACATATAGTCCTTAAGATTTCGAAATACATTTGTCCTTAAGATTTCATATATACCAAATATATATTAAATACATATTATACCTAAAATACATATTGTTCTTAAGATGTCATATATTAAGTACACATTAAATACCTATTGTATCTAGATTTTCAATACTAGCTATTATACAGTAAGCTCATTGGTTCAATAAAAAATAGCCTTAAGAATCCATCCGTTGTTTATTCAGAACACCGAAACATCACGATCAAATACGCAGTGGGGACGTCTCGGTGAACCAGTGTCGGACGGACACACTACCGAGACGAGGCAGAGTCCCACTACAATAGGGGAACACCTGAGGAAAAACACCCACATGGCGTTCAGAAGAACCGCCACAAGGGCATGCGTCGGCTAACGTGTGTGGTCAAACACTCGTTATGCCCGATGCATGGGCATCCCCAGCAACCACACATGAAACGGAAAGGAAGGGGGGGGGGGGGGGGGGGGGGGGGGGGGGTGAATAGAGGGCAGAACCCTCATTTTATTTCGCTTAGTACAAGACGTATAAACATATAAACTTATAAATAGACTTACGAACTACATTAAAAACTAAGGCATGCGGGTTGGGGGTGGGGGACTAACTTTAAAGTAACTTATAAATGGAATTGGGAACGAAACAAAGATGGATAGAATAATAGTCTAGACAGGGAAGGGCGAGGATAAGCCGGATGCTAGGGTGTGAGTGTGAGTGCGGGAGAGGTGAGATTGAAGTCAAAGAAAGCGGGGTGAGAATTTGCCCACCCCTGCATTCGAGAAATGGGTTCATTAGAGCCGTAAGACGTGTGATGGGCGGGCAAATAGAGGAGACGAGGGTTTCGCAGATTTCGGTGATTAGTGGAAAATGTGATGGAGGAGAGCAGGCTTGGGCAGTTGATTGAACCTGAGAGTAGACGGTGGATGAAGAGGATGTCGGCATGAATTCTGGGCTCTTCAAGTGTGTTAAGGTTAATTAGGTGAAGACGGCTCGTATATGGGGGTAGAATCAGAGGATTTTTCCAATTCAATCCTTGGAGGACAAACCCAAAAAACAATGTTGCATGCTTTCCACCCGCCGAATTTGGGACGAGTAGTGAGGAGACCAAACCTGACTAGCATATTCAAGAAGGGAGCGGACAAAGGCTATATAGAGCGATCTGGAAACGTAGGGATTTGAGAATTCTTTCGACCAGCGTCTCACAAAACCAAGGACAGTGTTGGTTTTGAGAATAATGTCATCAATATGTAGGATGAAGTTAAGGTCCCTATCACATAAGATGCCAAGGTCACGAATCGTTTGTACATATGTTATCTGTTGGTTGAGTAAGACATGGGAACGTAGCGGGGAGGGGGGTCGTTTACGGGAGAGGTTGATTGAGTGACATTTGGAAATATTTAGTTCGAGGCAGTTATTTTGGCACCAAGTTGAAAAGCTATCGAGATCCATTTGGAGAATTGAGAAGTCGACAGAAGAGCGGATCGACTTGAAGAGTTTAGTGTCGTCCGCGTATAGAGAGATAGAGGAGTGCTTGATACTGGAGTATACATCATTAATAGTAAGAATGAATAGCCGGGGTCCAAGATGACTGCCCTGGGGAACCCCTGACGTGGGAAGAAAAGGATTGGAGAGGGTGGATCTAAATCTGACCCGGTAGGTTCGATCGTTAAGATAGGAAGAAATCCACTTAATTGGTAGAGGCTCGAAGCCAAGGGAGGATAGCTTAAAGAGGATGAGGTTGTGTGAAATTTGGTCGAAGGGCTTGCTGAAATCAGTTGTGATTACATCGACTTCATTGCCGTTCTCTAAGGCACGGAGAACGTGGGATGATAATTCAACTAGATTGGTGGTGGTCGACCTACCCGTAAGGAAACCGTACTGGTTGGGTGAGATGATGGATTTGCAGTGAAAACATAACGCGTTGTAAAGAATGCCTTCGAACAGTGTGAGAATATGTGACCATTTGACGATGGGACGGTAGTTACTAATATTCTTTTTTTTCCTTCTTATGTATGGGGGTGACAAAAGAGGATTTCCAAATATTTGGAAAGACACCTTGTGTAAGGGATAGATTGAATATCTTTGATAGCGGGAGAGAAAGAGAAGTGGTACATTTTTTTTAAAGGACAGCCGAGAGTCCATCAGGTCCAGGGCTGAACTCGTCTTTAAGCAAGTTTAATTTTTTTTCAACTATGTGATGCTGGACAATCTGAGGGATGAAGGAGCCAAGGGAGAGTTCGGGCAGGTCTTTGAAGTAAGAGCGGTCCGTGAAGGATTTTTTAAAGAAAGAAGCGAAAAGATTGGCAGTAGTTTGTCGGTCGGTTGAAGTAATGGTGTAATAGGAAAGGGAGTTGGGATAGGCGTCAGATTTACGATTATAGTTAATAAAGTGGAAAAAAGATTTGGGGTCATTTATCGGGTTGTTATGTGTTTTTGTGAGATAATTGTAGTAAAGAGAGTTGTAAAGTTCGGTGAATTTATAAAAGGAACCGAGAAAGTTGGAATAGTCCGATTTGGTCGCTTGTTGACCAGTTCCTACGGAAACCGCCCTCATAGTCGCGCAGTATTTCTTCTGCGTACGGTGTGATTTTCGCCAGTATGAAATTTGTTAGTATTTTGTATGTGGAAACCGCTGCTTATTCACTGGAAGATTGGTAGTTCGCCAAGCGAATCAAGGGTGGTGATTTAACAGAAAAACATTTCACAAAAACGAACACCCATACGAAACCCTAACAGAACACTTCTAAACGAAGACGCAGAAGATGTCTTAGTTTTTTATGTGAAAAACCGACACTAGAACGAACAACGAACCAAACTACTAAGAGAACACCGAAAGTGGATGTTTCGGGTTTTTATTCACACACCCATCACAAAAACGAACTACTACATTAAACTCTAGCAGGAGACCTGTGGGGAGGAAGTATTGCAACATTGGCACGGTTAACTTCCTCCGCCATCATATATAAGCTATGTTCATTCGTCGTTCCGCCGGACACAAAAAAAGGCAAAGCACCAACAGAAATCGGCAACGCAGCTACACAACAGAAAAACACACGCGATTCTTAATTAATTTTTTTATTTTATTTCACTTGACAGTCAATTTTCTTAATTACTTAACGACGCAGGATTAATGTTATAAAACGCCACTGTGACTTCGCGCATTGTTATTATAATAAACCCGACTCAGGACATTTATTTCCTCTCCAATAAGGATATCATTTTTTTCCCTACCACCAGGGAAACGTAAAGTCTCTCTTGGTGGTATAGGAAACCAGATCTTGTAATGAAGGTCATGGTGGTATGTGTGGGATCGTTGAGATCAATGCTATTCACACGTGCAGTGGAACAACGAAACAGGCAGGCGGCAAGGACAAAAGAAAAGGCGACCAAATGGTTCGCTCTTTAATGAGGGTCATGTTTATGCAACGTCGCTATGGCGGACGTTGGAAAAAAGGTGTTAATGGGATACGATACTTTATACCATGGAAATTGTATATCGTATCTTGGGTTAATTGCCGATACGCATCCATTGCTTGCATTTAGGTATGCCAAGCAATTAGTGGTGGCGACGAAAGAAATGGATCATTGTTTGTCTATTGAATCGCTAGTGTTGCAGCTGTAAAAACAATCTGACGAGATAGTATTTTAATTCAGACAAAGGGTATCGAATGTTTGCTATTTATGGTGCATATGCACATTAAGGATCAATTTTAGGAATTTCAGATAATGCTGAAAGGAAATGTTTTCTGGGGCAAATGCAAATGCATTGGCGGGAAACAATGGGAGTTATGGAATTCCTAAAAAGGTCAAGAAGAATTCTTACAGAAAATTGTATGCAAAGGGATGCAATGAAAAGGTAAGTTTTCTTTATAGGGATTTTAGGATTATAATAATTGGGTCTGTTTGATGCGTGAAGCATTTAAGATGCTAATGCGAATTGCATTAGCGAAAGCTGGTGCAGACCGGGTTGTGGTTATGGGGGTTTTTTCAGGAAGGCGAGCCGTGGGATCTGGCGGAACCGCCACAGACCTTCAAGCAAAGATGCAGGTGAATATTTCAGTTTTTTATACACAAATTGACGCAAGTGAATGATTGTTGACCTGATGACGATCAAATACCATGATCGAAACGTCGTTGTTAATATAATGTAAAAAAATAAATTACATAAAAAACAGGAATTGGTCTGTATTGGCGACTTTAACTTCTCCGTTCTAAATTGACGCAAGTGTAGTGTCCAAACTGACAATGACCAGGCGAAACAATCATGTGGTTTATCGACTTCGATGTTTTTGGAACGATTAGCACTCGGCATTTAGTAACCTTTTACAAGTCAGTCCAATAAATACATAAACGAAATCATTGTAAAGAAAAAATTTTTTTGAAGAGTAGCAATGTAAACATAATGCCCTATATCAAAGGAATTATGTTTACAGATATATAAATCAAGGAATTCGAAGGAAAATCAGAGGATATTCGAAAGAGCAATTCTCATATTTAACCTGTAGAATGCTTACAAGGCCAAAAAGTGAAAATTAAAATAAATACAACTAACCCGTAGGCAGTATAAAAATCTATGCATTTCTGAGAATATTGAAAATTCTGTCTCGTGATTAATCCCGTCGCATAAAATTGAAAAACCAAATCTATTTGCAACCAACTCAACATTCCCTGATACCACATCAGCTCCAACTCTGCTCGAGCGCAAAGAACCCTGTGGCGCGAGCTAAACATTATCAAACCCGCCGTCCAAGTGGCATTTGCCCAATACTTTTTGAGAGATGGCTTGCTCACTTGTTAAATAGCTGCCAAAGCTTTTCCATCTGACAACAGATCAATGGTCAGATATAGACAATTTACCGAAAGAGCACCCCATAATCCCCCTCTTCTCACCGACCGACAACATTAACTTCTATTTTGATAAAGAATTCAAGAATACTGTATAATTGTCGACTCTCTAAATAGATACATTAAATGAAAGAGGCAGAAACCCAGAAATACTTCGCCCATACAATTTGGTGACAATTTATACGGCGTGTATTAGTCCAAAACTGAAATTAGATTCCAGATTAGACTGAGCACATCAAAAACAGCACTTCACGTTTAATTTGTGTATAAATGATTGTACCAAGCTTTACGGTACAATTCATACGATTCGATATATGAATCGACATCTTTCTTCTGGAAAAAAAATCTTGAATTCCTTCGAAGAAAGCAAAACACAGGCTGTGACATATTATAATCCTTATTATTATGAATTATTATAATCAGCCCTTAAATTAAAAGACATACAATTGATAACGTGAGTCGATAAGCTTATCATGGATTTCTGTTGGGGGACTGTTTTGCGTTGGTTTCAGTAAAAATGTCACATGAATAAAAAATTGACGTATGCTAAGATGAGAAAAAGATATCGATGGATTCTAATAATAATAATATTAACAATATAACTAATAAAAAACTAAATAAATCTTCAGCCGGTGAATTATTTAATACACCGAAATAAAACTAATTGTAAAAAATCCATTGGGAAAGTAATATTTTCAAATCAACTTAGCAATTCCCTATAGTGTTTCCAGCTAACGCGAAGTTGCAAATTTTCCATCACTAATTCCCATGCTGCAATTAGCGACTACTGGCAATACCCAATTTGCACATAATATGAGGTGATCCGATACGGTACATGATTCACTTATCAAGATTCAAGCGGCACCCAAGGATTTCCCGAAATTGCGAAAACAAAAATAATAAACTTATTCACTTACCCCAGTGTAGAGTATGTCTGGGTTTTCATTGGGTTGTGGGAATGCTGCCGCCGAATACCGAGCCTTTCTTAGATTTGTCGAGAAATTGACTAACGCAACAGGACGCAGGATGCGCAGCATTTTGCGAATTCCACTAACAACTTAATTCCAAAAAGAAATAATGCAATTGCTTTCCAACACACTCGACTCACTGCAAACACTCGCGACAGACAGTCGGATATGAACTAAACTTGAATCTGACCATGAACAGACATTTCTGCTAAAGCTTTTTCGTGTACATGCCGCTTTCAACAGAACTATACCAACATTCCCTAATAGCATATGTAGTACGTGCTTTACAGAGGCACTACCACATTCGTCGTTACAAATAACATCTTAGGCTTGTGTATCTTTTTACTGCAATCAGTTTTGAAGTCAGCCGAGATGTTATCAGTGGGAGATAGAGTATGCATTCATACGAGTCGTTTGAGTGAAAATAGAATAGAATCCATATGTGTGTTTGTGAATGATTCTAACACCCGGTTTAACTTGCATCTAACATTTGACCTTCCCAAGTATCATATAATTTCGATAATCTTGTGTATTGTAAAGGTAATATCGTCTGTTAATATATGATAATTTAGAACGAAGAAGTTAAAATTGCCAAAACAGACTAATTTTGGTTTTTTACTGCAATTTATTTTTTCAATTAAATTGACAACGTTTCGATCAAGTATTTGATCCTCTTCAGGTCAGCAATAAATTGGAACTAGTAAACCTGTTCTGTTTTGACTTCTCTGTCAAATTATTGGCAGAGTAATTTTAATTTACTGTACTAGTTCCAATTTATTGCTGACCTGAAGAGGATCAAATACTTGATCGAAACGTTGTCAATTTAATTAATAAAAAAGCAGCTGCATAGTTTGCAATAGTTTCGGTTAACGAATAACAATGAATCCCCCCCATTAAGTAACTAGGGGCAACTGATTGATTTCGTTCATACGAAATCAATAATGTCAGAGCAGTAATAGTTAGACTTCCGACACGGAAGGCAGATTTGTTTTGATTTGTAAAAAGAGGAAGAAATAATTGTACTTCCAACAAGGAAGGT
Source organism: Microdon myrmicae (assembly GCA_963931805.1). Taxonomy (NCBI): domain Eukaryota; kingdom Metazoa; phylum Arthropoda; class Insecta; order Diptera; family Syrphidae; genus Microdon; species Microdon myrmicae. The sequence goes on along the minus strand of OZ007501.1, from coordinate 150,597,831 downwards.
TGTTGTATGTGTTTTGTGTGAGAAAATTTGACGTTTAAAAATAAAAGTTTCGTTTATAATTAAATAAAAGTTTTTTCATTAAAGTAACAAATGGTGAAAAAAGACTTTCCAAGCTCTTCCCTCGGTCGCGTCGAGGAAGCACGGCGCTAGATTATTACACTACCGGGCCATGACAAACGACTTCTCACTGTCGGAATTGGATGAGCGAGGCTTGTTAAACAGCCGGTATCAACAAGATGGCGCAACCGCAAACACAGCACGAGCTGCAATGGATATTATGAAGAAAGCGTTTCCTGAAGCGTAATCTGCCGTTTTGGTGATTTGGCATCGCCGGCAAGATCGCCCGATTTAACCATCCCAGACTTCTTTTTTTGGGGCTACTTGATGTCGCGGGTTTATGCCAACAAGCCTCAGACAATCACGGGCCTTAAGAAGAATATTCGACAGGAATGCGAACAGTTATCACCGGAAATCTTGCGAAAAGTCATGGAAAATGCGATAAGACGGGTACAAATGTGTATCAACACTGGCGGCAGCCACTTGACGGATATCATCTTTTCCACTTTACAGAAAAAATTGTAAAGGTCCAAATAAAGATTTTCGTCACTCAAAATCTTTTTTTTTTATTTAGTTAAAAAGTAATTCAAAAACAAAATTAGATGATTAATTTTGCGCCATCCTGTATAACATAAAAAACAGTCTTCTTCTCAATGAATTATTGGAAGTAATGAAACCATTCCAAAGTATTTACTTAACTTTCACTTAATTATAGTTTTAATAGTGAAAACTGAGCAAAGGTAAATTATGCTTAATATTGCAGAAGCAGAAGCAACAAACCAAACAAAGATTTAAGCGATTCAAATGACTCGGCAAAGACGCATTTTTTGCAGCGCCTAAAAGTATGCAGTGGCAAGGTTGCAGTCGAAAGTTAATCATGTCGCTGGATAGTATTCAAGATGTGCTCTGAGGCAACGAGAAAGGCAACGAAGTGATTTCTCAGTTAGAACTGTTGCCAACTGAATAATCCTCTCTTCAGTGTCAGTGGCTTTTCAATTGGATAAAACGGAAGAACCTGTTGTTTTGTTCTTAAAAAGTCGATATCCACCCATCGCTGCCCACACGCGCACTACAGTCGAGTTCGGTACACTGCGGAGCACACACACCCGAAAGTTTTAATTCACTCGCGCAGCCGAAGATTCCGTTAAGAAGTTTAAATAAAGACGGGATATTAAGAACGATTTAAGAAGTCTAAGTAGAGACAAGATATTAAGAACGGTTAAAAAGTTTGAATAAAGACAAGATATCAAGAATAGTGTAAGAAGTTTAAATAAAGACAAGATATCAAGAATAGTGTAAGAAGTTTAAATAAAGACAAGATATCAAGAATAGTGTAAGAAGTTTAAATAAAGACAAGATATCAAGAATAGTGTAAGAAGTTTAAGTAAAGACAAGACATTAAGAAAAGGTGTGAGAAGATTAAATAAAAAAGAACGTCAATCACGACAACCACGTACGAGTGTTTATTCTTTTGGCTCCGTGTCCGCTCGTCTCCTCTTGGGTACTTTTGTGAACGGTTCCCGTCGACATCGCTGTGGACAAGGCCAACCGTACGTCGGCACCTCGACACCTCACCCTCACAGAATACTTACCTTTCATGCATCTCTTCGCATACAAATTCCCTACAAGAATTCTTTCCATTATACAGTAGCATAAAACCAATACCTATTCAGTACCTGCGGTTGCCAGGCAAAATCCAACCTTCCCACACCTGCACCGCAATCTCCCCTCAGCAAAAACATTTCCTTCCCAAGGATAATTAATGCTTTCAATGCGTTATTTAGTTTAGTTTAGTGAGAGCAGAACCCTCGTTTATTACACTTAGTACAAGCGTTTGAGAGAAAAAAAAAAAAAAAAGGAAATTAAAAGTAAAAAAAAAACTTACGAACTAACTTAAGAAATAGGATTACAAAAAATTACATTCGAATAAGTAAGAAGATAAAAAGGTGGGAAGGTGGCTGTGCACGTGATGGGGTGGCGAAGACCGGGTAGTAGGATAAAGGGGCGGGGTGATAGGAATGTATACGGGTAGTGAACGTGTAGATAGTGGGTGGGGGAAGGTCACGAGGGGAAAGACAGAAGACGACGTTTGAGAGCAATAGAAGTGAGGTAGAAATCGAAGGAGGTGGGGTAAGAGTTTGCCTGCTTAAGCATACGTGAAATTGGTTCATTACAACCGTAGGAAGTGTGGTGGGAGGGCAGATAGAAGAGACGAGGGTTTCGTAGGTTGCGGGGGTTGGTGTTGAGTGCGATGGCGGAAAGCAAGCTAGGGCAGTTGATTGTGCCGGAGAGGAGACGGTGGATAAAGAGGATATCGGCAAGAGTTCTGCGTTCCTCAAGTATACTGATGTTGATCAAATGGAGCCGGCTTGTGTATGGGGGAAGAATCCGAGGATTCTCCCAGTTCAGTCCACGGAGGGCAAAGCGCAGAAACCGACGTTGCACGCTCTCGATTCTGTGGATATGGGACGAGCAATGTGGAGACCAGACCTGACTGGCGTATTCAAGAAGGGGGCGGACGAAGGCAATCTAGTGGGAACGGGAAACAATATTATCTGGGAATGCCTGTAAAGATTTTTTTCCTACAAGGGCATTCATACATGTATCAATGCATCTCTGCATTAGCGACCAAGAACCGAATTTCCAATTAGTGTAGATATTCACACTAGAGTTCGACTCTGGCGTCGCCATAGATGCCATGCACAATTGACACAGATGGTATGCACAACCGTCATTGTGTAACCATCCAAATTACTTTCCAAAGACTTGCAACTATTGATTCAGCTGCAAGCACTTCTCTCGGAAATACTTCTTTGTTTGAATCTTCAAACAATCACCAACGTCGCGCTTAGCCGCCGGATTGAATTCAATAGCATAAACATATGCAAACAAAAGAATCCGATTCTCCCAGTAGGCAGAGATACGATATACGATCTCCATTATCTCAATGCCTTTTAGCATCTAATGAGTGGCTGCTATTTACTCAGCTCACCCTCATTACCGGACGATGCATTAGGTCCCTACTTCCTTTGTTCGGCATCCCTTGTCTAGGTTTCGTTCGCTTTGACCTGCGAGCGTTAGCAAACAATCTGATCTCAACGATCGACTTCACGTACACCACTACAGGACGTCACCAGTGAGATCCTCCTCCCTCGTTTTCACCACGAGAGGAACACTTTCTCTCTCGGGGAAACTCACCCCATTAGCGAGTCGGCTCTGTACGAGCCGTTTGTCGCTGAGTCCCTTACCATCATCCGACCAAGCCGATCGGCCCGTTTCCTGCTCTCCGTCGCGCGGCGGAGAAGCGTAAATATTCCGAAGCCGAGTTTTGCATAAAGTTTTAGAAGTGCGGAAGTTGATCGTATACAGTGGAGTGTTGCAACCACTATTGTGAGTCTGTCGATATTTATAGTTCGGGACAATCGTCTTCAAGTATTTCAAGTACTAATATATTCTAAAATAAACTTCAAAGTTATAAACTCGTGTTCCTCATTATGGTGATTCCAAATTCTAAATCTCAAGTCATTGTTTTTTGGTGAAGTTAAACTTGTAGTGTTGCAGTACATCTTTCTGATAACGAATCGCATACACAATATTATAGTCAAGTACATATAAATAACAGTTTAAATAAAGAGCTCTTTTTGAACAATACACACTAGTGTTTTCTTTCCCGGCTGCAGTTTCCTGAGTGTTTGTGTGTATTTCCTTTTTCCCGACAAACAGTTTATTTTACGGCGGACCTTGAGAACTTGTGGGGATGAGGTAGAATCCGTGTCGTAGGCCGGCACCATGACATCGACCCCCACAGGCCTTATCCCTGACTGCCCGACAAACACCGGGGAATTCTCAGTCCTTTAAGAATGTACACCTCTTTTAGCTAGTTGGTCCAAACGATCTTCTATTCCTCGGAGATCTCATCATCCCATCCGATCTTGGCACGTCAGATATCTTGTATCAGCTTTTTTCTCCGTGGGAGCACCGCCCAGTGGGTCAAACACAGTTTCGATGAAGTAGTAAAAAAGGTTTAAAGAATCTTTAACTAATCTTTAAATTTGTTACTGCCCAACCAACTCGAAATTATCCATTGTCATAGGGTCAAGTCTTAGACGATCAATGTCGTTGGTCACTCGAACGTCAGCCTGATCGTTGGCGTAGGTGATCCAGTTTAACCCAAAAGTCATTGTTGTAGGTCCTCACAAGAAGTAATGACCATTGTCGTAAGTCTTCGAACTGCTGAAAAGTTTACAGTGAAGTCAAAGGAGATGGGGAAAGATTTGGCTCTTACTACCATGCGCGAAATGGGTTCATTAGAGCCATAAAAGTTGTGATGGGCGAGCAAGTAGAAGAGACAACAGTTACGTAAGTAAGCCAATAGATAGAACCTGAGAGAGAGCGTTAGAGGAAGAGGATGTTGGTAACGGATTCTGCGCTCTTTAGTCCGTTAAGGTTGATTAAAAAGAGCAGACTTGTGTATGGAGCTAGAAACGGAGGATGAACGACTTTTCGACCAGCGTTTCACAAAGCCAAGGGCGGCATTGACCTTGCGTATTATGTCCTCAATATGTGAGATAAAATTGAGCTCCTTCTCACGCAGGATGCCCAGGTCATGAATCGATTTAACCGATGTTATCGGTTGGTTAATTAACAGATAGGAGCGCGGCGGGATGGGGAATCGTTTCCAAGAGAAGGTGATTGCGTGACATTTGACGATATTCATTTCGAGGCAGTTGTTTTGGCAGCAAATCGAAAAGCTGGCGAGATCAGATTGGAGAACCGAGGAGCCAACGGCAGAGCGGATTTTCTTGTAAAGTTTGGTATCATCCGCTTAAAGAGAGATAGATAAGTGATTGATACTGGAGTATGTGTCGTTAATGGAGGGGAATAGAATAGAATAACTAGAATAAATAGGGGGAAACGATATGACTGCCCTGGGAACCCTTGAAGTTGGAAAAAAGGGATTGGAAAGGGTGGATCTAAAACTCGGCATATTCGATTGTTAAGATAAGAAAAAATCCACTTAATCAGTAGAAGTTCAAGGCCGAAGGTAGATAACTTAAAGGGAATGGGGTTGTTTGAGATTTTGTCTAAGACCTTGTTGAAATCGGTAGTGATTACGTCGACTTCATTGCCATTTTCTATGGCAAAGAGGGGGATGGGAATTCCACTAAATTGGTAGTAGTGGTGCTGCCGGAGAGGAAACCATGCTGGTTGGGAGAGATGATGGATTTGCAGCGGAAACGTAACGCATCGTATAGAAGGCCTTCGAATAGTTTTAAAATGTGTGAAAGTTTAGCAATGGGGCATTAGTTGGATATATTGTTTTTTTGTCCTTTCTTGTGTATGAAGGTAATATAACAGGATTTCCAAATGTCCGGAAATTCACCCTGTGCAAGGGATAGATTATAGAATATAGCGAGCGGGAGAGGAAGAGAAGAGGAACATCTTTTTTTTTTAAGAGGATAGCGGGGAGTCCATCTGGGCCGGGGCTGACCTCGTCTTTTAGTTGGTTTAGTTTTTCTACAACTTGGTGTTGTTGAATGTGTAATGGAATGAGAGGGCCGAGAGAGAATTCAGACAAGCCAGTGAAGTACGAAGGGTTAGTCTCGAAAAGCTTGTCCGTAAAGATGAGAAAAGATTGGCGATGTTTGGGAGTCAGTTGAAGCAGTCGAGTCGTAGGAGAGACGGTTGGGATAGGCATCCAATTTGCGTTTCTAGTTGATAAAATGGAAAAAATATTTGGGATCACTGATCAAGTTGTTTTGTGTTTTAATGAGATAATTGTAGTAGATGGAGCTGTAGGACTCTGGGAATTGATAAAAGGGCCCAAGATGTTGGAATAGTCTGGGGGAAACACGTTTTTAGGAAAATGATCCCTAAATTATTCCTCTAGCTTCCAAGGGTACGGAGTTTGCGGTTATACCAAGGGGGGTTGAGAACGATATCCTCTGTCCGGAATATGGAACATATAGGGAAATGGCGTTGTAGATTTCTCCGTAGAAAGAGACAGTAGCTTCATCTGCGCTTATATCGTTAAAGCAAAATGCGATTTTGCTAAGATACTCATTTATGAAGCGGACGTTTGCTTTGCGGAAGAAATAAGTAAAGAAGTTGGGGAGTGATGTAGGGTGGGCTGAGTAGTCGCGGTATAGTGATAAGAGATGTGGGGGGGGTCTGTCGTAAACACGAGGCCAAGTTGCCTGCTTAGATGATTTGACATTGCTTTCTTGACAAAGCCTTGAGTCGGTGAGACTGTCTACAAAGAGGCATTCCCTGGCAGATTTGGGGTTTGAGATTTACTGTCTGAAAACGTCCATTAGAGATGGGGCAGGTTAAAATCGCCAAGGACTACGATTCTTGGGAAGAACTCAATTCAGTTAAGTGGTCAATTGCAGCGATTGCGAGCTCGTATGACTCTAGGGTTTGCGGAGGCGGTATATAGAAGCATATGACGTATAAGGACTTTAAGCGATATTCAATTTTTATTGCCAAATAGTCGAGGTTGGGAGAGGAAGAGATGGTAATAAAGGAAGACGCAGTCTATTTTGGTTGGCAAACAGCACGTCTCAGCGGGGGGAATCGGGACAGGATCGATGCACATCGTTATTTATTATTATTATTCTTGTTGAACACTTCTTGACCGTTGGTACTGGTGTTGTGCAAAAAATGATAATTAATTAAGATTTAATAAAGGAAGGTTATTCACTTGCTACTTTGCTGCTGTCCAGGTTTCTGGGGGCATTGAGTGCTTAAAATCTCCAATTGAGATCCTTTTCTATCTTCTTCTGTGCTCGTTAATTGGATCCCACAAAATTGTTTAGTCACTTGCACAATTACATATTTATTAATAATGAGAAATTGAGAAACTGCCAGTTATAAACCGTCCTCAGTCGATGATCCGCGGCGAACCAAAAACTTTTCCAAACTGAGAAACGTTTGTCAGAAAGCTCCTCTTATATGTTTTAGTTTTCGCCGTCTACTTTTTTTATTTTAATTTGTTATAGTAGTTACGCCTACTTGTTGTTATAATTCAGGAGAGAGAGAGAGAGTGTGGAGTGTGTGGATTGGGTACGTAACACTGGGGATAAGGTTAGTTTCGGTCGGAGCGTATATATCAAAGGGAAGGGAGTGTGTATTTTGCAAGATTGGTTGGGTTTTAGGGCGTAGTCCTCTAACATTCAGTAGAAGGCCAGGGGGTGAGTTTTGAGAGGCTTAACGGGGTGAGGGGTGGGTGACTGGCCAGCGTCGACAAAATTTGTTATTAATGGTTCCACTGCGTTGGGAGTTAGAAGCCATTTTCGTGTGGATGTATTGACAAAAAGTCAAGAGGTCTTTTGATACTTTATGTGGGGGAATATTGAAATTTTCGTGGAATTTCTTATATAAGTTACGAAGGCTAGGGATGTCGGTGGGCAGACCTTCCCGCTGAATGGAAACCATGACAATTGTTTTAGTTTTGCCTTGATAGTAGACTGAATCAGATTTGCGATGAAGGTAAGCAAGATAGATGCGGACATTTTCGTAGGGCAGTTTATTTCTGAGCTCAGAAAGGTCATAGCGGCCTTCAGTTGACTTAAGGGACTGCTGTGTGATCTTAAGAGGAGATGGTAAGAGGGGATCAATAGGTGAGCGCGGGGGGTGTAGGACAAGGGCGACATGAGGATGTGAAATGCAATCTTGAGCTAGGTTCAGGGGACAAGTGGGATATGCCTTGATGGGGTGGGCTTATAGGGATGAGAGTGTGTGTTCTGTGGAAGTTGGTGTAGTTAACACCGGTTTTCAGGTCAAAAGTGGAAAAAGTCTAGATATAGGGGCAAGATGTGATGTGCGACGAGCGGTTGAGTTAATATTGGGCACGCAGTTATTACGGGTGGGTGCAGAGGGTTTGGAATAAGGAGTGCGAAACCGCACATTCGTTCACTATAAGATTTCTAGATAATCTATTTACTTAGCGTAAAAGACAATTATTTTGAATCTTCTTCAACTTATTTTTTTCTAGGCTCTTTTGATGTTCACAACCGAAAAGTTCATTATACACCGGAGGACACTTGAGGATCTTTTAACTTTTAAACGATCGTTGGATTGGGTCCTTTGCATACGTTGCACTGTTAAGTTCATTATTGAGAAAATGTCACACTTAAGACTTGAGACTTAACACCGGCAGACTTCGCCCCGAGAGTTGCTCACTTGACATTTTCGAATTTGAGAAAGCGACTGAGAGATTATCTTAGATATTACATTAGCAGTAAATACCTTCGCGATACGAGCTTTCAGTCCCACGGGTGGTTACAGAATGCTTGAAAACGAAAATTTTTTTCATGAACATGAATTAGGACAATTCATGAATAAGAATTGTTGTTGAGTTCAGTTTGGTCGGATGAAAAATAGTCTAGCTTCCCAAAAAGTCGAGCTGACTTTCTCAATTAGCTTTCTCTTAGAGTCATATTATTTTTTATGATGATTTTTCGGAAACACTGCTTTTGCATAAATGAAATTTATCTGGTACACCACAGTGGTCTAAAATTCCCAGAAAAAACTTCGATTGTATATTATCAGGATGGGTTTTGAGGAACAGGTTGGTGTAATGATCGACTATGACTCATTCATACCCGTATTAGGTCATTTAGGGGTTGAGTTCAATTATTTGAATCGACGAAGAGCTGGACATATTTACATTCAGTTGTGGTCTGCCTAGAATGATGAACCCATCGAGAATTATGCTCGTGTGCGGGTACATTACCAAGATCCTATCAGAAGAGTCGGATTGTTTCCGGAACAATAATCAATAATCTGCTTATGTACGATGAAACAAAACAGAATAAAACAGGGAGGATGAAATCTGAAGTGCCGATATTAATTATTACCTAAGGTTTCTCTTATTTGACGACAAGAGACCGGATTGGGTTTTAGAGGCATTGTATCTGTTTGAATTCAGAAATCAATAATTCTGTGTGATACTGATGTTTGATATGCTTACCAACATTGCCTCTGGAAAATTTAACTATCGACAGCCTTCTATAGAAAATATAAACGAAACCATCCAACCTCTAAAAAGAGATCTGTAGAAGAAAAAGCGTGGCAGTATCTCTCTCTGGGTTAGAGCAAATACTTTCATATTACAGACAATCCATAAATAATCAGAAAAAATGCTGACTACTGGAAGCACCAACAATTTAAGATCAAATATATAGTTTCATGTGACATTAGAAAGTCATGTGACAGGAGAAAAAGTCGAAACGTGTAAGTTAAAACTTCCCTAATATTGATAAACTGGGAAAGGAAATAGGTAAAACATCATATTTAGATAATGCTAGTTGCAATAAGTTATTGAATTCATTAGTCAACGAAGATAAGAATTCATTGTAATATTATTGTAATCTCTATTGTTTCATACGTATATGAAGCATGGACACTGGAGAACGAATAATGGGTATTCGAAGATATTGAAAAAAATTATTTATAGAATGATTAATGATGAGGAAGAAAAATAATGGCAGATTATGTGAACGGGAGCTAGATGATTACCACCACTAATCACCCAATATAAATGGAAAAGTCGAGGACTCTACCCAGAAACTTTTCAGAAATAGAGAACATCGGAAATGGGTTCAAATTGCCCGACATGAGTTTACTGTAAATAGCAAATAACGTAAGAAACCAAGTTAGTTGATGAACCACGGAGAGAAAATACGCGTTACGTCAAATAATCCTTCGACGACACCAAAAAACCCATCAACCGGAATGTGTAACCTAATTACACATTTCCTCCAGATGGAAATATAATTCCTTAAGAATAAACTCAACGGAATTGCAGGTAACAAATAACAAGAATTCGTAGTAACATGAAAACATAGAATAAGCAAATTACAATATAATATCTATCGTGAAAAATATACTATATTGCAACATATTGTAGCGAGCTTAGGGTTCGCTGGATTAATTATTTTTGAATAAATAAGAGCCGTTAAATTGATTTTTGAATTAATATAACACTTTATTAGTCCGTTAATCACAACCGTCACTTTTACCGTACACAACGATTTCTTGACTTATCGTTTCCGTACTTATCGCGTATTTTCCTTCTTACTTCTAACTTGAGACTTATCCTTCCGCTCTGCGTGCGACGATTCATACCGTTTTTCCTCATTCTGATTTGGTGTATCGTTTCCGTCCGTTCCATAGTCTTGATTGTTCTATTCCAGTTTTCCAGTACTTCCTAAAATAATCTAGTACTTTGTTTCGGACTTTCTAGAATATTCTAGTACTGATTGTCATATGCGTCACACTACCCCCCGCCTAGATTAGTTTGTCCCGAACTAAGTTCACTGGTCTCCTGGGTTAACAAAAGTCGCCAGTCGGTCACGATGTACCACTTTCATCTTGCCGTTCGGTCATTGCTGAATCCTATAGACAACGTCGTTAATTCTTGTGAGAATCTTATACGGTCCTTCCCAATGTTGCTGCAACTTCGGACACCTTCCTTTTTCCCGATGAGGGTTATAAAGCCACATGTTATCGCCTGCATTAAATCCGGATGAGTTGGCTCGAACGTCGTACCTTGTTTTCATCCTGTCACTGGATACCTTGATTTGCTTTCGAACCAAATAATGAATCTCATCGAGGCGATTTCTCCATTCGGCTACGTAGTCTTCGGTCTTGTCTATGGCGTCTGGAGGTATTCCGAATCGCAGATCGGCTGGTAATCGTATCTCCCGTCCAAATACAATTTTTGCTGGAGAATGGCCCGTCGTGTCGTGATTAGCCGATCTATAGATCATGAGAAAGGTTTGTACATATTTGTCCCAATCTCTTTGGTGATCACTAACGACCTTCGATAAATGCTCTTTCATTGTTCGGTTGAACCTTTCGACCATTCCGTCTGATTGCGGATGTAAGGGTGTGGTCCTGGTTTTCCTTACGCCCAGTGCCGCAGAGATGCCTTGAAATATCTGTGATTCGAAATTTCGGCCTTGATTGGAATGAAGCTCACAGGGAACTCCATATCTGCTGATCCAATTATTAATTACCTGCTCAATGACAGTTGTTGCTTCTTGGTTTGGAATTGGAAGGACTTCCACCCACTTGCTGAAGTAATCCATGATAACTAACATGTATTTGTTGTTGTCGTTTGTTTTTGGGAATGGTCCTGAGATATCAATCGCAATTCGCTGAACTACTGCTTCATAACGCTCCTTGGTTTTGCCGTTGGTCCTTTGGTCGCAGTGCAAGTTGTGCACTTCCTACACCAAGACTCGACGTCATCTCTCATGTGAAGCCAGTAAAAACGAGATCGTAATTTTGAAAGTGTCTTATTAACTCCCAAATGTCCACCGGAGGCCCCGTCGTGCATTTCTGTTAGAACCTCTTTCACTTTTGGTGGTGGGACTAGAATCTGCATTCGATGGGATTTTCCGTCCGCGGCTTCCCATTTACGCTTAAGAATACCATCTTCCACCAGCAAGGAATTCCATTGTGCCCAATATGCCTTAAATGTTCCACTCTTGTCGGAAATATTATTCGAAGTTGGCCGCTGGTTCTTTTCTTTGTATTCCAGAATTAGCGACATATCTTCATCCTGAAGTTGAGCTGCGCGTATAGCATCACTCGTCCACCCATCTAGTACTTCTACTTGTACATTTCGCAGGTCGTACGCCTCTTCTTTCTCTCCCGCTCTATGACAATGTTTACAATCTGGCTTGCATGGTCTTCTTGATAGAGCATCAGCGTTATTATGCACCTTCCCTTGACGGTGGAAAATTTGGAAATCGTACGTTTGAAGTCGTTCGATCCATCGAGCTGTTTGTCCTTCCGGATTCTTAAAATTTAACAACCATTTCAGGGCGGCATGATCCGTCCGAAGGTGGAATCGACGTCCGTAGAGGTATTTATGGAAATTCTTAACGGCTTCTACGACAGCCAGCAGTTCCTTTCTTGTTGCGCAGTAATTTCTCTCTGGCTTAGATAGAACTCGACTATAATATGCGACAACTCTCTCTTTACCATCGACTTCCTGTGACAACACTGCTCCGATTCCTGTGTTACTTCCATCAGTATCCAATATAAATGGGCAATCCGCTCTTGGGAATGCCAATATTGGTGTCTTAGATAACTCGGCCTTCAATGTGTTGAATGTTGCCTCACACTTTTCTGTCCAATTGAATTTCTTGTCTTTACCCGTTAGTTCATGTAGGGTTCTAGCCACGTTGGCAAAACCTTTAACAAACCGTCGGTAATATGTGGCTAATCCCATAAAGCTTCTCAGCTGCTGCTTGTGTTCTGGAGTAGGCCACTCTCGGGCGGCTGCTATCTTGTCAGGATCCGTTTGAACTCCTGCAGATGAAACGATGTGTCCCAGAAATTTTACTCTCCTTTGGAAGAGTTCACATTTCTTCGAATTGAGCTTTAAGTTGGCCTGTCTTAGTCGTTCGAAGACGGAGCGCAGATTATTGATGTGTTCTGGTAAATTCCTTCCAACAACGATGATATCGTCCAAGTACACAAGACACGTCTTCCATGTAAGTCCCCGTAGAACACTCTCCATTAATCGTTCAAACGTTGCTGGAGCATTACACAATCCAAAAGGCATCACGTTGAATTGATAAAGTCCGTTTCCGGTAGTAAACGCTGTCTTCTCCTTGTCCTCCTCCTTCACTTCCACTTGCCAGTAACCGCTTTTTAGGTCCAATGTTGAAAACCACTGAGCTCCAGAAAGGGTATCTAGTGTGTCGTCGATTCGAGGAAGTGGGTAACTGTCTTTCTTCGTAACGTCGTTTAACCGGCGGTAGTCGACACAAAATCTAGTTGTCCCATCCTTCTTCTTGACGAGCACTACCGGCGAAGCCCATGAGCTCGATGATTTCTCGATGACTCGTTGCTCTTCCATATCTCGAATCATCTTGCCTACTTCTGATTGTTTGGCCAACGGCAGTCGACGAGGTGGCTGTCTTATAGGTATTGACTCACCCGTGTCAATGCGATGTTTAACTATACCGGTGCGTCCGAATTTATCATTTCCTGTCACAAAAATATCAGAAAAATCGTTCAGGAGTGATTCAACGCTTGTCTTTTCTCCATCTGTTAATCCGATTTTCTGGGGCATCAGCCTATTAACCCAAGGGGATGCACCAGAGGGCTTTTGAATTGAATGATCCTCTCCTCTTGTCTGAATTGAACTTATCATTGATACGGGTGCACATTCTGCGATTACTTCTCCTTTTCTTATTGTGAACGGCTCTTCGGACGCATTTAGTACTCTGACAGGTACGATGTGCTTCTTCGCGTCGATAAGGGCTTTACCAACAAGGATGTTCCCCTTACGCTGATTTTGTGCAGCTTCGGTGATATAAAATCGATTGTCACCGGGATCTCTCTCGAGACTGGTCCAAATTACCAAGTCTGAACGAGCTGGGATCTCATCCTCCTCACGCACATAACATTTCAGTCTTCGCAATTGTTCGTCCTGCAGTGTAAGAGCAACCTCCAAGTTACCAATTCGCAGTGTTCTTTGCCCGATATCTAGAACAACTTGATGCTCCTTCATGAAATCCATTCCAAGAATGCATTCGTCCGTAATATCGGCAACCAAAAATTGGTGTGATATGGAAATATTGCCCAGTACTATTATGCTCTCGACTTCTCCGTAGACTGTAGAACATTCTCCTGTAGCAGTCCTCAAAGCGTATCTTCTATTTTTATTAAGGGCAATTTTGCCCACGATATCCGGCCGAATTATTGATCTCGTTGCTCCAGTGTCAATTGTCACTGTTGTTGTCCTTACATTAACGATCGTAGTTATAACCAAACTTTGGTTATCCCGTTGGAGTTGTGATACAGTTACGATGCTGGGGCTGTACATCCCACCAGGCGACTTTCGCCCCGTAAAGTCTGCCCTTACAAGTTTCCCGAGCTCTTGGCCTCAGGTTGGTCCGTTGATAGTCTCCTCTTATGATTAGCGCATGAACAACAATTCTCACTTGATGTTTCATTCATTCGTCGACGTTTCCTACAGTCTACAGAGATGTGACCGACTTCGCCGCATGTCCAACACTTCATATCAGGCCTCAGGGTTCTCCGTTGTACATGCCCGATTCTTTGGCAGGAACATTCCTCGACGGACATTTCTCGGACTCTATATGTACTCCTGGTGGCCAGTTTAGCAGATTCATAAGCCAATGCGAACGCCAGTATTTCATTAGTCGTCTTCTTTCCCGCCAAACGAACGGCCTGTTGCAAATCCCGATCTTGGAGTGCGTTTATAAATGCATCCATTGCTACCTCGTTCAAAAACTCCTTAGTCATATTTGAATAAGACAAGTTTGCCAATCGCTCAATTTCTGCCTGTAACTGTTGAAGATTTTCTCCAGGTTTCTGCGTTCTGCTCCTCAGTTGCATGCGGTAGACCTGCTGCATGTGGTTGTCTCCATACCTAGCTTCAAGGCCGCCTCTTACCGCTTGGAAATTTGTTTGCTTCTCTGCTGATATGGTTTGTAGCAATTCTGCAGCCGCCCCGCGGAGTGACAAGATTAGTGATGTTGACTTTTGCTCATCCGACCACTTATTATAATTGGCCGCGGCGTCAAACTGACGTATAAATACGGAGAAGGGTCCGTTCCATCGAAGGTTGGCGGTTGCATCCTTGTATCTTTGTAATCATGTTGATTGCTAGGGGATGTCTTATTTCTCTCAACACACTCAAGTCTCTTTTCGATTTGCATTATTTCTTCGGTGACTCTTAGATCCAGATTTTCTACTTCGTTTCGAATTTCTGACTGGATATCTTCCTTCAAGTGTTGAAAATTACATTTCATCCACTGTGTTTGAGCATCCAATTTTGCATTCAGATCTGCAGCTTGTGCGTCGAATTTTGAATTTTGGACGTCGAATTTTGAATTTACGGCGTCGAATTTTGAATTAACATCTGCAGCTTGCGCGTCGAATTTTGAATTTTGGACATCCAACTTTGCCTTAACATCTGCAGCTTGTGCGTCGAATTTTGTCATCATCATCCAGAACATCTCCGAAATGTCTAACAGTGGCGAACTCTTCTCCGTTACATTGCAACCATCTTGACTCGCTGTTTCTTCTCCATCCGGACAGTCTGGACCAATCGTAAAAACATATGTGTCGACATCAATACCCATCTTCCTCCGTTGCTTCTTGCAGACGTTATCGAAGAATTTGCTTCTGTCCTCTGCTATCCAGATTCCGGTCCTCAAGTTCCTTCTTCAATTCAGGAACGCGAAGATCCTCCAAATGTCGATCTGACATCGTCACAACACACTTTCACAGACTTATTTACTTAAACAATAATTAATCCCACTTCTGACACCAATTGTAGCGAGCTTAGGGTTCGCTGGATTAATTATTTTGAATAAATAAGAGCCGTTAAATTGATTTTTGAATTAATATAACATTTTATTAGTCCGTTAATCACAACCGTCACTTTTACCGTACACAACGATTTCTTGACTTATCGCTTCCGTACTTATCGCGTATTTTCCTTCTTACTTCTAATTTGAGACTTATCCTTCCGCTCTGCGTGCGACGTATTTATACCGTTTTTCCTCATTCTGATTTGGTGTATCGTTTCCGTCCGTTCCATAGCCTTGAATGTTCTATTCCAGTTTTCCAGTACTTCCTAAAATAATCTTGGACTTTGTTTCGGACTTTCTCGAAGATTCCAGTACTGATTGTCATATGCGTCACAATATGTTACGTCAAAGAATCCTTCGACGACACCAAAAAACCCATCAACTGGAATATGTAACCTAATTACGCATTTCCTCCAGACGGAAATAGAAATCCTTAAAAATAAACTTAATGGAAGTGCAGGAAGCAATTAACAAGAATTCGTGGAACACGAAAATGTAGATTAAGCAAATTGCAATATAATATCTATCGTGAAAAAGATACTATATTGCAACATATGTTACGTCAAAGAATCCTTCGACGACACAAAAAAACCCATCAACCGGAATATGTAACCTAATTACACATTTCCTCCAGACGGAAATACAAATCCTTAAGAATAAACTCAAAGGAATTGCAGGTAACAATTAACAAGAATTCGTGGAACACGAAAATGTAGATTAAGCAAATTGCAATATAATATCTATCGTGAGAAAGATACTATATTGCAACGTAAACAGATAAGCCTAGGTATAAGATTTTATGTTAGAATAAGGTCAGTTAAGAAACGACACTCCGAAGAGCAAGACGATTCTTTTACTCAATATAATTAAATAAATAAAAATACAAATTTTATTTAAAGGTGTTTTTCTTTTCAAACAACCCTATCAATAAGACAACTATACTATTCAGAAGGATATCGCATATTATGTGGGCGAGATGTACCCAGCAGCATATGAACAAAGTCCCCTTATGCCTCAAAGTTTATCATTCTGATACAGACTTTCTATTCCCTGATGAATATTACATTTTCAAAGTGTCTGTATTCGCACTACAAATGCCGGACATTAGGAAATAGTTGAACATATGAAAATTACGTTCTCATTTTCGCGAAAATTCATCAATTTTTCAGATTTCAAGCGAAGGCAATATAATGAGCAAATGACAAGCTTGCTTAAAGCTTGACTCGTATTTTGTAAGACGATCGTTATAAACCTACTGACCCACCTCGTATATCAGACACATCACTAAAATATCAAAAGAATTACTCTTATAACTCTACCAAGTGGGAATCAAGCTACTCCGCTTTTGTAATATGATGATGGGTATGGTAACTGCTATATGGTGCGTGCCTTGCACTTTTGCTGTGGAGATTTAGTTGGAAATATTAGTTTTGTTACCTAGTTATTCCGCTCGACGTCCCGTTGCTGAACCACGATCTATCGGCTCCCGGTTCCAACCGGTTTAGAGATTTCTTGCTTTTGCTGCAGAGGGATCCTTATGTGCCGTCCTTTATTTTCGAAATGTGTTTTAGTTTCCCATTTGTTGAATTGGCAACACAATCTCGTAAACACTGAGTTGTATATCCACTGAGATCGCCCAATAAGTAACACAACATTAAATGTCTTCTTGTTCAAATCCAGCAATGTTTTTTGAAATCTCTCAATTTAAATACTGCTTCTAGTTGAATGAGCTGTTGTTAAGTTCAAAATCAGATCCAATACAAAACAATTCGTAAAACAAGTCCACACTTTATTAGGTACACATTAAATTATATCAGAAGAAATATGCACGGTTACAATACGGTTAACTAAGTTCGGTTTCCGTCGGTTTTTCTGCCTTTTCATCCACACGATTCACAGGATATTCGATTATATCCAACTAAGTCCGATTTTTACACTCTCCTCACAACGGAACGTCAAAAAACCCGTACATCAAAAAACATTGACCCTTTGTCTCTCTCGCTCCCCATTCACGTCCACTTCGAAAGCCGAATTCGAACTCGAAGAACTGCACGATCCACACCCGAATCGGGGCGTGTTCAAAAACTCACTTCTGGATCGTGCAACTCCTCCACCACCTTACCATCACACCACTTTAAACAAATTATATTCTAATTACAAACTATTAATTGATGGGGTGGCGGACGCACGTAACACTTTCAACTATCGCACTTTAGGCCAAAATGAGTTTTAAGAGATGTTTTTCTGTGGTCTGTATGTAAGAAACACCACTATTCAGTGTAGGACCAAATTAAATTACATTAGTTACATAGTTCTCTCTACGGAAATGTCGGTAACGTGATTGTAAGTACCTTATTACATTCGAAAAGTACCTAATAATCCTTACAACTGCTTCTAGTGAAACCTTGTGCGATACCTATATGCTATACACATTAAAATTATCCCCTTAGAAGAGCATTTTTATTAACCACTGAGGATTCAGATGGTAGAAATTGGTGTTTTCACATTTTTTAAGCAGACTTTTTTTTTACACAAACCCGCGCACAAAAGGGGATTTTGTAGTACCCTTAAATGTCAGAACACAGTGCGAGCGTAAGAAAAGGAGGTATCGATGTACATTGGTCTTAAATGCCTGGACATTACAACGACGAGGAAACACATGATCAGGTAGAGTATTCCACATTCGTGTGGTTCGGCTAAAGAAGCACTCTCTATATTTATTTGTGCGCATGAAGTTGACTTTCAACGTGAATTGGTGCGTATTCTCAGATTGACGAGTATCGCCGGAAAATGTCTGAGGAGACGGAACACATTGAGCTGGTTCAGTTGACCAACGACCGTGATAATACCTATAGAAAAGAGATAGGTATGAGATGTTTCGCCTATGTTATAACAATGGAATTGATCGAATCACAGCTGGGTCCCCAATAAGTTTCACTGCTCGTTTTTGCATCCTATCGAGCACGTGTAGTGCGGTTTTGGATAGCCCTGACCAAATACGAAAGTTGAACCCCATTTTGGGATGAATATACGCCTTATAAAGAGTGCCCAGGTTAGATGGAGTGAAGTATTTTTTGCATCTCTTAAAGAACCCTATGCATTTGGTTGCACTTTTCGCAGCTTCAAAAATATGGCTCCAATTAAGAGTCGAATGAATTAGAGTGCCGAGGATTGATAGTTCCTTGACTTCGTCGATGCAAGTGCCGTTCATCGACAGTGTATTTACTTTGGGGTTCGCCTTTGACGACAGGAAACATCATCACCATCGGCACTACAACCGGAATCCCTTATTTAACAAATCTCTCCATCGGCCCCGATTTCGAGCCGATGTCATCCAGTTTGGCACTCCCGGGCTCTGGGCGTCCTGGTCTACGCCATCCCTCCATCGCAGACAAAGTCTGCCGCGCTGTCTCCTTCCATACATCCTGCCTCTTTCCGGACAGGCTCCTCTTCGCTCATTCGAGGTAGGTGTCCCACCTACCGGAGTCTACCGAGCTTGATTTTTCTTATAACGGATCCATACATGAGTACTGGTAAGACCATGGTCTTGTACAGTATTAGCTTGGATGTTCTGTATAAATTCCGGGATTTAAAGAGCCTTGATAGATCATAGTAAGCTTCGTTGGATTTGATCAGTCATTCACGTATTTCTTCTTCCATTTCGTTATCGGCTGATACTATTGACCCAAGGTAGTTAAAAGATTGTACTACTTCAAATTCGTGCTCCACCACCCTGATAGTTTGACCAACGCTAGGTCTTCTTTTCGCAGAAGTTGCCACCATGTACTTAGTTCTCCCCTCATTAATGTGCAGTTCCAGTTTTTGTGCCGCCTGTTCGATCTGGGTGAAGGAGTCCTGTACAGACGAATCGGATCTACCGAAGATGTCGATGTCATCTGCGTAGGCAAGTATCTGGCTGGACGCCAGTCACGGATTGCTTTCTCCAACGCTAGGTTGAAGAGGAGGCAGGCCAGACGGTCCCCTTGTCGGAGTCCATTAAAGATGTTTATTGGTTTGGACAGCAATCCCACTATTTTTACTTGACTAGTTACGTTGGTCATGGTCAACCTACAAAGTCGTATCAATTTGTTTGGAATGCCGAACTCTCATGGCATTATATAGTTCTACCCTGGCTATGCTGTCGTGGGCGGTCTTAAAGTCTATAAATAGATGATATAATGGAATCTTAAATTCCAGACATTTTTCCATCGCCTGCCTAAGGGTGAATATCTGATTTGCCTGGGATGAAACCACACTGATATTGACCAATGATGACTTTAGCGTGTGGGGTAAATTTTTTCTAATGCACCAGCACGGGCGCGGGTTCCGTAAAACACCTACCGCGGGAACGACAAAACACAGATCACCCAAGAGAATATTGGAGAAATAAAACACGTTGGGTGGTTTTGTTGATTAAACGTCCTTTAACTTTTTAATGTTTCGTTATTAGTGGTTCACTACAGAGATGATTGTTACAATGGTTTTTGGGTAATCGCACAATTGTATTACAGTGATTTTAGATAAAAATTAAACGGTTCTTGAGTTAAAATGCACAATTGCATTAGAGTGTTTTTAGATAAAAAAAAAAATTAAATGGTTCTTGTATTTGTTCGCGCTACACTTCCACACACTCACATTCGACGGGGATATATTGTTAAATTCTTATTAACTACACATGATTCTTCGGTGATGTACTTTCGCGTAAAACCCGCACTACTGGTGATTAACTCGACTCGTCTCCTCAGCGTTATCATTCTGACTCGGGGGTGTGAGCACCCCCCGTACGCACGTTGCGGGGGATGAATCGTGATTTGACGTGCACTACTTGATGGTTGGAATAAGACTCATGGTTTCCCCCCTTGGCTCATGCCAAGCCAACTCGCCAATGGGTGAGGTTGGTCCTGTGGTGAGAGAGGATTTCTTTCTCTCTATGGTGAGGAACCAGGGAGAGATCTCGCTGGATAGATTCTGGTGGTGTGTGTGCGGTTGATCGTACAGATCGCGTTGTTTATCCATACGCTGGAATGAAGGCTAAACCAAATTGCATCAGGGACAAAGAACAAAGGGAAAATTCGACCAAGGGCATCGTAGCAATGAGAGCGCAGCTAAGCAAACACAGTGCAACTCATTAGGTGCTAAAAGGGATTGGATACTTTACACAATGGGAATTGTATATCGTATCGCTGTCGGCGGAAAGAACCGAATTCTTTGTTTGCATTTATAAATGCTGAAGAATTCAATTTTGGCGGCTATTGCGATGATTGTTTGTCGGTTGGACAAACGAATCCTGGTAATTAGTATTGCAGCTGTGTAACCAAGCTGCTTGCCATTGCTTTTGTCGTTGGGCAAAAGATTGGCTGGACATGTGCATGCAGGAAAATTACTGTATATATTTGGCACAGAGATTACCGGCGAGGAAAATCGATAAGATCCTAAACGGTTCATGTTAAGTGTGAACCGAAATGCTTTAAGAGGAAACGCGGTGTTGCTTAATGCAGGGAAATGATGATGGCTTTGGGGATGGCAAATTAAACTGAAATTATGGATGGATCTTCAGGTAAGTTTTACAGAACCACCACCAGCGTATGGGGCTATCCGATCCTATAGGATAGTGGAGAGTATCTTATACGCGGTACTCAGCAATGTTATACGCCTATAGTTGCAGCACACTGTGATATCTCCCTTCTTATGTATGGGGCAAATTATTTCACGACGCCAATCTTCCGGCATCTCCTCTTGCTCCCATACGTGCACCACGATCTCATGAATGGCATGATGTAACGCTGTCCCTCCTTGTTTGATCAGCTCTGCTGGTATGCCATCAGCTCGGGAGGCCTTATTTGTTTTGAGTTGTCTTGTGGCTTTTAATGTTTCCTCAATGCTTGATGACGGCAGCATTTGGTCTTGATTTTGCATTGGTAGAGCCTCCAATTCTTCTGAGAACTCACCATTTAGCAATTCATTGAAGTGCACTTCCCATCGCTCCAGAATGCCTTCAGGATCGGTGATCAAATTATCCTCTTTATCCTGGCAGTAAGTGCAGCGTGGTGTTTACCGCGTAATACTGCGGATTATTTGTTAGAACTTCCGAGCCTGGCGCGGACCTTGTTCTCTACTTTTCTCTATTTCACAGACATGGTTTTTTCCCAAGCATTTTTCTTTTGTCTGTGGTCTTTTTTCAGATCTTCTGAGCTCTTTGTATATCTCCTCGCGTACCCGCGTCCTATGAGACTGCAGCATTGCCCGGTATGCGGCATTCTTACATTCAGTCGCTAGTTTGCACTCATCAAAGCAGCCGCTCCGATCTCTACGACTACTACCTAAGATGGAGCTGGCAGTACTAATGACAGTATTCTTAAGGCGTGTCCATTTCTCTTCTACGCCCGGCATTCTGGACCCAGGACTTACTCTCCCTCCGTCAAGCTCTCCGATGGCGAATCCTAGCGCATGAGCAAAGGTGTTACTGGTATTCTCATTGCATAAGGCAGCCGTGTTGATTCGAACCTGATCCGCGGATGCAATACATTTCCGTAAGTCAATCCGCACTCGGAAAACTGTACCAACGATGTTGGCACCTCGGTACGTTCGTACCGTCATCAGGCTCGAGGAGTGGCGGCGATCTATCAACACGTGGTCAATTTGGTTGCAAGTGGCTCCATCAGGTGATACCCAGGTGGCTTTGTGGATAACATTACGAAACCTGGTACTTGCAACGAGCAAGTTTTTCGATTCTGCCAGTTCGATGACTCGTAGTCCATTGTTATTAGTGTTCTCATGCAAACTATGGGAACCTGCGTTGTGCCTGAAAACCGGCTCCCGACCTATTTTTACATTCAAATCACCAAGAACGATTTTCACATCGTATCTTGGGCAGGCATTGAGGGCCTGTTCGACGTTCTCGTAGTATTCTTCCTTTTCGTCGTCAGGGGACTCCTCTGTAGGTCCGTGAACGTTTTTAATGAGGCTTATGTTCTTAAACTTGCCTCGCACGCGAAGAGTGCATAGCCTCCCGTTTATTGCATTAAAGCCGATATTGGCAGGCTTCAGATTTTGGCTGTATAGAAAGCCTACCGTGAGCACACGGTGTTTTACATGACAGCTGTAATAAATGTCACACTCCTTTCTTTGAATAACACCACTCCCCGTCCATCTTATTTCTTGAAATGCTGTTATGCCAGCCTTATATCCGGACGGGGCATCGGCTAGCTGCTGTGCAACTCGAGCTCTGTATAGTGAGCGGACGTTCCATGACAAAATTCTCAAATCGTTTAGCCATTTTCGTTTCCGTAGTCGTCGTCCTGTATCCGGTCCATATCCGAGGCTTGTTAAATTTGCCATAATAATTCGTTTTTACGGGCATGGTTATTAGCCTTGCGCCAACCTTTCTCAGGATGGCGCTCCATGCATTGGTTCTCTACTTGGCGAGTGCCAAAGTAGCTATCCAGGGGTGTCACGTGGAGACTCCATGCCAACTTGGATTGAACAAGGACAAGGATCGTCCTGGCCTACGCCGGGTTGAGAGCAATCAGAGACTTTGCCCGGTGTGTTCGCTCCCATCATCCCCGACGACAGGAAACAGCACTGAATTATTAAGGCAATGAACTCTACTTGGTTAGATAATCCCCATTGATATATCTTCTTGAGGCCGGAATTCAGTGTATTATGCATAACCTGTTGGTTGGTATTGACGTTCGAAGATTTTGGACAGGAGTGTTCGTATGAGTATGAGAAACTCAACGTGCTATCATCAGCAAACCAGTGAATTGGGTTGTAAGTAATTGGCAAGAGATCATTTATAAAGATCAGGAAGAGAGTGGGTGAGAGTACCGAAGCCTAGGGAACACCTGCATTAATTTGATGGGAGACAGATTTGACACTGTCAAGAACCACTTGGATTGCACGGCCAGAAAAATAGTCTCTTATCCATTCGATCAGGGAATTGTCCACTCCATATGAATGCAATTTTGACAAAAGGCTGTATGCCAAACTCTGTCGAAGGCTTTTGAAATATCCAATGCGACTACCTTGGTTTCACCGAGGTAGTGGAAGGAATGGCTCCACTTTTCGGTAAGGTACGCCATCAGAACTCCTGTGGACCTGTTGCTACGAAAGCCATATTGGCGATCATTGAGGTCATTTGAATCCAGATATTTTGAAAGTTGACGTTTAATCAGTGATTCCATTGCCTTCGCGAGAATAGAAGTTGTGCTATGGGTCGATACGAAGAGAGGGATGATTTGTCGCGCTTTATTGGGAATTGACTGGATGTTCGCTGATTTCCAACTATTGGGGAAATGGCCAGTAGAATAAGGCAGATAGAATAGTTTCCGCAGTGGTTTAGAGTGAAAAGGAACATTTCTTCAAGAGAATTGGGGGAATGCCATCAGGACTGGCGGATTTGTTTGCGTTTAGCTCCTTGAGTGCCAGGCAATAATACGCGTTCGGAAGTGAATTTGGCTCATGGTGTGCTGCTTATGCTCAAGTTGAGCCGGAACTGATGTGGTATCAGGCAGCGTTGAGTTGGCTGCAAAATGTGCAGCAATTAGATTCGCTTCTCTATTCTCTATTACACCGGTGACTGATCTGTCATCGACCATTAGCTCTCTTAAATCTTTGCCGGCTTTCCTCAGTATTGTTTGATTTATACAACCGGAAGCTCAACTCTTTAGCCTTAATGGCTTCTCTGCTCCCGGAATCGAACCACATATTTCTCTTGGGTTTGATACTCTTTATTCTGTGTGGAATAAAAATTCGCATGCCAATCAGGATCGTGTGTCAATGTGTCCGCTATAGTGTCAACATCGTTATTGAGGAAAAATAACGACCAATTTAACTTCCCGAAAAAGTCATTCAGACCTTCCCAGTTGGCTTTCTCGTAGAATCATACTGTTCTTTTGGGACTTTTCTCATTAGCGTTACTGTTGGTTAGAGGAAATTTAGCTGACACGACACAGTGGTCTGAACTGCCTAAGGGCGAAGAAACTTTAATTATGTATTTGTTTGCATGGGAGGCGAGAAACAGGTCCAGTAGCCATCTATATCTGGTACCCGTGTTGGCTCATTGACGAGTTGAGTTAAGCTATTTGAATCAGCAAAGAGCTGAACATACTGACCTTCAGGTGTTGTGTCCGGAGTGGCGAAGCCACTGAGTTATGCACATTGAAATCACCCGCAATAACGATTTCAGTGTGCGGGTATAGGGTCAAGATCCTATCGATAGAATCAGGTAGAGCATCAAATTTGTCAAAGGATGCGGATATCGAAGGTTGGGCTTCTGTAAAGAAAGCAATAATGCATGATATGCCCACGAACGTGGAGTTTTAGCCACGAGAAATTAAATTCTGGATTGGAGCAGAGCCCATATTGTGGCAGTGATACACAATATCACTTCGTATGTAGGCTAGACCACGATGTGAAAAGAACAAAGCCCCTAAGTTATAACCGGGTACCGTTATTACCTGAGTCTCTGCTGGTTTCTGGTTACAAATGTGGGCAGACACAGAGGAGAAATTGCATCTTAGGCCACAAATTTTGCAAAAATCTTCGTGACAATCCCGTTCAATTGAAATGGCGACACAGAAAACCAATACCGCCTCAGAAAAGTATGTAAGTTGGACCGGCGATATATAAGCGAAAGCAACCACTACAGGTGTAATGCCCTCGTAGTGGGCGCCCCATTAGATCCATGCAGCAATCCAGGTCACTTCCCTTTCATGACGAATATTACGCCACTCAAACACAAAAAACTCTCCAAATATTATAGATCACTCGAGTGTATTGATGCCTGAGGGACGCAATAGAGGTGCGATAAAGAGGAAAAACAGACACAATGAAACGAAAAGGGTGAGGTTCCCACACTGTACACTTCCACACAATTTTCACACTACGGTGCGAATAGCACATATATCACTGCACTACACTCGGACGCGTTTGTGGTGATCCGTTTGTTTACGTCGGATCCCATAAAAGACTTGATGCGCGAACCGATAGTGCAATTAGGATATCTTGTGTTTACTTAACCCTTATGTCAATGACCAACTTTACCGACAGTAATCATTTCGTCGCAATTTCACGATTGCTCGGCCTAGTAGACGAATTTCGGTCCCATGTCTTAGATCATCTCCATTCAAAGGTTTCTGAATGATAATTACGAAATTTCAATGAAAAAAAATTTTTTTTTTACTTTCACATTGACATTTTAAAAAATCGAAATGGGTACCCGGGTACCCGGTCATTGACATAAGAGTTAAGATACACTAAACGGATTACGCAATTGATCCCATGGTACGGATCACGAGGCAGAAGCGCACGTGTTGACTCGTCGGCGGTTGGTTAACAACTTGACTTATAATAACTTCTTCTTATGCTCTCTCAGTCGACGCAGAACTTTAGTGAATCCCTGAGTCTCTACTCTTGTAATATTGTTGGGGTTTCTTCTGCTTCATCACGGAGCGAAGTTTCTACCGTCGCCATATGTCTTTACACATAAAGTCAAAGGATAGCTCACTAAGAGCAGTGCGAATACTAACGTGCTAGAGGAATTTAATTCAACTTTTAAGTAAATACAAAACTTCATAAAAACAAATTCAAAACACCGTCAGTTTGTCCTTTGTTTTTCTCGACATCTGTTCCCTAGCCAGGTGACTCTCAGATTCTCTAAGGGTGTGCAGTTCCTTCTCCTTGGCATCCAGCTGCGATTTGAGTCTCTTTTCAGCATCTGATCCTGTAATTTGACGTTGTATTGACTCTTTGACCTTTTGAATCTCTCGTTTCTTTCTTCGTATGTTGTCCGCAATCCGGACACTTTCTACATTTAATGTCTTGGTGGAGTGATCTTGCAATGTAGGTTTCATTGAAGGTTTAATCTTTTGATTACCGTCTGTACTGTCTTTTGAAAAAACGGTTTCATTTAAGAACGAAAAGACGTCCGTTTCATTCGCCTTCTTAGCATATGCTCTGGCATTGATGGTCTCTTGACGTTTTTGTTGCTGTTTCAATTTCTTCTCGACATTAAAGAGGTCACGATCACCATTAGATGCTTCACGCAATTGCATACAGTGGTCTAACGATCTACCGGGGGGTAAAATTTGGGCGGCAACAGGAGTAATAATGCCTTCTCCGTTCCACCCCAAGCCCGTTCCAGTAATGTACCCCATTTTAGCCATAAGTTTTGAACCGATACCTCTGGTATGCTTCTCCCATTCACCGAGTGGTTGATTCGAAGCATATGAAAACAAACTTTGCTCAACAAGGCGTATTTTACGAGCAACTTCAGCGTCGCTGGAATCTCCCTCAGACTCCGAATCATCCGAGCTTCCACTACTTAGGTCTTCATCTGAAAATATTAAGTGAATTGTTCATTTGGTTTTCATGTGATTGGTATTACATATACTATTATTTCGTATAGCACGAAAAGAAGTGTTAAAGAAACTAGGAGCGTTTACCCAAAAAAAAAAAGATGCCAAAAATTAATATACAAGAAATTTAGAATATTTTCTAATTGGGTCAAATTTACAAAGCACATCTTTGTCAAAAGTAGGACGACAAATCCCAAACGGAAAGACACAAAGAATTTAACTTCAGCGAAGCTTAACGGACTAATAAATATAATCAAATGAGACCTCTGTACTTAACAAAAAATTCTAAAAATTTTCTTGCCAATCCAATAGCCGTTTCTGTTTATGTCAATGAGTGTGGCCCTCATACATACATATTCTACTATAGACTCTAAAAACAAAGATTCAGTAGTTTGTAAGGAAGTGATTTCAAATATCGAAAACCCACATCCCGCCACCTTCCATATTATCGAAATTACCTAAGGCCACAAATTCACGGGCAAGGTTAAGAAAGTCCACTCACCATGAAAAATTGGGAATAGATCTTCGAAGTTAAAACCCATTTCTTTGCGTTGGTTGTCTAGTCTCACGCGGCAATTTCTCTCAACGAAGTTTGCGCAAAGAACACGACCTTTGTGCCAAATACGGTCGTTCATTTTGGCCAAGACTACACAGTTTCTAGCTAGACTCTCAAACTTGGGTTCCGAATATTCTTTTAAGTCATTGAAAGAAACGATTTCCCCATGTGAATAATGACACTTATCATCCTCAAATTTGCATTCTCCTTCCAAGAAATATAAACAGGGAACCATCTCCTTGTGAGTAGGGTTCGTAAACAGGACACGCAAGCGAGTGTTTTCTAATTCGGTCTCGTCGACTGACAGCACACTACAGACTATAGCATTGTGATATGTCGTTGTTCCCCACGAATGTTTATGAGGTGCTGAACATTTTTGGCCCACGATAGATTCCAATTCTTCCTAAAACAAAACACGTTATAAATGGATAGCGAAAATATTTAATTTACCTTAATTGTTTCCAACTTATCTACAGATTTGTGGCTTTCTAAAATTCTAATTTCTTCCTGGAACATTGACATTTCTTCTTCAAATGTCCTGGCCTTGGACAATTCTGTACCGTGATTGTTTCCTGACGTGCCCACATGGGAGCTTGCTGCTATAGTTTCCTCTGTCAACCTTACCAACTCTTCTAAGTTGCTTTTCAAGCTCTCTAATGATTCCTTTTCTGAATGATCGGTAGAAGATCTCAGAGCTGTTTCCACCGCTTCTATCTAAAAGTAATATCATATATATAGAGTGTACTTACTTAATCACTTTATATCGAAATGTTTGATCAAACCTGCTTATAATATTGCTCCAACGTGTCTGCCATGATACCAAGAAAAATTCCAATGTAATATTCATAAATATTGCCCTATTTCTACATACTTATTTAATTTCTCTGACTAATTTCCCTACACAATTTCTGTTTATTAAACTGAACAGACACTTTATTGAACGTCAGACGAGTGCAAGGCATCGTAGATGACACGACCAGTCTACATCAGGTGCCCCCAACCTTTTTGGAAGCAAACGCGCAATTCGACATTGAAGGCGCAGCAAAATTTATTGACATTATATGTTTACTGTTAAAGTTATTTGTCCATAGATAGCAAAATGATCAGTAGTAATAAAATAAAAGCAAACAAGGTGGTGCTAAAATTCTATATAATTCGATAAAATATTAATTTTTTGTACTGTAACTAGGCACTTACATTTTATTATATACAGAGTTATTTAATCACAATAAATAATTACTTGAAGATTATTTTAATTTATCGGGAATCGTGGTATGGGCACTTAATTATCCGGTTAGGGAGGTACTTGCGCCAATGTAAGTGGAGTTGCCTACCCTGCTGTCCCATGCGTAGCCCTCATGTTATGATTGGTACATTCTTTACTCCACTCCTGTAAAGGATTACCTCCAATTAAACAAAGTGTTCAGTATATTATATGCGTTTGTTGCCATAAGAGACAGAAGGAGTTTGTGGAACTAATTTTGTCTATCCTAGTACGCTATAATTGCAGAGTATTCTTGTATTTCAAAACATGATAAATATTTAGAATATGGTGTGAAAGCTACTGATAGTTACTTACGATTTTCTGTATATTAATTTCAAGACTTCCTATACATATCCAAAAAATAACTAAGCCTCATAATTTATTATTTATTGGCCTGTAGGAACCCGGGAGTTCATGACCTCACCGACTCGGCTCCGCCATTGTTCCCTGTTCTGTACCCCCCCCCCCCTTCCAGTTCGATCATCCGATCCGGTCTCCTCGGGGTGCAATCTAACATTGTCCTCTCATCTCCGTCGCGGCCGTCCTGTCTGTCTCTTCCCCGTTAGTTTACCGTAAAGGATTCTATGCACGGTCCTATCATCACCCATTCGCGCTACGTGTCCGGCCCATCTTAATCTTCGCGACTTGATTACTCTCACTATTGTAGGTTTGTGGTATAGCTCTTCCAATTCGTGGTTGTGGAGTTTCCTCCATTGTCCTGACTCCTCGCCATATTTACCGTCAAATATACCCCTTTACTTTATTCTCATAATTTATAGAACAGCTTCAAAAATTGAAGCCGCGAATCTTAATAAAGTTCTGCTATACTATGGTGACTGGAAAATTAAAATAAATTTTCAGAATAAAACAATGTTGACCTTATATTGCACTCCAAAATGCGACTACGAAAATGATTCCCATAATGCACATTGCACAACGTGGCAAAACAAGATGGAAAACTTTTTAATCAAATTGATATGAGAACATGCCGTAAGAACAGTAATTTCGTCTCACGATTTATTTTTCACTCTTCTACCCAAATACAATGTGTTATGAGAAAGCGAATTACATCATATGTTTCAAATGACATCCAAGCGAGGTTAAGTTTAAAATGTCCACATGGAAGCAATAAGTTCAGTAAGTTTAAACTTAACTGGGATAGGATTTATTTGACGTTGTGAAAACAAATTAAAAAAAGAATTACATTTCAATGTCTATATAACTATGGAATGCTATTGCCATGGCTACAACCAGAGATAGATGGTGGTTGGACCTTTAACAATTGCTTGTAGAATCAGTGCTCTTGAATTATTTAGAAATTAACCACTCGAAATTGTATAAAAAAGTATAAACAAAGATATAAAGTATCAAATTCTTTAGAAATGATTTACGACTTTTCCATTTTGCCACAATTTCACAGGAAGAAATGAATAGTCAGTTATTCTGCAACCGCCCCACATATTTACTTCAATAAACTACCCTGAAAATACAATCAACAATCTACAAAAGTACGTACACGCTTGTGAATTCAATTTAATTTATACATCCCTTTAAATAATATTTGTAAAGTATTTATGAAGTAATTCATAACTTTTAATCCGCAGTGTATATGAGAGCGGTATATTTTTCACTCAACGATGGCAATACCACAATGAAAAGTCTGAATTATATGTCATAGTATCGTACTTAACCTTTACTAACAATAGAGTAACCCATCCACTTCGCGTAACTTGCGTTTTTGTCAAAGTTTAATTTTATAATAAAATGAGTTCAATCGGAACAGGGGTAGGGATTTGCTAGCCAAAAAATATATCCATATTATTAAACTACTCCTTTTCAGTATGATTTATCAGCGTCACAATTCTCGCCTGATGGACAAGTTTTCCAAATCGACTATGCTAGCAAAGCTGTAGAGAAAAGTGGCACAGTCATCGGAATACGGGGCAAAGATGCAGTAATATTAGCCGTTGAAAAGTTGCTTACAAGTACATTGTATGAAGACGATGCCGGCGCAAGGATATTCACAATCGAAAAGAACATCGGTCTGGCATTAGCGGGTCTTTTGGCAGATGGGCGATATATTGTTAAGATTGCACGAAGGGAAGCTGTCCTATATCGCCAGCGGTTTAACCGTACCATTCCTTTAAAGATTCTTAATGAGAAAATATCTGCATATGTGCATGGCTATACTCTGTACAGTGCAGTGCGCCCATTTGGTGTTTCTGTCCTTTTGGCTTCATGGGATGAAATAGATGGACCACAGTTGTACAAAATAGAACCTTCCGGGTCTTCATTTGTAAGTCATCATACATTTTAGTTCATTGTTATCTGGTTTGTCTTTCCTTAGGGCTATTTCGCATGTGCCAGTGGAAAAGCTAAGCAACAAGCTAAAACGGAATTGGAAAAATTTAATTTCACCGACATGGGTACCGAAGAACTTGTCCAGAATGCTGGTAAAATGTAAATTTCTGCAACGAAATTTAATGACAGAATTTTACCTCAATGTATGCATCTCTTACAGCATTTATCAGGTGCACGATGAGCTGAAGGACAAAGATTTCCGTTTCGAAATGTGCTTAGTGGGCAAGGAAACTGATGGCATTAACCGCTTGAATCCAACACCTTGGCATGCTATGGCCATTGATGCCGGTCAAGCAGCCAAGAGGGAAGATGACAGCGACAATGAGATCTAAAAATTTGATATTTTGTCTGTGCGAAATTAAAAAATATTTTTTGTAAGACATTCTAATAAATTAGTTTTCGATTAACAAGTCATTTGATGCGTATCGATGGTGTTACTGTTACTGCTTAATTCGATTGCTGGAAAAGTAAATCACTTGAATGTAATCATCCTCTGTGCTGAGTGGGAGTTTACTTGTAACAGGCTAACCTCAAAGAGGAACTGATTGATTATATCCGCACAAACGAATGGGAAATATTGAATGGAATTATATTTCCGTGATGAACCGTTTTCCCACGGATGAGAAAAACTTGCGATAATAGAATTCATCCGCAACATAAAAGGTGTGGAAGTGACGAAGCAATATAAAAAGTCTACTTGGTAATGCCTAGGCATTCAATGTAAGGGAAGCTCGCACGATCTTACCGCAATATACATGAGAGAGGTAAGGACTTAAAAAAGGAGTGCACATTTGTTAGAGACTTTATTATTTTCTTGTCCACTTGTTATCGAAACGTTGGTTTAAGCTACTAATTAATTAATCCAAACTGTCGGTGCATTAAAAGAATTTCGATTTATATGCCGATCTTTTTTTGCATTAGACATTTATAGTCATTATTGCTTTTTTTATACTAACGCGCGCACAAAAGAGGTTTTTGAAGTACCCTTAAATGTCAGAGCACAGTGCGAGCGGATGAAGAGGAAGTGGATAAGGAAAGGAGGTGTCAATGTATATTGGTCTTGAATGTCTGGACAACACATGATCAGCAGAACATTCCACATTCGTGTGGTTCGGCTAAAGAATGACTTTCTATGTTTATTTGTGCGCCTGAAGTCCACGTTCAACGTGAATTGATGCGCATTCACAGATTGATGGGTATCCCGGGAAAACGTCTGAAGGGGCGGAACACATTCACCAAGTTCAGTTGAGCAACGACCGTGGTAATACCTATAGAAAAGAGATAGGCATGAAACGTTGCGCCTGTGTTCTAACGACGGAATTGATTAACTTACGGCTGTGTCCCCACTAAGTTTCACTGCTCGTTTTTGCATCATGTCGAGCACATGCAGTGCAGTTTTGGCTGCGCCTTTTTTTTTTTTTTTTTTTTTTTTTTTATTAGACTTCTCTCGGGAGAGGCGAACCTATAGCGTCGAGTGGGCGCCCCGAGATGCCATCAAATAATTGTTGCAGTTCTTTTTGAAAAGTTGCAGGTTGTAACGCTCCGGGAACACTCGCGTGAGAAGGGAGTTCCACAGCTTCCCCGCTCTGTAACGGAACGAGTTCTGATACAGGGATGTTCGCGCTGTCGGGAGATGAACCACAAACGGGTGCGATCCGTCGGATTGTCTTGTGGAGCGCATATAAACCGAATTGCGTGGAACAATGCCAAGAATCTCCGAAGAACAGCACCCGTGATAATATCTGTAGAACAAACAGAGGTCGGCCACGCGTCTTCGATGTGATAGCGACTGTAGTCCCGACGTCAGCGCCGAGCCCCCGATCAGGCGGATCGCTCGTCTTTGTACGCTCTCAAGTAGGTCGAGGGTATGTTTAGGAGCCGAGCTCCAAACATGAGAGCAATATTCGAGCGCGGGTCTAATTTGAGATTTATATAGGAGAAGAAGTTGGGCCGGAGTAAAATATTTCTTGGCTCTAAAAAGATAACTCAGTTTTCCTGAGGCTGATCTGGCGATACCCGATACGTGTTTATGCCATGATACATTCCCACAGACCGTGACGCCGAGCAACCTCAAACTTTCCCCAGCCTCGAGGGCCCGGCCATTCATCATCAGCTGTGGAACCGATGATCCGGTTTTCTTTGTGAATGTTGTATACTGGGTCTTCTTTGCGTTGAAGTCGACAAGATTGGCCTTTCCCCACTGCAGGACTTTATCTAGATCCTGGTTCAGAGAGTCAATCTGTCTACATCTCAGCTGGTGCGACGTTGATGCACCAATCGGCCGATCACTCGAAAAGGAGGAAACAAGCGTACTATCATCCGCAAAACTGAACACTTTGTTATCCGTTGTCTCCAACAAATCATTTATGTAAAGCAAGAACAAGGTTGGAGCCAAAATAGAACCCTGGGGCACCCCCGAATTAACAGGATACAGATCCGAACACTCGCCGTCCACAACAACCCGGATCGATCGATTCTCGAGGAAGCTCCTCGTCCAGTCGCAAAGCTGTTGGGAAAGTCCATATGAACGAAGTTTGCTCAGCAATGCCCCGTGCCAGACGCAGTCAAAAGCCTTGGAGATATCTAATGCGACCGCCCTTGACTCACCATGCCGTTCAATCGCAGATGTCCATATATCGGTTATAAGTGTCAAAAGGTCTCCTGTGGACCGCCTGCCACGGAATCCGTATTGACGATCATTCAGAAGACCGTTGCACTCCAAATACTTAACCAACTCTGTATTGATGACTTTTTCCATTACCTTAGATAAAATAGACAGTAATGCTATCGGACGGTAATTTTGTGGGAGACACTTTTTTCCCGTCTTTGGGATTGGCTGAACTCGAGCGATTTTCCAGCAGGCAGGAAAGGTCCTCCGTGCATAAGATAAGCGGAAGAGTCTGCCAAGAACCGGCGATAGTTCTGGAGCACAGTTCTTAAGGACTATTGCTGGTATTCCGTCCGGGCCGGTTACCTTCCTACAATCCAGTTCACGTAGAATGCGCTGAATAGTGCGCGGACGAAATCTCACATCCCGCATGGAAGACTGTACCGGCGAGATCACGGGTGGCTCCAAAAGGCCGGGATCGAGGTTTGAATTCGCGGAAAATAAATTCGCGAACACATTAGCTTTATCCTTTGGATTCGTGACTAACGTCCGGCTGTCTGTCACCAACGGAGGGAAAGAGGAGGAAGCAAAGTTACTGCTGACAGCCTTTGCCATTGACCAGAAGGAGCGCGAACCAGTTGGGCACCGAAGGAGCTTATTGATCACCCTGTCGTTGTGAGCCTTCTTCGCGGTATCAATCGTCTGGTTGCACACGTTTCTGATTCTAACAAAATTCGTTCTGTTAACATCGGTGGGATTGGAGCGCCATTAGTTAAAAGCTCTATTTTTTGCCGCTGTAATCAGCTCGCATTTTTTGTCAAACCAAGGTTTATCAGACGAACTTCGTTTGATGGAATATGGAATATACATCTCCATCCCCAGAAGAATAATCTCTGACACCGACTCCGCGCAAGCGTTAACATCGGAGTTTCCGAAGCACATCTCGGACCATGGAAAGGATGCGAAGAAATCTCGCATATCGTCCCAGTTAGCGGCCCCATACTTCCATACATGGCGAAGCTGCCTAGGCCGGTTATTCGCTTGGTATGCAAGTGCTTGCGCGACAGATACCAAGCAGTGATCTGAGTTTCCCAGTGGCGCAGAAACCTCTACGGTATAAATACTCGGTTCGGATGTCAAAAACAGATCCAGGGTATTCGCATAATCGCCTCGGGTATCCGGTATTCGCGTTGGCTCCCCCACGAGTTGAGTCAAGTTGTGGCTTACAGCAAACATCTCCGCCAGCCTCCCAGCCTCGTCGGTTCTGTTAGAATGTAACAACCAGTCGGAATTGTGCACATTAAAATCGCCAAGGACAATAATTTCAGAAGCTGGGTGGTTGATCTCTATTCAGTCGACGGTATATGAAAGATGTTCGAAAAATGTCATCGGTCGATCATCATTCGGGGAGCAGTAAAGACAACAAAGAAATTTAACGGAATTCCTCAGTACGATCCTCGACCATATGATGTCCATATTATTGGGTTCCAACGCCTCCATCCTCTGGCAAGCCAGATCGCACCGTGCGAAGACGCAGACACCGCCCTTAAAACGGAATCTCGAATGTAAGTCGTATCCTGAGCAACGAAGATATGTCGAATCAGTTGACGAATCGACCTGGGTCTCAGTTAGGGCAAGGATATCAGGTTTCGTTGTTTGCAAATATTGGTGGACGGCGTTTACATTAGTATTGGTGAAACCGATGCCCCTGATGTTACAAAATGCCGTCACCAGTCGAGCGTGGGCCGAGCCTCGAGAGCTAGCCCGGTTATGTGATGACGAACCTCTCAAAGTTCCATTATTTATCATGATATCTGCATGATGTTCCCCCTGACATAGTCCCCCCCGGAGATCCGAATGGGAGACTAGTTTACCTCCGGAATTCTTTATATCAGAAGACACCATCATGACTTATCCCCGTGTCAGTCCGGGCCATCAGCCACACATTCGAAACACCGTCGAAGATTTCTCTCGGCGATATCGCGGAATGTACAGCGTGACGGGGTGGTATCTCACCTTGGGACCGACTACCACCTAACCAGGGATTTCTCCCGACCATTTCACGGAGTCTAAAGCTTGATGGGGTGGTATTTCACCGGGCGCACAGGGCGTTGGGACCCCCGCTACCACTCGGCCTTTAGTCGCCTCTTACGACAAGCTGGCCTAGCTGTGAGTATATTCTAACGCCCTACTCACAGGGCAAATACGGGAGTTGAACTCCATTTTGGGACGAATATACGCCTTGTAAATAGTGGCCAGGGCTCCTCGATAGTATAATGGTTAGTATACCCGTCTGTCACGCGGGAGACCGGGGTTCGATCCCCCACCGGGGAGCCTCTGGCGCAAGACTAATGACCTTGCCCGGAAAAAAACAAATCATGGAAAATTTAACAAACCTCAGGACTTGCTAAATAAGGCCAAGACCAGCTCCCAGTTGTAGTGCCGATGATGATGATGATGAAATATTGACCAGGTTGGATGGGGTGAAGTATCTTTTGCATCTCTTAATGAACCCCATACATTTGGCTGCACTTTTCGCAGCTTCAAATATGTGGTCATTTCAGTTAAGAGTCGAATTAATTCGAGTGCCGAGGATTGATAGTTCCTTGGCTTCGTCGATGCAAGTGCCGTTCATAGACAGTGTATTTACTTTGGGGCACGCCTGTGACGACAAGAGACAACACTGAGTTTTTTGGGCATTGAATTCTACGCGGTTAGATAATCCCCATTGATATATCTTGTTGAGGTCTGAATTCAATATATCGAGCATAAGTTGCAGGTTGGTATTGACGTTCGAAGAGTTTGGACGGGAGTGTTCGTATGAGTATAAGAAACTCAACGTGCTATCATCAGCAAACGAGTGAATTGGGTTGTGAGTAATTGACAAGAGATCATTTATAAAGATGAGGAAGAGAGTGGGTGAGAGTACCGAACCCTGGGGAACACCTCCATTAATTTGATGGGAGACAGATTTGACACCATCAAGAACCAGAAAGATAGTCTCTTATCCATTGGATCAGGGAATTGTCCACTCCATAGGAATGCAATTTTGACAAAGGGGCTGTATGCCAAACTCTGTCGAAAGCTTCGGAAATATCCAATGCGACTAACTTGCTTTCACCGAGGTAGTGGAAGGAATGGCTCCACTTTTCGGTGAGGTACGCCATCAGATCTCCTGTGGACCTGTTGCTACGAAAGCCATATTGGCGGTCATTGTGGAGGTCATTTGATTCCAGATATTTCGAAAGTTGACGGTTAATAAGATATTCCATTACCTTGGAGAGAATAGAACCTAATGCTATGGGTCGATAAGAAGAAAGGGATGATTTGTCACCCTTTTTTGGGAATTTGCTGAATGTTCGCTGACTTCCAACTATTTGTAAAACGGTCAGTAGAATAAGACAAATGGAAGAGTTTCCGCAGTGGTTTGGCGAGTGAAGAGGAACATCTCTTCAAAGGATTGGGAGAATGCCATCAGGACTAGCGGATTTGTTTGCGTTTAGCTCCTTGAGTGCCCGGCAATAATACGCGTTCGGAAGTGAATTTGGGTCATGGTGTGCTGCTTATGCTCAAGTTGAACCGGAACTGATGTGGTATCAGGCAGCTTTGAGTTGGCTGCAAAATGTGCAGAAAATAGATTCGCTTTCTCTATTGCACTGGTGACCGATCTGTCATCGACTATTGGCGAAAGAATGGATGAGGAGATCGAGTTTTGGATGTTCTTCACAAATGCCCAAAAGTTTCTCTTACTGAGAGTGTCGTACTTTTTGTCCCACTCTCTGGTCATGCAAGAACTTGGCGTATTGCAGTTATTTCTAGCTCTCTTAAATCTTTACCGGCTTTCCTCAGTATTGTTTAATTTATACAACCGGAAGCTCAACTCTTTAGTCTTAATGGCTTCTCTGCACTCAGAATCGAACCACATATTTCTCTTGGGATTAATACTCTTTACTCTGTGTGGAATAAAGGTCCGCATGCTAAGTAGAATCGTGTCTGTCAATGTGCCCGCTATAGAGTCAACATCGTTATGGAGGAAAAATAACGGCCAATTTAACCTTCCAAAAAAGTCGTTCAGACCTTCCTAGTTTACTTTCTCATAGAACCATATTGTTCTTTTAGGAGCTTTCTCATTAACGTTACTGTTGGTTAGAGGAAATTTAGCTGACACGACAGAGGGGTCTGAAGTGCCCAAGGGCGAAGAAACTTCAATTGTGTATTTGTTTGGGTGAAAGGTGAGAAGCAGGTCCAGTGTGTTGGCGAAATGACCATATATATGTGGTACCCATGTTGGCTCATTGACAAGTTGAGTTAAGCTATTTGAATCAGCAAAAAGCTGGACATATTGACCTTCAGGTGTTCTTATTCCGGAGTGACGAAGCCACTGAGAGTTATGCACATTAAAATCAGCCACAATAATGATTTCAGTGTGCGGATATAGGGTCAAGATCCTATCGATAGAATCAGACGGAGCAACAAATTCGTTAAAGGATGCATTTCTATCCAGGTTTGGACTTCTGTAAAGAAAGCCGTAATGTATGATATGCTTACGAACGTGTAGTTTTAGCCCAGAGAAATTAATTGGAACAAAGCCCTATATATAGCTGATAAGCAATATTATTTCGTATGTATGTGGTTATACCACGATGTGGAAAGAACAGTGGCACTAAGTTATATCCAGGTAGATTAAAATCGGAAATATCTGTATTAGTAATTACCAGGGTTTCGCTAAGTACACGGATAGTTGGTTTCTGGTTAGAAACATGGACCGACACAGAAGAGAAATTACATCTCAAGCCGCGAATGTTACACAGATCAACACGAAATTCCCCCTCCATTGAAACGGCCTTACACAGAAAACCAGTACCGCCTCGGGAAAGGATGCAAGTCGGGACCAGCAATAGACAAGCGAAAGCAACCACTACATGTGCTATGCCCTTGTAGTAGGTGTCCCACTAGATCCGTGCCGAAATCCAGCTTACATTCCTTCCATGATGAACATTATGCCACTCAGACACAAAAACTCTCCAAAGATTATTAATCAATCGAGAGTATCAATGCAATGAAATCCGTTTGTTTGCATAGACAAAGACAACTTTGGTTGTATGCTACTCTCCCTTACGTGAAGTGTTCTTGAAGTACCAGCAAATATAATCAGAATGCCTTACCTTCAAGACCCGAATCAACTGCGGTGGGCAACTATACTAACCTTGACAGCCCTTACCACTGGTAGGGAGAAGAGTATGAAAACAGAATAAGAATAATTTCTCTCCTACCATTATTTCTTGTCGTCATAGCGTAAAAGTTGTTCTTGTTGTGATCTATATTGTAGCGAGCTTAGGGTTGGCTGGATTAAGTATTTTTAATAAATAAGAGCCGTTAAATACATTTTGAATTAATACAACACTTTATTAGTCCGTTAATAACAACCGTTACTTTTACCGCACACTTAACGATTTCTTGACTTATCGCTTCCGTACTTATCGCGTCTTTGACTGCTTACTTCTCACTTCTTACTTTCTACTTATCGCTTGCTTCACTTTCTTCTTTTTACTCATCTCCATGATCTGTGTGCGACGTATTTATACCGTTTCCTCATTCTGATTTGGCGTTTCGTTTCCGTCCGTTCCATAGTCTTGAATGTTCTACTGTTCCTAGTCTCCTGTTTTCCAGTACTTTCTACAATATTCTAGTACTTTGTTTCGGACTTTCTAGAATATTCTAGTACTGATTGTCATATGCGTCACACTACCCTCCGCCTAGATTAGTTCGTCCCGAACTAAGTTCACTGGTCTCCTGGGTTAACAAAAGTCGCCAGTCGGTCACGATGTACCACTTTCATCTGGCGTTCGGTCTTTGCTGAATCCTATAGACAACGTCGTTAATTCTTGTGAGAATCTTATACGGTCCTTCCCAATGTTGCTGCAACTTCGGACACCTTCCTTTTTCCCGATGAGGGTTATAAAGCCACATGTTATCGCCTGCATTAAATCCGGATGAGTTGGCTCGAACGTCGTACCTTGTTTTCATTCTGTCACTGGATACCTTGATTTGCTTTCGAACCAAATGATGAATCTCATCGAGGCGATTTCTCCATTCGGATACGTAGGCTTCAGTCTTATCTATGGCGTCTGGAGGTATTCCGAATCGCAGATCGGCTGGTAATCGTATCTCTCGTCCAAATATATTTCTTGCTGGAGAATGGCCCGTCGTATCGTGATTAGCCGATCTATAGGTCAGGAGAAAGGTTTGTACATATTTGTCCCAATCTCGTTGGTGATCACTAACGACCTTCGATAAATGCTCTGTCATTGTTCGGTTGAACCTTTCGACCATTCCGTCTGACTGTGGATGTAGGGGTGTGGTCCTGGTTTTCCTTACGCCCAGTGCCGCACAGATGCCTTGAAATATCTGTGATTCGAAG
This sequence comes from Microdon myrmicae, assembly GCA_963931805.1. NCBI lineage: Eukaryota > Metazoa > Arthropoda > Insecta > Diptera > Syrphidae > Microdon > Microdon myrmicae. The sequence goes on along the minus strand of OZ007501.1, from coordinate 150,557,839 downwards.
TTTCGGCCTTGATCAGAATGCAGCTCACAGGGAACTCCATATCTGCTGAGCCAATTATTGATAAGCTGCTCAATGACGGTTGTTGCTTCTTGGTTCGGAATTGGAAGGACTTCCACCCACTTGCTGAAGTAATCCATGATAACTAACATGTATTTGTTGTTGTCGTTTGTTTTTGGGAATGGTCCTGAGATATCAATCGCAATTCGCTCGAAAGGGGCACCCACGTTGTACTGCTTCATAGCGCTCCTTGGTTTCGCCGTTGGTCCTCTGGTCGCAGTGCAAGTTGTGCACTTCCTACACCAAGACTCGACGTCATCTCTCATGTGAAGCCAGTAAAAACGAGATCGTAATTTTGAAAGTGTCTTATTAACTCCCAGATGTCCACCGGAGGCCCCGTCGTGCATTTCTGTTAGTACATCCTTCACTTTTGATGGTGGGACTAGAATCAGCATTCGATGGGATTTTCCGTCCGCGGCTTCCCATTTACGCTTAAGAATTCCATCTTCCACCAGCAAGGAATTCCATTGTGCCCAATATGCTTTAAATGTTCCACTCTTGTCGGAAATATTGTTCCAAGTTGGACGCTCGTTCTTTTCTTTGTATTCCAGAATTAGCGACATATCTTCATCCTGAAGTTGAGCTGCGCGTATAGCATCACTCGTCCACCCATCTAGTACTTCTACTTGTACCTTTCGGAGGTCGTACGCCTCTTGTTTTAAACGATCAATTTCTACTTCCGAATCCGGAAGGCGACGCTTTAGGGTCAAAATTTCAGCTTGCCTCTCTGCTAGATCAGTTGATAAGCGATTGTTCTCCTTAATGGCCTTTTCTCAGCTGGTCTTAAGAGCAATTATCTGTTGATGCAAGGACTTACATTCGGTCGTGGTGCTGTCCAAGTCTGAATCACGCTGAAGGCTTCTCTTGTGATTAGCGTATGAACAACAATTCTCAATTGATGTTTCATTCATTCGTCGACGTTTCCTACAGTCAACAGAGATGTGGCAACACTTCATATTTATCTTGGGGTTTTCCGTTGTACATGCCCGATTCTTTAGCAGGAACATTCCTGGACGGACGTTTCTCGGACTCTATATGTACTCGTGGTAGCCAGTTTAGCAGATTCATATGCCAATGCGAACGCCAGTATTTCATTAGTCGTCTTCTTTCCCGCCAAACGAACGGCCTGTTGCAAGTCCCGATCTTGGAGTGCGTTTATAAATGCATCCATTGCTACCTCGTTCAGAAATTCCTTAGTCATATTTGAATAAGACAAGTTTGCCAACCGCTCAATGTCTGCCTGTAACTGTTGAAGATTTTCTCCAGGTTTCTGCGTTCTGCTCCTCAGTTGCATGCGGTAGACCTGCTGCATGTGGTTGTCTCCATACGTAGCTTCCAGACCATCTCTTATCGCTTGGAAATCTGTTTGCTTCTCTGCTGGTATGGTTTGTAGCAATTCTGCAGCCGCCCCGCGGAGTGACAAGATTAGTGATGTTGACTTTTGCTCATCCGACCACTTATTATAATTGGCCGCGACGTCAAACTGACGTATAAATACTGGAGAAGGGTCCCGTTCCATCGAAGGTTGGCGGTTGCATCCTTGTATCTTTGTAGTCATGTTGATTGCTAGGCGATGTCTTATTTATATCAGCACACTCAAGTCTCTTTTCGATTTGCGTTATTTCATCGATGACTTTCTTAAATTCAGCTTCGTTTTTTAGATCCAGATTTTCCACTTCGCTTCGAATTTTTGACTGAATTTCTTCCTTAAAGTGTTGAAAATTACATTTCATCCACTGCGTTTGGGCATCCAATTTTGCATTCAGATCTGCAGCTTGTGCGTCGAATTTTGAATTTTGGACATCCAATTTTGTATTAATGTCTGTAGTTTGCGCGTCCAATTTTATCATCATCATCCTGAGCATCTCCGAAATGTCCAACTGTGGCGAACTCTTCTCCGTTACATTGGCACCATCTTGACTCGCTGTTTCTTCTCCGTCCGGACAGTCTGGCCCAATCGTAAAAACATATGTGTCGACATCAATACCCTCTTCCGCCATTGCTGCTTGCAGACGCTGTCGAAGAATTTGCTTCTGTCCTCTGCTATCCAGATTCCGGTCCTCAAGTTCCTTCTTCAACTCAGGAACGCGAAGATCCTCCAAATGTCGATCTGACATCGCCACAACACACTTCCACAGACATATTTACTTCACCAATAATTAATTCCACTTCTGACACCAATTGTAGCGAGCTTAGGGTTGGCTGGATTAAGTATTTTTAATAAATAAGAGCCGTTAAATACATTTTGAATTAATACAACACTTTATTAGTCCGTTAATAACAACCGTTACTTTTACCGCACACTTAACGATTTCTTGACTTATCGCTTTCGTACTTATCGCGTCTTTGACTGCTTACTTCTCACTTCTTACTTTCTACTTATCGCTTGCTTCACGTTCTTCTTCTTACTCATCTCCATGATCTGTGTGCGACGTATTTATACCGTTTCTCATTCTTTCGGCGTTTCGTTTCCGTCCGTTCATAGTCTTGAATGTTCTATAGTCTTGAATGTTCTACTGTTCCTAGTCTCCTGTTTCCCGGTACTTTCTACAATATTCTAGTACTTTGTTTCGGACTTTCTCGAATATTCTGGTACTGATTGTCATATGCGTTACAATATTATATATATATTTCATCAATTCACACTAAATCCGGCTTTCTCGTTCTGTTTTTTTTTAACCTTATTTTAATTATAAACTTTATTTAACTCCGCTTTTTCGTTGTGTTTTTCTATGTCACCTCTCTGACTTACTCTCACAGAGTTGTTCTCATCACTGATTCTCGCCCGATGCAAATCAACCGGGCTTTTTGCCTTATCTTTTTACCGCATCTTATTTGCTCTCCTGAGAAACCACTCACCCCATTTATCCGTTTTAGGTTACCCTACGATTTCGCCAACGGTGTAAGTTGACCGCACGTTGTGATCTTAAATTTTTGTTTTAATTACTGATTTGTGTATCATCAGTTAATCACGTGTAATTGGTTGAATAAATGAATGACTAAATGTATATTTGGTATATGTAAGTATTTTTGTTGTTTTTGCAAATAAATGAATGAATTTATGTTTTGTAACTTGTTTTGTTTTTGTATACTTATTAAGTTTGGCTTTATTCTCAGTTGAACAACTGTGAGGGAGGAGGGGGTTACTTAGTACCACCAGTATTTGTAATCGATGCATTTGTAATTGTCATTTTAACAGCTGGAATATCTCTAGATAACCAACTTCTGGCAATAACGTGGCTAGAGCTTTTTGCTCATCGTATTTACCCAGAATTTGAAAGACCCAAGTGGCATGCAATAAGTAGAGACTCGTAGAGTGGACACAATTCCATTCGTCGAGAATGGATCCAAGCACTGGGTTTCAGACGTTGAATTCTACGTGATTAGAGAATCCGAATTGGTATACATTGGCGAGGGCGGAATGGAGCATATCCTGCTAATATTAATAGTATTCAGTAGCGTAATCATTTTTGTATCCTATCAAGTTTATAGTAAACAATTATTTGATTGTATTCCAGTTTTGGACGATTATATGTCACATGAATTGTAGCAAGATTGGATGAAATAAAGTATTTTATGGATCTCTTAAGAATCTCTATACATTTGAGGGACTTTTCACAGCTTCAAATATGTAATCGTTCTATAGGGTTTTCCAATAGGGACTTGACAGCTTTTTTTCGGTAGTAAATTTTTATAATTTGTAGACGTCGTTCGTTCGTGTACTTAACCATGACGAAAATGTTGAGTTTACTGAATAAATTGACAGTCACAGTTCGATGATTAGTGAAAGGGTGCGTTCACAAATTAAATTCAAAGTTGTCAAGTCAAGTGGAGTACCAAGCATTGATTCTGTGGCTTCGACGATGCATCATTTCATTAACAATGTTTCTAGATTGAGTTTCACATTTCATAATAAACAAAAAAAGTTGTAGGAGAAGTTGGGCTATGTATTTTGCCTAGTTCTAGAACTAAGTTCTTTAGCTTTGCTACAAAAGTGGGGATTTATATTTCCATGTACTTGAGGATTGATGTTCAGCATTTAGAAATATTTCCCATAATTTGTCTGTCTATTTAATTATTATTATTTACTGGCTTGTAGGAACCAGGAAGTTCATGACCTCACCGACTCGGCTCCGCCATTGTTCCCTGTCCTGTGCGCTCTCCTTCCACGATCGATCATCCGATCCGATCTCCTCGAGGTCCAATCTAACATTGCCCTCCCATCTCCGTCGCGGCCGTTCTGTCGGTCTCTTCCCCGTTAGTTTACCGTCTAGAATTCTATGCACGGTCCTATCATCGCCCATTCGCGCTACGTGTCCGGCCCATCTTAATCTTCGCGACTTGATCACTCTCACTATTGTAGGTTTGCGGTATAGCTCTTCCAATTCGTGGTTGTGGAGTTTCCTCCATTGTTCTGACTCCTCGTCATATTTACCGCCAAATATACCCCTTAAAACTTTATTCTCGAATACGCGGAATTTGTTTTCTTCCCGTTTTGTGAGAGCCCATGTTTCGCATCCCTATAGAATAATCGGCATGATTATGGTTCTATAGACACGGAGCTTTATATTACGTGATAGCAGTTTGGATTTTAATAGTTTACTGGCTGCATGCCAATTAGCGTTGCCGGAATGTAGTCTTTTGTTAATTTCCTTTGACGTTTCGTTTCTGGTCGTCAGTATCGTTCCCAGATATTTAAATTCTTTATCTTTTTCAAATATCTTTCCCCTGACGTTTATATGTGTTCTCTGAGGTCCACCTGCTCTCGTCGTAATCATGTATTTCGTTTTGTCTTCGTTTATTTCTAGGCCCACCTCTTCTGCTGCTTGCATGATGATTTCACAGTTTTTACTTATAGTTTCGAGATTATCGCCCAGAACGGCGATGTCATCCGCATACGCGAGCACTTGTGTGACCCCGTTGAGGGATGATCCGGCCGTGTTGTCGTCTTGTACCTTTCTGATAACATACTCGAGGACAAGGTTAAAAAGGCATGGTGAGAGGCCATCCCCTTGTTTTAGTTCGTCTCGGATTTGAAATGGTTCTGAGAGGTGGTTTTCTATTCTAACTCGCCCTTTGTTTTCGTTCATGCGAATTTGAATAAGGGCAGCATATTTTTTCGGGATCCCCAGCTCAACCACAATATGGTAGAGTCTTTGCCTTGCGACTGAGTCGTAGGCTTTTTTGAAGTCCACGAACAGTTGGTGAACCGTCTCTCCGTATTCCCACTTATTTTCCAGCAGTTGCCTTATTGTGAACATCTGGTCGCTTGTTGACCGGTTCCGACGGAATCCGCATTGGTAGTCTCCCAATATTTCTTCTGCGTACGGTGTGATTCTTGCCAGTATGACATTTGTTAATATTTTGTATGTGATTGGGAGCAATGATACTTCTCTGTAATTTTCGCAGTCAGATCTGTCGCCTTTTTTGAAAATGGGTAGACTATTGAGGTTTTCCATTCTTCCGGAATGACTTCCTTGTCCCATATTATTTTAACCAGTTGGTGGATCTTTCGAGCGGTTGCCCCTCCTCCATGCTTCACAAGCTCTGCCGAATTTATGCCGGCATACATACCTCTGCTGTTCTTTGCTCTGGCATTTTCTATGATTTTTTCGATCCGAGTCTTTTCCCATTCGCGTTTTTTGCGTTTGAAAAGTCTAGTTGTTTCTTTCCGAATTGTCGCGTATCTTACTGCGTTGACTTCATCATATGCTTCTAAGTGGATCATTCTGAGGCGTTTACGTTCTTCGATCTTTGCCCTGCACTCATCGTGAAACCAAGGTTTGTACTTAGTTGTTTTCTTAAATCCCCATACCTCTTGGGCTTGTTGTATTCCAGAATACTACCCTTTATTAAATTTAACACTGAATCTCCATACACATCCTTAAAAACTTCCCTTAACATATATTACATTCTCAGTTAATACATACCATTCATAAACATTCACAATATTGCCACTTACAGCACATTTAATAACATGCCCCTTTTTATTTGCCCCTTTTCATAACTTGCCCCTTTTTATTTCAAAACAGAGCACTTTGATTTTCGGTCAAATTTTATTCAATTTAAAAGTCACAGAAACTAAAGGAATACTTTGAGAAAATTTGTTTTGTTCATATTATAATTTACAGTAAATTAGAACACAATGTTCTATAAGTAGAGAAAAAATTCAATTGTAAAATCAGTTCAGTTAGTTTGAGATTGGAAGCGAGTCAGTGGAGAAGAAACAGTTTTGAAATTAAATAGCTGAGTAAACAGTCAGCTGAGTTTTGAAAGTTAGTTTTGAGTGTGAATTCGGAAGCAGTTAAAATGGCTGGTAATATGAGCTTAGTGGAAAATACTTATTAAGAACAACCACTTAATCGGAAACAACGCTTTCAAATATCAAAGACCGATCTTTGATTAAATACTGGAAAGAAAGTTTGATTTGGAAAAGGCCTTCTGGATATGCGTTATCTGATTCCAAAGCCATCACAACAAATCTAGAATCAAGATATCTAATAAGATTGTTGCGCGTACAGAAGTTCCTTAAAAGAATTAAAAGAAATAAATAAAAGGTCCCCGCTCTTCCCTCAACCGAGGAAGCACGGCGCCGGACTTCAACACTGGTGGCAGCGGTGGGATGCCCAGATAACGGGATCCCGAGAAAAAAATAAAACAGAAAACAAAATTTAAAACAAGACAAAAAAAAATTTTTTATAAGAAAAAAAAATGTTTTTCAAGAAAAAAAAAAGAAAAAAAACACAAGAGAAATAACCAAACCATAAGAAGAAAAACAAAAAAAAAATTTTCAAGAAAAAAAAAGAAGAAAAAACAAGAGAAATGACCAAACAAAAAAAAAACCCGACATAAAACAACGAAAAACAAAGTAAACATAAATCAACGAAAAAAAAGAAAAAAAAGAAAGCAGCCAAGACCAGGATAAGCAAATCAACTTTAGGACGTGAAGTCTGCCTGGCGGAAAAGAGAAGAAAAAAAATCTAAAAAGAAAAAAACACACAAAGGAAACAACTAAGGAAAACTGAAGAAAAAAAAAAAAACCAGCAACACTTAAGACAAAGACTTCTATCAACAGTACAACGACAACAATTATTAGAGTAAGAATTTTTTTTCTAGAAACTTTTCTCTACCTTTTTTAGGAATATTTGAATATTTTCTACTTGGAAGCTCTCCTTTTCACACAAAAAAAAAATTTCTATATTCTTTGAAAATTCTCATTTCAGTATTTCGACGACTTTTCCGTTTTTTTTTCTCGTCGAAAATTTTCTTTTTCAGCTTTGGGTCCCATTTATCGTTCCTTTCCATATATATATATATATATATATATATATATATATATATATATATATATATATATATATATATATATATATATATATATATATATATATATATATATATATATATATATATATATATATATATATATATATATATATATATATATATATATATATATATATATATATATATATATATATATATATATATATATATATATATATATATATATATATATATATATATATATATATATATATATATATATATATATATATATATATATATATATATATATATATATATATATATATATATATATATATATATATATATATATATATATATATATATATATATATATATATATATATATATATATATATATATATATATATATATATATATATATATATTATATATATATATATATATATATATATATATATATATATATATATATATATATATATATATATATTATATATATATATATATATATATATACATATATATATATATATATATATATATATATATATATATATATATATATGTATATATATATATATATATATATATATATATATATATATATATATATATATATATATATATATATATATATATATATATATATATATATATATATATATATATATATATATATATATATATATATATATATATATATATATATATATATATATATATATATTATATATATATATATATATATATATATATATATGGATATATATATATATATATATATATATATATATATATATATATATATATATATATATATATATATATATGGATATATATATATATATATATATATATATATATATATATATATATATATATATATATATATATATATATATATATATATATATATATATATTGAATAACAAAAAGAAAGGCCATTTTTTCCATAACCATATTTTTAAGTTAACCATATTTTTAAGAATTGATAACAAATTTTCGCCTTTTATTTTAAATTTTCACTATTACGAGTCCATATTACACCAGATAGGCGGCTAGGCAGGGGGAAGAACAAATCCACTATCAACAGATACTCAGTAAAACCCCTGAAATGGCTCTGTCTGTCGGAATTTCTGATGTTTTCAGAATCGTCCCCACCTTTGACGGGAAACCCTGCGACTTGGGTAAATTTATTTCCGGGGGAGACATTTTATTTAGATCCATAAAGAAGGCAGACCCGGATATATACGAGACAGTTTTAGAGCTAGTCAAAAATAGACTAGAAGGTCATGCTTACGATCTGATTAGGTATAGCGAAATCGCTAGTGGGAGGATTTAAAAGATAAACTCGAATCGGAATATAAAGAGGAGCAATCTCGATCGACGGCACACAATGAGTTGATTTCTCTGAAACAACACTACAGAGAAACCGTCCGGGAATACGGCGATAGAGTCGCGAATGCTCTAAGAACTCTAAACTCTGCCACGTGTGAAATAACAGCAGACGCGGTGGTTAGGGAATACTTAATAGAAGAAAACATAAAATTGGCC